>CM042390.1:25457471-26057471 GCA_023634145.1 Thymallus thymallus
CCCAGACTTATTGTATTTTTATACTTTTTCATACTGCCGCACTATATATCATGTATCGTGGATCTGTCTTTTGTGTATTTTCGTTCTTGCATTTTGCACCTGCCATGTGTGTTTTTTCATAGCTGCTTGACAAAGAAATTTCCCCTCGGGGATCAATAAAGTACCTATCTATCTATCCTGTCTATCTATCTATGCAAAAACAGTTTTTTAGAATTGTTAGCAATACCACAATTACATAAGTATTCAGAACTTTTACTTTGTTGAAGCACCTTTGGCAGCAATTACAGCCTAGAGTCTCGTTGGGTATGATGCTACAAGCTTGGCCCACCTGTATTTGGGGGAGTTTCTCATATTCCTCTGCAGATCCTCTCAAGCTCTGTCAGGTTGGATGGGGAGTGTCGCTGGACAGCTATTTTCAGGTCTCAAGAGATGTTTGATTGGGTTAAAGTCCGGCCTCTCGCTGGGCCACTGAAGGACATTCAGAGACTTGTCCCGAACCCACTTCTGTGTTGTTGGCTGTGTGCTTAGGATCGTTGTCCAGTTGGAAGGTAAACCTTTGCCCCATCTGAGAACCTGCTCCAGAGCACTCAGGACTTCATCAAGGATCTCTTGGTACTTTGCTCTGTTCATCTTTCCCTCGATCCTGACTAGTCTCCCAGTCCCTGCTGCTGAGAACTTTTTTCAGTCCCAGCTTTGATGCACTTGTACTGTCTCTGCCTTCTAGATGGTAGCTGGGTGAACAGGCCGTGGCTCTAGTGACGGATGTCCTTGATCTTCTTGGCCTCCCTGTGACACCGGGTGCTGTAGATGTCCTGGAGTACAGGCAGTGTGCCGTCGGTGATGTGTTGGGCTGACTGAATCACCCTATGGAGAGCTCTGCGGTTGCAGGCACTGCATTTGCCGAACCAGGCAGCGATACAGCCCGACAGAATGCTCTCGGTGGTGCGTCTAGAAGTTTGCAGATCTTCAGGGCCAAGTAAAATTGAGGTGCTGTTGCACCTTCACCAAGCTGTCGTTGTGGAGGGACCATTTTAGGTCCTCAGTGATATGCATGCAAAGGAACGCTAAGCTTTTGACCCCCTCCACTGCGGCTCATCCTTAATGATGACAAGCTTACCCATAACATGATGCAGGCACTATGCTTGAAAATATGGAGAGTGGTACTCAGTAATGTATTGGCTTTGATTTGGCCCAAACATAACACTTTGTATTCAGGACAAATGGTTAATTGCTTTGCCACAGTTTTTGCAGTATTACTTTAGTGCCTTTTTGCGAACCGGATGCATGTTTTGGGATATTTATATTCTGTACAGGCTTCCTTTTCACTCTGGCAATTCGGTTAGTATTGTGGAGTAACTACAATTTTTGATCCATCCTCAGTTTTCTCCTGTCGCAGCCATTAAACTGTAACTCATTTTGTCACCATTGGCGTCCTGGTGAAATCCCTGAGCGGTTTTATTCCTTCTCCGGCAAATGAGTTAGGAAGGACGCCTGTATCTTTGTAGTGACTGGGTGTATTGATACACCATCCGAAGTGTAATAAATAACTTCACCGTGCTCAAAGGGATACTCTGTCTTTATTTGTTGAAAGTGAATACATTTATTTTTTTAAATCCTGTCTACCAATCGGTGCCCTCCTGGCTTGCCATAACAAAGGGATTGAATACTTATGAATGGGATAGGTTCCTAAGGACAACCTCTTGCATACAGTGTTTTAGAGTTCACAACAGATGCACGTTACCACAGATTATACATCCATATAAATGGCAAGTTCTCCTCAGAGGACAAGTTGCAGATGGATGCTAAACATGGATGCAATAGCATTACACTAACACACATTTCAATAGTCAGTCTGCTGGATACTGTAAGAGTGAGGCATTTTGTCTTATCTGGGGAAGGGTGGGGGTGGGGCCTTTACACTTACTACCAAGTTTCAGGACTTCTGTTCCCTGTCTCGCTCTAATGTACCAACCTCTTTGACAGGGTTCCCTGTTTGTCTTTACAGGACCCACCTCTCTTGACTGACCACCTCGGGTCATTTTCATCAAGATGGCAGGAAAGATTAGCTCCAAAGACGAGCTGGAGGAACTGCGAGAGGCATTTGGCAAAGTTGGTGAGTGACTTTTTAGCTTGTCTTTTTTGTATTGTTTGGGAACCATCCCAGGGTTTCTAGAGACAAAGAAATTGATAGCTGAAACTTTTTCCCATGATATGCTTAAACTCCTGTATGCATTTGTAGACCTCGATGGCAATGGCTCCATCAGCGACTACGAGCTCCATGATCTGTTCAAGGAGGCAAACCTTCCCTTGCCTGGCTACAAAGTCAGGGAGATCATCCAGAAGCTGGATCGCAACAAGGACAACCAGATCAGCTTTGACGAGTTTGTGTCAGTGAGTCATGAGGAGGGGGTCGAGAGAGACTTTCGCAACAATGCAGTAATCAATATCAGTAGTACTATTAAAAAAAATAATTGTAAAGTAGAACAAAAACATCAGACGAACAGTGCGTAAGTAAGCTATATACAAGGTCTGTGTCAATACCATATTTGCAATGTGCAGGCGGGATACTGGAGTGGTAGGGTTGTGTGTGTTGTAAGGTGACTGGGCATCAGGATGTATGCTAAACAGAGTAGCAGTTCCACGAAGGGCTGAGTGTCTGAACGTTTTCGGTCCTCCCTTGTACTTGATTGATAAATTAAAGTCACTAATTAGTAAAGAACTTCTCTAACCTGGTTGTCTGTCGTAATTGAAAGGGAAAACCCACAGACACTAGGCCCTCCATGGGATGAGTTTGACACCCCTGGTTTAGAGTGTGAGTGTGTAGAGCAGGGCTCTCTAACCCTGTTCCTGGAAAGCTACCATTCTGTAGGTTTTCATTCCAACCCTAATCTAGCACACCTGACTAATGAATTAGCTACTTGATAAACTGAATCAGGTTGGTTACAACTGGGGTTGGAGCAAAAACCTACAGGAAGGTAGCTCTCCAGGAACTGGTTTGAGGACTTCTGGTACTCACAAGTATAGTAAAGTGTGGGTACAGACACAAATTAGGTCAGAATAGTGGTGTTCCCGTATTTTGTTTTGCTCGTGATTAGAGGACCGTAATTTACAGGCCTGTGCTAGTCTGCATTTTGAGTAATGAAGTGGCATCTGGCATCCCAAAAATAAAAAAAAGAATTCCTAATTGCTCTATTTAAGGCCATTTCTCATAGTTGCTATAATGGATTACATATTTATTTTATGTTGAGGTTAACATGAGCCATAACCATTAATTGAATGCACATGAAATCACATCAAAGGCCTTATGTATGAAGGGAAATGCATGCTATTGTGGTTACCATGGGCTTCCTCTATCTACAGTGCATGAGCAATGTAAGCAAGCTAACGCCACATGATCCTATGTTTGTGCTGTTGTGGCGTACACTTAACATGTCACTCAATACCAGGCTGAGTAGCTGGTGGTGACTACTCGGACTACTGAGACCAGCAGGTGTTAGGTCAGAGATTATAGAGATGTTAAGGGCCTGTGAATACCAAAACCTTGATTTACTTGACTCTAACCCAACCTACACCCCCTCATATCCTTATTGCACAAAACATTTCCCCTGGCCAATCAGCATATAGTATCCCATAATGTTTACTTACAAGGGAGGATCAAATATTTGGTACAAAGGCACTAAGCTTCCTGGTAAACAGTGGTGTTTTTGTTACCATATGGCCTACCCAGTGAGAACCTTATTGAATAGAATGGCAGCTTTCTGTTTTGACTTGTGCAACTGACTCGGGAGATGACGACACAATTCCTTTTTACACGGATCTCTCTTGTAATAATCATTATAGTGACTGAGCATAACGTAAGCAAAAATGTATTAGGATCTTGAAGGGGTAAGTCTTTACTTGTGGGAGCTTAAATGCACTTCGCCCCCTCTACTGCAGATCTTCCAGGAGTTGAGGAGCAGTGACATTGCCAAAAGCTTTCGGAAGGCCATTAACAGGAAAGCGGGGATCCTGGCCATAGGGGGGACATCTACGCAGTCCAGCGAGGGAACGCAACACTCCTTCTCTGGTGAGCTGCTCACAACATCTCCTACCACTTCTACTAATGTCATCACAGTATGTTGTACTGTGTATACGTCAGCTCTTTGAGTTGATCTATGGGAACCTTACTCATTCATTTAGGTACAGTCGTGGCCAAAAGGTTTGAGAATGACACCAGTATTGGTCTCCACAAAGTTTGCTGCTTCAGTGTTCTCAGATCTTTGTCAGTAGTTACCATGGTACACTGAAGTATAATTACAAGTATTCCATAAGTGTCAAAGGCTTTCATTGACAATGACATTCAGTTTATGCAAAGAGTCAATATTTGCAGTGTTGACCCTTCTTTTTCAAGGCCTCTGCAATCCGCCCTGGCATGCTGTCAACTAACTTCTGGGCCACATCCTGACTGATGGCAGGCCATTCTGGCATAATCAATGCTTGGAGTTTGTCCGAAGTTGTGGGTTTTTGTTTGTCCACCCGCCTCTTGAGGATCGACCACAAGTTCTCAATGGGATTAAGGTCTGGGGAGTTTCCTGGCCATGGACCCAAAATGTCAATGTTTTGTTCCCCGAGCCACTTAGTTATCACTTTTGCTTTATGGCAAGGTGCTCCATCATGCTGGAAAAGGCATTGGTCGTCACCAAACTGTTTTTGGATGGTTGGGAGAAGTTGCTCTCGGAGGATGTGTTGGTACCATTCTTTATTCATGGCTGTGTTCTTAGGCAAAATTGTGAGTGAGCCCACTCTTGGCTGAGAAGCAACCCCACACATGAATGGTCTCAGGATGCTTTACTGTTGGCATGACACAGGACTGATGGTAGCGCTCACCTTGTCTTCTCCGGACAAGGTGTTTTTCCGGATGGCCCAAAAAATCAGAAAGGGGATTAATCAGAGAAAATGACTCTACCCCAGTCTTCAGCAGTCCAATCCCTGTACCTTTTGCAGAATATCAGTCTGTCCCTAATGTTTTTCCTGGAGAGAAGTGGCTTCTTTGCTGCCCTTCTTGACACCAGGCCATCCTCCAAAAGTCTTCGCCTCACTGTGCGTGCAAATGCACTCACACTTGCCTGCTGCCATTCCTGAGCAAGCTCTGCACTGGTGGTGCCCCAATCCCACAACTGAATCAACTTTAGGAGACGGTCCTGGCGCTTGCTGGACTTTCTTGGGCGCCCTGACGTCTTCTTCACAACAATTGAACCTCTCCTTGAAGTTATTGATGATCTGATAAATGGTTGATTTAGGTGCAATCTTACCAGCAGCAATATCCTTGCCTGTGAAGCCCTTTTTGTGCAAAGCAATGATGACTGCATGTGTTTCCTTGCAGGTAACCATGGTTGACAGAGGAAGAACAATGATTTCAGGCACCACCCTCCTTTTTAAAGCTTCCAGTCTGTTATTCTGACTCAATCAGCATGACATAGTGATCTCCAGCCTTGTCCTCGTCAACACTCGTCAACTTTGTTAAAAGTTCATTTTCATGGCAAAGAGGGACTTTGCAATTCATCTGATCACTCTTCATGATATTCTGGAGTATATGCAAATTGCCATCATCAACACTGAGGCAGCAAACTTTGTGGAGACCAATACTTGTCATTCTCAACTTTTGGCCACGACTGTAGATGCCCTGTCCGTCTCTCTAATCTCATAGTGGATTGATTAGTCAATCGAAAACTTTAACTTGGTTTCCGGGATGTCAGAAAATATTATTCCTCTGTAGTGAGAAACGTGTATTTTTATTTTATTTAACCTTTTTATTTAACTAGGCAAGTCAATTAAGAACAAATTCTTATTTACAATGACTGCCTACACACGGCAAAACCCGGATGACTCTGGGCCAACTGTGTGCCACCCTATGGGACTCCCAATCACTGCTGGTTGTGATACAGCCTGGTTTCGAACCAGGGTGTCTGTAGTGACGCCTCTAGCACTGAGATGCAGTGTCTTAGACCAATGCGCCACTTGGGAGCCCAAACGTTATGAACTTTCATTTATAGGCTAGGTTGTTGCAACCTCATGATGGGTATAGGGACATTTGAGTATCATGTAGTAGCCTAAACCTATCAAAGTTGCATTGAACTGGGTGAATGGAATATGAATGACAGTCATCCATTATACTGTAATAGAAATAAGGCCATGCTCATAAAATGTTTTATCATCTTCCCTTGTCTTAAACTGCAACCACTGGTATGACGTGGTGCTGGTTGTGTTGGCTAAGTGTTTCGCTTTGCTGCCCTGTGCAGAGGAGGAGAGGTACGCGTTTGTTAACTGGATCAACACAGCGCTGGAGAATGACCCTGACTGCAAGCACGCCCTGCCCATGGACCCCACCTCAGACTCCCTCTTCAAGGCCCTGGGAGATGGCATTGTTCTCTGGTGAGACCATAGATTTATATAATTCTTCCCTTCCTGCCTTACAGCACCTAACACAGCTATTTTTCCTGACACGTGGTGGTTTGAAATGGGCATACCTGTGTCTTCCAATATTAGGACCCCTCATAAACAAGCTGTTTTGTTTTTATGTGCTCCTGTAGTAAAATGATCAACCTGTCGGTGCCAGACACGATTGACGAGAGGACCATAAACAAGACGAAGCTTACACCGTTCACAATACAGGTCCTTACAAACTCAACCAAACTGGTCATATACTGTTGTTGACTGAGTGATGATTTGTTAGATTTAGCCATTCCTGTTTTGATGAAGGAAGCTATTGTATAAATATAATTTCTGTTTGTTTCCTGTGTTTGTTTATCTTTCCTGCACAGGACTTCAAAACAGTTTTTGTTTCTGTTCGTCCTACAGGAGAATCTGAACCTGGCTCTGAACTCTGCCTCTGCCATTGGCTGCCACGTGGTGAACATCGGGGCTCTGGACCTTAGGGAGGGGAAGCCCCATCTGGTGCTGGGACTGCTGTGGCAGATCATCAAGATCGGCCTTTTCGCTGACATCGAGCTCAGCAGGAATGAAGGTGAGGGACTTTCACAGCACAATCACGGTCTTGGCGACTCATGAACCTGGTATTTAACCATTGTTACTCCTCATTACGGTACATTTACCCATTTACAAGCAGCAAAGGTGTCTTTTCCTTTTTGTGTCACATTGTTACGTCGAGCTAGTCTGTCCTCAGTGTTGGGAGAGGCTTTTCCTGGCTACTGACCTATTTGGTCAGTGAGTGTTGAGGTGATGTAGCTGACCGTATGTCCTGTGACCCCCATCTTCTCCAGCCCTGGCTGCTCTGCTGAGGGATGGAGAGACCCTGGAGGACTTGATGAAGCTGTCTCCAGAGGAGCTGCTGCTGCGCTGGGCTAACTTCCACCTGGAGAATGCTGGCTGGGAGAAAATCAATAACTTCAGCTCGGACATCAAGGTATGGATGTGTCAAGTCCATGTACAGTGCTTTCAGAAACTATTCACACCACTTTACTTTTTCTACATTTTGTTACAAAATGGATTTAATTGTCTTTTTTTTGGCAACCATCTACACAATTATCTGTCAAAGTGAACAAAAAAAATTCTAACCTTTTTTGTAAAAATATACAAAATAATAACTCTTTATTAGATCAGTATTCAACCACCGGAGTCAATACATGTTAAAATCACATTTGGCAGCTATTACAGCTAAGTCTGAGCTTTTCACACCTGGATTGTGCAAATTCTTCATGCGTTTGTCAAATTGGTTGTTGATCATTGCAAGACAACCATTTACAGGTCTTGCCAAAGATTTTCAAGCAGATTTCAGTCTAAACTGTTAAGCTATTGTCCTACTGAAAGGTGAATTAATCTCCCAGTGTCTGGTGGAAAGCAGACAGCCAGGTTTTCCTCTAGGATTTTGCATGTGCTTTAGATCTGTTCTGTTTATTTATTTTATCCTGAATGTTTTTGCAGTATTACTTTAGTTCCTTGTTTGCGAACAAGATGCATGTTTTGAAATATTGTTTTATTCTGTACAGGTTTAATTTTCACTCTTTCAATTAGGTTAGTATTGTAGAGTAGCTACAATGTTGATCCATCCTCAGTTTTTCATGGAAGGAAACTCTTAACTGTTTTAAGTCACCATTGGCTCGTGGTGAAATCCCAGAGCTCTTTCCTTCCGCTTCGGCAACTGAGTTAGGAAGGACGCCTATATCTTTATAGTGACTGGGTGTATTGATACACCATCCAAAGTGTAATATCTTGACCATGCTCAAGGGCTGCTTTTTTATTTTTAGCCATCTACCAATAGGTGCCCTTTGTGAGGCATTGGAAAACTTTTGAATCTTGTTTTGAAATTCACTTCTCGACTGACAGCCCTTACCGTCAAGACATTTCAGCTTTTTATTTGTCAAAACATAATTCCACTTTAACATTTTGGGGTATTGCCATTCAGGCCAGTGACGACGACATCTCAATTTTAAGTTCAGGCTGTAATGCAACAAAATGTGGGAAAATTCAAGGGGTGTGAATACTTTCTGAAGGCGCTGTCTAAGTTTTCTATATGGTTAATAAAGGTAGTGTAATACTATTCTGTTGTCCTCACAAAGAAGTGGGGGACAAATAGCTAATTAAATTGATGTATAAGACTAGAACAAGGCTTTATCCAAATCTGGACTCTTAACCTTCTGTTCTTTCAAAGCAAACAATTATTTGCTGCTTGTGCTTGATATTTATTTTCTTTAGTGGACTGACCTTTCAACCTGTAAAGGTGCTTCATAGATAAACTTCATTACTGTATAGGATTTGACAATAGCTTCATACATGTGTCTAGGTCATTGTACTGGTATTCATTTCTTTATTTTCTGTCATGGTCATTGCATACCTGTCCATTGTGTCTTGTGTTCCCATGTGGCCTGCACAACCTTGTAGCCCAGTGTGCTTGTTTATCTTTCCAATGCTAAGAGTCAAACAAGATGTCGGTCTCTCTGTTTCAGGACTCCAAAGCCTATTTCCACCTCCTCAACCAAATCTCCCCCAAATGCACAGAGGAAGGCCAGCCACACACAGACATTAGCATGGCAGGCTTCAGTGTAAGCACCTTTTTATAGAGAATATACAAATTCCATACAAAGATAACCTGAGACATTTGATTAACATGGCCTGTTGTCTGTCCTGTAGGAGAAGGATGACCTGAAGAGGGCAGAGAACATGCTTCAGCGGGCTGACAGGCTGGACTGTCGTCAGTTTGTCACCCCAGCTGACGTAGTCTCTGGCAACCCCAAACTCAACCTGGCCTTTGTGGCCAATCTCTTCAACAAGTACCCGTCTCTCACCAAGCCTGAGGGAGAGGGCATTGACTGGGGTCTGCTGGAAGGTGGGTGCCGAGCTAGTCTGTTGGTCATGAGGTTGCTGTGTGGATTCTGTCCAGTGTACATTGTACTCCCCGAGACGCTAAAATCACCCCACATCCATTTTCTATTTAGGTGAGACACGAGAAGAGAGAACATTCCGGAACTGGATGAATTCCCAGGGTGTGAACCCACATGTCAATCATCTGTATGGGTATGTACCAAATGCAACTAATGACTTACATGGGAAAATTAACATGCCAATGACATACTGCTTATAACATGCTCTTTACCAGTGGTATTCGTACACAGGGTTAGGTTTCTTTGGATTTATTATCAATGAGTAACCTATATAACTATCTTTACTCTATAGAGACCTAGCAGACGCCTTGGTCATCCTCCAGCTTTATGAAAAGATAAAAGTACCCGTCGACTGGACCAACAAAGTCAACAAGCCACCATATCCCAAGATCGGGACAAACATGAAAAAGGTTGACTAAATTCTCAATTAAAATACATTTTCCTCCATTTTATTTTTACTTAGAAAAAATGCTAAATGATGATCATACTGCAGAATTGACTGTTTCGGTCTTCAACTATTCAGAAGCTCACAGTTCCAGTTATGGAGAGAGACTAATGTCATGTTTCTCTTGATTCTTACTGTATTTTGTCTGCTCTCTCAGTTGGAGAACTGCAACTATGCAGTGGATCTGGGGAAGACGACGGCCAAGTTCTCTCTGGTTGGCATCGGTGGGCAGGACCTGAACGATGGCAACGCCACCCTGACGCTGGCTCTGCTGTGGCAGCTCATGAGGAGGTGAGTCTTGGCGCATGCTTAGATCAGTATGTAACTTACCCTTTGTAGCCAGGGATAAAATATGTATTATTAGCTTTGCATTGTTACTTCAATACCCACAAGTTGTTATTTTCTCAGTTGTCCAGCTAGGCATGGTTATGGGTTGAAGTAGGTGGTGCGTGTGGTCGAACTACAATTCCCAATTTGTTCTGGTACGATGCTAGTATCTGTGGCGTCTCATTCAGCAATATTTGACATCCTCTCACACGCGATTGCTTCTCAGTAAATGAGGGTCATAAGAGAAGGCAGCATAGGGCAAAAATGTTTTGAAAACCTGGCCCCCAGGCAACAGCACTGGAATATTGTTCATGTTAGTTCTTAAGCAGATCTCGATGAATACGTTTATTTGTAATTTACTCTTGCCTGACCTTCAGTGATTGCAGGCTGACCACTGCTGAGTGCCCCAGAAACTGATCAATATGCTGGCTAACGCTTGACATCTCTCCTAGATATACACTGAATGTACTGGAGGACTTGGGAGATGGACAGATGGCTAATGATGACATCATTGTCAAATGGGTCAATACAACCTTGTCAGAGGCGGGGAAAACAACCAAGATCTCAAGCTTCAAGGTTCGTCAAGCTTTATTGAGATATATATATATATATATATTTAGGTTCTAGTTTGAATACATTTGTTTCTTTTGTTAGTTATTTGATATAGAAAGTTTTTTATTATGCATCTATGTTCTGTAGTGATAGTCAGTCAATGCATCCAATCAGCAGACCTAATCTGTGACATACTACAAATTCTGATACTGTACTTTAACTGAATTGTGAAGCAGGTATTTGACACTGTCTTCTCCCCTTGATTGTCAGGACAAGGAGATCAGCACCAGTTTACCAGTGGTGGACCTGATTGATGCCATCCAACCTGGCAGCATCAGCTATGACCTGGTCAAGACTGGCAGCCTAGCAGCTGAGGACAAGCTGGAGAATGCCAAGTAAGATTTCCACTGATTAACCTGTCCAGACAATTTGATATTGGTTAGAGACCTGTAATATGATTTCAATCTTCAATTACTTCCTGGATTTTGCTATACAGTGCTTTGCAAAAGTTTGTTGCAACCTGTAATTGAAATTGATTTTCATTTGGATTACATGTAATGGACATACACAAAATAGTCCAAATTGGTGAAGTGAAATTAAAAAAATAACTTGTTTCAAAAGATTTAGTGTGGTGTGTGCATATGTATTCACCCCCTTTGCTATGAAGCCCCTAAATAAGATCTGGTGCAACCAATTACCTTTCAGAAGTCACATAATTAGTTAAATAAAGTGTGCAATTAAGTGTCACATTATCTGTAACTTGATCTGTGTGTGTATATACACACTGAGATCAAGTTACAGATATTGGAGCTCTCAACAGTTCAGGGACAAAGTTGTGGAGAAGTACAGATCAGGGTTGGGTTATAAAAAAATATCAGAAACTTTTTAAAATCCCACGGAGCACCATTTAAATACATTATTAATGAATATGGCACCACAACAAACCTGCCAAGAGAGGGCCGCCCACCAAAACTCACGGACCAGGCAAGGAGGGCATTAATCAGAGAGGCAACAAAGAGACCAAAGATAACCCTGAAGGAGCTGCAAAGATTGGAGTATCTGTCCATAGGACCACTTTAAGCTGTACACTCACAGATCTGGGCTTTATGGAAGAGTGGCCAGAAAAAAAGCCATTGCTTAAAGGATGCTCTGGTCAGATGAGACAAAAATTGAGCTTTTTGGCCATCAAGGAAGATGATCTGTCTGGCGCAAAACCAACACTTCTCATCACTCCGAGAACTATTGTCAGGGACTGGGAAACTGATGGATGGGGCTTAAATACAGGGAAATTCTTGAGGGGAAACTTGCTAAAGCAACACGAGTGGGTTAAGGGGAAACATTTAAATGTCTTGGAATGGCCTAGTCAAAGCCCAGACCTCAGTCCAATTGAGAATCTGTGGTATTACTTAAAGATTACTGTACACCAGCGGAACCCATCCAACTTGAAAGAGCAGGAGCAGTTTTGCCTTGAAGAATGGGCAAAAATCCCAGTGGCTAGATGTGCCAAGCTTATAGAAACATAGCCCAAGAGACTTGCAGCTGTAATTGCTGCAAAAGGTGGCTAAACAAAGTATGGGGGGGGGGGGGGGGGAGATAGTTATGCACGCTCAAGTTCCCTTTTTTTTTGTCTTGTTTGTTTCACAATAAAAAATATTTTGTGTCTTCAAAGTGGTAGGCATGTTGTGTAAATCAAATGATACAACCCCCCCCCAAAATCGATTTTAATTCCAGGTTGTCAGGCAACAAAATAGGAAAAATGCCAAGGGGGGGGAATACTTTCGCAAGCCACTGTACTTCCTGTTGAAAACGTGTAATATGGGGGGTTGTGAGAAGTACAGTGCCTTCAGAAAGTATTCACACCCCTGGATTTTTTTCCCACATTTTTTTGTTACAGCCTGAATTTAAAATAAATTAAATTTTGAGATTGTCACTGGCCTACACACAATACCCCATAATGTCAAAGTGAAATATTTACAAACTAATTAAAAATGAAAAGCTCTACAGTCAAGTATTTAGCCCCTAAATACGTTCAGGAGTAAAAAAGTGCTTAATTTACATGGACTCTGTGTGCAATAATGTTTAACATGGTTTTTGAATGACTGTCATACATACATACAGTGGGGAGAACAAGTATTTGATACACTGCTGATTTTGCAGGTTTTCCCCACTTACAAAGCATGTAGAAGTATGTAATTTTTATCATAGGTACTCTTCAACTGTGAGAGACGGAATCTAAAACAAAAATCCAGAAAATCACATTGTATGATTTTTAAGTAATTCATTTGCATTTTATTGCATGACATACAGCGGGTGAAATAAGTATTGAACACGTGACCATATATTTCCAAAGGTGCTATTGACATGAACTTTTCAGCAGATGTTGGTAACAACCCAAGTAATCCATACATACAAAGAAACCAAAACAAATAAGTTCAGAAATTAAGTTATGTGAAATGACACAGGGAAAAAGTATTGAACACATGAAGCAAGGGAGGTGCAAAAAGGCATGGAAAGCCAAGACAACAGCTGAAAACAGTAATTAAAAAGCAATCCAGCCCCCTGTCAGTGCAAATTAATATCAGCTGGTTCAGTCCCAACTGATGGCCTACAAAAAGGTCTCATTGCCAAGGTGTCACACGACACATCTCATGATGGGTAAAAGCAAAGAGCTGTCTCAAGACCTTCGCAACCTAATTGTTGCAAAACATAATGATGGCATTGGTTATAGGTGCATTTCTAAGCTTCTGAATGTACCAGTGAGCACTGTTGGGGCCATAATACGGAAGTGGAAAGACAATCATTTCACCATAAATTTGCCTTTACCAGGTGCTCCTCGCAAGATTTCTGACAGAGGAGTGAAAAGAATAGTTGTCCAAGAGCCAAGGACCACTTGTGGAGAGCTTCAAAAAGACCTGCAATTAGCAGGTACTGTTGTCTCAAAGAAAACAGTAAGTAAGGCACTCCACCGCCATGGCCTGTATGCACGCTCACCACGCTAGACTCCATTGCTGAAAAAAAAGCATGTTGAAGCTCGTTTAAAGTTTGCTGCACAACATTTGGAAAAGCCAGTGAAATACTGGGAGAATATAGTGTGGTCAGATGAGAGCAAAATTGAACTGTTTGGATGTCATAATACACACCATGTTTGGAGGAGAAATGGCACTGCCATACCAACAGTGAAGTTTGGAGGTGGGAACATCATGGTGTGGGGCTGCTTTTCAGCAAATGGTACTGGCAAACTTCACATAATTGAAGGAAGGATGAATGGGCAAATTTACCGAGACATTCTTGACAAAAATCTGCTGCCATCTACCAGGATGATGAAGAGGAAACGAGGGTGGACATTTCAGCAAGACAATGATCCCAAACACACAGCCAAGGAAACTCTCAATTGGTTTCAAAGAAAGAAAATAAAGCTGCTAGAATGGCCCAGCCAATCACCTGACTTAAATCCCATTGAAAATCTATGGAAAGAACTGAAGATCAAGATTCATAGAAGAGGCCCACGGAACCTTCAAGATTTGAAGACTGTTTGTGTGGAAGAATGGGCTAAAATCACACCAGAGCAATGCATGCGACTAGTTTCTCCATACAGGAGGCGTCTTGAAGCTGTCATTACCAACAAAGGCTTTTGTACAAAGTATTAAATAAATATCAGTAAGTGTGTTCAATACTTTTTCCCTGTGTCATTTCACATTATTACACATAACTTAATTTCTGAACTTATTTGTTTTGGTTTCTTTGTATGTATGGATTACTTGAGTTGTTACCAACATCTGGTGAACATTTCATGTCAATAGCACCTTTGGAAATATATTTACTGAGAAAAATGGTGACGTGTTCAATACTTATTTCGACCACTAAGTATTTGATACATCAGAAAAGCAGAACTTAATATTTGGTACAGAAACCTTTGTTTGCAATTATAGAGATCATACGTTTCCTGTAGTTCTTGACCAGGTTTTCACACACTGCAGCAGGGATTTTGGCCCACTCCATACAGATCCTTCAGGTTTCGGGGCTGTCGCTGGGCAATACAGACTTTCAGCTCCCTCCAAAGATTTTCTATTGGGTTCAGGTCTGGAGACTGGCTAGGCCACTCCAGGACCTTGAGATGCTTCTTACGGAGCCACTCCTTAGTTGCTCTGGCTGTGTGTTTTGGGTTGTTGTCATGCTGGACGACCTAGCCACGACCCATCTTCAATGCTCTTACTGAGGGAAGGAGGTTGTTGGCCAAGATCTCGCGATACATGGCCCCATCCATCCTCCCCTCAATACGGTGCAGTCGTCCTGTCCCCTTTGCAGAAAAGCATCCCCAAAGAATGATGTTTCCACCTCCATGCTTCACGGTTGGGATGGTGTTCTTGGGGTTGTACTCATCCTTCTTCTTCCTCCAAACACGGCAAGTGGAGTTTAGACCAAAAAGCTCTATTTTTGTCTCATCAGACCACATGACCTTCTCCCATTCCTCCTCTGGATCATCCAGATGGTCATTGGCAAACTTCAGACGGGCCTGGACATGCGCTGGCTTGAGCAGGGGGACCTTGCGTGCGCTGCAGGATTTTAATCCATGACGGCGTAGTGTGTTACTAATGGTTTTCTTTGAGACTGTGGTCCCAGCTCTCTTCAGGTCATTGACCAGGTCCTGCCGTGTAGTTCTGGGCTGATCCCTCACCTTCCTCATGATCATTGATGCCCCACGAGGTGAGATCTTGCATGGTGCCCCAGACCGAGGGAGATTGACCGTCATCTTGAACTTCTTCCATTTTCTAATAATTGCGCCAACAGTTGTTGCCTTCTCACCAAGCTGCTTGCCTATTGTCCTGTAGCCCATCCCAGCCTTGTGCAGGTCTACAATTTTATCCCTGATGTCCTTACCACAGCTCTCTGGCCTTGGCCATTGTGGAGAGGTTGGAGTCTGTTTGAGTGTGTGGACAGGTGTCTTTTATACAGGTAACGAGTTCAAACAGGTGAAGCCGGAATTCTTACTGGTTGGTAGGTGATCAAATACTTATGTCATGCAATAAAATGCAAATTAATTATTTAAAAATCATTTTCTGGATTTTTGTTTTAGAGTACCTATGATAAAAAAATTACAGACCTACATGCTTTGTAAGTAGGAACCTGCAAAATCGGCAGTGTATCAAATACTTGTTCTCCCGTGTGTGTGTGAATATTCAACAAATGGAAATGTCAGATGTCTTGTCATGCAAGAAAGTGCTTATTTTTAATATTAAATGAAACAACCGATTTTCCGCTCTCAGATATGCTGTTTCCATGGCGAGGAAGATCGGGGCACGTGTCTACGCTCTCCCAGATGACCTGGTGGAGGTCAAGCCCAAGATGGTAATGACGGTGTTCGCATGCTTGATGGGCCGGGGGATGAAGTGGTCTTAACTGACTGGCTGTGCCACTGGCATCGACAAACTACCCACAAGTAATTTGCTTGATGAAGGGCCACCCGGGAATGAAGAGACGTGGAAGAAAATAACGTTATTAAAAAGCATTTCAAACTCGTTTTGAACAGCAGTATGTTTACTACAAAATATTGTGCAATCTTATTTAAAGTAAGCCCATAATGTTTCTGATGAAGTCTTCTCAATATGCAACTATTCACGTTTCTGAATGCTGCATGGTATAAGTATGTATTTTTCCATGTGTTTGAGTATTTTTACTTTGTTACAACTATATGCTTGATGTTTACACTACTATATATGCATAACATCCCTTACACAGTGGATAACAATCTTTAACCTGTTTCAACTGAAATGGTGGAGGTTTCGATGTTGAACTTCCCCTCTGCCCTATTGAAATGCATGCATATCTTAATAGCTGGTCTTAACAACAGCTGCATATCTATACAGAAGCCATAAGGTCAAACCTTAGTAATGACTAATCCTGAAGAGCAATCTGTTTATTCCTATATTTACTTTAATTCGTTTTTTCAATTCTGGTTGCTAGCTAGTAAGCTGAGAGCAGCTGGTTGTCTTGTCTGGCATTTTTGTATTGGACTAAAGGGATGCCTTATTACTCTGGAAGAAACAGAGGGAGCTCACTGACAGTGCTCCGTTTCCTTGGTTGTGCCTTATTGTTTTGTCTTGATGCCATATTCTGTTGCACATTATGGTTTCCGCTACTTTTGTTTTGTATTCAACATTACCAAATAAATATAGCTTTAACAATTTCTGTATTCCAGATAGAGGCATTATATTCCATAGTCATGTTTTTGGTTTTGTGTGTAAATGTTTACTCTGAAGTGCTTTATACATAAAATAAAATGAACAATGCATAAAAATCTGCTTTTTATTTGTGCACAAAAACAACTTCAAAGATCTAGGGTTCCCGAGTGGCGCAGTGGTCTAAGGCACTGCATCTCAGTGTAAGAGGTGTCACTACAGTCCCTGGTTCGAATCCAGGCTGTCACATCGGGCTGGATTGTGTCCCATAGGGCGGTGCACAATTGGCCCAGCGTTGTCCGGGTTTGGCCGGGGTAGGCTGTCATTTGTAAATAAGAATTTGTTCTTAACTGACTTTCCTAGTAAAAATTTATAAAAAGATTTTACTGAGTTTTAAATAAATTCATTAGACTATAATCTATGGATTTTACAACTTTTTTTTAAAGGTAGTTGTGTGGCTCAGAACCAGTCAGTATCTGGTGTGACTATTTGCCTCATGTAGTGTGACGTCTCATAGAGTTGATCAGGCTGTTGATTGTGTCCTGTGGAATGTTGTCCCACTCTTCAATGGCTGTGTGAAGTTGCCGGATATTGGCAGGAACTGGAACACGCTGTCGTACACATTAATCCAGAGCATCCTAAACATGCTCAATGGGTGACATGTTTGGTGAGTATGCAGGCCATTGAAGAACCGAGACATTTTCAGCTTCCAGGAAATGTGTACAGATCCTGGCGACATTATCATGCTGAAATGAGGTGATGGCGGTGGATGAATGGTACGACAATGGGCCTCAGGATCTCGTCACGGTATCTCTGCATTCAAATTGCCATAGATAAAATGCAATTGTGTTTGTTGTCTGTAGCTTATGCCTGTCCATACCATAACCCCACCACCACCATGGGGCACTTTGTTCACAACGTTGACATCAGCAAATCGCTCGCCCACACGACGCCGTACACGTGGTCTGCGGTTGTGAAGTTTCAATCCATAAAGTAACAGTAGGCTGCTGTACTTAAGTGGAACTCTGTCACTGTGGTACCTAATGTCTATAACTTCTGTGTGTGTTGGATGGATTTATTCTCCATCCATACAGAGGTGGTTTAGTTTTGGTGTCGTAGTGATTAATCCGTGGGGAAGCCAGATAGCAGATCGTTGGACGCTGTTCACTAGTCTGAATCCTGAACAGATTCTGTGAATTCTCTCAGCCACGAGCCCCTCAGGCTTTCTAAGCACTCCTCTGACTGTGTTCACTAAGTGGAGACTGTGCCACAGTCTGTCAGAGAGCTCTGTGAGGGAGAAAGCTGAGATGAAGGGATGGCAGACAGCTTTGGCTCTCATGGGCTTCATTATCTGGACTTACAGGCACTAAATGCTACATTGGGGAGTCTGTACTTTGTCACTAATGAACACTAACATGGAGACAATCAAAAGGACCGCACCGAACCAGTGTGGCACTCAATTATCCATACACGGGGGATCGAGTGTGTCACCCGCTTGAGGTGACTTGCTGATCGGACTTTACTCTCTTGGTGCTAGATCTTTCATGATAACAGGCTTTCGTGATCACACCTTTTTACCCCTGAAAGATCTCCCCACCCTGGCTTTTTTTCTCCACCCATTGTGCTCTGCCTACAGTCAGTCCATGGGAAGTCCTGTTGACTTCGACATGTTGACAAGCAGTGCCTATGCTTTCCACAAGTGAAGAAAGGGGGAGACCCCAGAGGAAGGAAGAGGAACCCCTTCAAAAAGATGTCACACCGAGAGGATGTGACATGTTGAAGAACCAAGGAAGAGGTATGAAAGGTGTTGGCGTGGTGCTCCTGCTGTAATGCATGCAACATGCATCTTTTCTGCAATGGATCCACTGGCTGGAATGGAGCTCTGGCTGTCTGAAATGGCCATAAGGATTTTACTGGAGTGACTGGAGGCAAGCAGGGTATATAAATAAAGCTTGTGAGTTACCAAATATCTGAGAACATTATTTTAGCTAAACGAGTCTGTACTTTGTGGTTATAACTACCATCACTTATGTTTTTCCAATCAGATTAATTGTCATTTTGTTTGTTATGTAGAATGTGGCACATTGCTCTCAAACCCTGTTTCCCTTCATATACGGACAACATTTACCCTTTATAATTGCCTGTATGTACATTTCCAACCCCTAACGAGTGAGACAAGCCAGGGGTAGCACTGGCTGACAACCCTGGTTGCTATGGATGCCAAGTTGAGGGTGTGGCAGGCAGGCAGTCCCAGTCGTCCTCTGTCCCACTACTCCCATCTGTCACACACACTCCATAAACACTGAAGAGAGAATTACCAAACCATGACTATAGCCTTCATCTTCCAGATACTATACACCCCTGAAACATAACACCATCCACCAAGGCAAAAACAAAGGCCACATTTCATGATTATATGACAAAATACAATGGTGCCATACAGACGTGTCGGGAAGAGTGGGACGTGCCCTACTACACAAGCAGCAATGAGTAACACAACAAAAGAGTTAATGTTTTAGATGCTTTTAGTCTTACAGCTTTTACTTGCTAAGCTTTTTACTGTCTGGAGTTTTGGTCCACAAAGCTGTTCAGGCATGAGGGTGGTTAAAGATGGCGGCCACCTGTAGTTTTGCATCGGTGTGGCTTCACTGGCAGAGTCTGTAGAAGGAGAGTGAAACACTGTGTAAGTGGGAGATTAGGCATGCTTTGGCTGGGTCTTCCTAACAGCTCCCATTTGAGTGAAGTACAGCCAGCACTCTTGTGCCAGTCAGTTGATTAGGGAATGCCTTGCAGGTGTGCTGATTAGACACACAAATGGTCATTGTGCACCCAAATGTTTACCTACCCCTGCTCAAGAGTGCATGTTTTCTAAATGTATTTAGCGCCACCAGTATGTGATCACAGTAATGATGACACCGTTCTCGACAGGGAACCCTGTCTAGGTCAATTCTGGCACCTCAGCAGTTGTAGTTTCCAAAGCTCACCACTGATAGTGTGATGGTGAAATTGCCTTACCCTAATCTGTCCCAATTAACCCGGCTTAGTACTGTTATTTTATACAAACTCAGCCACTCTTTTCCCGGTAGATCTGAGCCCTCCCTTCCTTCCCTCCTTTCTCTCTCGGTCTCTCTCTCTCTCTCAGATTGGTGACTTTGGTGCTGACTCTGAGGGAGTGGGCACACAGGAGCCTTTAGAGGAGGAGGAGCGTTCAGACTCTTCCGTGGCCCTAGTGGCACCAGTAATACACAGCCTGATGCCAATGGCAACAATACCTATGCCTGCAGGTGCTTGTACGCGTGTATATATGCGTAATACGGCGGCCTGGCGGTTAGGAGCTTGGGCCGGTGGCTGATAGGTCTCTGGTTGGGTTCCCCGTTTTGACTTGGTGGGAGATCTGTCGATAGTGCCCTTGGGCGGGGCGGTTGACCCTGGTTGCTCCTGTGTGTCGCTCTGGACGGGAGACAGAAAGATGACTGAATGTAATGTAAATGTTGAGCGGTTTCACTGCAGGTAGATTGTATGTTTCAATATTCAATAAAACAACTTTTTTTAAATACATTTTATAAAGCGACCTGATATGATGATTATCTCTGGTATTGAAGAAATCAGGATGTGAGGGTAAATATCACTACTAGTTGGAGAATGGAAACAAATAGTTTATTAGTACAGATCTGGGTTCGTGCAACAAGCAGTCATTGAGGCAACTTGCTAGACGAGCAATGAATGAAGGAGGCCTGGATCTTATATAGACTGAGTGAGACACAGAATCATACATCAGCATGCTTACATCAGCAAAGTGGCTCAACCAGACTTGCTTACTCCTACAAATGACAGAATTGCTTATGAAACACATTCAATAGATAAATAGAGCACAACTAGACTTTAGACTGGCCCACGTCTTCAGTGACAAAACACATTCCTATAGATTTTCACTCATCCTATTACGACCTAAGGGAGAATTAACTATGTCTGCCTCTGTGATGATTATCTAAATACAACATAAACTGTTCTGAATTACAATGTAACATGTCTCTCTTCCGTTATGTGGTTTATTACCTTAAAAGGACCACATTTGACACCAACTACAGTCCTATCATTAAAGCTGATAAATGTGCCTCTGTTCAGTGGTTAGTCTTTCAGACACATGGCCCTTGAAGATCAGACCCACCTATGTCTACCAGCAGAAACAAAAGACTAACATTATTTGAACATTATCTTGGAGTGTGTTCGCTGTGCCCCCATCAGACGACATGTAATACTTTTGGCTGTTTGTCATTGCTATAGCTGTGCTCTACAACTGGATCCTCGTTGTGGCTAGGTAGTTGAGAACACAGACTTTGTCTATTTGGTCCACAGTCAACACGTAGCCCAACAGAAGGGATGTTTCTTCATCACTAAAATTAAAGGATATACTGTGTGACTAAGGTGGAACTTTGATGCTAGAGTAAAGTATGCTATTTTGCCCTTATGTAGGTCATGCTTTGACAAACTGCAGACAAGCGATTACTTCTGCTGGTTGGTGCTGGACTATCTTTGATGTTGTGTACATCTTGGACACCTGTGTTTGACTCCGCACAGGTACATCACCATCATATACACCCTTAAACCAGATCCTAGCTAGAGACAAAAAAATAAATAATTCATAGTATGTATAGCTGTATTTCCAATTTACTGTCCCAAACAATGAGATGTGAGAGATAATTGATAACCTGCAGATATATTCCTGCTAATGGCAACACCTTTATACCACAGGGTTTCTGGAGCAGGGTCTGCTGGTGAAAGACTCTCCAAGCTGAGAGACCGCTACATCCGCACGTTTCAGTTCAAGCTGGATGTTGTGTCCATCCTACCCACTGATCTGGCCTAAATCACAGGAATCCACAGCTCAGATTCAACCGCCTGCTGCACTTCCCTCGCATGTTTGAGTTCTTCGACCGCACTGAGACCAACTACCCCAACATCTTCCACATCTACAACTTGGTGCTCTACATCCTAGTCATCATCCAGTGGAACACCTGTGTCTACTTTGCGATTTCCAATACCTGGATGTGATACCTGGGTGTACCCCAACATCTCCAACCCTGAGAATGGCTCCCTAACCTGCGGATATGTCTACTGCCTGTACTCGTCCACCCTCACCACTATTGGAGAGATGCCCACACCTGTATGGAATGAGGAATATATTTCTGTGGTTTCTTTGACTTCCTTGTTGGGGTGCTGATATTTACCACAATTGTGGGTAATGTTGGCTCCATGATTGCCAACGTGAATGCCACACGTGCAGAGTTTCAGACCCGTATTGACGCCATCAAACACTACATGCACTTCCGTTGGGTCAGCAAGGAGCTGGAGGCACGCGTCATTAAGTGGTTTGACTGCCTCTGCACTAATTAGAAAGCAGTAGGCGAGCAGGAGGTGTTGAAGAACTTCCCTAACAAACTTAATGTGTACCTGGAGACCCTGAAGAAAGTGTGTAACTTTCAGGACTGAGGCTGGACTGTTGCTGTAGCTGGTGCTGAAACTCTGACCACAGACCTCTGACGCAGAGGCAGCCGCTGAGGCCGAGGCAGGCACTATGGCTGCTGCCAATACCGACGAGCAGGGTAACCATGGGAATGATGAGCCGACTGAGCCCACACTTCAAACTTTAAAGCTCACTGTGACCATGGCTCTATGCCTAGCACTTTCTCAAGCACTTTCAAACTCACAAGGGTATGCATAAATGTCCTTCCTCATAAAATGCTTTTCTTATCAACATAATGACTGTTGCAACAAACATAAGACTATTGATATTCACAGTTTTATTTGAGTTCAACGCTAAGATAAGATGAGTTAAGCAGAATAAGAATATAGGGTTGAGTGTAGAGATTAGTTCTTCTCTTGATGGGATACTATGTGTTCGAGCAGCATGGCTTGTCTCTGACTTCTGTCCATGGGAAACTGGCCCTAGGAGAGCAATGGTCTGCAGGCGTGTGTACACATCACATGCAGTCATTTCCCAAATCCTTATCCCCAAAGGTAGGTTACATGAGAACAGATAGCAGCAGAGGGCAAGACTCAGATCCTGGACAGTGCCCTCAACCAACCCCATATAACTCTTACCTAATGATGAAGTGGGCCAACACCGGAGCACTCAGCAGCCCCTACAACACACCTGTCAGCATCTGGTGGATTTCATGGTCTTGGAGATTTGTTGTATAGCAAAGTGTTTAGTATTTTGACACAATTTGATTATAATACTGTGGCCTGTAATGCGTTTAGTGATCATGAAAATATTGGCTTGACAGCTAATGGTTGTATGACCAACCAAGTCTTTGACGACAGTTAACTAATTAATGTTATGTCAATTAAGGTGTTATAATGTCAATTAAAATGTTTGTAGTCCAACAGGGCTTACTTTAAGGTTACTCATAAGTAACAATGGTACACTACTTAGACATTTAACTGGATTTCTGGTTAACAAAATATGTAACTTGTGTATATATTTGAATTAATGGATTTGAATAAACCTATTTTTTCCCATTTGGAGAAAAAATGATCTGAGTTGGTCATTTTACACTACACCCAAGATACATTTAAATCATTGTGGTATGAAGTCCTATAGCATCAAGTATTGGGTACTGAAAATTCAAATTAAAAGCCCAGTGTTGGCAACAGCAGCCCCTGCTGTTTTTGGTTGAGTGCACTACATGTCATAAGCACAGAGTTTGTGACAGAGGCTGTAGTATACTCTCATCATCTCATCTACACAATTTAACCTTGAGTTTTCAGAAGCATTCTGCACTGAAATCCCAAATCAAATCAACAGGTGAGCACTTCTAAGAAAAGGCTTGAGAGACAGTATGAATTATTACCAGTGTAGGAGGAACTTCCACTCAAACTCTATTGGTATTTGTTTCATTAGTCCACTGTCTCAATGTTTTACGTGTCAGCAATCAAGTTTTCAAGATATATAACTTTCAAAAAGACAGTGGACTAGTGAAACAAATACCAAAATATAGTTGGTGTTATTTTCCTTTAAGCCCATACTACCCTGACTACCATCTGATCTGTGCTAACAAGGTACAGACCTCTTGGCAGAGGCCATAGTACACTCCTATACATGGAGCGTCTATGCAGTGCATTCGGACAGTATTCAGACCCCTTGACTTTTTCCACATTTTGTTACGTTACAGCCTTATTATGGTCTTGAGTTGCAGCATGAGCCAGCCCCACACTCCATGACAGCAGGTGGCGCCCTCACATTCTGGGCGTTTGTGAACCTGCCAGTGTTGTCGTTTTCGCAACCATAAAAGCGCTCATTGAAAGTGCACGCAGATAACGTGCGTTTTTCAAATTAATTTATCGTCTGAAGAAAACGAAAGGTATGGCTACGTTATCCATTTGTTCAACGTCAGTGAACGAACATCTATACAGTTGTTTAGCTGGAGGTTTAAGATATGGTGTTTTGTTAGCCATCTACTTTGCTAACGCGTTCGTATTTGTGTAAACGTAGCTAGCCAACGTTAGCCGGCTAGTCAGTTAGCCAACGTTAGCCGGCTAGTCAGTTAGCCAACTAACATGAGCTAGTTTGGTAACGTTAGCTAGAGAACTTATTTGCTGAATGTCAATTGGCTAGCTAATTTTCTCCCATTTTATATTTATAAATATGATCAGTGTAAAAATGCTAGCTCAAAATGTAGTTAGTATTTAGATAAGTTGGTCTGATTAACATGTTGCCAGAAGATACCAACCATACCGTTTAGACCGAACTGCACTGGGGTCAGAACGCAATCATGGTAATATTAAGAGACCGTAGAACCGGTGTTGTGCCGAAAACATCCCCCTGCCAGAATCCACCCTTCGCCACTTTGTTTGGCTATTTGTTTCAAGTGTATTAGTCTATAAATAAATAACTTTGCCAAAATTCGTCATCTCTCCCATGTCTTATTCGACTAGTATTTTTGAAAGTGTACTAGCAGTACCGGCGACATGGACAGCTGGGCGGCACGGGGCGCCCCCGGGTGCGGGCGGGCTGGCTGAAGGGGGGGTCGCCCAGGGCGTCATACAAGCTAGAACCTCTACTGAAGGACACAAAAAAAAAAAAAAAAATGCTTTCTGCTACTAAGATCAGTGAAATGTAGGCTAAACTGACAACGGAGTGAAGAGCAGAAACCTCAACTAGCAAGCAAATCGCTGCAATGACACCGACACCAGATACTGGTCGGAAAACTTACCTCAATGCAGGGATGGGATATGCCACTGTGTATTACCTTTATCCACTCTGTTCCATCGAAGATTGAAATACTTTTTTTCTGATTTAAAAACTTGTTCATTGCATCTGCCGTGGAGCCCAGTTTCATACTATTATCCCAGATACATATTGTAGTTTTGAAGTAATCACAAAAAATATTTTAGGGCATATTTTAGGGCATTATTTTTCATGCCAGCTCCTATTAGTTCTATTGAGCACCGTGGCACCAACTCTCCTTCAGAACGTTCTATTCCCAGCCCGTTGTTCTACATCACAATGCCTGCTTAGCTATTGTTGGCAATGAGACCTGCCCACGCTGGCAGTTAAAACATTAACAACAACAAAAAGTTACTCATGGAACTCTGAGGTCGTCCCATTGTTTCCTATAGGGGAAATATAGTTATGTCTGTCTGTTTCGCCAAATATCTCGCAATGTGTATATTTTGATTTTTTTCAAGTAGGACACCATTTTAATAAGGAGAAACTCCTATTTCTAATTATGTAAGGCTGGGCAGTGTATTCCGTTGTCATCGCTAGAACAGAAATAGTCAGAATTTGCCATTTATTTCCTACTTCCTCGTTTGCAGACATAAGCACAGTTGACACCATTGAGGTGTGGATGTTTACTTTCTACACAAGTTTTTTTTTTTTTTTCAATTTCATCCTAACAGATTGTAGTGGTATTATGAAAAGGTATAACATTTTTTGTGCCATTTAGGCAAGATGGAATTCTAAGTATAATTCCAGTCAAAATGTGCTCTTCGAACGTTCGATTCAATTAATTTGCTATGGGTTCGCGCTAGTGTTCCAGCTTAGCCAACGTTCTATTGTCGTTTTTCAGCCTTGGATGAATTTTGACTCGTTCTATTGTCCAGCCTACTCATGCTAGTTAGCAGTAGCCACTACAGCCATTATGAAATGGGGTAATCAGCTCCTTTGAACAACAAAGGAGCTGATTAACTGATACTGCCATTCCAAAATGTCTGTGGTGGCTACTGCTAACTAGCATTAGGCTCCAAGGTGTCTTAATGTAACCATGGTTGTGTTCCAACCCCAGTGCAGGTCAGTGTAAACAAGCGTAATGCTGGGGTTGGTATCTTCTGTCAAGTTAGCTTGCCGCCTGTCTTTGTTATCCAGGACAAGTCATGCCCATATCCTGCTGAATCTCTTCTCTGTTTCTAGCTAAGCTGTGTTAGTGGATTAAGATGTTGAAGGGACTATAATGACATTGGTAAGATGTAATGTCATTGTATTAATCTCTCCCTTGTGCCCTTCCTGAAAAGGACAATGAGTGGAGGATTCAACTTTGGACAAGCGTCCAATACTGGATTCAGCTTTGGAGCTCCCAAAACCGCAACTGCCCCAGCTACAGGCTTTGGCATGCCAAGTGCTGCAGCTCCAGGTGGTGGCTTCTCTTTCGGAACCCCCAATCTTCCCCAGGCCCCAGTAGCTGCCCCCCAGAGCTCTGGGCTGTTTGCTATGCCAACCCAGGGTAGCACAAACCCAACTGGAGGGTTCAGCTTTGGGACCCCTGCACAAAGCAGTACTCCTGCAGGAGGAGGCTTTTCTTTTGGGTGGGTGTATTGGATGATATAGCTTGCATGGATGTGTGGATAGTTATAGCACTGTTATATTATCTTAGGACAACATTAATGGTGAGTTGAACCAACGTGGTAGGTTGTTGCCTGTGTAGCTTTTTTAGTAGGATTTCAATCATAATGTACATTTTATAATGCTTTCTTTTCTCTTGCTTTTGTCTTTAGGACTCCCACTGCTAAACTCAATCTGGGCACACCAGCCGCTTCTCAACCAGCACCGACTGGGCTAACTATTGGGATGGCAACCCCCTCCTCTGGGACAGGCTTTGGACTTGGTGGGGGTCTCGCCACACAAACCACTGCTGCCCCTGCAGGAGGGGGGTTCAGTTTTGGGACCGCAGGGGGGCTTGGTGCCCCTGTTGCCCAAACTCAGCCCCAGTCCCAACCAGCGGCAGCTGGAGGGCTCTCTTTAGGGACTCCTGCTGCAAGCACCCAAATGATGGGAGGTGGGTTTAGTTTTGGTGCAACCAAGGTCCAGGCCACCACAGCCCCAGCCCCTACTGTAACCGCAGGAGGGGGCTTCTCATTTGGGAACAGCACCCCTGCCAGCCTCTCCCTGGGGACCCAGCCCACAAGTGAGTTTTCTGAGCTCCAAGTCATCTGTTGATCAGATCATGGGTAATGTACAGTAAATGCCACGATTGCTTTACATCAGTGTTTTTTGATTCCTGAATTATAGTATTATTTTGTCTTTCCTCAGGTCTGACTCTGAACTCTGTGGCCACGGCCTCAACTGCTGCACCAACCACAACCCAGGGTGGAGGATTCGCTTTTGGCATCAAACCTGGTAAATGGGGGAATCTGAAGTTTGCATATGTCATTTATCAAAATAATGTCTGACAAAAGGTATAAAAAAAAAAAAAAAGTTTGAAACTCTGAAAATGTGCTGTTTTTTGAAAGGGCAAAAAAGTGCCTGGTTTTTAAACTGATGTTGAGTTTCTTTCTTTAAAGCTACTCCAGCCCCTGCTGCAACTGCCCCGGCTACCCAGGCCTCATTAGGTTCTTCTCTGTTTGCTGCACCAGCTGTACCAGCATCAACAGCAGCTCCTGCTACAGCAGCAATCGCTGGATTTTGTGAGTTTTATCTCCTGCTAGCTAACTCTTGCCTGAAATATCAAGTGTTGGCAAACTCATAACTAAGGTTAAATTGGCTTTCTGACATTCTGTGGTGGAATTTAATTTCCCTGTTACCCTGACTCTCTGATCAGTGGGCGCTGCCCCCACCTCAGCTGCCCCAACTTCCTCGGCTGCCACCTCAGCAGCAGGAAGTACTCTGGGCTTCATGCTCAAACCCCTGGGAGCAGTCACTGCCACAACTACTGCCCCAGTTGGCACAGGTATTGTACAGGATTATTGGAATAACTAGAGCTTGGTATTTGTCTGTTTATGCAAAATTGTGTATATGGGGTTGTTCATATTGATGAATTCCTCACTGTAGTGTTTTATTTTTTATTTATTTTTTATGTTTTAGCTGCCCATATCACTGGCACTACCACAGGTTTCTCACTGGGTATGAAACCTGCGGGCGCCACTGGCATCGGTGCAACAGCCCCCATCACTGGAGTAGCCACAACCATCACTACTGTTACAGCAAGGTACTGCAGGGTTCTGCCTGGTCCAGTTCATTACAACCACTCGCTGCAGTATCTCACTGCATCTGTGTCCTCAACCATTGTATTTAGGGTTGTGGTTTCTTCCTTTTCAATTAATTCAATTCTGGAAGTAAACTGAAATTCCAATTCCACATTTTTCTCATACAGAAGCATAGAGGATAATTGGAATTTCATTTTACTTCCTGAATTGAAAAGGAATTTAACCCAACCCTCATTGTATTACTCTAAGTCCATCCTCATCCACTCTTAGCCCTAGTTGTTTCAATGTGGCCAGTACCTTGCCCTGAACTTAGTCACTATTACTAGCCGGCTACCACCCGGTTACTCTACCATGCACCTTAGACGTTGCTGCCCTATGTACATAGTCATGGATCACTGGTCACTTTAATAATTATAATACTGTTTTACCCACTTCATATGTATATACTGTATTCTAGTCAAGGCCTATCCTATTGAACTATTTCTGTACATATACTGTATACTATATATTATATCCATATTGTCTGTACATCCCTATATATATATATATATATCACACACACACACACAGAGCTTGTCCTTTTTATATTTGTGTGCGTTGTTATACTACTGCACTGTTGGAGCTAGGAACAAAAGCATTTCGCTACACCCATAATAACATCTGCTAAATTTGTGTATGTGACTGATTTTTTTTATTTGTGACTAATCCGTTACTCCTCCCCCTGCAGTGCTCCTCCAGTGATGTCATACGTCCAACTAGAGGGTCTCATTAACAAGTGGAGCCTTGAACTGGAGGACCAGGAGAGGCATTTCTTACAGCAAGCCACCCAGGTCAACGCCTGGGACCGCACGCTGGTGGAGAATGGAGAGAAGGTAAACAGACATGTCATTATAGTGGCACTTCTCGTGGTAACTGCACCACTAAAATCTAGGCAATGCTATTTGTTTTAATCTCATATGAAGTTGAACTTTGGGTTCTCTTCATGGCTGATTTAATTACAAAAAATAAAAGATTTATTATTATCAAAAAATAAATAAATACAAATGTGTATATGTACACTTGAAGTCGGAAGTTTACATACCTTAGCCAAATACATTTAAACTCAGTTTTTCACAATTCCTGACATTTAATCCTAGTAAAAATTCCCTGTCTTAGGGCAGTTAGGATCACCACTTTATTTTAAGAATGTGAAATGTCAGAATAATAGTAGTGATTTATTTCAGCTTTTATTTCTTTCATCACATTCCCAGTGGGTCAGAAATGTACATACACTCAATTAGTATTTGGTAGCATTGCCTTGTTTAACTTGGGTCAAACGTTTTGGGTAGCCTTCCACAAGCTCCCCACAATAAATTGGGTGAATGTTGACCCATTCCTCCTGACAGAACTGGTGTAACTGAGTCAGGTTTGTAGGCCTCCTTGCTCGCACACGCTTTGTTCTGCTCACAAATGTTCTATAGGATTGAGGTCAGGGCTTCTTCATGATGCCATCTATTTTGTGAAGTGCACCAGTCTCTCCTGCAGCAAAGCACCCACACAACATGATTCTGCCACCCCGTGCTTCACGGTTGGGATGGTGTTCTTCGGCTTGCAAGCCTCCCCCATTTTCCTCCAAACAAAACAATGGTCATTATGGCCAAACAGTTCTAATTTTGTTTCATCAGACTAGAGGGCATTTCTCCAAAAAGTACAATCTTTGTCCCCGTGTGCAGTTGCAAACCGTAGTCTGGCTTTTTTTATAGTGGTTTTGGAGCAGTGGCTTCTTCCTTGCTGAGCGGCCTTTCAGGTTATGTCGATATAGGACTCGTTTTACTGTGGATATAGATACATTTGTACCCGATTCCTCCAGCATCTTCACAAGGTCCTTTGCTTTTCTGGGATTGATTTGCACCAAAGTTTGTTCATCTCTAGGAGACAGAACGCGTCTCCTTCCTGAGCGGTATGACGGCTGCGTGGTCCCATGGTGTTTATACTTGCGTACTATTGTTTGTACAGATGAATGTGGTAACTTCAGGCATTTGGAAATTGCTCCCAAGGATGAACCAGACTTGTGGAGGTCTACACATTATTTTTTTTCTGAGGTCTTTGCTGATTTCTTTTGATTTTTCTATGATGTCTAGCAAAGAGGCACTGAGTTTGAAGGTAGGCCTTGAAATGCATCCACAGGTATACCTCCAATTGACTCAAATTATATCAATTAGCCTATCAGAAACTTCTAAAGCCATGCACAAAGTAGATGTCCTAACCAACTTGCCAAAACTATAGTTTGTTAACATGAAATCTGTGGAGTGATTGAAAAATGAGTTTTAATGACTTCAACCTAAGTGTATGTAAACTTCCGACTTCAAGTGTGTGTATGTTTTTTTTTTTTTAAAGCATATTCATCTTGTTACAGATCACGTCACTGCACAGGGAGATGGAGAAGGTGAAATTGGACCAAAGAAGGTAGTGATTAACAGCGTTATTTCTAACGTATTTGAATACATCAGATAATTCAGAATTCTGTCTTATCTGTATGTAGATCAATGGGAATTATTGTCAATGTTTATTTTATGACCTTGTGTTTCTGCTCACTAACCAATTCCAGGCTGGACCAGGAGCTGGACTTCATCCTGTCACAACAGAAGGAGCTGGAGGACCTGCTATCGCCACTGGAGGAATCTGTCAAAGAACAGAGTGGAACCATTTACATGCAGAACGCAGACGAGGAACGCGAGAGGACGTAAGGTTTTACTAAAGGTCTTTCTGAGTGAAAAACCAATGCACAGTGAGAACGGAATCATGACTATGGTTATGAGAGATCTCATCTTTATGCGTTATCTCAATCTCTTTCTGAAGGTACAAGCTTGCAGAGAATGTGGATGCCCAGCTGAAGAGGATGTCCCAAGATCTAAAGGAGATCATTGAACACCTGAACACTTCCAGCGGGCCAGCTGATAACAGTGACCCGGTGAGAAGGAAAAACATTGTCTTTCGAATGCCTGTCTGCTAGTGCTTTTATATATTTCTACAGTTATTCTAAAACAAATACAAATCTGAACTGTGGTTACCTGGTTAGTTTATTTAGGGAAGAGGAAATGTATAATTAGTTATCTAACACTTTTTCTCTCTTTAGCTTCAGCAGATCTGTAAAATTCTCAATGCCCACATGGACTCTCTTCAATGGATTGACCAGAACTCGGGTCAGTATTTAACCCATATGTGGTCTTGAGTAAACACACTTTGTTTTTTGTTTTTTTACTTGACCCTTGCTTCTGATAAAAAGTTGACTTCCTTCAATCCATATTAACTCTAATATTATCCCTGTTTTGCCTCAGTGCTCCTACAGAGAAGGGTGGAGGATGTGTCCAAACTCTGCGACAACCGACGCAAAGAGCAGGAGAAGACTTTTCGCATAACATTTAATTGAATTGGAGATTGTAATAATTATCAGAAAATGATATTGTATATGTGCATTATGCAAGTTTGTTTCTTTTTTTAATACAATTAAGATATTATTGAGAGGAGTTATGATAAAGATTTGTTTTTAATGCAGTATCAATTGTGATTCATAGAAAAATACTCCAAGCTAGGGTGTGTGTGTGATATGCACTTCCCAAATGTCAACACTGGTGCTGGCAAATAATACATTCTGAGTAAATAAAGACTTGCACACATGTGCTCCAATATGCTTTAGGGTTCGATTAAATCCTTAACACTGAAGATCAGCGCTGTAGCCCAATTGAGCAGTATTATACTTTCCGATTGAGCAGACGTAAGCAGCGTTTCCCATGAACGCAAATCAATCAAATACTATTGTATTTGTCACATGCTTCGTAAACGGGTGTAGATTTAACACTGAGATGCTTACTTACGGCCCTTCCCAACAATGCATAGGAAATAAATACAGTAACGATAACTTTGTTACATACATGAGGTACCAACACTGAGTCGACATGCAGTGGTACGAGGTAATTGAGGTAGATATGTACATCTAGGTAGGGATGAAGTGACTAATCAACAGGATAGATAAACGGCAGCAGCGTATACTGAGTATACAGAACATTAAGAACACCGTAATACTGAGTTACACCCACAATTATTTCTAAACTACTTGTAGTTCCCCTCGGACTGCCGCTCAGATTAAATATCAATCCGCACAGAGAAGAACGAGGTTGAACTCAATTTTCTAGAGTTTTCTCCTTTTCGTTAATACTGTCAACGTTTTACTCTGTCTGAATTGTGCTAGAATCAACGCAGTATTAGCCATGTTTAATGTAACATACCGAAACAAAATGAACTATGCTAAACTAACTGCAAGGTATTTTCTTGTAGGGAGAGCGCATTGGATTGCGATTATATAGCATTGACATGCACGACTCCGAGCCAATTTAGGCTTGATCCGCAAATGTGGTCGGAAGTGCGGTTTCAATGGTGTGACGCAATTGCAGTCACATTTTGTAACAACGCCGAGGGCTCTTTATAGCTCCATTGACATTATTGGTTGACGGTATGTGAGGGAGGGAGGTCGTGTATAAACACAAACTCACTTCATAACAGTTCTGCTCTGCGAAGCGCAAGAACTATGCATGCCCTGAATTCTGCTGAGGCCATATCACCATAAATGCTGTAGAGTCAATGCAGACGGCAGAATGACCATGTAGCGCCTTTTAGACTCGTACTCTAAAACCGATGCGTCTTAACCAATCAGAGCTGCAGTAGGCCTATTTATGAGCGGTCTGAGTAGATTTGCTTGTTTTGAGATCAGAGAGTAGCATGGAGGCACGTGCACATTTGTTCATATTATTTGCCTGTTAGTGAATTATTAGCCCAGTTATAGCTAATTTCTAGTTAACAATGGGGGAGTGGTTGCTTCCTACAAGAGCACAACATGCATTTCAGGTAAAGAGGATCATAACTTTCACCTGGTCAGTTTGTCATGGAAAGAGCATATGTTCTTAATGTTTTGTACACTGCTAAATCAAGAGTTTGTGCAAAAAGGACCATAGAATATAGCCAATACAATAGCTACCGTTCTAACTATTTAAGGAGTCTATTCAATCTGTAAAAAGCTGAAGCGTTTTGATTCCGCAATATCAATTTTAACGTTAATTTCCGATTGAGCCGACATTTGCAGTTTATCGTGAATGCAGTCTCCGCTAAAGCAGGAACATTGCCTTTACAGCGTGATTCAAATTTAAAGCTGAACTTTCGTTATGCGAATTGAAGAGCCCTAACTATTTCGTAGTCTAATGGGATGGGGGTAGAAGCTGTTCAGGGTCCTGTTGGTTCCAGACTTGGTGAATCGGTACTGCTTGCCATGCGGTAGCAGAGAGAACAGTCTGACTTCGGTGGCTGGAGTCTGCCAATTTCCCAAAAATGCGGGAACCTTGCCTTTAAATTTCTATCGCGCTGTAGCGCAGGCCTTCAGTGCAACGGATTGAATCGAGCCCTCAATTAACTTCCACCATATTGTATTCCTTGTCACATGTTGCAGAACACACCAGACTTCTTTCTAAATAAGTTTTATTTATTTGGCAGTTCAAAAAAGAAGTAATGAATGCACAATTCCAAGTTTAAAGTCTTCACAAAATGTGTTATCCAGTGTTCAACAGTGTGTGATACTGTATTTGTTGAGCTCACCCATATCCCTCCGCCCACTAATTTCCATCACCTCATAAAGCATTTATAAACAGGTATCCAACCCTGTTCCTGGAGAGCTAACCTTCTGTAGGTTTTTGCTCCAACCCCATTTGTAAATAACCTGGATCAGATTATCAACCAGCTAATTGTTAGAAACCAGTGTGCAATATTAGGGTATGAGTGAACCTACAGGACGATAACTCACCAGGAACAAGGTTTAAGAGCCCTGATTCATAAAATTCAGCATCAAAGCCTTGACTACATGAGAAGATGGCATGGTGACATTGAACTCATCACATCCACATAGTAATGTAACTAGCCTTGACAACAGCAGATCATTGTATAGAGTCACTTGACTATGCAAAGCAGAAAATAATTTCTGAGGCTCCTTTTCCTTTTTTAATCAACATACTGTGCTTATCATTTACAGAGTGACTGTGACAGACCAAGACAGCATTGGTATCCCCTAACTGTAAAATATGAGCATTTAACCTATTTTTCTATATATATTTTTTTTTTAAATCTGACAATTATGTCTGAGAAAGGCATCAGTTCAGGATACATGAGATCAAAAAAATGTGACAAAGGAAAACAGGATCTTCTGTAGGAAAAACATGTGATTGAGTGAGACAGGGTAGCACAGTGCAGGGCTGCTCATATGCGTTGGTCAGGGCTGGACCACAGCCTGTAGTTTGCTGTCTGTGGACTGATTGGTTCAGCTGGCTGGCACCCTCTGGGCCAGATGCAATGCCTAGCGCATACGCATAGTCAGGCTGTGCTTTGGTCCATCCAGACGCTCCAGCTTCTCAAAGTGTTTCCTGGCGTTGCGGATGTTAATGAGCGTGGCTGCAGAGGCTATAAGTAGAGAGAGACACCATTATTCAGTGTCATGTTACAATAGATATGTATTTTCTCATGTACAAACAAGTCAATAATAATAGCTATACTTACGTATGGAGGGGTCCGACATAATCACCATAACATATGTATTAGAGGTGAAGACATCGATAAAGGCCGCAAAGTTGGAGTTCCTCACCTCCATGCTCTGGAAGGAGGCTGCCAGTTTACTGCAAACATCACAAAGTACTGCATTATGAAAACACCAAAGACAGAGATACCAGGTGGAGACGCAGTAGGGTCACCACAGAGACATGTTCCTTCTGGAGGAGAACCTCACCTACAACTGAGCTTGAACTGTTTGATGATGTTGCTGATCTTCTCAAACCGGTGAGCATCACGCTGCTCTTTGCACTGGTAGTGAGAGATTACCTGGAACACAAACATTACATCACCACCGGAAACGACAATTTCCTACTAATCCACCCATTAGCTTTTCAACAAAGCCGTTTTCAATAGCTAGTAGCCCTCACCAGAAAAGTGGCTCGCTCAAACAGAAGCACTTCGTCTGCCTCAATGATCTGGGCAAAGTTACGCAGGTTTGTCTCCAGCTGCTGTACATTGGGGATCAGCTGGTAAACAATACTGGACCATGCCTTAAGAAAGAAACAACATGTTAGAGACTTATCTGAGGGCACAGTGATAATCAATCATACACACAGAGCAGCTACCTTGTACAGCGTTTCATCCCAGATTGATGTTCTGAAGCAGGTGCAAGCCAATGGCCTGGACAGACGCCTCAGGTCCTCTTCACGCTCCTTAAAGATCTGGAGAGAGGGAGGACAATTAGTCTTCCCCATAGGTGTTAAGAGTTGAGCACACACACATACTAAATAAAATAGCCTACTAATGAGTTGGTTAGTGGTGGAGTCCTCTGGCCATTTGAAGGAATGTCTGAGTGCCGCAATAGTGTTATTAAGCCAGACTCCCAGAGAAGTAGGTCTTAAAATTCTGTGTGTATGAATAAGTTGACGCATTAAAACGTTAAGTGTCTGATTGGCATGGTGTTTGTTTGAACCCCAGCTCACCAGGTCTCTCTGGTCCTCCTGAACCAGATCCATTTTGTGCACCAGGCAGAAGACCTTGGCGTCGGGGGAGTTCTGGAGGATCGCCTCCAGACACGACTGGTAGTAATGCATGTCCTTCTCCAGTTCACGGCTCTCCACATCAAACACATAGATCAGCACCTCCACATTCCTGAATATGTTGTCTCTCTGGCTGGTGAAGTAGTTCTCCATGAAAGTGTCTTGTCTGACGGACACAGGAAACAGTGTTAATTGTGTTGATACACCTGGAGAAACACCCTACAGCTTGTCAAATGAGTCTGACTTACCCTCCACAGTCCCACAAGTTCAAAACCAGATTGCCAAGGAATCGCACATGGGAGTGCTCCACATCAACTAAGTTGCAAGAGGATAGGAGACAGAGAATTCAAAAATTAGAATAGGGTCAGCATCAATACAACAACTTAGCTTTCTGACAACAATTGAAATTATACATATTCAACTGGCTTAAAATGTATTTAGTTTAGAAACTTTAGCTATTGCTTACTCGTGGCTCCAAGGCGGCGTGTGTCTCGGGCTATGTAGTTGGCAAAGATGATCGATCTCATGCTTGTCTTCCCAGACCCACTCTTGCCCATCAGCAACACCTTTAGAGGACGTCAACCAATTGCATATAAGGGGATGTTCTATAGGGGACAACCGCATACTACTACTACTACTACTACTACTACTACTACTACTACTCTTCTGAGCCGCGAGTGTCTATTGTCACTGAAAATGTTAGTGTTTAAATTCTTACACAGTGTAGTGTTGATTTTTGGTTTATATACCTTTTTTTTCATGGCTGTGCTTGACATCCCCTTAATCGTTCAGTTTGCAGAAGGTTGAATCTAGTCAGTCTTGACTTTTGCCCTCTTCAGCAGGTGCTTTCTGGTCGTATCACTTAAAGCTTCAGCAGAAGACAACATGCATTAGGAGGAACACAGAACAAACACACAGATGTCATTATCTGTAATGTAGCTTCTAGATAGTATCACTCAAACTAAACAGTTGGTAAAGTCAAAAACATATTAGCTATATAATAGGTCAATTATCTAGATTATATGACACTAGAGGCCCATATATAGTTGGGCTATGTGAACAATTTAAATGAAAGCATTTGCACCACCAGTGTGCTACATTGCACCAATTTCAAGTATTATTTACAAGAGGGGATACAGCATAAAAAGTTAAATGAAGAAAGGTAACTGTAGGTTTGGCATTTGAAGTGTAGCCAAATATATACTATAATGATGGTGTAGCTAGCTATGTTCTCAGCTATCAAAAGAAAGTTAACTACATATAACTAACTATGTACAACAAGCGAGCTAGTTAACGTAACGACGGTAGCAAGCTAACGTTAGTACTAAACGTTAAACAACATTCAGAAAGGGTTTAGTTTACTCGCGAGGCAAAATAACTACATTATTGAGAAAATATTCAGTAACTATGTCCATATTTTGGATTTAAAATAGCTTATACATTACTTGGTTTTGATAGCTAGCGAGCTGACAGGTCCATTGCTTGCTGTGTTTAAGCCTTCACAAACATGCTGATGCTAGCTAACGTTAACTGGCAGGCCCACAAAACATGCAATATCATTCGGTTACGATTATACTACCGACGGGTCATCTGCTGCGTTATCACCTGAAGGGACTGGTCGAGGCCCGTAAAATTCAACCCACCCCAAAAAAACTACTTTTATAAATATTTGGTTAGTTGAGTAGCTAGAGGCACAGATACTAGCTCCACTATCTACAGCGTCTTGGACATTTCACGTGATTACTAGCGGGGAGGGACCACTTCACGTGACCCAAGAATGCAGAAGTGTGGGTGCGTTCCAGGGCGTCCAATTTTGGAGACGTTTTTGTTGTAACGTGGCAAATTTCATATCAGACTGTATATACTGTTGACATGTGCATTCACCATTTTCATCTTTAAACCTGTTATTGACTTATGCACGAGCCTACCGGAGCTGAGTACCTGTTCCTCTAAGAGAATAGTTGCTCAAAAGTATCGTGGGGCTCCTGCACTTAAATATTTTCATTTTATTTTATTTTAAATGTAACCTTTATTTAACTAGGCAAGTCAGTTAAGAACAAATTCTTATTTACAATGACGGCCTCACTACAGGGTCAGCCCCTGGAGCAAATTAGGGTTAAGTGCCTTGCTCAAGGACACAAGACAGGTTTTTCACCTTGTCGGCTCGGGTATTCGAACCAGCGACATTTCGGTTTCTGGCCCAACACTTTAACCGCTAGGCATCCTGCTGCCCTATAAATATAAACAGTACAAGCACCCATTTCTGTCCAAGTCAAGCACTGCTTTAAACCCTATTATTTTCAACATTGTTTACATACATACAAATAGGGTGAGACATACATGGTATAAGAGGCTAAAAGTGTTACAAAATTTAATTTAAAAGAAACAACCCCAAAACTCAGACAGTTATCAAATGTAAGAATCAACAAACCAATCTCTTCATAAAACCATGCCGTTTTGATACAGGATAGGAGAATATACGGCTCTGTAAATAATGAGACCACTGCAAAATGATCTGTTTCTCTGGTTTTACTATTTATAGGTATGTGTTTGGGTAAAATTACATTTTTTGTTTTATTCTATAAACTACTGACAACATTTCTCCCAAATTCCAAATAAAAATATTGTCATTTTGAGCATTTATTAGCAGAAAATGACAACTGGTCAAAATAACAAAAAAGATGCAGTGTTGTCAGATCTTGAATAATGCAAAGAAAATAAGTTCATATACATTTTTAAACAACACAATAATGTTTAAACTTAGGAAGAGTTCAGAAATCAACATTTGGTGGAATAACCCTGATTTTCAATCACAGCTTTCATGCGTCTTGGCATGCTCTCCACCAGTCTTTCTCATTGATGTTGATGCCACTCCTGGCGCAAAAATTCAAGCAGCTCGGCTTTGTTTGATGGCTTGTGACCATCCATCTTCCTCTTGATCACATTCCATAGGTTTTCAATGGGTTTCAGGTCAGGAGATTGGGCTGGCCATGACAGGGTCTTGATCTGGTGGTCCTCCATCCACACCTTGATTGACCTGGCTGTGTGGCATGGAGCATTGCCCTGCTGGAAAAACCAATCCTCAGAGTTGGGGAACATTGTCAGAGCAGAAGGAAGCAAGTTTTCTTCCAAGACAACCTTGTACGTGGCTTGATTCATGAGTCCTTCACAAAGACAAAAATGATTTCTGAACTCTTCCTAAGTTAAAACATTGGTATTGTGTTGTTTAAAAATGAATATGAACTTATTTTCTTTGCACTATTTGAGGTCTGACAACACTGCATCTTTTTTGTTATTTTGACCAGTTGTCATTTTCTGCTAATAAATGCTCTAAATTACAATATTTTTATTTGGAATTTGGGAGAAATGTTGTCAGTAGTTTATAGAATTAAAACAAAAAATGTTAAATTTACCAAAACACATACATATAAATAGTAAAACCAGAGAAACTGATAATTTTGCAGTGGTCTCTTAATTTTTTCCAGAGCTGTATACACTTTTTAATTTTTTTAAACAGAATTATTAATGTCAATAAAATATCTTATGAGGAAATGGAGGTACACCAGAAAGAAACAAAAGATATAACATTGCAGTTTCATTTTAAGACACGAGAGGTCTGCCAAACTAAAGACATACAAAAAGCATCAGTTGGAGATGCAACCATCATAGTTATAATATATTTCAAAAATTCATACATTTTCCATAACCAATAAGTCTGTGTTAGTGTTGGTAGGCTGGTGGCATATATTCCTGTACCTTAATACTCTCTATATAAAATAGTACATTTCGAACACCAACAAGGACCCAAGGGCAAGGCTTGCAAAGAAGATATTTAAAGAGAAACAAAGCCATTATGAAAAGAACAGCAGGTCTTGGATTTTTATCCAGTTTTGGCCAGTTCAGGCCATGCATTGAGGTCTCAGACTGTGTTCTTCCTTTACATTTGGTCTCGGAGTTTGGCAAGCCTCGAAGACAGTTCATCCTGAGAAAAGAAAACAGGCGTTAATGCAGTAAGTCGGACAGCTCTAAAGAATTTACGTTTTTCATTGTGTGAGAAGGGGGCGGGGTGGGGCTGAGGGCAAGCCCGAGGCACAGCTATAATAATAATAATAATAATAATATCAGCAATGTTGTCATTGCTCTATTATCCCAATCATTTATCTTATAGATCCTGTTCAGTAGACAATTGAAAGTGTGGTAGGGTATATAATGGCTCTTGTTCAGGGCCCGTTGCTGTACCTGCTCTGCTGATGCTACGCTGGTGCCCACTGATCCAGTCTGCCCCTGTGGGAGCTCCATGTTCAGTTCCAAACTAAACACAAAGAAACAGACACACAAATTGTTATACATTACATTTCCCTCCTTTATATACAGGGGCAAGAAAAAGTATGTGAACCCTTTGGAATTACCTGGATTTCTGCATAAATTGGTCATAAGATTTTAAGCACAGTGTGCCTAAACTAATAACACACAAATTATTGTATTTTTCTTGTCTATATTGAATACATCCCTTAAACATTCACAGTGTAGGTTGGAAAAAGTATGTGAACCCCTAGGCTAATGACTTCTCCAAACTTGGAGTCAGGAGTCCAATCAATGAGACGAGATTGGAGATGTTGGTTAGAGTTGCCCTGCCCTATTAAAAACATTCACAAATTTTGAGTTTGCTATTCACAAGAAGCACTGCCTGATGTGAACCATGCCTCGAACATAATAGATCTCAGAATACCTAAGATTAAGAATTGTTGACTTGCATAAAGCTGGAAAGAGTTACAAAAGTATCTCTGAAAGCCTTGATGTTCATTAGTCCACGGCAAGACAAATTGTCTATAAATGGAGAAAGTTCAGCACTGTGGCCGTCCTGCAAAGATGACTGCAAGAGCAGAATGCTCAATGTTAAGAAGAATCCTCGAGTGTCAGCTAAAGACTTACAGAAATCTCTGGAACATGCTAACATCTCTGTTGACCAGTCTACGATACGTAAAACACTAAACAAGAATGGTGTTCATGGGAAGAGACCACGGAAGAAGCCACTGCTATCCAAAAAAAACATTGCTGAACATCTGAAGTTCGCAAATATTCTGTGGACAGATTAAACTAAAGTTGAGTTGTTTGGAAGGAACACACACCACTATGTGTGGAGAAAAAAAGGCACAGCACACCCACATCAAAACAGAATGGTTTCAACCGAAGAAAATACATCTTCTGGAGTGGCCCAGTCAGAGTCCTGACCTCAACCCGATTGAGATGCTGTGGAATGACCTCAAAAGAGCAGTTCACACCAGACATCCCAAGAATATTGCTGAACTGAAACAGTTTTGTGAAGAGGAATGGTCCAAAATTCCTCCTGACCGTTGTGCAGGTCTGAACCGCAACTACAGAAAACATTTGTTATTAAATCCAAGGGTTCACATACTTTTTTTTTTTTTCACCCTGCACTGTGAATGTTTACACGTTGTGTTCAATACAGAAATGCGTATAATTGTTTGTGTGTTACTAGTTTAAGCAGACTGTGTTTGTCTATTGTTGTGACTTAGATGAAGATCAATGTTGTGACCATAGTTCACATACTTTCTTGCCACTGTACAAGGTTTCAAGAATAGAGAAATTAGGAATACTTACCCTGCTTCATCAGCCAATTCGTGCATCAGTGAATCCACTTGATTCTGAAACACACGTCACTGACTGTTAATCTCCACTGATTGTGAACAGAGCAGAATAAACCAAAACACAATAAATGTATCTCGTCATGATCTGCACTTGTGTGTGTATTTACTGTTACAGACTTCAAGATCAAAAGACACATCTGGTCAAAGACCTAAGGTCTGACTAGCAGGAGCACAGAGAAGCATCATTACCTGTGGTGTGGTAAGTGTGGTTGTGCTACTCATGGTGTCCTCCATTTGGGCTGTCTGCACATCCAATGTCTCAAATTGACGCTCAAACTTGTCCATGAGGCCTGAGATCTAGAGATGAGACATTCATTACCCAATTTCCCCCATCAGATTGTGAAGAACATAAGATGTATACCGTCTAAAAAGAGAGTGACACCTATCAAATGGCTGTATTTGACTATGAGCATTATAAAAGTGGACACAGCCATGATCGCACGGAACTCCCTTCCATCTGTGATTTAAACTAGATATTTTGTGTGCATGTACTGATATGTAGGCAATGTGTGACATTTTGTAGTTCTGTCCTTGACCTGTTCCTGTCTATTAATGTTCTGTATTGTTGAATGTTTTGTGTGGATCCCAGGAACAGCTAATGGGGATGGTAAGAGCGTTGGGTCAGTAACCGAAAGGTTGCTGGATCGAATCCCAAGCTGTTGTTCTGCCCCTGAACAAGGCAGTTAAACTACTGTTCCCCGGGGCGCCGAAGACGTGATGTCGATTCCCCCCCCCGCACCTCTCTGATTCAGAGGGTTTGGGTGAAATGCGGAAGACACATTTCAGATCAATGCATTCATTTGTACAACTGACTAGTATCCCCCCCTTTCCCAATACAATACAAAAATACACACGTTACCTTCTCCAGGTTCATACTCTTCAGTGTGGCATCCATGCCTTTCACCACTCCAGCCATAGATTTAGTGACCTGTAGAATTAACCAACATAACTTAAATAGAAAGGTACCTTGATGTGGTTGGACACAGCAATTGTTGCTGTAGTTACTGTGCCTTGCAAAAGTATTCAACCCCCTTGGCGTTTTCCTATTTTGTTGCATTACAACCTGTAATTTAAATGGATTTTTCTTTGGATTTCATGTAATGGACATACACAAAATAGTCCAAATTGGTGAAGTGAAATTGAATAAATTACTTGTTAAAAAAATGTATAAAACGGAAAAGTGGTGCGTGCATATGTATTCAGCCCGTTTTCTATGAAGCCCCTAAATAAGGGCTGTGGACACTTAAAAGACACACCTTCGTCCACTTACCCTCGCCTTATGCCCTTGGGGGAATCCCAGTCACTACCTTGGAGGGCGGTCCAAATGATTAGCCAAGCAAGGGAAGTTTGCAACGTAAGCCCCTCAGCCCTTGTTTTTAGTCGAGTTTGCGAATGTACAATTCTGTTCACTACGGGGCCTGAAACTCCCCATAATTCAATTGGCGACAATTGTATATCCGCTAAGAAAAGTCAGCAAAAACGTAAAAACAACATCAATGGAGAAGTTAACATACAACATACAGTGTAAGTAAAAACTAATACAAATAAGTTAGAAATTGTGCTACTAATGCACATGACGGCACAAACACGTCTCGTAAAAGTAATGATGTTTTTTTGTCTTATTTCATGTTTGTTTCACAATAACAAATATTTTGCATCTTCAAAGTGGTAGGCATGTTGTGCAAATCAAATGATACAAACCCCCCCAAAATACATTTTTATTACAAATTGTAAGGCAACAAAATAGGAAAAATGCCAAAGGGGGTGAATACTTTCGCAAGCCATTGTACCTTGCACTTTCACAGACATTGCACCAAATCTTCACTCCAAAGAAAAACAGAGTGGAACCATCTTAAGCAGAATCAGTGTCTCCATTTTGAACATCCAAACCAGTGTTGTAAAGTGTGAACAACTGTTTATCTACAAAACAAGATCGTCGCTGTGTGAAGTTTCGTAGGGAGTATGTACAATTAAAGTCAGAAGTTTACATACACAGGTTGAAGTCATTAAAACTCAATTTTCAACCACTCCACAGATTTCATGTTAAGAAACTATAGTTTTGGCAAGGACATCTACTTTGTGCATGACACAAGTAATTCTTCCAACAATTGTTTACAGACATATTATTTCACTATATAACAATTCCAGTGAGTCAGAAGTTTACATACACTAAGTTGACTGTGCCTTTAAACAGATAATGATGTCATGGCATTAGAAGCTTCTGATAGGCTAATTGACATCATTTGAGTCAATTGGAGGTGTACCTGTGAATGTATTTCAAGACCTACCTTCAAACTCAGTGCCTCTTTGCCTGACATCATGGGCAAATCAAAAGAAAATCAGCCAAGACCTCAGAAAATAAATTGTAGACACAAGTCTGGTTCATCCTTGGGAACAATTTCCAAACGACTGAAGATACCACGTTCATCTGTACAAACAATAGTACGCAAGTATAAACACCATAGAACCACGCAGCTGTCATACCGCTCAGGAAGGAGGCGCGTTCTGTCACCTTAGAGATGAACGTACTTTGGTGCGAAAAGTGCAAATCAATCCCAGAACAACAGCAAAGGAACTTGTGAAGATGCTGGAGGAAACGGGTATAAAAGTATGTATATACACATAACATGAAAGGTTGCTCAGCAAGGAAGAAGCCACTGCCCTAAAACCGTCATAAAAAAGCCAGACTACAGTTTGCAACTGCACATAGGGACAAAGATCATACTTCTGGTCTGATGAAACAAAAATAGATCTGTTTGGCTATAATGACCACGTTATGTTTGGAGGGAAAAGGGGGAGGCTTGCAAGCCGAAGAACACCATCCCAACCATGAAGCACGGGGGTGGCAGCATCATGTTGTGGGAGTGCTTTGCTGCAGGAGGGACTGGTGCAATTCACAAAATAGATGGCATCATGAGGAAGGAAAATTATGTGGATATATTGAAGCAACATCTCAAGACATCAGTCAGGAAGTTAAAGCTTGGTTGCAAATGGGTCTTCCAAATGGACAATGACCCCAATCATACTTCCAAAGTTGTGGCAAAATGGCTTAAGGACAACAAAGTCAAGGTATTGGAGTGGCCATCACAAAGCCCTGACCTCAATCCTATTGAAAATTTGTCAGCAGAACTGAAAGTGTGTGCGAACAAGGAGGCCTACAAACCTGACTCAGTTACACCAGTTCTGTCAGGAGGAATGGGCCAAAATTCACCAAACGTATTGTGGGAAGCTTGTGGAAGGCTACCCAAAACATTTGACCCAAGTTAAACAATTTAAAGGCAATGCTACCAAATACTAATTAAGTGTATGTAAACTTCTGACCCACTGGGAATGTGAAGAAAGAAATAAAAGCTGCAATAAATCACTACTGTTATTCTGACATTTCACATTCTTAAAATAAAGTGGTTATCCTAACTGACCTAAGACAGGGAATTTTTACTAGGATTAAATGTCAGGAATTGTGAAAAACTGAGTTTAAATGTATTTGGCTAAGGTGTATGTAAACTTTCGACTTCAACTGTATGTATAACAACTGCACCTTGTTCATTGTGACTGCTGTTTGGACCCTGGAGGCCACTGCATCGATCCGAGCGCTCATCCTAAGAAAGTTGACCGACTGGTTCTTCTGTCTGATGGCGTTTTCAGCATGGATCCGGGCCACTTCCACATTTCCTTTTTGGATAGCCTATGGCGAGGATAAAGGTTCATTATCCCTACATTCTCACTTGATATGTTCAGAGTTGAGGTGACTGAGGTAAAAGGCCTACTTACTTTTTTTACTTTGGCCTTCTCTGCCTTTTCCTCTTTGTCACATTTCTTAGAGTTTCGTTGCAGTTCTTTGGCTGAAAACTTAAGATTGAAGAGATGCTCTGTGATGGGAAGTTAAAGACCGTTTCAAAATTGTCATGCATAAATTAAACCCAAAGTTTTCAGAATTTGTGCCCCTTTCTTCGTACCCTCTTTACAAACAAACCTTACTCGATGGTGACATGCTCCCACTACAGACCTAAAAGACCTGTGATGTAGTCATGTGAATAAGCTACCAGGCACTGGGTGTCTTCAGGCTAGTAAAATTGTTTACTAAACTGGTTGTGTATTTATAGAGTATGCCTACTTTGGCAGATGTCGTTACAATATCAATAATAGCAAACAAGCACATACCTTTGTCACCAAGTAATCCAAGTATAAACTTTAAGCTTAAAAACAAATCTAAACCTGATAGCTATATATATATGTGTGTGTGTGTGTATTTTAAAATCATATTCAGACGAGGCCTTCCTTGTCTAGCTATATTTCCTGGTGGCATTTTTATGCCTCGCGTAGCTCGCTAACACTCTTGAAAGGATACTCTCCATATTCGACATGCTGGTAGGCTCCTTGATGGTCCAATAATTAATGTCTTGTTATTGCTCTTATTCTTCTCGATTTAGAAGTAATACAACACTTGTTTTTATTATTTAATTTAACTCTCGTTGATACTTCCGGCTACACTACCAAATAGAATGACGTCACCGTCACATGTTCAGGGGGTGCGTTCAGTTCGTTGCATTTGACGTCACTAACAACGGCAAAAAATAATACCGATTTTATTTCTGTCAGTTGATGTCTGAATGGACGTGTAAAGTTCTGGAATTACATTTACCACAATATTGCTATCTATTTTGTGCAATGCCTATTCCTCCCTCTATCCCTTATCTCTGGTGGTATGTCAGTGCAGAGACAATCCAATCTAGTTAGGGCTGGGGGTTCTCCTCACAGACAAGCTGTGCTTGCAGTGGCATAACTGGGGAGTGGGTGGTGATCGAGCTTGATTGATGATTAGGTTTGCGTCTCTGGATCACGGCAGTGAGCAAGGGGATGACTCACCCTCGGTCTGATATAATATTCACCGTCTTTGCTGCAGCCAGTGCATACGTACCAAGCTCCTCCTGCTCTGGTCTATGAATGTCTGCTCACTCACCCCTAAATGATGCTGAGGCCTTTATTCACCAATCCTGGAGGAGTGCACTTTCCAAATAACACAAACTCTCATAACACTATCCTACACTCTATCCCAGCCATGTCCTCAGAGCATGCACAGACCAGCTGGCTGGAGTGTTTATGGACATATTCAATCCCTCCTTATCCCAGTCCGCTGTCCCCACTTGCTTCAAGATGTCCACCATTGTTCCTGTACCCAAGAAAGCAAAGGTAACTGAACTAAATAACTATCGCCCCGTAGCACTTACTTCTGTCATCATGAAGTACTTTGAGAGGCTAGTTAGGGATCATATCACCTCCACCTTACCTGACACCCTAGACCCACTTCAATTTGCACACCGCCCCAATAGATCTGCATACGATGCAATCGCCATTGCACTGCAAACTGCCCTATCCCATCTGGACAAGAGGAATACCTATGTAAGAATGCTGTTCATTGACTACAGCTTAGCCTTCAACACCATAGTACCCTCCAAGCTCATCATTAAGATTGGGGCCATGGGCCTGAACCCCACCCTGTGCAACTGGGTCCTGGACCTCCTGACGGGCCCCCCCGACATGGTGAAGGTAGGAAACAACACCTCCACTACACCGTCCTCAAGACAGGGTCCCCCTCCTGTACTCCCTGTTCACCCATGACTGCATGGCCACGCATGCCTCCAACTCAATCATCAAGTTTGCAGACAACACAACAGTAGTAGGCCTGATTACCAACAATGACAAGACAGCCTACAGGGAGGAGGTGAGGGCCCTGGTGGAGTGGTGCCAGGAAAATAACCTCTCCATCAACGTCAACAAAACAAAGGAGCTGATCGTGGACTTCATGAGACGAGTGACAAGCTTAAAATTCCTCGGCTTACACATCACTGACAATCTGAAATGGTCCACACACACAAACTGTGTGGTGAAGAAGGCGCCTCAAAAGGCTGAAGAAATTTGGCTTGGCCCCTAAGACCTCAAACTTTTACAGATGCACCATTGAGAGCAGCCTGTAGGGCTGTATCACCACCTGGTATGGCAACTACACTGCCCGCAAACGCAGGGCTCTCCAGAGTGTGGTGCGGTCTGCCCAACGCATCACCGGGGGCACACTGCCCTGTCTGCAAGACACCTACAGCACCCGATGTCACAGGAAGGCCAAAAAGATCATCAAGGACATCAACCACCCGAACCATGGCCTGTTCACCCCACTATCATCCAGAAGGTGAGGTCTGTACATGTGAATCAAAGCTGGGGCAGAGAGACTGAAAAACAGCTTCTATCTCAAGGCCATCAGACTGTTAAATAATAATAATAATAATAATAATAATAATAATAATAATAATCACTAGTCGGCCTCCACCAGGTTGCTCAATCCTGCACCTTAGATTTTCATGTATTGTGCATATACATGAAATCACTGGTCACTTGAATAATGTTTACATACTGTGTTACTCATTTCATATGTACTGTACAGGATATACTCTATCTTAGTCAATGTCATCCTATTCAACTATTGCTGTATATAGCAAGTATTCAGACCCCTTGACTCTTTCCACATTTTGTTATGTTACAGCCTTATTCTAAAATTGATTAAATATATTTTTTCCCTCATCAATCTACACACAATACACCATAATGATTATAGCAAAAACTGTTTTTTAGACATTTTTGCAAATTTATTAAAAATAAAAAACAGAAATACCTTTTTAAACAATATTTACCCTTTGCAATGAGACTCAAATTTGAGCTCAGGTGCATCCTGTTTCCATTGATCATCCTTGAGATGTTTCTACAACTTTATTAGAGTCCACCTGTGATAAATTCAATTGATTGGACATCATTTGGAAAGGCACACACCTGTCTATATAAGGTCCCACAGTTGACAGTGCATGTCAGAGCAAAAACCAAGCCATGAGGTTGAAGGAATTGTCCGTAGAGCTCCGCGACAGGATTGTGTTGAGGCACAGATCTGGGGAAGGGTACCAAAAATGTCTGCAGCATTGAAGGTCCCCAAGATAACAGTGGCCTCCATCATTCTTAAATGGAAGAAGTTTGGAACCACCAAGACTCTTCCTAGAGCTGGCCACCTGGCCAAACTGAGCAATCAAAAGGCATCTAAAGACTCTCAGACCATAAGAAACAAGATTATTTTGTCTGATAAAACCAAGATTGAATTCTTTGGTCTGAATGCCAAGCAACAGACTGGGACAAAAGTTCACCTTCCAACAGGACAACGATCCTAAGCACACAGCCAAGACAATGCAGGAGTGTCTTCGGGACAACTCTATGAATGTCCTTGAGTGGGCCAGCCAGAGCCTGGATTTGAACCCGATCGAACATCTATAGCTGTGCAGCGAAGCTCCTCATCCAACCTGACAGAGCTTGAGAGGATCGGCATAGAAGAATGGGAGAAACTCCCAAAATACAAGGGTACCAAGCTTGTAGCGTCATACCCAAGAAGACTCGAGGCTGCAATCGCTGCCAAAGGTGCTTCAACAAAGTACTGAGTAAAGGGTATGAATACTTATATAAATGTGATGTCTTTTTTTTTTTTTATACATTTGTCATTATCGGGTATTACGTGTAGATGGGTCCAAAAAATTATATATTTAATCCATTTTGAATTCAGGATGTAACAGATAGATACACTACATGACCAAAAGTATGTGGACACCTGCTCGTCGAACATCTCATTACAAAATCATGGGCATTAATATGGAGTTGGCCGATTAGGCCTGGCTCGCAGTAGACATTCCAATGCATCCCAAAGGTGTTCGATGGGGTTGAGGTCAGGGCTCTGTGCAGACCAGTCAAGTTCTTCCACACCGATCTTAACATAACCATTTCTAGAATGTCATTGTATGCTGTAGCATTAAGAATTCCCTTCACTGGAACTATGGGGCCTAGCCCAAACCATGAAAAACAACTCCAGACCATTATTCCTCCTCCACCAAACTTTACAGTTGGCACTATGCATTCGGGCAGGTAGCGTTCTCCTGGAATCCACCAAACCCAGATTTGCCAGATGGAAACATCACTCCACAGAACGCGTTTCCACTGCTCCAGAGACCAATGGCAGCGAGCTTTACACCAACGCTTGGCATTGCGCAAGGTGTTCTTAGGCTTATGTGCGGCTGCTCGGCCAAGGAAACCCATTTCATGAAGCTCCCGACGAACAGTTCTTGTTCTGACGTTGCTTCCAGAGGCAATTTGGAACTCGGCACTGAGTTCCAACCGAGGACAGACGATTTTTACTCGCTACGCGCTTCAGCACTCTGAAGTCCCCTTCTGTGAGCTTGTGTGGCCTACAACTTCGCCGCTGAGCTGTTGTTGCTCCTAGATGTTTCCACTTCACAATGACAGCACTTACAGTTGACCCGGGCAGATCTAGCAGTGCAGAAATTTGATGAACTGACTTGTTGGAAAGGTGGCATCCTATGAAAGTGCCACGTTGAAAGTCACTGAGCTTTTCAGTAAGGCCATTCTACTGCCAATGTTTGTCTATGGAGATTGCATGGCTGTGTGCTCGATTTTATACACCTGTCAGCAACGAGTTTGGCTGAAATAGCCGAATCCACCAATTTGAAGGGGTGTCCACATACTTTTGTATATATAGTGTAGATTGATAGATAATCCCATAATGAACCGACAGCATCGTTTAGTTACCGTAAAGTCGTGACGCCAGATTGCCATGGAAACTAGATTACGCTCCCAGTTGGGAGAAAACAGTGCGTGGTAGAACTTCAGTTTGTTTCAGCACCACTGTCTTGTTGGACAGCGATCACGCACGAACCTACAGCTTCGCAAGATAATAGCGAACTGTGTCTACCGCTCGGAGATCCCAACTAAACCTGTTGGATATCACTTATTGTTGTTTTTCTCACTATACTTTGGCTAAGTTCTACCCTTTCATTCAGTAGTCAGGTGAGTAGGCTAAAGTATATGATTTAATTTCATGATCATTGTCATGTTACATTTGATACAGGAATAATTTCTAAATACATAAGGTTTGTGTTTTATAAATATTGAATGTAAATGGATCACAAACAAATGCACATTTGATAGGCTAATGATGTCCATGGATGGATTAAACAGTAGCAAACAATGTTGGCCAGTGTGTAAATTATACCTAACAATATTGCGTCAGGTGAAGACGTGGGAGAAGAGGTGTAGGCTAAATTCACCAAAATGTTTTATTTTGTATATTTGATTAGTTTCTGTTCAATATAAGATGCAGCTGTTGTTAATCATGTTTATGTAGTCTACGTACATTGTCTATTCAGTGTTCTGTGAGTGTTTACTAGGCTAATAACGGCTTTATAAATATTATTTAGGTAAATTGCATAGACTGTGCACATGCGGCATCATGCCGATGGGTAGTTATAGTCTATAATAAAATAAAAACTCAAGAGAACAGATTGATAGCCTACGCAATATTTTACTAGATCGATTCTGATTATCAACAACAGCACTCCCCGCTTGATATACCATATTTGTATAGCATAAGTCTCAAATATACAATGGGAATATGTGAGAAGTGGCGATGATGGTTTTTACACGCATGCAGAAAATTCAGAAGACGCGGCGAGGGGTGCTTTATTCAGTGACTGTATGACTCATACGGTCTTATCTAAAGAGTGGGAGCAGGCGCGCGGGCGAGAAGGGGTTGCACATGAGACCAAAATTCTGCAGCATGCGACTATTATGCTAGTACATTATGGATTCCATATGAACTGTCCATACAAACTTTTGGAGCTTGTGGGAAAGTAGCCTATACATACCCCAGCTGTTGACCTCCCACCACTGTTCATGTTAAATCTGTCAAAGTAGGCTACATCAGGCTAATCTGATTTGTGGGATATCATTTTCAAATGTTTACGTAGCCTTATTGATTTGTTTACAGACAAGAGTATTTATTATTCAATGAGTTTAAAATACGAAAATGATGCAGTTGAAAATAAAACAATTTTTACCTCTGGCTCAGAGGATCTTGTGCAAACAAGGACAACAAGGACAAGGTTTGCTCAGTCATATTACTTCTCCTCTGAGAGGAAGTTCCAAACTGGTTACCTACCTGTTTAATTTTTCATTTGACATCTTCCTGTGAAGCATGCTACAGCATATTCCATAGATAGTGCCTCAGCAGCATACAAGGCAGCATACAAGTCTTAAGCTTAGTAGTACCAACACAGCTGTTTTAGTTTTTAATGGTGCAATCTGTGCCTTTGGTGGCTCTTTTGTTTCAGAGTTGACACATCCTCTGAACTCAATGTGAATGAATGATAGTATGAATTACTTAGTAGTATTTCTTTACTTGTTGTAAAATGCATTTGAATGTTTCCCATTGAACACACATGTTGTGGCATGAAATTACCCAGCTTCTTCCAAATACAATAGTGTGTCCTTTTGCAGGTAAACCCAAGATAATGGAGCTCCAAATGGATAAAAGATTCCACAACTTGACCCTGGAGCAAGTCCAGACTCTGGACCAAGTGTTGACAGAGGTGATCCCCATCCACGGCAGAGGGAACTTCCCCACCCTGGAGGTGAGACCCAAGGACATCATCCACGTAGTGAAGGACCGGCTGGTGGAGAGGGAGATCAGGGTCAGGGACATCCGCCTCAACGGCTCCACCGCCAGCTATGTGATGGTCAGGGACAACGGCACGGGCTACAGAGACCTAGACATCATCTTTGGAGTGGAGCTGCCCAGACAGGAGGACTTCCAGGTCATCAAGGAGGTGGTGCTGGGCAGCCTGCGTGACCTCCTTCCCCACGGGGTCAACAGACGCAAGATCACCTGCCTCACCATGAAGGAGGCCTACGTGCAGAAGATGGTCAAGGTCTTTAATGAGCACGACCGCTGGAGCCTAATCTCACTGTCCAATAACAGGGGTAAAACTATGGGGCTCAGGTTCGTAAGTTCCCTGCGACGACAGTTTGAATTCAGTGTGGACTCCTTCCAGATTATATTGGACCGTATGCTGGAGTCCTACTGGGAGACTGAGAGAAGGCAAGGGGGTCAGTGTGAGGGATTGGAGTTACACAATGGCAATGTGTTACATCTGGATAGAGGGACAGAGAAACCCATAATGGAACCCCAGTACCCTTCCACCTCTGAGAATCTTAAAGAAGATAAAGACAATGACTCAATGATGACACACTTCGCTGACAGTCTGTGCCACAGTGAAGAGGTTATTGTTCAAGAGGAAGAATCTTCGCATCTGATGGATGTGCATGCAACTGAAAAGCAAGAGGAACAGGAAGTGTTAGAGAGAGCAGAGCTAGACCTGGGATCTTTGCAGGATGAGGAAGAAGAGATAGAAGAGGAGGAGATGGTAGCGGTTGATACACTAAAAATACAATTTGTTCAGAATACAGATTACCTCTCAGTTATATCCTCCAAAACATTGACAGATGAGATGGAACCTCTGGTGCAAAATGTATCTGTAAACCTTCAAAGTAACCCAGAGGAGTCACTGATTTCTGAGTCAAAAGACATCAATCCATCCCCCATGTTGCTCACAGAGAACTCAGCACTGCAAGAGCAAGCTCAACCTCAAGTGATGCCTCAATCCACATCCCAAGAATGCACTGCTGTCACACAAAAAAAACACCTTGAACATTCATTCCTTCACCCAGCCAAGAAAACCTGTAACACATCCCAGGAAATTGTCCCTGACTTTTGCCCCTCACCTAAACCTCCAAGGAAGATGTCACGAAAGATGAGCAGCACTTCATCACTCCCTGAAAAATGGTCTTTGTTAAAAGATTTGTCAGATCTTACAACACAGCTGTTTGAGCCTATAGAAATACTCCCAACACTACAACCAAATCCCTCTCTATTAGACACTGATCAAGGCCATTATTCAACCTCATCAGGGTCCAGACGGAGGAACTCAGAGAGCACTAAAGGACTCACAGATCACCTTACTCCAGCTGTTTCATCCCAGGATAAAAACATATCACACCACACCATAGAACAAATAGTCAGGGTGAAATATTCAAAAAAGCCTCCTGACTCAGAAGCTACTCAGGAATCAGTGTCCCTTCAAACCACAGGGGACAGAGTCCCAGACTCCAAGCCTGTTGCTGCTCAGGAACCAGGGCCACCAGAGACAGCCCCTGTCTTTCCAGGGCCAGGGGCAGGGGCAAGCTCGGCCCCAAAGGACAAGGCCAGCATCACTGTGGTAGCAGAGTGCATGTACGGGGACTTTGAGCAAGCTATGGATCACCTGCGCTTCCGACTCATTGCCACCCATAACCCAGAGGAGATCAGAGGAGGTGGACTTCTGAAGTACAGTGACCTGCTGGTGAGGAACTTCAGGCCAGCCAGTGAGATAGAGATCAAGTCCCTTGAGCGCTACATGTGCTCCCGCTTCTTTATTGACTTTCCGGACCTCAGCGAGCAGCAGCGCAAGATCGAGGCCTACCTGCGCTGCCACTTTGTTGGAGACGAGGAGACGAGCAAGTATGACTATCTGATGACCCTGCGTCGGGTGATAGATGAGAGTACAGTGTGTCTGATGGGACATGAGAGGAGGCAGACACTCAATATGATCACTGTCCTGGCTCTGAGGGTGCTGGGGGAACAGAATGCCATTCCCAACACTGCCAACGTCACCTGCTTCTACCAGCCTGCGCCTTACATGGCTGACCCCATATTCAGCAGCTACTACATTCCCCAGGCAGCACAGCCCCCCCTCCTTTACCACCCCTACCCTTTACATGTCCACATGCAGACCGGCCTGGTGTAGCCCCAGCATGTGAGTGGGGGAGAGCGTGCAGGCTGCGTTCTATATGGTTCTACTCTGTAACCAGAGGCACAAAATGGATTTTAAAAAGGAAACAGGCTGGCCTGAGCGCAGTTTGTTTTATGCTTTGAAAATATGCTGCTTATGACGTGAGACAGTGGACACAGAATAGGGAGGATTGAAGTTATCTTTGGTTAAAGGCCACCACGTCACTGTTAAAAAAAATAATTAAAAAAAATAATTGTGTTTTGAATGGAAGAGAGAATAGCTGATTACTCACTGAGAGCAAGCTGCAAGGGAAAAAGTCACAGAGGGAAAGAACAGTTTACGTGGCTGTTTCAGCTGCAGTATCAGGGCAGGCAGGCTTTGGCCCTGTTCAAGAGCATACAATTCATGATGCATTGTGGGTAAATGTTGACTGATTTACAAATAATAATGAGTAGTTATTTATGATGCAAAATTAGCTGATCTGTCGTCAGTCGCCTGCACTGTCGGCTGTAATGTCAAACAAGCCCTTTGTCTTTGTCACCTTCCTGTGAAGGGGATCCTATATTGTCACTTAATGAGAGTTGTTTAACATGACAAAAATACTGTATGAAGTGTTGACAGAGAATTTCCTTTAATATACTATAGTGAGGTAGATGAGGGTCAAGTATGCTACAGTGGATGAAGGTTGAAACGCTTAAAATTAAATTAGACATAGCCTATAGACCAAAATTACATGTACAAATGAGACAGTATCTGATCAAGCCTGCTGTGTTTTAGAGAAAACCTCAATATATCATCAGTTGTTCTTCATGAATTTAAGTGAATTAACTTTCTTGAAGTGATCATACTTGTTTAACATTGTATTGTAACATCACAAATGTTGATATGGCATCGGCTGTGCTTAGGTATTGGGAAAATGTGGAGTACATATTGATTTGTTATCTGGGTGTTAACAAATGTCTGATTGCATCCTTGGTGAACGTTTGTGTCTAATGAGTGACTACAGTAATTTATCAGGGCGAAATCAGGGTCATTAAGATGAAAGATTTTAAACTAATCACCCCTCAATTTCTCTTATGTGGTAGTATTTACAGATAATAGTTATGTTGTGATCATGTGAGACAGAATGACACTCACAGCAAATGTAGATTCACTCTCAATTGTTATTTCTCAGCGTGTGGCATTTCATTGTATAAGATACACAAGAGGTACTGTAAAAGACCCACAACATGTATTTTCAGCACAGGCATGGCAGTAGGTGAGTTACCCTAACAGGCAATTGAATCTGAAGCACAACGTAAACGTACACAACCTTATTGTTAATTAGTGAACTATAGATGTATTGGATGTAATTTGTGATTCACCAATTCAATATTGATGAAAGTCTAATGTCAAATGTAACTGTGCAGTAATCTGGTAGTCATATACCATAGCTTTGATTGTAAATTGTAATACAGTAATCTGTTGGGACTCTTTAAGTGGAATTATTTTGTCTGAACTTGTTCTGGAGCTACTAGGGAAACATCATGCATTTTCATGATCTCTGTATTCCCATTCATATTCAAATATTTGCTGAATTTGTATGGTCATTTTGATAATAAACATAATGCACTTAAATGGCCTCCTCAGATTTCTTGCCTTCAGCCTCCAGTGATGCTGATCCTCATTTCCCTGGAGTGAAAAAGTGGTTGGTTGGTGCTGAATGTAATTATCATGGCTTTTGGACACATGCAAAGCTGAGGTGACTTCAGCATTCCAGGGGAAGTGATACACTTGTTTTTTTTATAACAACCCAAATTGATAAATTTGCCTGCTTCCATCCAGAGAGACACTCAACATTACTGCAGTGCAGTCGCTCTGGGAGTGCTGAAGCGCCATGCATCAGAGGAGCGCTAAGTATTGTTGCTAGCTGGCAATCTGACTCACCTATCCAATCTTCAGTGCATTAGCCAGATTGTTTGTGCATAGTCCAGCTAGCTGAGTCACCTCTATTACAAGGCTAACTGGCTGCTAACAAACCAACCATACCGCAACACTTTTCCACTCTCTTCCTAGCTTCCATTGTCTATCCAACGCCTAGGCTACCACTACTACTCCCCACTCTCTCTGCGGTAGAGCAGGCAACTCAAGAGGGGGCAGTGGTGTGGTCAGGGACAGGTGGGATTGACATCACTGCAGAGATATGGCCCATGGTGCATCTTTATGACTCATCGTGGCTCTTTGAAGGGGCAGCCAGAGATGACTCACCAAACCAGGGATAGGTTTGAAACAGCCAGACGAGAGTGGCTATAGTCAAATTTACAGGGCCTGGGGAAGAGTGGCAGCTCAGTTTATGACAAGTGTGTTGACTGGCAGGATGTGCAAACCATGTCGTGATGACTCATACGATAACATGTTGACAGCAAGGGGTTTAGGAAAACAAATGAGGTACAGGAGAAAACAGCTGGCACACTTAGAGGAAGTGAGAATTCACAGTCCCATCTGTCCATGAGAAGTGACAGTACATGTAAATCATGGTTGTGTTTATAGAAGAATGTGACTGAATGAAACTGAAAAACCAGGGGTGCCAAGTTTGGAGAAAATCTATGTCGCTCCTTTATTTAAAAACAAAAACATTGCGTAGAAAAAAAATAATTACAAAAAAAAAAAAAAGTCACGCTTATTACACCTAGAATGTCATCATCATTGAACTCAGAAACTACTAATCTGCTGCTTACAGGCAAGTCCAGTTACCATCTATTATATGAAGAGAGCACATTCCCAAAATATTGAGTAGGGATTTAGGTCTATCTACTGGCCCAATTGAAGTCTTTTCAAAACCTTGCTTAATGAATTGAGTTCCCAGAGTCATATCTCTTTCTCTAGTGTGGCAACATGACTAGCAGTAGTATGGACCACCACATGACACATAAGCGGGAGTTCAGAGCCACTAAACCAGAGTGCAGTAGGGGAATCATGGGGTAGAGGAGCTGGGTGGACCCTGGGGGCATGGGGAGCGTAGGGCTAAGTCATGGAACACTGTTACTGTATGACTGACACACACAGAGCACCTTATGTTATGAAGTGGAAGGAAAGGAGAAGAGAACCTTCCTGTCCGTAGCCATGCGGTCTGTTCCTTAGGCAGATCAGTCACTCTGACCTTTGCACCAGCAAACATAACCCTCTGATCAATATTTCATCTGTATTTGTACACAAAGGTGTGAATATTATTGGCAAAATGCACCTGTGATTTGTACACACAAATGACGTCCTTTAAAACTGCATGAAAAAAGAAAACCGTCCTTTGCTCTTTGTAGTTTTTCTGGTCGTCCAATTAGAGTGAAATCAGGGGGCAATGGATGCTCAGCCCAACAAAAGCCATCTCAAATTCAGCTGCCACATACAATAGATAAATATGCAAATATTTCACAATCATTATTATTAGCTAAGAAATAACTGCAAAGTTTATAATACAGTGAAAAAATATAAATATTTCTGTAGTAAAAAAATGCCCTTCTCAGTATGAGGTGGAAGTGAGTGGTGGTTATGGGCAAACCTCTCCCAAAAAGTACCATGATTCACATTGGTGTTTGAACCAATGACTGGCTTGAAGGACAGTGCCCTGGAAGTTATACATGAATGTGTGCATTTGATTTCGATTTGATCCATTAAAGTATGTTTCCGAAAAAATTCCAATCCTTACACAATAGCTTTGCATTTCTCCTATCCAATTACCCTCACTTACACGTCACTACCACACTAGACATCAGATCAACCCTAACAACCACACGCTACAGGATGAGGACACCGCCACCCCTAGAAAACTATTGTATGTGCAAATATACAAACTCTACAGAACTGATAGGGATTAGGGGAACATAGCATTAAAAAAAACATTCAGTGGCCCAGGAGTCAACTAAGGAGCTACGTCTGCCTCGGATTCAATGGCGGAACAGTCTAGTGTAGGCATGCAGCATTTTAGACCTAGACATAATTATGTAGGAAGTCACCACCTCAACTAACTAGAATCAATCAGTTCCCACGCGAAGATGGTCTCGAACTAAAACTCACAGAATCAGCTTGCCTCTATGACCCAGCCCGCACCCCTGAAAGGAGACATTTATGCGGTGAACGAGCACAAGAGAGTTGACCTCCCAATGGGAAGGGTGAGGATGAAGCACAGTGGCAGGGTTAGCGTCAATCAGACAACCCAACACAGAGAGATGTACTGTTCAGACAGGACACAATACAGAGAGAGAAGAAGTAGAGGGAACATCATTGTCTGTCATTCACATGTAAAAGAACCAGACCGTACAGTCTCCTTGAGATATAACATGAGCACCGGTTTTTGGCAACTCTGAACCTCTGTTGTTACGTGACCAGGAAGAAGGGAGAATGCTAGGGGCAAGAAGAAAGATGGTGGAGGAAAAGAGGATGAGAAGGAGAGGAGTTGATAGGAGACATGTCTTTAAGGCCCAGGAGAGCATTATGTAAGTTAGGCGGAGGAGATAGGTCCATGTTGATGAGTAGCACTGAAGACCAGGGAGAGAGGTTCCTTGGCAAGATTATCAGGAGCACCACTGCCAGAAGAGTCGTAAACAGTCTCCTACACAAAGCAAAATTATGCAAAAATCTAAAAAAAGAAAAGAAAAATAAATCCCTGAAGTATTAATTTAGTCAATTGAACAGAGTCCAGTCTCAGTATCACGCCTGGTGGGTAAGGTAGATGGTGGTTGGTTGGGGTTAGAAATCCCAGTTGGAGGGGTCTGTGTGTGTCAATGGTTCCAGCCCATGAGGTGACTGACCCGGGCCTTTTCGGTCATGCGGCGTACCCGTCCTGAGCGAGACATGCCTAGGTTGAGGGGGTCCTCTGTGGTCCCCGACTCTTCGTCTGACTCGTCGTTGTACAACACTGTCCTGCGGCCCTGGTTCCGGGTGTTCACCTGACCAGACTTACTGCTGCTGCTTTTCTGACCGCCATCCGCCCCACCCTGCTCCTCTTCCTCCTCCGATTCCTCCTTTTCCTCAGGCTCCTCTTCCTCCTCAGGCTCCTCCTCGTCATCATCCTCTTCCCCTCCCTTCTCTAGCTGCTGTTGTGGCTCCTCCTCCTCTTCTTCCTCCTCCTCTTCTTCATCTTGTTCGTCTTCTTCATCCTCCTCTTCCTCCTCCTCATCCTCTGCCTGGACTCGTGCTCTCTTGGCTCCCTCTGGAGCCTCCTCCTCCTCCTCCTCTTTCCTCCTTCTCTTCCTAGAAACGGCCATCTTGCCCTTGGCTTTGTGGCGGGTCTTTAAGCTGGGAGCTTTGCTGTAGTCGTGATCTCCCCCCTCCACAAACTTCCCAACCTCCGACTCACTGTCCGACTCACTGTCTGATGAGGAGGAGGACGATGATGAGGACGATGATGATGAGGAGCTGTTGGATCCTCCAGACTCCTCCCCCTCCTGCAGCACTCTTCGCCGGGGGCTCTGTCTGGCACCGTTGGTGAGAGGTCTGTTACGCTCTGGACACACACACACACACACACAGTCTCCCTGTTAAACATAGCACAGCAGCCTCCAGCAACCAAGTAGACTTACATGATAACCCTTTCTGATTGTGTGATTTTGGCAGCATTGAAAAACATCACAATGACGCCATTAACTGCTGTGATTTAACCAGGCTGACTTCAAACATTCACGTAGTTGGGAAAAATCATAAATTGTCTAGATAGCTTGGTGAAACACCTCTATGAAGGACTATTTAGCCACTGCCTGTTGGTGTTGGTTACCCTGTGTAGTAATACCAGAGTTCTTGATGGGTGTGGTCCGGCTGCGGGTGACACGGTCTGCCCCTGGGCCCCCACTGTGGCTGCCTGTCCCGGAACTGGAGGAGGACGAGGGCTGGCTGTCCTCATCCACCACCACGCTGCTCGACTCTGATGCTGCAACAACAGCAGCACCTCACGTTACCACCCAACCTCCCATCGCCTCAAGCATAACACATACCTCCGCACAGACACAAACAGCAATACCGTTACCTTGAGATGGCCTGCGAGATCGGCTCTTGGATGAGGTCTGGGATTTTTGGGCCGTTGCTTTCTTCCCGGACTTGTGCTTCCCTTTAGGACTAGACATAAGACACCAAGACAGAGTGTTTGAGGTGGAATCTAAATAGATCCTTCTAGGAGTGGTACATAACAGGTGGGTTTATTACAGTGGTAAGGGTTAAAGTTGGAGTTGTAGGGTTCCAGCCAGGCCAGTACCTGGAGGCTCTGCTGGTGGGAGGGGAGCTGCCTCCATTGTTCAGCCTCTTCCTGTAGCTGACACTCTGGCGACTCCTCCTCCGCTGGTTCTGGACTGCAGACTTGTAGTCGGAGATGATGGAGATGATTTGTCTTTCAAAGAAGGCTGATAGGCTCAGGGTCATGGTGTAGATCTGGAGATGAAACAACGAAGATCAAAAGACCATTAAACCGTTGAGATAAGACCCAACGCAATTTCTTTGCCCCCTCCCCCTTGAATCTTGGAAAGAAGAGTCGAGTTGCAACCCAAAAACTTGATAGTTGAAAATCTTGTCAGATTGAGTACACTAACCTGTGACTTCTTGTTGGGTGTATATGCTTTGGAGTTGCTGAAAATGAGGCGGACATCTTTGGCAAACTCCATGGGGTTCTCGTAGTTCCCGACAACCAGCGCCTCTGTAACGGTCCCCAGGTCCATGGGAGTGTCTATGATGTCTCGATAGTCCTGGGAGAGGAAGGAGAGAGTGCAGTGTTTAGGACGTCTGGAACCACTTAACTCTTGAGTTTGTAATACTTCTGAACCACTAGTCAGACTAATAAGACTTTCAGCTTCTCTGATTGAAGTGACACAGTGGGCTGTTTTTTTTTTTTCCAAAGAAGAATCGCCATTGCTTTGTAGTCCAGGAGCAGGTTTTATCTTGTCACGGGACTAAACGGGCCATAACCTTTAACATGTCACTGTGGGGGAACATATCAGATTGTAAAGCACTCAGATTCTAAGGCACTTATCCTGTTGGAGGGGGGGTGTTATCCTCTCTCTGCGTGAGTAGTAGTGATTATGAGAACAAGCCTTACTGGGTAGTTGAAGAGGTCCACAGGCTGTCTGAAGGGCTCGGAGTCAGGGCCATCCATCATCCGTCGTAGCAGCTCCCGACACTGGCCTCGCCACGCACGCACGTCTAACACAACCCCACGCTTCTTAGGACTGGGATTGGCCCTCTGAAAGCAGAGAGGGAAGGTTTCCAGTTAGGTAAAAAAAAATAAAAAAAATAAAAAAAATAAATAAATCAGGAAGCAGAAAGAGGCAACGGGGAACAAGAATCACAGTCATAGCAACAACAATGCATATTCCATGTTTGAGATTAAACCCTCCCTTACCCGTTGTCCTGTGGATGTCCCTGGAGTGTCAGAGTCCACGTCCACCTCAGCAGTCTGCACACCAACACAGACATCAAATCAAATTGTATTGGTCACATACACGTGGTTAGCAGATGTTATTGTGGGTGTAGTGAAATGTTTGTGCTTCTAACGCCGACAGTGCAGTAGTATCTAACAAGTAATATCTAACAGTTTCACAACATATACCCAAATACACATAAATCTAAGTAAGGAATGGATTGAGAATATATACATACAGTTGAGGTCCGAAGTTTACATACACTTAGGTTGAAGTCATTAAAACTCACAGATTTCATGTTAATAAACTATAGTTTTGGCAAGTCGGTTAGGACATCTACTTTGTGCATGACAAGTAATTCTTCCAACATTTGTTTACAGACAGATTATTTCACTTACAATTCACTATATCACAATTCCAGTGGGTCAGAAGTTTACATACACTAAGTTGACTGTGCCTTTAAAGAGCTTGGAAAATTCCAGAAAATGATGTCATGGCTTAAGAAGCTTCTGATAGGCTTATTGACATCATTTGAGTCAATTGGAGTTGTACCTGTGGATGTATTTCAAGGCCTACCTTCAAACTCAGTGCCTCTTTGCTCGACATCATAGGAAAATGAAAAGAAATCAGCAAAGACCTTTTAGATCTCCACATGTCTGGTTCATCCTTGGGAGCAATTTCCAAATGCCTGAAGGTACCACGTTCATCTGTACAAACAATAGTATGCAAGTCATACCGCTCAGGATGGAGATGCGTTCTGATGAACGTACTTTGGTGAAAATCAATCCCAAAACAACAGCAAAGGACATTGTGAAGATGCTGGAGAAAACAGGTATGAAAGCATCTATATCCACAGTAAAACGAGTCCTATATCGACATAACTTGAAATGCCGCTCAGCAAGGAAGAAGCCGCTCTAAAACCGCCATAAAAAAAGCCAGACTACGGTTTGCAACTGCACATAGGGACAAAGATCGTACTTTTTGGAGAAATGTCCTCTGGTCTGATGAAACAAAAATAGAACTGTTTGGCCATAATGACCATCGTTATGTTTGGAGGAAAAATCGAGAGGCTTGCAAGCCGAAGAACACCATCCTAACAGTGAAGAACACCATCCCAACCATGAAGCACGGGGGTGGCAGCATCATGTTGTGGGGGTGCTTTGCTGCAGGAGGGACTGGTGCAATTCACAAAATAGATGGCATCATGAGGAAGGAAAATTATGTGGATATATTGAAGCAACATCTCAAGACATCAGTCAGGGAGTTAAAGCTTGGTCGCAAATGGGTCTTCCAAATGGACAATGACCTAGGGCTGGGCGATATGACGATATACACTACTCAAAAAAAATTAAGGGAACACTTAAACAACACAATGTAACTCCAAGTCAATCACACTTCTGTGAAATCAAACTGTCCACTTAGGAAGCAACACTGATTGACAATAAATTTCACATGCTGTTGTGCAAATGGAATAGACAACAGGTGGAAATTATAGGCAATTAGCAAGACACCCCCAATAAAGGAGTGGTTCTGCAGATGGTGACCACAGACCACTTCTCAGTTCCTATGCTTCCTGGCTGATGTTTTGGTCATTTTTGAATGCTGGCGGTGCTTTCACTCTAGTGGTAGCATGAGACGGAGTCTACAACCCACACAAGTGGCTCAGGTAGTGCAGCTCATCCAGGATGGCACATCAATGCGAGCTGTGGCAAGAAGGTTTGCTGTGTCTGTCAGCGTAGTGTCCAGAGCATGGAGGCGCTACCAGGAGACAGGCCAGTACATTAGGAGACGTGGAGGAGGCCGTAGGAGGGCAACAACCCAGCAGCAGGACCGCTACCTCCGCCTTTGCGCAAGGAGGAGCAGGAGGAGCACTGCCAGAGCCCTGCAAAATGACCTCCAGCAGGCAACAAATGTGCATGTGTCTGCTCAAACGGTCAGAAACAGACTCCATGAGGGTGGTATGAGGGCCCGACGTCCACAGGTGGGGGTTGTGCTTACAGCCCAACACCGTGCAGGACGTTTGGCATTTGCCAGAGAACACCAAGATTGGCAAATTCGCCACTGGCGCCCTGTGCTCTTCACAGATGAAAGCAGGTTCACACTGAGCACGTGACAGACGTGACAGAGTCTGGAGACTCCGTGGAGAACGTTATGCTGCCAGCAACATCCTCCAGCATGACAGGTTTGGCGGTGGGTCAGTCATGGTGTGGGGTGGCATTTCTTTGGGGGGCCGCACAGCCCTCCATGTGCTCGCCAGAGGTAGCCTGACTGCCATTAGGTACCGAGATGAGATCCTCAGACCCCTTGTGAGACCATATACTAGTGCGGTTGGCCCTGGGTTCCTCCTAATGCAAGACAATGCTAGACCTCATGTGGCTGGAGTGTGTCAGCAGTTCCTGCAAGAGGAAGGCATTGATGCTATGGACTGGCCCGCCCGTTCCCCAGACCTGAATCCAATTGAGCACATCATGTCTCGCTCCATCCACCAACGCCACGTTGCACCACAGACTGTCCAGGAGTTGGCGGATGCTTTAGTCCAGGTCTGGGAGGAGATCCCTCAGGAGACCATCCGCCACCTTATCAGGAGCATGCCCAGGCGTTGTAGGGAGGTCATACAGGCACGTGGAGGCCACACACACACTACTGAGCCTCATTTTGACTTGTTTTAAGGACATTACATCAAAGTTGGATCAGCCTGTAGTGTGGTTTTCCACTTTAATTTTGAGTGTGACTCCAAATCCAGACCTCCATGGGTTGATAAATTTGATTTCCATTGATAATTTGTGTGATTTTGTTGTCTGCACATTCAACTATGTAAAGAAAAAAGTATTTCATAAGATTATTTCATTCATTCAGATCTAGGATGTGTTATTTTAGTGTTCCCTTTATTTTTTTGAGCAGTGTATATCGTGTGACGATAGAAAAAAACAACGTCTATCGTTTATTTCGTTGTGTCGCAAATCACACTCTTTACGGCAATATTTTTAGTCAATTGGACGACGCTGCGTTCGCAACACAAGCAAACATGGAGAGTGAACGTGACACAGTGCACGGAGACACGGAGCTCCTAACTCAAATATGGGCTACATCGGGCGCATAGACGTGGTTTGGATATGAAAAGTCTGACACGGACCAGAAAACCGTCCTCTGCAAAATATGCCGCAGGCCGGTCCCGACAACTGGCTCAAAACACCACTAACCTCTTTTACCACCCACGCAAGAATCATGTGAAACAGTACGGAGAGAGTCTACGGCTGAGAGCCAAAAAAGTACAGTCGAGTGTTCAAAACAAACCCCCGACTCTGACGTTGCAAGAGGCATTGCTGCCAAATATTTTGTTTGCGGCACTTTGGTTGTTTTCATATAATGCTATAATTCAAACTTGAAGGAGTGTTTTTGTTTATTTGTTATATATTTATTTGTGAGCCTTATTTTGCTGCTATAGTTTAAACTTGAAAGTTTTCCATGTTTACATTTGGTATTTTATACACCAATATTTTTCAGGCCTGTATTCATTTGTTTGCTGCTATAATTCAAACAGTTCTACTGTTAAGAGTATTATATGTTTGGTTTTGATATTTTTGACCATATTCACATTTTAGGCCTATATTTATTTTGTTTGCAACTATAGTTTAAGTGTTTTCTATTTACCTTTTTAGATTTTATACATATTTTGTTACATGCTTAATTGAAAATTTGCACAAAGGTTCTAAATAAAAGGAGAAATAATAAAATATGAGTAAGTACCTTTTATTCCAAATGTAATAATAGGCCTTTACATGTGGTCATTTTATATAAACTACTTATTCATTGAATTTACAGAAAACGTGCTATATCGTGATATGTATCGCTATAGGGATATGAAATTACCTATATCGGGATATGAGATTTTGGTCATATCGCCCAGCCCTACAATGACCCCAAGCATACTTCCTCATGTGGCAAAATGGCTTAAGGACAACAAAGTCAAGGTATTGGAGTAGCCATCACAAAGCCCCGACCTCAATCCTATAGAAAAGTTGTGGGCAGAACTGAAAAAGTGTGTGCGAGCAAGGAGGCCTACAAACCTGACTCAGTTACACCAGTTCTGTCAGGAAGAATGGGCCAAAATTCATCCAACTTATTGTGGGAAGCTTGTGGAAGGCTACCCGAAACATTTGACCCAAGTTAAACAATTTAAAGGCAATGCTATCAAATACTAATTGAGCGTATGTAAACTTCTGATCCACTGGGAACGTGATTAAAGAAATAAAAGCTGAAATAAATCACTACTGTTATTCTGACATTTCACATTCTTAAAATAAAGTGGTGATTCTAACTGACCTAAGACAGGGAATTGTTAATAGGATTAAAATGTCAGGAATTGTGGAAAAACTGAGTTTAAATGCATTTGGCTAAGGTGTATGTAAACTTCCGACTTCAACTGTATGTGTCAGGGCGGCATTGGACTAAGATACAGTGGAATAGTAAGCTTTATAGTATACACAAGAGATTGGTGATGCAGTATGTGAACACGATTAAGTGACTAAGATGCCGAAGAATAGTATAGCATACAGTTAATGCATATGAGATGAGTAGTGCAAGATACGGAAACATTATTAAAGTGACTAGTGATTAATTTCCTTAAAGTGGCCGGTGATTTCTAATCTATGTCTATCAGTACAGTTTAATAGACCTCCAAGACAATTAAAATATCCCTCTGAACTCCTTTGGGGTGTACATGTACTTCTCCATGTCTCACCTCATCCTCTCCACTGCTCATCTCAGTCTTCACCTTGTGGTACAGATCTAAGATGTCTGTGCAGCTCTGGTCCCTGACAATACCACACAACAACTTGTCATATTTACAGTCAAAACAAGTTCTTTACAAGTCCCCATTTCACATTGTGGAAATCTACACCATTCATTTTAAAATTATCTCAGGGGCGCTTTACCCGATGTAGCGGAGGAGCACGTCAGTCACCACCTTGGCTGCTGCCACGATGGGGCTCTGGGGCTCGTTGAAAGTGCGGGCGTTGTGTTCGATGTAGCGCACCTCCCACATCAGAGCCGAGATCCGCCTAGGAGAGAAGAAGAACACCCGGAGGGGATTGGCTGAGAGTCACTGATCTCCCCAAACTGGCACATACCAAAGTCCCAACACAGAGGTACAATGGGGCAGTAAGGATTAATGGAATATTATCAACAATTACAATTGGTTCTAGGGATGACTACAGTGCGAGTGTGGTTGGGTGCTGGCTGATAGGTCAGTACTGACCTGTAGAACCGGTTCTCCAGTCGTCTGCGGATGGTGCTGAGGTCAGTGGGGTAGGCCACCACAGTGCAGTAGAGGGGGTAGTCCCGCAGGTCTACAGGTGACGCAAACGCCTTGGCCAGGTCTACATACAAAAACACATCACACTCATCAGTTAATACCAATCCATATGCAAGTTCACTTCCAGTTACAATCTATTTAATGCAGAATACCTAGCATGAAAACTATTTCTGTGTGGTAGCAGAGACATACCCAGTGTAAGCAGCTCGTCAATGCCAAAGATGACTCTCTGGCAGTCCTCGTCCCGTGTGTGAGCCCCCCATTCCCCCTCCTGGGGGCTGTAGAGGCGAGCCTTCACCTCCTCCTCTGTCACCGCCACCCCGTCACCAACCTCCTCTGGCAACTCCGCTGGGAGGGAACACACCACGTCAGTCAGAGACACCATATCAGCCCATTGGTTAAAACACGCCAGTCAGAGACAAAAATGAGCTCATTGGGGGGGAGCCACTGATAGAAGCAGTGATACTAACCTTCATCAGGAATGGGCTCCATGTCCCAAGGGCTCATCTTCTCCCTCTCGCAATTATCCCACCTAGTCAAGAGAAAACACACCTCAGCATTCAATATCATGAGACATTTAGATGTTATACTTTCCTATTGGGTGTAAGCTGCAGTATGATCTATTGAGGGTCACACTGTGATGTTACCACTCCAGACTGTAAGCTTAAGTCTACAGTGTCAGACGCGTTTATCCAGCCTATTGAGCGCGGGGTACACATTCACTCACTTGACTGCGTAGCACTGGAACAGGCTGTCTGGGTACTCCGGCTGGAGGGGCTGCTGGTCCTCCACCGAGCCAAACCACCAGGCGTCATCGATGATGCTCCGGAAGCGCACACCTAGACGGAATAAAACGTGCTTGTTTCAGTACATGACAACAGCTGGTCTGTGACTCATCGAAAACTCACAGAGCACTGATGTATGGGAGCATGAGCATGAGGCAAGGGAGCTGGACCAATCAGCACAAAGTAGAGGAGGAGAAACACATGTAGGCAAGGGAGCTGGACCAATCAGCACAAAGTAGAGGAGGAGAAACACATGTAGGCAAGGGAGCTGGACCAATCAGCACAAAGTAGAGGAGGAGAAACACATGTAGGCAAGGGAGCTGGACCAATCGTCTGCCAGCCTCTAACCGCCTTGTACTGTTAAGAGTGAAGCAACACTAACCAGTCTGCCAGTTGTGCTCTTTAGCTTCGTCATAGAACTGCTGGAGCACCAGGAAATCAATGACATCCGGCATGTCATGGTACCTGAGAGAACAAGGACATGTCATTCATTGCCATTCATTGCCGGTTATTACCATACTCTTTTCAAAACAAGAAAATAAGATCCATGACTCACTTTAAGGAGAATGACTCATTGGTCATTTTGCCTGAGATGGGGTGCAGGAAGGCCAGTTTTAGGCAACAGAGGGTGGGAGGGCCCACCTCATACTTAATGCCAACCACCTTCACAGACTCCTGGTCCTGAATGATGAGAAAATAGACAGAATATATTGAAATAAGAGAGAGGGGCCTCACAAAGGATATGTAATACATAAAATAACATATGTGGTAGACAAAGGAAGCAGTGTGAGTAAGCGTTGAGAGTTAGTTTTACCCTGAGGTTGAGCTTGTTCCAGGGCTGTTTCTGAGGATTGATGCTGTAGGCCTTAGCCCTGTGCACTGCCCTGACGTAGGCCTGGTGGCCCTGCCTGAAGTACATCAGCTGAAGAGGAACAGGCGGGGCAGGTCATCACACAGGCCACATGTCTACTAACTATGAAGCAAACCTTGCACTATCGTATCAAACGAGGTACAGATTTAGCTCAAATCGAGAGATTGGGACGATAAGGTTATTGACATAGCCTTGTTCTGTTCAATGTCCTCTACCTATATAGTACTCTAAATACCCCAATTCATGTTGTTAAGTTCAAAAGAGTACAATATAAAAATTGCTGACACCATTTAAAGCAAGGAGGGTTTGGAACTTTAAAGCCAATCCATCACAGAATTATATTTTAGCTGATAAAACCTTATAGCCCCAAGCTCTCGAAATGTCAAATTGTGAAGATATTTTCCGGTGTACTCTGCTGGACCTCCTATGGCGCATAAAGCAGTAGGGTTCCTTACCTCGTCACCCATCTGTGGCACAAAAGGAGACCGGCGGGGGATGGTCTCCATGATCCAGGAGGGAGGTAGCCATTCCTCAGCATCACACCCAGCCAGAGACAGAGACGAGCTAGGTTTCTAAAAACAGAGACAGGGAGTTAAACGGTCTGAAATAACATGCACTATTAAGTAAGGGAACTTGCCCTCAGTCACGAGACCTCAGCACATAAACAAGTCTAAGGCACTACACTCTGTATAGCCAGTCTCTGAGAAAATAGACACAGTGAATAATAAGACATTTACAAGCAGCAAGTTGGCTGTGCCCTTCCCTGCCCAATGTCCACTGTACGTTGTGAGCTCACCTTCTGTTTGGTCTGCTTGGGCTTCTTCTTCTTCTTCTTCTCCTCCGCCTGCTTCCTTCCAGCCTCCTCTCCCTGGCCCTCAGCCTCCTCTGAACTGCTGGAGCCACCGGGCGGTCGGACCTGCCTTCTGCTGGTCCGCTTGGGGGGCTGGAGGTTGATCCCCGCATCAGCTGTCCAATCAGAGTAGTCACTCGAGGAGACACTGGGGGGGAGAAAATGGATATCAAAATGCGTATTTTGTAATCACAGACGTAAGGTAGTGTAATTCATTTTTAGTAGATGGCAGACATTTACCTGGAACTGCTGTCACTCTGCCACTGTGCTTCCCCATCAGAGGAAGCATCACTGGCTTCTGCCTGCTCCTCTGCCTGTAAACACATGGAAACATGACTAGACCTCCTCTGACATGACAACACCGAATCCTCTGCTACTTCAAGAACAACAGACTACAACCACCCCCACCTCTCCATCGCTGTCTGAGTCCATCTGGCTGTCCGAGATCCTTCCCCTGTCCACAGGGCGACGTTCTCCTGCTGAGCGGGTCTGGTACGCTGGTGGAGGTCTGGCCTGCTTCTTCTTCCGCTGGGTCCGCCGCAGGGAGCGCTTGCATGGAGCCTGCTGCTCAGTCTACATGGGGTACAAGTTGTTGTTGAATGATAGAAAAGAAAGTAAAGCAATTGGTAGAATTCAACAAAAGGGGAAACATTTGTTCTGAAAGAAAGAGAGAGCTGTGGGACAGTAGTGTATTGAATCACCTTAGGAGAACTGGGTACAGGTTTCCTCCTCCTCTCTGTATTGTAGATGGAACACTCCACCTCACCTTTGGCCCACCTGGTCTCCTCCATCACCCTACACAACACAAACACACACAGCTTCAGTCAGCCACTGTGGGAGATTTACCTAGACACCAGTCTTACAAATGGTCCAAAATTAAGAAGATGGTCAGGACTGGTTAGAACATAAGGTTTGAGTCCATCTAAGGTAGGCTCTGTCTGTCTGGTCAGTTAGTCTCACCTGAGAACCCCTTGCTGGACCTCGTTGACCACAACCCTCCTGCTCCAGGCCAGCAGGTCCCTCTCCGTGGCCATCTGACTGCGAGGGGCGTTGTGGTGCATCTGACGCACCCCCTCCACCTGACCACTCCTCCTCAGACCCACGTTAGGGGGTGATCCCAGTACCTCTGCTCCCTCAACAGCTGCAGATGAGGAAAATCAGAGTTACACACACAAGACCTGCAATTCAATATTCACATACTGTAAATATGGTTCTATGAGACTGTGGAACGTACCCCCCTCTCCTTCAGGCTCTCCCTCTTGGTCCCGCCTCTCATCCGGCTGGTTTTGTAACTGTCTGATCAGGACATCCAATGGGCTTTCTCCCTGACCCTCATATGCCGTTTGCTGGCCAATCACCTGCTCCACCACCTCACCATCACCTAAGCAACAGAGAAGTAAGTTGCAATCCCCACATTTTGATTCCAGAGCCAGGTAAAGAAAGGATGTTTACCATTGGCCATATAGCCCAGCTGGGGCACCAGATGCTCCTCCTTGCAGCTCTCCCTGCCGGGCACCAGGCGCTGGTAGTGGGTGGGGTGGGGGTTCCCGTCCACATCCACCAGGAAAGGAGGGGGCATGAGGTGGGGAGCCTGCTGGGTCTGCTCATCCAGGACAAAGTTATTGGCGTCCCGGATCAGCGGCCGGAAGTCAGTGTGGAAGAACATCTGGTCAGGAATCTGTAGGGGGGGAATGGAGGAAAGAGGGGGGGTTTGATATTCTCTTTACAAGCAATAAGATAACATGGAACTAACATATCTTTATGCAAATGAGCCACGTGTAAAGGCCAGACACTCACCTTCTCATAGGGTCTGCTGCAGCCGAAGCCAAAGATGAGCAGGTGGCCATGGGAGTCAGTGCAGGCAAAGTGCTGTCCATCAGCTGAGAACTTACAGTCAAACGCCGCTCCGTGGCCTTGGCCCTCAATCTGAGACAGAAGAAAGCTTGTGTGAATGTCGGCCAGGGTGAAAACACAGGTATGCCACCAACACAGTCACCATGTAAATATATATGAAGATCCTTTGCCAACTGGAACAGCCATCAGTCTCTCACCATGTTGAAGAAGTTGCGGATCTTGGCTCCCTTGGCGAGGTCCCACATGTAGATGTTGCCGTCGTGGCCGGCAGAGAGCATGATGCGGTGGTCAAAGGGGTGGGCCTCCAGGACAAACACTTCATCATCATGACCCTGGGGGAGGAACACAACACGTTCAGTCCCAACAGGTCACACTCACTGAATAGACCAGAAACACTACAGAGAGATAATTTTTCAAATCCATAGACCTTTATGCCTTTCTACCGAGCCAGAGGTCTCCAGCCGTTTGTGGAGGAGACCAACTGGAGACAGAGACATCTACTCACAGACAGCACATGCAGCAGCTGGCCCGTGGTGGAGCTCCACACTTTGAGCAGGTAATTAGAGACCGCTGTGACGACCGTGCGGTCACCGCGGTCCCAGGCCACCATCGTCGGCACCAGCTTGGTCTTGTCCTCGCCATTCACAACAGCACTCCTGTGACAGTCATACATCAAGTACACTTACTAATGAGACAAACATAAACCCATTTGTCGCTGCACAGACAACAATTCTGGACAGCATTGTCTTACCCTGGCAGTCTGGTGGCTATGTCCAGAGTAATGCTCTTCCACTCCTGCTGCTGGTAATGCCAGATCCTGGCTGTGCCGTCCCGACTGCCACTCACAAACCTCAGGCTGGGGACAAACACAGCATTTAAAGTCCGCACAGCAACAAATAAAAATGGCTTTATCCAAGTAAAGGAGACAAGGGTACACACTAACCTGTTACTGTTGTTACAAAACTGGACTACCACAACTTTGTCCTGGAAGAAGAGAGGTAGGAGTTAACAAGGAGTGAGGAACGAACTGAACAGTACAAGTGCTCTGTGATCTAGCTCCATTGATTCTTCTGTCTTCTCTCTCTTTTCCCTATCGATCTTGTGAGCATCCAACTCAGACAGCTTCATGTGGTCTTACCATGTGAGCATCCAACTCAGACAGCTTCATGGGTGTTTCAGAGCCGAGGTAGTACACCCTGATCACATGATCAGTGCCGCCCGTGGCCAGGAACATCCCACCTGATTCAAAGGGCGACAGAGCAACAGGTAAGCACATTAAACTAACAGATCTAGTTCTTTGGCGAAAACTTTACCTTCACTTGCAAATAGTCATTTGCAAATAACTCCAAAATTCAGTGATAAATGTGAAGAAAAATGAATGTAATGTAAAGCATGTTGTTTATTAGGGGCCACCTACCACAGCTGAAGGATGAGGTGGAGATCTGGACCCCAGGCCTTGACCGCTCAATGAACTTGACTGGCCGGTCACTGAGGAGGAAACAGAAAATAACACAGGTCAGGGTCACCTAGACCACAAAAAAACAGATCTGTTTAAAATAAAGACACCATCACCTTATCATCCCTCCCTGGATGCCTCAGACAAACTCTGCTTTGTGGTCCAACACTTACACAAACTTCATACTGAGCGAGTGCCATTGCCAGAAACACACCATGCCGTCTGCGCCAGTGGAGGCTAGGTACCGCATCGGTCCTTTTACCGCCGGACAAAACTGAGGAGGACAGTGGGTGTCAAACACACTGATATTTCTCAAATCGAAAGGATCACAAAAATAAAATAAAAGGTTTCATGCAAGAAATATTACATCCCAGTAGGTAAATGAATGAATAATGAAGGGTATAACTAGCTAGGTTCCTATTACTTAGTTCTGAGGGCTGTTCTGACCTGTATGGAGGTGATGGAGGCTGCATGGCCCTGCAGCACAGTGATGGGGGCGCAGGTGCGCAGGCACCACACTCTGATGACCTTGTCACAGCTGGCCGAGGCTAGGAGTGTGTTTTCGTAGTTCACCGCCATGTCGGAGATCTCGGCCGCGTGGCCACGCAGGGTGGACAGCAGCCGGCCATCATCCGTGGACCAGATCTTCACCAGACAGTCATCAGAACCCTGGAAGGAGGAGGGGTCATGATTAGACACTGGTGGCATAGAGACTGACACACTTCAGAGGGAACGGACAACAACTGTCTTTGGTATATCTTCAGACTCTTACAGTAAATATCCGTCTGCCACTGCGGTCGAAGGCCACACAGTACACAGAGGACAGGTGGCCCAGGATGCGCCTGTGCATCTTCATATGCTGGTAGGTGTAGGACGGCAGGGCATGACCGAAGCGGGCAGTGCCAGTAGCCTGGCGAGCACCCATGATGGCCACTAGACAGCGAGAGAGTAGAGGTCAGTTGGGCAGAGGTAAAGGAATTTACAATGAAATATGTATTGCTCTGTAGTGTTACCAATCGTTTATATGTTTCAGGCATATATTTTTTTTATTTTTTGTAAAGCACAGCTCACCGATGCTGGGGGGCTTCCCAAAGCTGACTGGTGGTTCTGGGGGGCGACCCCGGTGGAGAGCAGCAACAGCAGTTCCGCTCCATTCTGTGTGGCTACAACCTAACAGAAGACGTGGTTTTAAAGATTTACAGACTGCATGACCTGGGAGTCTGGGACATGTATTCTGCATCTGTGTAGTCAAGTACCTTTGTAGTGATTATGATATTAGTTAGTTTGGTGTTTGATGGCAATAGAAAGAAATAGAGAACAGAGGTGGGGGGGGGGCTCACCTTTAGCTGTGCGAAGCAAAGACTGCCTTCCCAAGCCCAGGAGGGTCTGGACCCCAGGGACGCTAGGTGGGGCCTCTTTGTCTATGAGAGGACCTATCTGCTGGCATACTCTCAGCAGGTAGTCTGCAGGGATGTGCTGGTTCAAGATCACCTGTGGACACATCAGGGAAAACAGTAATCACATAGACCTGTGAGAGGAATCAGTAGTAAAACGGCATCAAAGCAACATCATTAGGGAATATGTAACCGTATCCCTAGACACTGATACTTGAAATGCCTTACATTTACAACCTAGATATGACATAAGTCAAAATGTATCTTTAGTTAGATGTTATTTTTACTGGGCAGGGGACACAGTGGAGCGTGAGAACAAATGCTACTCCAATTCAGACAAAGTGCAGTAGATCTCAGATTAGATTAAATACTGTTAAAATGTTTTTTTTTGCCTGTATTAAAGGAATAATCGACCCCCTGAAATAAAAATCATGTCAATTGTTCTATCAGCGAATAAAATAAAAATGCCCATGATTTAACTTCTACACAGTCCACCTGTGAAATCAGGAAATTGTGTAGGAACGCTACATGGTCCTCGTCACTTGAAATAGTGTGTTATCCCCCATCACATTTCATAACGCTTTTAAAACAATTACTTGCATTCGAGATCGGCAAAACAGCCAATAGAGGGTATGGGCATACTTGTCTAAAACACATCCATCCGTTTATATCGCCATGACCAAGTATAATCTTTCACTTAGATGTGCTCAATCCAAACAGTGTACCAAATTCTTCTTCTATGATAAGTTTTAAATGGACACAATACCCGTTAGCAAAGGTGTCAGCTAGAGATGACGTGCAGGAGCTTACAGGGATTTGTAGTCTTGCATGATGTCTACTTTGATGCTAATTAGCATTTTCGAATTAGAGTAATTAGAGCCGAATATATTGATAAAGGTCACCTTGTCCGAGAGAGATTTACATGGTTATCAAAACATTGCGCCAGGGTAAGCCTATACAAAACACAGCACTTATTTTAAGTGTTTCTAAAATTCCCTATTGGGGAAAAACGATTGGAACCATTTCCCTGTTTGACCACTAGGTTTCATGGGTATTATGACACCTAAACTGTGTAGCTCTATACCAGGCAGTCAGAAGAAGGCCCTAAAAATTGTCAGACTCCAGCCACCCAAGTCGACTGTTCTATCTGCAACCGCACAGCAAGTGGTACTGAAGCACCAAGTCTGAAACCAACAAGACCCTGAACAGCTTCTACCCCCAAGCCATAAAACTGCTATAATATATATATATATATATATATATAAAATTTATTTTCTGCATATACCCTTTTCGCACTAATTATTGACTCATCACATACGCTGCTGCAACTGTATCTATCCTGTTGCCTAGTCACTTTATCCCTACCTATATGTACATATCTACCTCAATTACCTCGTACCCCTGCACATCGACTCTGTACTGGTACCCAGTGTACATAGCAAAGTTATCGTTACTCATTGTGTATTTATTCCTTATCTCTGAATTGTTGGGATGGGCCCATAAGTCAGCAGTTAGAGTACACCTTTTGTTTTTACAAAGCATGTGACAATTTTTAACTGATTTCCACAACGATTTTCAAATGTTGCTGCCAACCTTGTTATAATGGTTGGCAGCAACATTTGGTAGGTGGCCCCTAATAGCAGAACTCGGCTAAGTAAGCATCTGTGCCTTGCATACAGAAAAGTGGCAATAGTGCGGTTTATCCATCATGAGAGGCCATAGCCAGTATATATATATATATATATATATATATATTATTTATTTAACTAGGCAAGTCAGTTAAGAACAAATTCTTATTTACAATGAAGGCCTACTCAGGGCAAACCAGGGCGATGCTGGGCCAATTGTGCTTGTGATACAGCCTGTAATCGAACCAGGGTCTGTAGTGACGCCTCTAGCACTGAGATGCAGTGCCTTAGACCACTGCGCCACTCGGGAGCCCTATATACCTAAATAATAATTAATTTTGACGTTTTTGCAGCAATCTAACTAAGATGTTTGGTGCAGTATTTCTCAAGAGAAAACCGTGCATGAAAACGAGTTCTCTCACTCAATGACAAACAATTAATTGAATATTCTCCACTATTAACCAATCTCTGACAAAGGGGCCTAGACTTAGGCGACCGAACTGAAATCTCCGACTTCCGAGCATTCAAAACAACTGAGTACTCGACCGAGAAAAAACGTTTTGAACGGTCATCCAACTCATCTAAGTCGGGAAAAATGCCCTCTTTCTAGAGTTCCGACCAGAAGATCACTGACGTCATGATGTCACCTAAACTGTGTTCGAATATCCATACTAACATAATGTCGTTTTTTCCCCAAGTTCCCAGTTGTCCTGAAATCACCATTCGATTTGCCTCGAGAAAAAATATGTCCTGTGCAAGAACAGCCGAAAAAATCCCTTGCCGATACCACAACGTCACAAAATGTCGTCATAATATATGCACAAATAGTTTCGGATGGGAAGCATGCGGACGCCTTAACTGCTATTTCATTGGCTGGCTGTGAAGATGGACGTTTCCCAAGCCTTTGTACAGACTCATTCTGTTTACCCCTCCTCTTTACACACACAACACAGCTATAATTCCTGACCAAATATATTAATTTTAAATAATCTAATCCCGGTTATTACTCAAACGCACAGTTAGTTATTTTTAAACCATCATCAATCAACTGAACCAAAAAAAAATTAAAGCCAGCAAAATAATGATATACAAATGTATTCTCGGAAACAAAAGTCACAGGATTGATTGGATAGCCGTTTATGAAGTTATTATAATAACACTCACCCAGTCTTGGAAGTTTCGTTTGTATTGTTTGCCGTCCCAACTCCATCGTTTCGGGATCAACTAAACGGAAGACACGCGGTTAGATAAATGCATCAAAACTCAATAAATACAATAATGTATTTCCCGTATTGTCCACGCCTCTATCAATAACAAATTACACCACACCAATAAAAATAGAAAGCGCCCAATATCGCGGAAACGAGACGTGGGAACAAGCTAATATAGACGAGAGCGGCGCAGTTTACCTCATACTCTTCCAGTTCCTCAACCAGGATCTAGGGAGAGAGTTGCTAGTCTTTAGCACACATTCAGACATATTCAGATAGATAGATAGCAACTGTAGTTAAAGTTATTGATATAACTTGTCATTCCTACCTGTGCCGATTTTTTACATGGTCCCGACTGGAGAAATCTGGCAATGAGGTAATACAATTCTGAAAATAGAGAGGCGCATTATTAAACCATTCAATAGCTTGCTAAATTAGCAAGCTACGCTAGCTAACTACTAGCTGGCTAGGCTAACTGACTCAAGCCCTAAACTGTGTTTGCGTTAATATTTTAATAGTGAAATAGCTAGACACTTAACACTCACCAGCTTCGATTTGTGAACACTGTTCTTCTGCCATTACTTGATGAGAACATCGACATTTGATTCACTAATGTTTAGGTGTATTTGGAGAATAGCCACTTGAATTGTTTCCCCAGCGTTTGGCCTTTTCCTTTCTCAAGCTATCTCACAGCTTTGTTAGCGCCCTCCTGCGACCAATCACAGCAAACCTGTAATTCCAGCACCAGCCACTTGGTGGCCATACCACCGGGGTTTGGTGAGGAGGTCATACCCTTTAGTGGGGTCATACAGTACTGGGCCCGGTTTCCTAAACTCATTTTAAGGCTTAGTTCATCGTTAAGGTTCTAAGATTAATTTAGCCTTAAGATGCATGTGGGAAATCGAGCCCAGGGTAGAGAGACCTTTTATTGAGGGTATATTGGTAGATATCAAAATTGTTTTATCGACCTCTATCAAATAATTTGTCTGACAATAGAGCATATTCTGAGGTATTAAGTATTATGTAATTTCAAATAAACAAACAAGTAAGGCCTATTATATTCTGCTGATGATATTTCATGGAGGCTGATTCTCATTTCTTGCCTTCACTTTTAACTTATGTACTTTTAGCATGTGAGTCTCGTAGGGCGGCGCACAATTGGCCCAGGTTTGGCCGTCATTGTAAATAAGAATTTGTTCTTAACTGACTTGCCTAGTTAAATAAAGGTTAAATAAAAAATACTTCCAAATATTACAATTTAGTTGCAACTTGCAAGTACTTTTAGACAAGCACACAACTTACCTGCAATGGGTACAAACACTACTTAAGCCTAGTTAGAGCAACGTTACTAATTTGCATGTCAAACATGCTTTTGCAAGACAGATAATCATGTCTTTGTGGTGATTTGTAGGCTCTATACCGGTAAGTTGGCACGATACACTATATATTAAAAAGTATGTGGACACCCCTTAAAATTTGTGGATTCGGCTATTTCAGCCACACCCGTTGTTGACAGGTGTATAAAATCGAGCACACAGCCATGCAATCTCCATAGACAAACATTGGCAGTAGAATGGCCTTACTGACGAGCTCAGTGACTTTCAACGTGGCACTATCATAGGATGCCACCTTTCCTACAAGTCAGTTCGTAAACATTCTGCCTTGCTAGAGCTGCCCCGGTCAACTGTAAGTGCTGTTATGGTGAAGTGGAAACATATAGGAGCGACAACGGCTCAGCCACAAAATGTGGTATGCCACACAAGCTCACAGAATGGGACAGCCGAGTACTGAAGCGTGTAAAAATAGTCTCTCCTCGGTTGCAACATTCCCTGCCGAGTTCCAAACTGCCTCTGGCAGCAACGTCAGCACAAGAACTGTTCGTTTGGAGCTTCATGAAATGGGTTTCCATGGCCGAGCAGCCGCAGACAAGCCTAAGATCACCATGCGCTATGCCAAACGTCGGCTGGAGTGGTGTAAAGCTTGCCGTCATTGGACTCTGGAGCAGTGGAAATGCGTTCTTTTGAGTGATGAATCGTGCTTCACCATCTGGCAGATGGTTGGCGGATGCCAGGAGAACGCTACCTGCCCCAATGCATAGTGCCAACTGTAAAGTTTTTGGTGGAGGAGGAATAATGGTCTGGGACTGTTTTTCATGGTTTGGGCTAGGGCCCTTAATGCTACAGCATACAATGATATTCTAGACGATGATGAGTTGGAACACTGACTGCGAGCCAGGCCTAATCGCACAACATCAGTGCCGAACTCACTAATGCTCTTGTGGCTGAATGGAAGCAAGTCCCCGCAGCACTGTTCCAACACCTAGTGGAAAGCCTTCCCAGAAGAGTGGAGGCTGTTATAGCAGCAAAGGGGGTACCAACTCCATATTAATGCCCATGATTTTGGAATGAGATGTTTGACAAGCAGGTGTCCACATACTTTTGGTCACGTAGCTTATATAGGGTCCATTCACTCTCATTTTAAGTTTTGGTCAGCAAATAGTGACTAAAACATTTGGCTAAATCCAGAAAGTAGGTTGCAAAGTGCTACCTCTGATCAAAAGTTTTCCATCAGTCATTAGTTGCATCCGTATTAAGATTATTGTGTGTTTACATATGATGTGGTAATGATACAGTAATAATGACACAGAGTGCAACCTCATGAGGAAAATTCCAATTACTATTTTATTAAATTCCAATTAGACATCCAGAACTTCAGTGGGAACACAACAGATGGCGGCATATTTCAATAAAAAATCCCAACATTTGTTTTAAAAAGCATAAGTGACTTCCAACAAGATTCTTCTGCCATTAAAATAATTTGTCATCAAAATAATTCAGAGCAAGATTATTTCCAAAGCAGGTATGCCCACTTCAGTTTTAAGCCTGGAATGTTTTCAATATTTTTTTAATATTTAAATTCCTCTTACAGACAATCACGTTGAAAATAAGTAAACCCCCACATAAAGAAAAAACACTGCACATATCAAGGGTAAAAATACAACCACCAACAAAAGTGAAATGTTGTGAGTTGGCAAACCTACAATGTGATACTATACCACCTGCAATTAATCTGCCAGCCAGCATTCTTTTTTAAACTCCCAACAAGGTACCAACACTAATAAAAAAACAAAACCGTAATTATGTTTGCTTAAAAACACTTGATAGGACCACTGCACAACAGAACAATCTTCCATATTTAGCTTTGTTTTGTGCTAAAAACCTGTACCAATAATTACAAAATTGTTGATAAAAATATTCCTCTGTTAATAAGGTAATGGAGGTTTTAGGGAAAACACATGAGACTTGGGGGCCATACAAGGGAGAGGATTGGACGGATAGGACAGGTGCTACTCAGTCTTCTCTTCTGGAGTCTCTACCTGTAAGATGACAAAAGTAAGACCTTGAGAGCCATTCATTGTGAGACACTGAGAATCCTGAATGATTCATGCTTTTAGATGGATTTGCCTCCAGAAATAGCAAGAGACAACTAAGTAAAAACAACCTTCTCGAGATAATACTTCCAAGTAAAAATGATTGTTAATAGTGCATCACATACTTCGTCTGTCTTGGTCTCGCCATTTTCAGACTGGGTCTCCTCTTTATTCTCCTCGACTGCTGCTGCCTTCACCTTCTTCTTGTCTTCCTTCTTCTTGTCATTTACTTCTTTTTCTTTCTGTGAGGACAATTGACATGCATGTCTGTCAAATCTTCTCTACCTGGCACCTCAGAGTGATGTAACTGTCTAGACACTTAGTATGGGTGTGAATGTGCCCGAAAAGACAACATGACATATACTAAACACCTGACATGCATAATTATATTGAACGAGTAGATATTGAAGACAGGTAAGTATTACCTTAGCTGGCTTTTTTGGTTTTGGTGCTGGTTTGGGAGGGGCTGGTTTCTGAAAAATACACAAGGAAGAGTATATTGATACAATAGATTCTCAAAGCAATGCATTGCATACCATGAAACAGGACAAAAAAACACAAGTTATAGTTGAAAAGAAGAACATCTATTTTTAGTTAAAGGTGAAATAGTTGTAGTGCTGATTCTTATATACGTATTACATTTCCAAAAGGAAGCTTTAAAGAAACAAAATGTACTCACCGATGACAACCGTGCAGATCTCCTTGAAGGCTAATGTAAGGAAAGAGAATAATATTACTCAATCAAAGGTGTGTGAAAACATTTTAAAAGGAATTGAATGAGGATGCTTGATTCATCTTCATAATGCAGACAATCGAATATTTCCCTATTTCAAGAATGCATTATCCTTTTCAACATTTTAAATTTTTTACGAGCAAACAATGTGATTAAATGATCACTAGTGATGATTTTAATCATAGTGAAGATTGCAACCTGTAGCCTATTCTACAAGGGTGATATTCAAATGTGTGTGTCTTTGAGTGTGTGTATCACTTACCTCCTCCTTGACATCTCCATCGGCTCCCTGCAAAATGTATAAAAAAATACATTACTCAAAATAATTGGAATATATCTAAAACATATTATATATTGCTGAATATTTAAATATTGTCTAAAATGTGTAACTGCAAGTTCATAGAAACTTAGCCCCTTGCAAACATTGGCAACAGCCTACATTGGGCCTATACTGCCAGCCTCTACTCATTCTAGACTTGCGCTTCATATTCTATGCGTTGAGTAGAAGAAGCAGTGTCACTGTTTTTTTTTTCATTTTTTATTGGGACATTAGTCCTCATCGGTTTTCACCAAATGTATTTTAGGGGGAGGGGCAGAATCAACCCGCCCCCTGGCGATAAGAAGGCGCAATAGCACCCATTTAACGCGAACAAAGAAACATTCAAATTATCATTTTTGAGACGGTCTTAAGAAATAAATTATATCGAGGAAGAAAGGAAGAGTTTTTACTTTATTTTTCTGTACCCTTACAATGCAGATTTACACGGTCTAACTATCAAAAGGCATCCGTTTTGTTTGGCTGTGTTCGCGATGTGGGTAGGAACTGCAAAGCATGGCTGCTTGTGGTTTCAATAGCATGGAGATACAGCCTGACTTCAGACCAGACAGAAGATTGTGTGCGCCTCTCAAGAAATCCCTCAAAACATTATACATTCGGCGAAATAAAACGCTATTTGCAAACCAAAAAAAATCTAATAATTATTTCAAATGATTTTTTTGCAAGAGTGAACATAAATACATACGTCAGATTTGTATTAAATCTCCGTTGTCTCGAAGGCTTCATAATATCACGACTGATTTATACAGGGCAAAAAGTATATCCGCATACTGTAATCTAGGCTCTCTACATACCTTTCTCTTGGGCATGTTGGATTTGTAGGTTTTCTTCTTTAATAGAAACTAAAGATTTAGCTATATTTTGTGATTCAGAGTTCACAGTTTGCAGAGACTGGCGTCTTCTTATTAATACTGTAGTAAAGATACAGCACATTAAACCCAGTGGTTGGATGGGGTGGGGGTAGGTGCGGCTAAATGGTGAATGATGTTATGCTTGGCCAATCAATGGATGGCTCAAGGTGTCACAAAAGAAACATATTTTCAATGTAGTTCATTTACGCGCGAAATTCCCAGTGAAAGTGAATGACGTGTTTATAATTTGTAACAGCTAGGCCTATTCATGGACTGGCGCAAGAAAATATAAGAAAACATTAATGTTGCAATTCTGCTTGCATTCATGCGCTTAGTGTTGAAAATCCACCATGAGATGAAAGCAAAATAGGCTATTCTTAAAAAGAAAAACCGTGCCGCCAAATAATCACCCTTATTTTGGTGAGGCCTTTATTCTCTTATCAGACAGCATTAGGCCTTCATTGGGTAGTTAGTAGGTTATAAGCCTATTACTGTATGTTCCTTATACCAGTGCATATGTCTATTTGCTTTATTTCATTTATATACATTTACATTCTTACTTGAAAAATATGGGAGAGACATGTATTATGTATTTATTAGGCTATATAAATAGGCGTAAACAATTAACGTGGTCAAACGTACTTGGAAATACATTTCGAAAGCACTGGGATAGTGTTCCCAATTGTTTTTAGATAACTGATTTCCATCTGTTGTTACAGTCTCAGAGAGGGAGTGAGAGAGAGAGAGCGAGAGAGAGAGAGAGAGATCATTTGGAGACGTTGGTGCAGTGTGCACCGTTCACTTGGTTTTGGGGAGTGAATCAAACAGCCATGGTGATAAAAGTCTTTATAGCATCATCCTCTGGATCGACAGCGGTAAGAAAACCTCGAGTATTGAGTACGCTTTGTAGGCTATTGACCGTTTACAGTATGTTCATTTTTTGGGGTGAATTCAAATGACATGTATTTGCATGATTAGGTAGGTGTGGTGTGCTCATACGAGTGAACTATTGCTCTGGTGTAGCTACGCAGATACTATTATATGTATTAGGCTCTATCGAGTATTGAATAAGCATCGACATAAACTTGCTTTTGAAAGTTCTGCAAGTTGTGCATGGGATGTCCCAAGCAATAGAGTATAAACTGGGACTGACAGCTGCACAAATATACCAGATTCTATAGGCTTCTCATGCATGACAATGCATATTGTAATGACCAGGAGGACCTGCCATTTGGGAGATATTGATTTGTCACGTGACTATTAATGTATTAATTTGTATAGTGTTAATATAGTATTAGCACAATACTATTGATTGTATTCTATCTACAAATGCATTTACAACATAGTATAATATAAGAGGATACATAGTCACGTATGTGTTGTCTGTAGGAATAGTCGTATCTTACTCTTGCTCAAACCCATCTGTGTTGGAGTATTTTAATGAGTGAGCATGCAGACAAGAATGTTTAGGTAATGCACTTGGTGAAACATCTCTTATTTTTTCAAGCAACTGTTTTCATCCAAGTGGTGAGGGGTCAGGCTTAACTAGATTCTCCCAGCAGCTATTGACTCCCTCACCACCACCTTCCTCCATTTCCTGTCCCACCACTCCTTCCCAACATACTATAAAACAGCACGCCTAGCCGTTGCCAGTGGTGTTCTGGGCCAGAACAGCTGGACAGGATCAGTCTTTGGACATTTGAGCTTCAAACCTCACCCAATTTCAGTACATATCACCCTCTAAAGAATGAGTCAAAAAGCACAACGGCTACAGAACGACTACCTCAGCCAACCTCTGAATTCTCTGGTATGAAAAGGCAGATATTATTGCTTACTGTGAATTTGCAAGTCACAACCATGACCATACAGAAATGGTTATCTATACAGAATTGTCTAGCCAGGCTTCTTTGTGTACAAGAGCTGACAACATGTTTCATCAATATAATTTGATGTATTATTCCAAAGTATTCTTCCTCTAATGCTTAACTAAACTCATGCAGCGCAGAGTTTAGACAGAACAGAAGTGGTAGCATGGGAACTCTGGGCTCTCCTTCTGATGCCATATTTGGTCTGTGCCTGACTTCTTAGCCGATCCTGGTTCTGGAAAGGCCTTATTGGGTCTGTCTCAGTCCTCGGGCTCTTCTCTAGAATGCAGTCCAGCTGCAGAGGCTCTGCAAAGTGAATAGAGGCTTATCTCCCCATACTCCACACAGTATTATTATTTTATCATTATTACATTAACTAATTTAATATCTATATCCCCTCTCTGCCTGTAGATTAAGAAGCAGCAGCAAGACATCATGGGTTTCCTAACTGTCAACAAGATTGACTTTGAGGAGTGTGACATTGTCACTAGTGAAGACAACAGGAAGTGGATGAGGGAGAACGTACCTGAGGACTTCAGACCAATGACGGGTGTCCCCCTGCCTCCACAGATATTTAATGAAGAACAATACTGTGGGGTGAGTGTTGTACTGTACTAACCCCTCCACAGTGTAGTGACGCTTACTGCCTGGAACTGATGATGAAACAGTAGGCTTGCTACTGCATAGTGAGTGCCAGGTTAATCTTTTTTCTGTTCTAATTGAAAGTACATATTCTCAACATACTCTGTGAGAATATTACAGCCCGGTTCCTTTTGTAACAATTTGTGTAATAACCTAATGAAACCGCTTCCCTTGTATTGTCATTGCAGAACTATGAGTCCTTCTTTGATGCCCGTGAAGAGCATGCAGTGTATGCCTTTCTGGGCCTAACAGCCCCTCCAGGCTCCAAGGTAAAGACAATGGTCTTATGGACATACTCAGTCTTTCACAACCACACACAGAGTAACATACAAATGTGCAAGTGACCAGTCCGTCTACTTTTGATTGATTGCTTGTTGTTTTGAAGTTAGTGCTGAATATATATACAGCCATTGTAACATGACTGGAATGCTATTTTTGCCAATGGGTATGTGTGGCCTAATTAACTGTTCTATCGGTTGAGGGAAGAGCGTCTTGTAAGAGTGATGACATCTGACGTAAGACAATGCTATTCAACCACCCCACAGTTAGACTTCAACACAATCAGTGTGTATACGTAACATTTGTACAAAAAGAAGCTCAAAAGCATTTGACTAACACCATGGTAGATTATGAAATGTAAATTCATGTTCTGGAGGAGGTTTTTTGTGGCATGTCATTATGCTAAATCTATGCAATTGAACATGTGTTTTAGTATCTGGGGCTTTAGCTTTATTTTTAGATTTCTACCTGTAGTACTTCTCTCTGAGGTCTCAGAATGTATGTTAAATGGCCATTATGCAATTACTTGTGAGTTTTAAAGAGGCAATCAGCAGTTGCAACATTAACAAAGAGGACTCCCCGCCCCTGATTCGGTAGAAAGCTGAAGGATAGAGCTGGAGAAATGTAACCACTCTCAAATTCATAGACAGTGGTATGGATGCAATGACTGACAATCCATGCTATAACATTTTTAGTTTTAACCATGTTGAGGCTATATAGTGCTTACTTTGTTTACAAACGTTGGAGTAAAACAAGCTTATATTTTGTGTTCCGATGAGGTACGACAATTGAACTAAGCCAATAAGGCATTTATACATAATCTTCAAGAATCAACAGGTACATATAATTAATTTAAAGTCCAAAAATGGATCTGGCAAATGCAGATTGACCCTTTAATGATTGTTTTGCTTTTTGTCCAGGCAAAATATAAATATCTCACAAAAGAGGAATGCAATTGTCACGTTGTATACAAAGGATCGGGAGACGGGCGCAGGAATGTGTAATAATAAGGGTTTTATTTCTCCACCCAAATTACAGCGTGCCATTTAAAGGCACGGGGACGAAGCCCAAAACAAACATGTATACAAAAACACACAGGGTTGAACCCAAACAAAAGAGTGAGGAGAACCTCGAATAAATACACGGGACGAGACCCGTAAAAAACTACACGGGACGAGACCCGAAATGACAGGTGCACACCAGTACACTGGACGAGACCTGTATTATAACCAGGGCACAATACATATAGTACAGCACGAAGGCCGAAACACAGCACAGGTACTCACAGGCACAACGGACATGGAAACAATAATCGACAACCCAGTGGTGAACAATTATACAAATACTAATCAGTGGGGAATGGGCACCAGGTGTGCGTAATGACACAGTTCAGTGCCTAGAAGCCGGTGACGTAGACCTCCAGAACTGGTGCACGGAATGAGCAGCAATACCAGTGGGATCCATGACAGCAATACAAATTGATTCACAACATGAAGTAGTTATTGAATTACAATAACATTGTTGATCCTACAGGGAGAGAGTAGTTGTGAATAGTTAGTTGTAAGATCGCCATGTTACTTTGAATTCCCAGGCAGTGTTTCCTCTTTTACCATGTATTTCACAGCTCTGTTGCACAATATAAAGGCAATGTATGCTGACCTGCTTTTAAGCTGCAGGTCCAGACCGTTTACATTTTTTTAATTTAAGCTTTATTTAACTAGGCAAGTCGGTTAAGAACAAATTCTTACTCACAATGATGGCCTACACCGGCCAAATTCGGACGACGCTGGGCCAATTGTGCGCCGCCCTATGACTGTTCTATTGGCTATTGTACTATATCATTACAACACTTACCTTTTGGTGGAAGCATAATTACAGTTGGTCTCAACCCTGGTTTTGTATCATTTTCTTAGCACTGTTTTCATACCACCCACAGGAAGCAGAGGAGCATCAGTAGCCGTATGGTTTTGGTTAGCGGACCACAGTGCCCTCTCCTGGCGTCTTCCAGTCAGCTCTACAGCAGCGTGCCAGTGCTCCTCTTGAACACGTCTTCTCAGACCAATCATAGAGCTTTATTTTGTTGTAAAAGGTAACCAGACTGGTATCGAATTGACCAACAGAGCATGGCCAAATGTTGTGTTGTTTAACAATGTCTTTAAAGTGGTAACCCTGTACTGTTTCAATAGTTCAAGACAATGCTGGGCAGTATCCAGTGTTCAATATGATTTCGAAATCAAGGCGGAATTAGTTCCCAAATTCTAGGCATTTAGTAGTTCATATAGACATACTTTGCACATTTGAGAATATTTAATTCAATGAGATATTTTTCATGTTTGATAATAAAATAGTGTAACTTTACTACTCAGTCTATCTCATTCTTAACCAGTTTCCTTGTTATTCTTGTAGCACTTTGGTGTAGTCCTCCAACCTATCAGAGCTCTTGCAGCATGAACTGACATGTTGTACACCCAAACAAAGGATCGGAGAATGAATCTAGTACTGAAAGCATAAGCTACAGTTAGCTAACACTAAAGTGCATAAAATGTGGTGAGTAGTTGATTGAAAGAGAGAAAGACAATAGTTGAACAGTTTTGAACAAATTAATTTCTTTAAAATTTAAGGAGAAGCAAGAGAGAGAGAGAGAGCTAGCTATATTTTGTAGTATTTTTTTTCACTTTCACTTAGCTAGCAAATGCATGCTATGTTAGCTAGCTGGCTATGGCTATGCAACACTGGAACTATTCCAAGTCCAAGCTTTTGGTTTTATCAATTTATTACCACCGAGGCCAGCCGGTGTAACTGCTAAATTGCTTGCTGACTGTACTGCATTATTATAGCGGGTTTACTAACGCCTTAGTTCTAGTAGCTATGTTTACTATGACTTTAGCTAATATGGTGACAGCGATGTAGGCTGTGTGTAACGGTTATGATATGAAGGTTTGACTTGGGAAACCCAGACAAGCTTAACTCATTTTATGCTCACTTCGAGACAAGCAACACTGAAGCATGCATGAGAGCACCAGCTGGTCCGGACGATGTGAGCAAGACCTTTAAACAGGTCAACATTCACAAGGCCGCAGGGCCAGACGGATTACCAGGGCGTGTACTCAGAGCATGCGCGGACCAACTGGCATTTTCAACCTCTCCCTGACCGAGTATGTAATACCTACATGTTTCAAGCAGAGCACCATAGTCCCTGTTCCCAAGAATGCGAAGGTAACCTGACTAAATGACTACCGCCCCGTAGCACTCACGTCGGTAGCCATGAAGTGCTTTGAAAGGCTGGTCATGGCTCACATCAACACCATCATCCCGGAAACCCTAGACCCACTCCAACTCACATACCGCCCCAACAGATCCACAGACGACGCAATCTCAATCGCACTCCACACTGCCCTTTCCCACCTGGACAAAAGGAACACCTATGTGAGAATGCTGTTCATTGACTACAGCTCAGCGTTCAACATCATAAGGCCTACAAAGCTCATCACTAACATTGACAGGGCTGTAGTTTAGCGGGTTGAGAGTTTCAAGTTCATTGGTGTCCACATCCCCAATAAACTATCATGGTCCAAACACACCAAGACAGTCGTGAAGAGGGCACGACAACACCTTTTCCCCATCAGGAGACTGAAAAGATTTGGCATGGGTCCCCAGATCCTCAAAATGTTCTACAGCTGCACCATAGAGAGCATCCTGACCGGCTGCATCACTGCCTGGTATAGCAACTGCTCGGCATCCGACTGAAAGCTGCTACAGAGGGTAGTGCATACGGCCCAGTACATCACTGGGGCCAAGCTTCCTGCCACCCAGGACCTATATACTAGGCGGTGTCAGAGGAAGGCCCAAAAATTGTCAAAGACTCCAGTCACCCAAGTCATAGACTGTTCTCTTTGCTACCGCACGGCAAGCAGTACCGGAGCAAAAAGTCAAGGACCTAAAGGCTCCCTAACAGCTTCTAGACCCAAGCTATAAGACTGCTGAATAATTAATCAAATGGCCACCTAGACTATTTACTTTGACACACCTCCCCCTTTTTGATTTTACACTGCTACTCAGTTTATTATCTATGCATAGTCACTCTACCCTTACCTACATGTACAAATTACCTCAACTAACCTGTACCTCCGCACATTTACCCTGTATATAGCCTCTTTATTGTTATGGAATTTTATTGTGTAACTTTTATTTTTTACATTAGTTTATTTAATAAACATTTTCTTCAACTCTATTTGTTGAACTGCATTGTTGGTTAAGGGCTTGTAAGTAAGGTAAGCACGGTAAGGTCTACACCTGTTGTATTCGGCGCATGTGACAAATACAATTTAATTTGAACGTTTTTTTTCGGCTGGTCACAGACAGCTGATTTGTTGTGCACTGAAGTCCACAAGCGAAGGGAAAAGGTGAGAGGAGGAGAGCGCGTAGATGCGAGAAAGAATTATGTGGTCATGTTTGTATGTGGCTGCTATGAAAATGAACTTTGTTATGCGTGTGATCAGGGGTGTATTCATTCCGCCGATTCTGTTGAAAAAACGTTTCTTAAACGGAAGCAAAACGGAACCAAACAGGGATAAACATACCTGAATTTGTCCAATAGAAACTCTCGTTTGCAACTGTTGGACTAATGATTACACCTAGATCAGCTAGATGCATGCAAGAGTGTGCAAGGCAGTATTGAATGTGTCACTGTGTGTCACCTTGACTACTCAAATTTTTCTCTCGGCCTACATTGTAAACTTTTATTCATAGGCTATATTGTAGGAACCTCATGATGGATATAGGGAACATTTGAGTTTCATGTATGTCAGGGCCTGACTGAGGCCAGGTCTCTGACTCCCTCTAGTGGGAGTAGTATGGCCACAGTCAGGACCTGGAAAGTATCAGGGAGTCTTGGTTGGTTTTGGTCAATCCCCAATTAGAGGCAGCTGTCTTGAGTTGTCTCTAATTGGGGATTCTATTTATGTTCCCATTGCGTCCACCTGCGTGTGGATCATTGAGTTGTCTGTGTCTGCTTGTGTGTACTCGACACCAGTTCACGGTGCTGTACCTGTTTCCTGCGTTTGTTATTTTATTGTGTTAAATAAATATGTTTGCACGCACCTCTCACTCTGCGCTTCGTTCCCTAACCTTGCATCGTGACAATGTAGTAGCCTAAACCTATCGATGTTACATTGAGCTGCGTGAATGGAATATGAATGACAGTCATCCAATATGCTGTAATACATTTGTAAATTGTTTAAATTATTTTGTCATTTAGCAGACGCTCTTATCCAGAGCAACTTACGGTTAGTTAGTGCATACATGTTCATACCTTTTTCATACTGGTCCCCGGTGGGAATCGAACCCACAACCCTGGTGTTGCTCTACCATCTGAGCTACACGGGACTAATAGAAATAAGGCCATGGTAAACGGCACCGACCGCCACTGCGTCACATATTGTTTCAGTTCTCCTTACATTCTAAATTTGATGTGTTACACCACAGAAAGCAGAAGCTGAAGAGCAGGGGGTTCTCACTTTATTTATGACAATACTTCCTGTTTTTAACATTTGCTACTCAGATGCTCTGTAAAATTAGGGACAGCACAATACCGTGGCTGCTTACCAATCAGAGACATCTATAGCTAACTTGTTAACCTTGTATTAGTGGACAGGCTGGAAACATCATCTACTATAAAAACAGAGGTAGGGATATTCTCAGCACCTGTCCAGTGTTTTAAACTGTTTTATGTTTTATGTGACCTGGCAAGAGAATCAGAGTAGTTATTTATATTTCGAGCCTGATACGTTATGTCATGGTAACATAATACTTTGGCGTGGTTTCCTAGAACTAGATTAATGCTAGTCCTGGAATAAAATCTGTGGAAATACACAATTGAAATACACAATTGAAAGTGCTAGTTGGTGTGGTTTGCTGGTATGTTGTATTGAGATAATATGCGCTGTTGTGTAGTGGTTGTCATGTTGGGAGAAGACTTCATCAGAGTCTTCAGGTACAGGAAAGAGGATTGTGATTTGACAAGGGCTCAGGAACGTCCACTACACCCTGCTCCCAATATCATTCTGAACCCAGGTTCAATGTTAGGTAAGCATTTTGGATTTGTTTCGAAATACTGAATGTCTTGCTGGATCCGTTGGCTATGCTGCATCTAAGAAGGTTCATATGAGATTACGTGCATCCAGGCATGAGGACAATGTTTAATAATTTCATGAATTTTTGATTGAATGGGTCAAATTTAAAAATGTGCTTCTGGTGTGTGGGCTGCACAGGAAACGTGAAAGGCCAGGTGCAGTCTGGTCTTAGAGAGACAACCAGGCCCAGTGATGCCCTCACCATTCCCAATATCCACAATGACGACTATGGTGACCTGGAGCTCTATCGCTCCTGGTGCTGCACCACCTTCTGCAAAGACTACCCTGACCTGCAGCTAAGAGGAGACCATGTGGGAAACAGAAGCTCAAAGAGCCTGCGGTTGGAGAGTGAGCTGTTCCAAGGGCCACTTCTTCAATCCCAGGACCTGGGAAAACTGGAGTCCTTGGAACCCACAGGGCCTGTGGAGCCGGGGGTGCGGGTGCAGTCCCAGCCCCTACAGGATGAGGGTTACCTGGTCATAGACAGCAGCATCATCACCCAGAACAGGGAGCCTCTGTCCAACTCCATGCTGAACGGCTACCTGGAGAGTAAGCTGCTAGAGGTGTACAGACAGCACATGCAGGACAGCCTGGCCCGGGGCAGCTCTCCCCTGGTCCAGACCCCTCCCCAGGGCCTGGTACCAGCACCAGTGACGCAGCTCAGCCAGTATCTCTGTCAGGACCACGGCCTAGACTCAAATACAGCCCAGAGCATTGTCATCCGCTACCTCAGCACTTGCACCGTGGCCAGCTCCAACTTCAGCTCTCCCGACCTGCGAATCTCCAACCTACGCATCCCCAACCCTGAGCCCAGGAGGAAGCCCACCTGACTTAAACCAGAAGTATTTCCACTTTGTCTGCCGACTCTAACGTACTTGACAATGCTAAAGCATTCCACTGAATCTATACTTGGTGGTCAGTTGTGTTGCATTCAAGAAGTAAACTCAATTGATAGTTGGGAAGGAGATCCCCTCATTTTGTTGAATTGTTGGTAGAAATATCTTTAGAAAATGAAAATGTCCAAAACATTTACTACATAAATGCAACCAGTTGCTATAATGTAATGCTTGGGCGCTTGAGACAATGTCAAGCTTTCAAGTTTAAAGACAAAGAGTAGAAAAACAGGGAACTGGGAGCTGACCTTGTAAAGCATCTTGTTTCTGAGAAATGATTCCTCACAGATATTGCTGTTCTTGGTTGTCAGAGCTGGAAAATACTGCCACCTGCTGTCATACATAAGCATTGCATGTTTACTGCAAGTGTCACATGGCATTTTGAAAAAGAAAGCATATTACACAACATCTGTGCCAGATCAACATATCACACTGTGCCAAATTTCTAATGCGTTTTAATTTTGAATGCCACTGACTGAATAAAAAATAAACATTAATATGCTAAAGAACTGAGTTATTGCAGCCATGTCTTGTGGAGAATAAACTGTATTGGCCATTGGAATGGGGGTTGCAATTGACTGTAATATACACTTACTGGTTTAGCCATGGTGAGTTGATATTTTGCATGAGTGAGCCTCTTGATCTTAATTTGTAAAACATTTACCTGGATCACTGGCATGAATTGTGGGTTGGTTAATTTCAGAATTCAAAGCAGAGATGTATGGCTGGCAGGGTTTACGTTGTGTGCATCTAATGTGAAAACCAGTATTGAGCAACATTAAGCACATGTTTAGTCTAGGGGTAGGCTATAATGACCATCTGGGCATTGCTAGTGATCATAGTGGCATGCTGCTTGGGAACTAGACTGAGAGGATTAACAGTAAACCAGTGTGTGTCGGGAGTGAGTGCCAATGCCACCACTTCACACCCTGTCGGGAGCCACTGGGTCATACAGCAGCCATGCCAAGGACTATTAGCATGGCACTGTTAGAGCAGCAGAGGATAGGGTAATGGTCAGGGAGAGTGGTGACCGTGTGTGTGTGTGTGTGTGTGTGTGTGTGTGTGTGTGTGTGTGTGTGTGTGTGTGTGTGTGTGTGTGTGTGTGTGTGTGTGTGTGTGTACATGTGTGACTATTCTCATGCCTCTGGTCATTTCCCAGAACAAAATGTTGAGGTTTATGCAATTTTACACCATAAAGTGAAACCTATGGGGAGATTTGAATAAAGATACGATAAATGGCCAGATCTTCAAAGAGTCAGTAATAGGCTTAGCAGGTACAGTATTAGGTAAAGATGTGTCATCATGCTGCCCAGCACAGCAAGGACTGAATTATTAACCATATCATGGTGGGACTCACAGACTCAAACAGAGCGGGCACACACCATAAATACTGTAGTTGATTATAGTTGTAATAGTTAGTTTGACTGTAGTTCAATAAGTATGTACTACATTTCCTTTCCATATAATAAAGCATGGGGATAGCACACATTCCACAATTTGTCATGGTTTTACAGTAACTGAGATATTTTGTAACTAACTGAAAAAATCTACTATGACAATCAATTATGTCTTTCATGTTTTTGAATTTACAATTTAGAATCATTACTTAAATTGCAGGGTGACCCAGTTTTATATGGTATCCCCCCATACTCTATACAAGCTTGATGCAAGCAAGCATCACTAGGTTTCTATTGGTTAAAACACAATGGATTCGTTTCGGGTTCTAACTCATATGGGCTGGAAATGACGTCAGTTAAGTGGGTGAACATATTTCTGATAATAAAGGTATTATAATTGAAGATATTATATTTAACAGAAATGTTCAATCGAAATATAATGCCTCACGCTCAGCTGCCAATGCCTCTCTATAAAGGCGTCGGGTAATTATGTATTATTGCACCATTCCTTCTGTCTCTGGAACTAAGCATGTGATGCTGCGGTGTGCAGGGGAGGGGGGGTTGCAAGACTTTCTCACTCAGAGAGAGATTCGCTTCTCTACACAGTGGTCGGCAGGTACTGTTGTGTGTTGTGTGAGAGAGACAGAGAGAGAGAGAGAGGGAGAGACGGGGCGAGAGAAAGAAAGAGAGAGAGAAAGGAGAGCGAGCGAGCGAGCAAGCGAGAGATGGGCGGGGGAGTCGTTTCTGTGAGCGCGTGGACTGCACCATCGCATTCCTTACCCAGGATACTGTCACCAGCCATGCCTTTACCCAGTAAGGTGCACCTATGCTATGTGTTCTCCTGTATACCGATGCAACATTTCTGATTTGTAACACGATTTTCACGCTCGATCAAGTCCTCGTTTGAAGGATTTAAAGACATCGATGATGGCTCTGGTGATGGAACCTATAAGCAAATGGACACCCAAGCAAGTGCTGGATTGGATGAAAGGTAATGATTATACAACATGTTTATTTCAATTCGCTTGACAGAGTATATTTGTAAACGGCTAACATGGATATGTGTATATATTTTCTATGTTTTCTAAATGAATGGTTCAATGGAGGTGTTTTTAGCTAAAACGGTGCTATTCCTTGCATTGAAATATTGAACGTGTGCCATTTTGTGTATCCGACCCTGATGGAAGCGCTATTTAACGTAATTGTCACCCTGGCCTGATAGGCTACGCATTTGTAGACCACCACCTAGATACTGAGACCAACGCATTACGTGTAAATGGGTTCAACAATCAGTTGACCTATATAATGTTCACATTTAGATTACCTTATGCCATAAAGACTGGTTCTCTCTCTCTCTCTCTCTCTCTCTCTCTCTCTTTCAAACACACACACACACACGCACACACACACACACACACACACACACACACACACACACACACACACACACACACACACACACACACACACACACACACACACACACACACACACACACAAGTTGAAGAAGTGTTGGCAACAATTGAGTCATTCGCAAAACTAGTACCATGGACAGCGAACCTACTTCATTTGATAATGCGTTGACCTAGACATTGATTCACATTACAACATTGATACTACAATTCAGCATTGTGGATAGGGATAGGGAACATATTGCAGGTTGCAAGCAAATTGAACTGTACAGCAGCTTTTGCAACACAATAGTACATTTCATATTTTAGATATGCTGTTATACTGAATTCAAAATGGTTGGCGCTATGATGTTCAGTATCTTTAAAAGATGCCTTATATTCAGGAGTATTAGTCCTATTCTCCACTATCTGCCATAACATGAATATTTCTATGAGAGAAAACATACTTACCTACAGTTGTTTTTATTATTGTGTGCCAACAGTACAGCTGAGGTGAAGTAACTCTTAGGTAAGACCAAACGGATGACATAATGATTGTTACCTGCCATAAACAACTTGTGGGCACCGTTACTTTAGTAGTGGCAGACTTCTGTCATTCTGAAGGCAGCAATATTTTATTTTCAGCCTTAATTTAGAATAAAAAAGTGAGCATGAGGAGCTGGATGCTTATCTAAATGGTTAAATAATGTTAAAAAGAAAGACCTATTAGTTACTGTAACATCCGAGCACAAGTTTGACTTAATAACTTAATAACGTTTGACTTAATCTCTCTCACCAGGGCACAGGGATTTATTTTAGGTCTACTGTCGTCCAACTAAAGAAGCTGTAATGTGTCAACACAGGCGTGGTTTATGTTTTCCCACGTACTGTACACAATAGTTTATGCCAGCCAAGTGTCAGTCCAGAAGTGCACAGCCGTGATTGCCTCTGGCGCTGCTGTCACAGATGTGTCTCCAGCCTTCGCACCAAGGGCAAGGCTCGCCTACGGCACAACTTCTGTGCAGCTGATACACAACACAACCAGGAACTTCAGTTCAGTCTCAAATTCTCCACCCCAAACACCATGGGAAATGTATGGGCAAGTGACATCTATGTCATCTGTTGTCATATTAAATTCTGTAGGCCAACAGATGAAGCCAATACACAGCAAAATCTTGACAGTCTATAAGACTAGTAGAATACAACTGACATAAAGAATGGAGCTGGTCTAATCACTATCCTTAGGACATTTGAGACAGAAAGGATGCTGATATGAAAGTCGAGATGTGTCTTTGTGCCGCCACAGCTGTAAAGAATAGTCACATCCTTTTCACACCGTACACTGTATGCTATTGGTTGCTTTGGCTCTCTTCTTCTTGAGGGTTTTTTGAGAGGGGGCCAGTGGACACAGTAGTGAAGTAAAAGGGGAAATCCACTCAATAGAGACGATTGCTTCTCACCTGATCTTTCTAAAGGAAAAGGTCATTGGGTAATAGAGATCCTATAATTGTGATTATGTAACTTTATGATTAGGGGTTTGCACTTCTTGTTACAGTCTAAATATTAGACGTTACATACACAATTATGCACACATGCACGGCACACACACACACACACACACACACACACACACACACACACACACACACACACACACACACACACACACACACACACACACACACACACACACACACACACACACACACACACCAATGCATCAATTGAGGCGTTCAAGAAACACTAGCACCATGGACAGCGAACCTGCCGTGTTAATGTTGCCTTACATTGAAACTACGCTCCAACATTGTGGCTCGAGGTAGAGCAGTTGGCAAGCTAGTTGAACTGTACTGCATTTATTTCATAACCACTATTCGCTGTGTATGAGAGTAGGTTCAAAGCCCAGGAGAGTAAGAGGGAGGGACTGACCTGTTTTTGAGGGCATTGAGGGCTCTGGATTATTCCCTTGGGTAAAATGTCATTTAGAATGAATATTATTATTTCATTTTGTGATAGGTCTTCGGGCAAAAATGAAGTACTGCTGATAATTCACTTCTTCACCTCTTGGTCACCCGGCAACTGTTGCCATTGAGCCTTGATAGCTAGAGGAAGGCAACAGAATGGGAAATCCCACAAGCAGCAAGCTCTCAAATGAAAGCAGCCATTCATGATCATTCGATGGATGCATGAACGTGTGCGCACACACATGCACACGCACACACATGCACACGCACACACAAACAAACGCCACACACACACACACACACACACACACACACACACACACACACACACACACACACACACACACACACACACACACACACACACACACACACACACACACACACACACACACACACACACACTTGCGCAACCATGCTTTCACAAATTTCACTCCCATGAACATAGTCCACAACACGGCAAGACAAGTGTTTGCAACATATAAATGGGGATCTTAGATCAGATGATTCACCTGACTATGCACAGACTATAGAGAGCCATCTAGATACAGCATGTGGCTTTGAATGTACCATCCTTGGATCTACCTAGGCTAATTTGTCCCCTGTTGAATGCCTGTGTCCATGGATGTGTGTGCGCTGTGCTGCTGTATTGACATGGCCCAGCCAGTGTGTGTAATGTGGGTCAGCTCTGTGCTGTGGCTGTGGCCTGCTCTGCTTTGCTCCGCTCCGCTCCGCTCTGTGGCTGGAGATGACTCATCTCCCGGGAGCAATGGATGGATGCTGTGGTTGAAAGCCGAGCTCTCTGTTAGTCTGCTCTGCTGCTATCTGGGCTCCTCTCTCTCTGTCTCTCTCTCTCTCTCTCTGTGCCACCTGGCCCGCTGTACATGGCTCCAACACAGAATGCTGCAAAGGACTCTGTGTGTCTGTGTGGCTCTGCTGTGCTCTGATAAGGATGGCTTTAATACGCTGTGGTGAGAGTGGTTGATCTCATAGACTAGTCACGTTTCTCTATGCCCCCGTTCTGCTCTGCTCTGCTCTGCTCTTCACTAAGAGCATCTCAACTGGTAGACTGGTTCTGCTCAGTCCTCTGGAGTTGAAAGAAAAGTCTGTTCTCTCTGCTTAGAGGGTAAGAGCACACTCAGGACTTGGAACATGTTTATGGTTGGAAGCATGCTTCTGGTATTATGTAGGAACTAACACACAAAGTGTTTTTAGTAGCTCGGTTGAGGTTTGATATGCATTTTTTCCCCCCAGCAATTACTCTGAATCTATCACACTGCATGTTATACAGCTCTGTCAGTGATGTAGTGGTAAAATAAGGTGGGTAAACTGTGAATTTCTCCGGATAATTCTGATACGACAAATCATTCATCAATATATTTGAAAACGTATAACATTTTTAAACAGTATCAATTAAATGCATTTGATGCAAGTCTACTAAAAAGGAGGGCCTAGTGTAGGTAATTAATCAGGTTATTAATCTAAAAAGAAATCATCTGGACTGAACACACATTCCACCAAACATATGATTTGCAAATGTTGATATTAAAATATTTGTATTCACATGAATAATTATCTGATATGAGCTACACTGAAGCGCTAAAGAGCCCTAGTGTGGATACATTATGTGATGATAAACAATTTATGAATGTACAATAAATAACTGTTACACATGAAACCGGTGACAACTAATATTTGCAGTTTATCACATTTGCTTGCAGAACTCATTGTCTGAACACTTGCCGGAAAACCAAATAAAACGAATCATTTTGGCTAATTGAAGTCAGTATGTTGGCCACATTCAAAATTCTTGTCTGCATGGCTAGTTCTACATCGTCAGTGTGGATGAGCTGAGTTTTTCTGTTTCATAGATGAATCAGTGCACGCTTGCAAGGCAAATCGAGCATGCACAGGCGAACATAACGAGCATACTTAGCATACTTAGCATACTTAGCGTGCCTGAGCAATGCTGGGAACGCGGTAATAAGTAGGTAAATAATAATTAATTAAATGGAAATGTGAGTAGACGCTATTTCACAAATGAAAAGGTGTGTAAACGGCGTTTATGTGCGTTTACCCTCCACTACAACCCGGAGCTCTGTCATATTTATGCCTTTGAATGGTATATTTCAAACTAATACTTCAAAATAAACCAGCACAATCCAAATCCTATACACCTAGTAAATGACTTGGACGTTGACAGTAAAGAGGACAAAGACAGACTATTAGAAGGTGTGCCTAACATAGGTTCCCCCCCCATGTGCTCTCTTGTCTGTCCCCCATGCAGGCCTGGATGACTGTCTGTCTCTCTTGTCTGTCCCCCATGCAGGCCTGGATGACTGTCTGCAGCAGTACATTAAGAACTTTGAGCGGGAGAAGATCAACGGGGAGCAGCTGCTCCACATCACTCATCAGGAGCTGGAGGAGCTGGGGGTCACCCGCATCGGACACCAGGAGCTCATCCTGGAGGCTGTGGACCTACTCTGTGCTCTGGTGAGTAGTCAATCTCGACATAACGAGTTGGAGTCAGGAGATAGGGCTGTAGAGTTAAGCTCTGGTGCACAGGCATGATGGAACAACTTTACTATCGATCACTTCCAGTGCAACCAAGCCAGTGCAGTCAAGGTGCTCGCACTGGAGGAACACAGTAGACGTGCAGGAGATGTCCAGCTAGCCTAGTTGCCAGATCTGTTTGTGCACCGTTTGACAGACAAGATTGAAGACAATAGAAGTTCAGTAAAAAGTGTCCCCTTGTTATAACCCCCCCCCCCCCCCCCCCGCGGCAATGATTTATGTCCGTTGGAGCTGAGGGCTAATTCAGATTCATTGGTGATATGTCTTTGTACGGGCAGATAGAGGTGGAGCGGGAGGAGCCTGTTCTGTGTACATCAGTATGGGTGGCATGTAGTGGGTGTCGTTAGCCTTGGTGTATGATGAGTCATACAGAGAGAGTCAGGCGTGGGCATGGGAAGAGCCCTGTTAGAGCAAGCTAAGAGCTGTGTATTGATTTGACTGAATCAGAGAGGGGCCACACAGCACACGTCCTCGCTGATGGGCTGGTAATGGATCCATAGGCCTAGAAAGCAGCAGCTGGGAGGGAGCGTGTGTGCGAGGCTGCCTGTGTGTGCGGCGTGTGTGGAGCTAGCTGAGGTTAGTGCATGATTCGCTGTGACAGAGCGGCCTGCAGCAGAGCATCATTAGAGGCTTGGGAAACGTGCCTGGACTGCCTGAAACCCTGTCTGGCCAACATCTCCACACCCACACACATGTAATCTGTGTCTGTTAGTTAGACGGTCCTGTGGGGGCTGCCTGGGTGTGTGTGTGTGTGAATGTTGAGCAGACTGGATCGTTCCCATAGGGTGCTATAATATAGTTGTGCGACTGTGTGAGTGTGTGTGTGTTTGAGTGTGTGAACGTGTGTGTGTGCATATGCGTTAACGCAGTATAGTGTGTGTTCTGCATCTCATCTCCAGCATGGTGATGTGTTGTGATTCTCATTGGCTGCTGGGACATGTCCCCATTGATCCTGGCAGAGTGCACTAGAGCTGAACGTTGCGTCACTGCTGAGAGGAGGCTGACATGAGTAATGACTGCACTGGGGGAGAGCTGCAGGTGGAGGGGCCGGGAGGGACAGGACATGCACACGCACACACGCACGTACACACACGCACACACACACACAGCCTTATCACATGGCCTGTCCGAAATGGATGTCAGCTGACTAGATGTCAGTCTCTTTGCTCTGCTTGTGAAAGACAAGCCTCTCAACAGATACATTTTTGGAATGAATTTCTCCTTTGTGGGTTGATTATGGGAGTGTGATGGATTGAAAGAAAATGCTGGCTTGGTGTCAGTGTGACTGCTGACTCACTTTGACATCAAACTGAGTGTTGCTTGTTGATGGGAGTTAGATAATTGTTCATCAGTCGGGAGTGACCAGACAGACAGACAGGGCTCTGCTGCTGAGTTGTTGATGCAACAGGGGTTTTACTCCCACTACATTACAACCATCAGAGGAAAGTGTCCTCTCCATGCAGTGAAGCCTCTCTCTGCCTGAATGGCTCACTGGAAGGAAGGTAGCAGGGAAATGGCTGAGCTGGTCAGTACTCACCACCACCTTCCTCTACAGGGGGTCGACTGCCAAGACAAGGCCTTATTATAGTGTCGCTTAGCATATTTCTATGAACGTAAAGCATACTTAATTCTCCCCTGCCTTTTGCTTCGTCATCCTCTGCATTGACGTATATAACCGACTAGTGATGGAGAAGCCCCCATAAAGGCAATCAGACAGCAGCGCATTACTTTGATATTTTGAATGAAGCAGGAGGAAAATCAATAAGGGAAGAAGGAGCTATGGAAACACTAGGCTCGGTGTAATTAAGAGTGACAAAGCCAGGATTCACCATGGCAACCGGGCTGGCTAAGCTACATAGTCGTGAGTTAGACAGGAAGGAGGCATTTCTCCATGGTGACAGCGATGACTGCTAACAAGCCGCAGAATGAGAGACAGCTATTCACACACAGGCACACATCTCCAACAGACACACCATTGTGACAAGCTAAGTACACACACACAACCTACATTCCGGTTAGATAGGAATACTGCATGATGCTCTGTACACTTTAACGACAGTGTAGAAGATGAGTGGTCTTTATTGTGTCTCTGATGAGGCAATCATCCCTTTATGTTTACTTGAATAACTTGATCAAAAAGATACATCTCAGTCAACCTGGTTTGGTGGATAAATTACGAGGCAAAGATGATTATATTACTGGAGGGACTTGGTCTTTATTTATCTCTGCCATTTAGATCTTGTATCCAATATACATTTGCTGTAGCACTGTTTTGTATGAGCTTTCAAATACAAAGACCCCACTGGACACAGACGTCAATTCTAATCCACGTTGGTTCAACGTAATTTCATTGAAATGACGTGGAAACAACGCAAATTCAACATTGACTCGCACCACACTGTCCATGCAAGTTACTGTTATTTATCCATGTTAACTAAATGTATCCACATTGTCTAGATGAATGACATCTTAACTTTAAAGTTAAACACATCTGCGAGAATTCTGAACCATGAGGGTACTGTACTTTTGTTTCCAGAACTATGGACTGGAGACTGAGAACCTGCGTACCCTATCCCACAAGCTTAATGCCTCAGCAAAGAACCTGCAAAACTTCATCACAGGGAGGCGTCGAGGTGGCCATTATGATGGCAGGGCCTCCCGCAGGCTGCCCAACGACTTCCTCACCTCCGTGGTGGACCTCATTGGAGCAGCCAAGAACCTGCTGGCCTGGCTGGACAGGTGGGTGTTACACCTTGGCCCTGTGGGGGTGTTGGCTTATGCACCGGAACATCCCAGTTTTGTTAGACTTACAGCAAAACTACACTGACACCGTGATGAGAGCGTACCGTCATACCTCCGCAAAGTGGTTTTCAGAGTGCTGCACTGGGAGTGTGATGAAATGCGTGGCTACAAACATAATTTTGGGGGGGATTTATTTCATAACGGTATGCTATCTGAAATACATTTCGACCACACGTCATAATACGAGGATATTCTTGCAACCTCTGCAACAAATGTGCATGTTTGTTGTAATTAAAATGATTTAAAGTAGTTGTATCAACAATTGTGTCAACTTACATTTTTAGTTTTTTTATACAAGCCTAAAATGTGACACCAAACCTTTCAATGTGTGCAGGGAAATTTTGGGGCTATTTTCGTATCTAGGATTATTAGCTTGGTTTCCATCCAATTGGCAACAGATTTTCATGCGAATATTCTAAAATCTGCATAAAAACAATAGGTGCATTTTCCCACCAGAGATGTGTTTCCATCAAATTGACTTGTTGTAGCGCACCTAAAAATACCTTTTGCGGTTAAATTCCCATGTACCGAATAGAAAATACAATTTAAATGGGTTTCCATCTCTACTGATGGTTTTGTTACAATAGCGAATGTGCCCACTCTGGTCTTGGCACGTGGGTTCTAGCCAACAACTCTAAGATACAGTGCAGGTAGCCTACTACATGATGAGATTATTATGGACAAACAAAGATCATTTTTATTTGTCAAATGACAAGAAAAGAAAAAAGGGATACCAGTCTGTATTTTTTTTTTACGTCAGAGGGGATGCAGCAAGTGGTCAGGGATGAGTTGATGAGGGAAGTGAGGAAGAGAAGGTCCCCAGAGTTGGTCTGGAGAAGGGATGAGGGGATGGGGTCGAGCAGGCAGTTTGTCGGGCAGCCGGACCTCACTAGTTACAGGACTTCATCTGGAGGGAGAGAGGAGAAAGAGGTCAAGGCGTAGGATAGTTCTATGTGAGTGGGACTAATGGGCTCAATAGGCTGAGTGAATCAGGAGTGGTCGTTGTCAACCTTCTTTTCAAAGTGGTTGACAAAGTCGTCCGCAGAGAGGGAGGAGGAGCGGATGGAGGATTAAGCAGGGAGTAGAAGGTGGAAAAGAGTTTCCTAGGGTTAGAGGCAGAAGCTTGAAATTGTGATAGAAAGTGGTCTTAGCAGCAGATACAGAGGAAGAGAAGGTAGAGAGGAGGGAATAGAAGGATGATAGGTCCTCCGGAAGTTTAGTTTTCCTCAATTTTTGCTCAGCTGAACGCAGCCCTGTTCTGTAAGCTCACAATGAGTGGAGGGGAGGGCCGAGCCGGCCGGGAGTAAAGGAGACAGTGCAAGTCATTGGATGTGGAAAGGGAGGAGAGTTGCGTTGAAGAGGCAGAATCAGGAGACAGGAGGGAGAAGGATTTAGCAGAAGGGAGAGATGATAGGATAGAAGAGGTGAAAGCAGTGGGGGAGAGAGAGCGAAGATTGCGACGGTGCATGACCATCTGGGTAGGGGCTGAGTGGCTAGGGTTGGAGGAAAGGGAGACAGAAAAGGAAACAAAGTAGTGATCAGAGACCTGGAGGGGGGTTGCAGGACGATTAGTAGACAAACAGCCTCTAGTAAAGATGAGGACAAGTGTATTGCCTGCCTTGTGAGTGGGAGGGAACTGGGAAAGGGTGGGGTCAAAAGAGGCAAGGAGTGGAAAGAAAGAGTTGGAAAGAAATTAATCGAAGGTAGATGTCAGGAGGTTGAAGTCACACAGTACAAAGAGTGGCGAGCCATCGTCAGGAAGTGAGCTTATCAAGGTGTCAAGCTCATTAAGGAACTCTCTAAGGGCACCAGGTGGGCGATAGATGATAACAATGTTAAGCTTGAGTGGACAAGTGACAGTGACAGCATGGAATTCAAATGAGGAGATGGATAGGTGAGTGGGAAAAAATGTAAAATCTCGACCACCGCTACAACCATTTGCTCTCAGACTATGAGAGAACACGTAGTCAGATGAAGAGGGAGCTGCTGGAGTAGACATGAACCATGTCTCCGTCAGGGCCAAAAATTCTAGAGACTGAAGGGCAGCATAGGCTGAGATTAACTCTGCGTTCTTGACCGCAAATCGGCAGTTACAAACGCAACCAGAGAGCAAGCGTAAAACTGAGCTGCTTCAAGCGAGCTTCTCTTTGCAGATGTGCTGCTTTTGAATGCTGTATAGGATGTCTTATAGATCACTGTGAGTTGCTAAATGAAAACGTTCCGATGATGTGATGGCGTTGGTAGGAGGGGCGGGAGGTAGCCTAGCGGCGAGCCAGCAAACTGGGGGGGTTGCAGTTCAAACCCCGGGTCTGACAGGAAGAATGTTGCGAGAAATTAGCTGGCATCTGGAGGTTTGCTGGTATCATATCCTAGATGCCATTGCCTGCCGTCGTTCCCCTGAGAAAGGGACTTAACCCCCACAACAACAGTTCCCGGGCCCCCTCACCTCTCAAAAAAAAGAAACATTGTATGTGTGCCTATCGGAGGGGTTGGGTTGAATCTCAATCTGGTATAGTTTGGTTGTTAAGGTTTACACACACTTAACATGCATAGATCTACGCGCATGCATGCTTTGGGTGAAGACTGATTCTTTAGATCAATGTGCACCTTTTGGTAACATGATACCTCACTGATCCAGACTCCCAAATAGCAACATCCACAAAGGGGCGACAGTTTTCTTCTCTTCTCATTTGTTGTGAAAGCAAAAGAAAAATATATTTTTACTGGATGTATAAATCTGAAGCATCCGGTTGGCGTTTCCACTCACCACCAAATATGGTGATGAGAGGAAGCCTAGTGACCGGCATTGGGAGAAATGGAACGAGATGGATTTCCCTCGCTAGCAAGTTGGCTAAACACTGCAAGCTAGCTAGCCTTTTAGCTTTTATGTTTCCAAATAGTCTAGAATAACGTTATCACGTCTAAACAAAATACATTTTGGGGGGAATTCTAATAAGGCTACAATGTTGTTTGCTTTACTGTTTGAAAAGTCACTGAGATTATATTGATTTATCAATGCAAAATATACTGAACAAAAATATAAATGCAACATGTAAAGTGTTGGTCCCATGTTTCATGAGCTGAAATAAAATATCAAAGACATTTTCCGTAAGCACAAAAAGCTTATTTCTCTCAAATGTTGTGCACAAATTTGTTTACATCCCTGTCAGTGAGCATTTCTCCTTTGCCAAGATAATCCATCCACCTGACAGGTGTGGAATATCAAGAAGCTGATTAAACAGCAAGATCATTACACTGGTGCACCTTGTGCTGGGGACAATAAAATGGCACTCTAAAATGTGCAGTTTTGTCACACAACACAATGCCACAGATGTCTCAGGTTTTGAGGGAGCATGGCATGCTGGCATGCTGACTGCAGGAATATCCACCAGAGCTGTTGCCAGAGAATTTAATGTTAATTTCTCTACCATAAGCCGTCTCAAACGTCGTTTTAGAGAATTTGGCAGTATGTCCAACCGGCCTCACAACCACAGACCAAGCGTCACGCCAGCCCAGGATATCCACATTTGGCTTCTTCACCTGCGGGATCGTCTGAGACCAGCCACCTGAGAAACTGATGAAACTGTGTGTTTGCACAACCGAATAAATTCTGCACAAACTGTCAGAAACTGTCTCAGGGAAGCTCATCTGCGTGCTCGTTGTCCTCACCAGGGTCTTGACCTGACTGCAGTTCGATGACCACTGGCACACTGGAGAAGTGTGCTCTTCACGGATTAATCATGGTTTCAACTGTACCGGGCAGATGGCAGACAGCGTGTATGGCATCGTGTGGGCGAGTGCTTTGCTGATGTCAATGTTGTGAACATGGTGGAGATGTGTCACGCTGCATGAGGTAAATGGTGGTCATACCAGATACTGACTGGTTTTCTGATCCACACCCCTACATTTTTCTGACCAACAGATGTATTACCAGTCATGTGAAATCCATTGATTAGGGCCTAATGAATTCATTTCAAATGACTGATTTCCTTATATTAACTGTAAAATAATTTAAATTGTTTCAGGTTGCGTTAACATTTTTGTTCAGTGAAGGTTACTTTGATGCATAGCCTATAGATCAGATCAAGGAACCAAGCGAGCTTCATTGCCTACACAACACTGCCCCTATGGCTATGCAAGGAATGATAGGGCGCATTACGATTTTCATGTGGCACGGGAGTATGTAGAATGTCAAAGCGCACTACAAGGAGCCGCCCCTTTTGTGACGAAAAACGACATTGCGACACTGCGCTACACTCCATAGGGTCCGTCTCTGTAAGTTATAAATAGCCCATTAGAAAGAAAAAGAATGTCCCAGAGGAACTTCATTTGCATGTGTCTTATAGTTTATATATGGTTATTTTTCATTTTTCATTGTTATGCAAAGCCCTCTCCATTTATCTGACTGACTGTTCTGTTCTGCCCTCTCCCATCCTCTGACGTCTCTGAACTCTACATATTGTGCTTTTTCCTCTCCTGCCAGATCCCCATTTGTCAGTGTGACAGAGTACTCCTTACTAAAGAACAACATTGTTCAACTGTGCCTGGAGTTAACCACCATAGTACAACAGGTGAGTTGTCCAGGAGTAGGAAAAGGTTAGGTCATTTTATTTAAATACATACTGTTGCATCAATATGTCTCTCACAGAACACCTAGCTACATGCTTCTGTTAAAGTTTTGTCAGGAATAGATGAAAGCCTACTGAAAATAACTTCCCTGTTTTAAACACTCTCAATAGACAGTCTGCCAACTAAATACATTACACTGCACTTGCGATCGATTTTGTTTTACTTTTGTTCTCTAAACGTTTTTTAATTGTCTTGCAGGACTGCACGGTGTATGAGACAGAAAACAAGATTCTTCATGTGGTGAGTTTTGAGTCTTTTTTCATGGGGTTTACTGCCCACAAGGATACACAAGGATACACAAATCCTCCTATCAATCATTAACTGGCACCTTACACAAATCCTATTGGTCACACACATTTGAATAGACCAGATTGTCCATCGATAGATGCTCTACAGATGGTCATACTATCAACAAGCTATCTGTTGATAAGCAACTGCTTGCTAAGGTTACGGTTAGAGTTAGGTTTAGAATAAGGCTAAGGGTTAAGGTTAGTGCTAGGTTAAGGGTTACGTTTAAGGTTAGGATAAGGCTTAAGGTTAGGGTTAGTAGATAGTTAGTTGACATGTTATTAATAGTCTGTAGATAGTCTGTAGAGCATCTACAGATGGACTATCCAAAAAAAGTGTTACCATCTTATTTAAAGTCGTAAGATAAGCAACAGTAGTCATGACAAAAATGAACAAATATTTTCAAAATAACAGTGGCATATGAATCATCAAACATTATGTTGGGCAATGATTTTGAAACACCAATGAATCTTTTTGTACACTCACACACACACACATACACCCACACACACACATACACTCACACACACACACACACACACACGCACACACACACACACGCACACATACACTCACACACACACACACACACACACGCACACACACACACACGCACACACACACTCTACTTGATTTAGGGCACATGCCCACATTTGAACATGTGATAATATAGTCACATGCAGCCTCCTCATGGCCAGGCAAGCAGCACTATGGAAGGGTTTGGGTTATTAATAAGCGTTTGTGAGTCTGCCTGTGTATTTCTCTAAAGCCGCAGTTTTAAGGCCTTTGGTTGGCAGTCTGCATTGAATAATGCAGAACCTCCCTGCTGCTCCCACGGGCATTCCTGCCTACAGCAATTAGACAGGGTGAGAGAGGGAGAAGCTAGGACAAACTATGTACAGGCCAGATGTGTGTTTGCGTCTGTCAGTCTGTGTGTGTGTGTGTGTGTGTGTGTGTGTGTGCGTGTGTGAGTTTGTGTGTGTGTGTGTGTGTGAGTGTGAGAGAGAGAGAGAGAGAGAGAGAGAGAGAGAGAGAGAGAGACTGGAGACTAAGGGAATAGATGGAAGGTCATGGCTGTGTCACTGTAGCCAGTTCTGGCCACTGTGCTACTTGTGGCAGTAATAGAAACCAACATACAGTACATTCGACATGACGTCTGAAGGACATGACAGTATCCAGTGCTGCTAATACAGTGCTGCATAGAGCAATAAGAGCCCCTTTACTCCTCAGCTTGTTAAACCAGGCAAGACGAGCCGTAGCGCGCCTTTGAAGAATGCCATGTGTGTCTCAGATGATGAATAAGCCAAAGAATCGCTCATTAAAAAGCGGGTCAGATTCTCCGATAATTGCATGCAGTGCTTCATTCTTGCTGCTCTAAAACACAGGCAGGAGAAGAAGAAAGTGACTTCATTAGGACCGGGAGTTGCCAGGAACTTCACAATACGATATTATCATGACAGTTAGGTGCCGATACGATATATATTGTGATTCTCACAATTCTCAAGATTCTATATGTTTTCTGATTCGATACTGTGATTTTATTGCGATTTGATGTTTCAAACATATTGCTCTTGTTTGCTGCAGAGAGACAAGAGAGAACATGATAATAGTTTTTTGATCAGTCATGGAAGTGCTGGAAACACGTTGGCTCACTGTTTCAAAAGAAGATGGAGTACAAGCTATAGGCTGAAAAATAGTGGAGTTTGGCGCAGGTACAGCTGTCTAGTTCTAGCTAACGCTACCTAGCAAAATAAAATAAAAATATGTATTGATTTTTTTTTTTACAAATCGAGTCAAAGTAGAGAAATAATATCGTCCAAAATGATATTGTGATATGTAACTGCATTGGTTTTTCCCCCATCAATACTCGTCATTCCCAGTTGGTTCTTTGTCTGATGCCGGCAAAGTGGTACTCTTGAACTCCAGGAAATGATGCACAAGCCCGATGCTCACAATAGACAATGTAGCAGACAGTTTACTAGTAATACCTTACACTGTGTGGTTTCTCTCCACTATACAGTCATCTGACGAATGAGAGACATTCAGGCAGTTATTGATATCACCCAGTTGACAGTGTGAGTTGCAGCATATTGAATAATCCCGTCCTGTCTTCTTGTGTCTACAGTGTAAAACACTGTCTGGGATCTGTGACCACATTATCTCGCTGTCTTCTGATTCGCTGGTGTCCCAGTCAGCCCATCTGGAGGTTGTGCACCTGACCAACATCATGCCCAGCGAGGGCCTGGTGAGTTCTCAGACTACACTATAGACGCCTTCAATCATACCTCCACAGGTGCTGAACCAGGACTTTGTCTAAGATACACACTGTCAGGATAGTTCTGTGACAGAGCAAACAGGCTAACTTTACTTGTTTGCTGTTGCTTCCAAGTGTCATACCAAGATATGAAGTGTAAGTATCATCTTTATTACTACATTATTCGCGAGTCTATTAGTCGACACTCTCTCCTCTCATTTAGGGAATGTACATCAAATCTACATACGACGGCCTTCATGTCATCACTGGGACCACTGAGAACGTAAGTCTATTCCTGGACCCTGTGTCCCTGTAGTAAAACCATTGTTTTAAAACTTTAAACAGTCTCTGCTAACTATACAAACTATTGCCCCCATACTTTTGTTATTCCGTCTTACCTTTGGCCTGCTCCTTTGCCACATGAGTCCTGTAATGACCCGCCTCTCTGTTTGGGGCTCTGGGATAACTGTTCAATTAGTGCAGCAAATAGTGAACCCCCTAATTAGCATCTGGGTGTTTAATTGGTGTTTGCAACAGAGGAGGGATGACAGAGGCTTACAGATGGCAGCATGGCACAGAAAACCACAGCTTTTCTAATCAGCAACACTTTCAAAGTCAGGACTGGGATGCCATGGATTCCCTGGAAGAGATGGAGAGGGAATGGGTGCTGTGACAGTTCATTAATCAGCATTTTTTTTGTTATTTCCAAGCCCCTACAGAAGGAAAATAGTTACTATTGGTGATATTGTACAAAGTGTGAAGTCGTAGTACCATGGTATGAAGGAAGGTATAGAGGCTGGTGATGTTTGATTCTCTGCCAAGTGATGTGACTCTTTTCAATTGCTGTTAAATGGTGGCTGAGATCATCACTCTTTAGACTTACTGGACATTTTGGAGGAAAACATAATTCATCTGTCTTATAAAGCTGTGCCAAGGTAGCCTGTCCTTGCAGATCTGGGCCCGTATCCACAAAGCATCTCAGAGTAGAAAACTGGTCATAAGTGCTGAGAATAGAGACATTTTACTCCTAAAAATAAAAGCTATGCATTAAAGCCAGGGCTGGCCCTGGGCATAAACAAAATAAGGAGTCGCTTAGGGCCAAATCTCGCTTAGGGCCCCCAAATAGCTAGGGCTGGCCCTGCATGAAGCCTCTTAAGTCATAAGAGTCCCACCTAGTTGACCGATATTTAAGCTCTCCTAACCAGTTAAGAGTTACCAGCAGGTGTCTTGATAATCTAAAAATACAGCTGGTCAGTGGTTCCTGCATCACATACAATCGCTTTGGAGTTAAAATAATTATTAGATATTTGGATTTTGATCAATCCAGAAATAATCTTTACAATCAACACTACATGCAACACTGTCTCTTGCGCATTTGACAATGATTTCACATGGGGCCTAATTCACGATATACCTACAGATGTAGGATCTTAATTTGATCACTCTTTTGTTTTTGTGAATTTTCCTGCATAGCAAACTTGTAGGGTATTCAAGGTTTAAAAAGGATTCTAAAGTTTGTTATTTCCACTTTAACATGACAGACTTGATTTGTCCTAACGAAAAATGTGTCAACCCTTACCAAAAAATGCTATTAATTATAATCCACATAATTTTCCTTCTGTAGTAAGGTTCTATCTCAAATTAAGATCCTACTTCTGTAAATACTTATAACCACTGGGTTAATAAATAAACAAGTTTGTCTTTCGATTATTTAATTACCTACAGCATGTTATTTCAAATGATCTCTTTGGAGCGCAACATCACATTGTTAAAAACTATGCCTAAATGGGCTTGCCTGTATGTTCGGCAATTGAAAGCGCCTAGCTGGCTTAACATTCAAACGTTGTATGCAATGTTGTATGCAACATTATCGGCAAATTACTTGATGCCTACTGTGCCAAAGTGATTTAGAGTTGTTAAACGGGACTGACGAGTGTGTTGATATAACGGTAATATTGTCAAAATTCCGCTATTAAAACCATCAAAATTGGTTTAAAAAAAAGGTTATGGTTACCAACATATTAGGTAATCATTAAGAGTAGGCAAAGTGATTGTGTCAGGCGAAAATTATATGAAACGTTTAACCATTGCAACATTTGTCACAGTCACCGTGACTGTCTGAAGCGTGCTATACAGTTCACAGCTGGCGATTGGTTCTTCCCCATTTTTTGCAACAATATCAATGAGCGTCCTCAATATCTTTCCTTTGAGGTACCTCAAACTGTTGTGATTACCAGCTGAGACAAACTTTTATGAGTTGATTTTACTCCTGGCTCAGAGTTTGTCTGGGCAGTGTCTTAACATCATCCTAAACCCTATTTTGAGCTGGGAGTTTTTTGTGTCTCTTGAAACAGGTTTTAACAGGATTCCTAGGACCTTTTCTGAGATGCTTTGTGGATACAGGCCCTGTTTGTAGCTAACTCCTTTGTTCTGTTCATTGTCATGCCATACATGTTGTCCCAGGCATGACAATGATGTCAGAGGAGTTGGCCAAAGCGCTATATAAACTATACCGTCAAACCATAGACAAAGGTCTCTAATAACCATGATATTTTTGTTTAATTGATATGATGGCACAGTCGATGTGCCCTAATCTCTACCTATCCTACTTGAATTCTGATAATTGACCCAATCCCATCTATCCTACTTGAATACTGATAATTGACCCCCCCCTTCCCCCCCCGTCTATCTCTGTCTGTCACTGTCTGCAGTCTCCAGCTGACCAGTGCAAGAAGATCCATGCGGGAGACGAGGTTATTCAGGTCAACCACCAGACAGTGGTGAGTCCAGACTGAGTGTTCCACTGTAAAGCACTGAGTACAGCTCTGAGTACTGCACTGTCATTTAGTCCTACAGGATCTCTCTCAGGGTCTGAGGGAAAGACACTCTGTTCAGTCTGGGTCAGAAAAGGTTAGCCATCATGAATGAGAAACGGGTGCTTTCCTAGACTCTGCAATCCTCCAGCCCAGCCTGTCTGGGCACTAAACGCTTTGTCTTTGGAAGCCAAGAACAAGGTGCTTATTTAGTTCTTCCTAGTACCTAATTAGTCCTCAATTAATCATTTAGTATCTGGTAGTTTAGGGATGTTGTACTTGTACAAATACAGGGGACTAGTTAGTAATTCATTGATAATGAGCTTTTAGTTCCCAAAGTAACCAAGTTAGTTCAATTAACCCACAGGGGGTTGACAGCATTGGGAAATCCATTGAATCAGATCTGGGCCGGTATCCACAAAGCCTCTCAGAGTAGGAGTGATGGAGATCATAATGAACACTATTATATGGACAGGTGGGGACCTGATCCTACATTAGCACTTCTACTCTGAGACGCTTTGTGGATACGGGTCCTGATCTCACTTTAAACAGCAATGTTCAGTGGAGGACACAGTCAAATAACTTCACCAATATATACCCTATTTATGGTTATTCTACATCAGGGGTTCTCAAACTTTTTCCCTCAGGCCCCCCTTCCAGCATTGGGGAACATCCTACGCACCACGTCTATTTCTATGGGTACAAGCACTGTTCATGACACAAACTGTTCACAACCCTCTTGTTGGCGGAGAGAAAACCACTGTTCTACGTCAATGTTTTCTCCTCTTTAGTAGAAAGAGCATTCATTCCAATACTATTTTTGCCAGAAGTACACATTTGTTTATCCTCATTGTAATATTTGTTTGGCACTGTGGCCTATTTGCTTGCCCTGACATTGTGTGCACCTGTACTAACTCTGAGCACACATGTATAGTAGCCACAGAAGCAGCTGTAGCTGTAGTGGAGCAGGTCGAAAGCTTCAAGTTCCTCGGTGTCTACATCACTAAGCATCTATCATGGTCCAAACACACCAACACAGTCGTGAAGAGGGCAAAAAAATGTGTCTTCCCCCTCAGGAGGTTGAAAAGATTTGGAATGGGCCCTCAGATCCTCAACAAAATCTACAGCTGGACCATTGAGAGCATCTTGACCGGCTGCATCACCGCTTGGTATGGCAACTGCTTGGCATCCGACTGTAAGGGGCTACAGAGGGTAGTGCGTACGGACCACTACATCACTGGGGCTGAGCTCCCTGCCATCTAGGACCTCTATACCAGGCGGTGTCAGAGGAAGGCCCTAAAAATTGTTAAAGACTCCAGCCACCCCAGTCATAGACTGTTCTCTCTGCTACCGCACGGCAAGTGTTACCGGAGTGCCAAGTTTGGGACCGAAAGGCTCTTGAACAGCTTCTACCCCCAAGCCATAAGACTGCTGAACAGTTAATCAAACGGCTACCCGGACTATTTGCATTGACCCCCTTAATTTTGCACTGACTCTTTTGCACATGCTCTATGCACACTTACTGGACTCTACCCACACACTCACACATACTACACTGACACTCCAACACACACGTACACACACGTACACACACACACACACACACATATTACTGTACATATGCTCACACACACAAAACACATACCCACATACTGTATGCATATTGACGCCACACACACATACACACTCACACATAGACACACTTTCACACTCTGCTGCTACTCTGTTTATTATCTATCTTGATTGCCTAGTCATTTTTACTCCTACCAGTACATATTACCTCAACTACCTCAACTACCTCAACTACCTCAACTACCTCATACCCATGCACATTGACTCGGTACCGGGGCTCCTTGTATTTAGCCTCGTTATTGTTATTTTATTGTGTTACTATTTCCTTTTTTTATTTTGCTCGTAAGTAAGCATTTCACAGTAAAGTCTAAATCTGTTGTAGTCGGCGCATGTGACAAATAACATTTGATTTGATTTGATCCACTGGCAGCTTTAGAGTGCCAACAGTGGCAGGTTTAGAGGTTAATGCCTACAGTTTGTGTCACCTCGGATTGCGTGAGGTCTGTGTATGTTTCTCCTTGTTGTTGCTACAGAGGCCCCCTTGGCCCATTTACTGTGCATTCGGAAAGCCTTCAGACCCCTTCACTTTTTCCACATTTTGTTACCTAACAGCCTTATTCTAAAATTGATAAAATAAATGTTTTCCTCATAAATCTACACACATTACCCCGTAATGACAAAGTGAAAAACAGGTTTCTAGACATTTTTGCAAATGTATTAAAAAACCTTATTCAGACCCTTTGCTATGAGACTTGAAATTGAGCTCAGGTGCATCGTGTTTCCATTGATCATCCAGATCATCATGTTTCTACAACTCGATTGGAGACCACCTGTGGTAAATTAAATTGATTGTACATGATTTGGAAAGGCACACACCTGTCTATATAAGGTCCCACAGTTGACAGTGCATGTCAGAGCAAAAACCAAGCCATGAGGTCGAAGGAATTGTCCGTAGAGCTCCGAGACAGGATTGTGTCGAGGCAGAGATCTGGGGAAGGGTACCAAAACATTTCTGCAGCAACAACACAGTGGCCTCCATCATTCTTAAATGGAAGAAGTTTGGAACCACCAAGGTCAGGGAGGTGACCAAGAACCCGATGGTCACTCTGACAGAGCTCCAGAATTCCTCTGTGGAGATGGGAGAACCTTCCTGCAACACTCTACCAATCAGGCCTTTATGGCCAGACAAAAGCCACTCCTCAGTAAAAGGCACATAACTATCACGTTTCAGGAGAAGACCCAGATTCAGACAGTGTCAAAGTAACTAAAGTTTATTACAAAAACGGGGCAGGCAAAACGACAGGTCAAGGGCAGGCAGAGGTCATTAATCCAGATCAGAGTCCAAAAGGTACAGAACGGCAGGCATGCTCAGAGTCGGGGCAGGCAGAGGTCAGTAATCTAGGGCAGTGTTACAAGATATAGAACGGAAGGCAGGCTCAGGGTCAGGGCAGGCAGAGGTCAGTAATCTAGGGCAGTGTTACAAGATACAGAACGGAAGGCAGGCTCAGGGTCGGGGCAGGCAGAGGTCAGTAATCTAGGGCAGTGTTACAAGGTACAGAACGGAAGGCAGGCTCAGGGTCGGGGCAGGCAGAATGGTAAACAACAACTAGAAAACAGGAACTATAGAAAGACAGGAGCAGAGGGAAAAACTCTGGTAGGCTTGACGAAACAAAACGAACTGGCAACAGACAAACAGAGAACACAGGTATAAATACACTGGGGATAATGGGGAAGATGGGTGACACCTGGAGGGGGGTGGACACAAGCACAAAGACAGGTGAAACAGATCAGGCTGTGACAATAACAGCCCGCTTGGACTTTGCCAAAAGGCACCTAAAGGACTCTCAGACTGTGAGAAACAAGATTCTCTGGTCTGATGAAACCAAGATTGAACTCTTTGGCCTGAATGCCAAGGTTCACGTCTGCAGGAAACCAGGCAATGCTCATCACCTGGTCAGTACCATCCCTACGGTGAAGCATGTGGCAGCATAATGCTGTGGGAATGTTTTTCAGCGGCAGGAACTGGGAGACTAGTCAGGATCGAGGGAAAGATGAACGGCGCAAAGTACAAAGCAGAGCGCTCAGGACTTCAGACTGGGCTGAAGGTTCACCTTCCAACAGGACAACGACCCTAAGCACACAGCCAAGACAATGCAGGAGTGGCTTCGGGACAAGTCTCTGAATGTCCTTGAGTGGCCCAGCCAGAGCCCAGACTTGAGCCCAATCTAACATCTCTGGAGAGACCTGAAAATTAGCTGTGCAGCAACGGTCCCCATCCAATCTGACAGAGCTTGAGATTGGATGGGGACCGTTGCTGCACAGCTAATTTTCAGCAACGGTCCCCATCCAATCTGACAGAGCTTGAGAGGATCTGCAGAGAAGAATGGGAGAAACTCCCCAAAAACAGGTGTGCCAAGCTTGTAGCGTCATACCCAAGAAGACTCAAGGCTGTAATCGCTGCCAAAGGTGCTTCAACAAAGTACTGAGTAACGGGTCTGAATACTTATGTAATTGGATATTTAGGTTTTTTATGTTTTTGCTTTGTCAATATGGGGTAGATTGATAAGGGGAAAAACTATTCAATCCATTTTAAAATAAGGCTGTAACGTAACAAAATATGGAAAAAGGGAATACTTTCCGAATGCATAATATAATATAATTCTGGTGGAAATTGAGATTTAGTATAAAAACAGCATGGAGGAGGTTGTAAACGAACAACTACTATAATCAATGGATTTGGAGGACTGTGACATTTGCTGTAAATTATTTAGGTAGGTGTCACCATGGTGGATGTATTAATCAGGCCACTTGTAATGTTGTCATACTGAGCAGGGGCAGTGTCATAGCTCGGTAGGGGACAATTTGTAGTAGGCCTAATTGCACATTTGTGATGTACAGTTGAAGTCGGAAGTTTACAGCCAAATACATTTAAACTCAGTTTTTCACAATTCCTGACATTTGATCCTAGTAAAAATTCCCTGTCTTAGGTCAGTTAAGATCACCACTTTATTTTACGAATGTGAAATGTCAGAATAACAGTAGAGTGATTTATTTCAGCTTTTATTTCTTTCATCACATTCCCAGTGGGTCAGAAGTTTACATACACTCAATTAGTATTTGGTAGCATTGCCTTTAAATTGTTTAACTTGGGTCAAATGTTTCGGGTAGCCTTCCATAATCTTCCCACAATAAGTAGGGTGCATTTTGGCCCATTCCTCCTGACAGAACTGGTGTAACTGAGTCAGTTTTGTAGGCCTCCTTGCTCATACACACTTTTTCAGTTCTGCCCACAAATGTTCTATAGGATTGAGGTCAGGGCTTTGTGATTGCCACTCCAATATCTTGACTTTGTTGTCCTTAAGCCATTTTGCCACAACTTTGGAAGTATGCTTGGGGTCATTGTCCATTTGGAAGACCCATTTGCGACCAAGCTTTAACTTCCTGATTGATGTCTTGAGATGTTGCTTCAATATATCCACATAATTTTCCTTCCTCATGATGCCATCTATTTTGTGAAGTGCACCAGTCCCTCCAGCAGCAAAGCACCCCCACAACCTGATGCTGCCAACCCCGTGCTTTACGGTTGGGATGGTGTTCTTCGGCTTGCAAGCATCCCCCTTTTTACTCCAAACATAACGATGGTCATTATGGCCAAACAGTTCTATTTTTGTTTCATCAGACAAGAGGACATTTCTCCAAAAAGTACAGTCTTTGTCCCCCTGTGCAGTTGCAAACCGTAGTCTGGCTTTTTTATGGCGGTTGTGGAACAGTGGCTTCTTCCTTGCTGAGCGGCCTTTCAGGTTATGTCGATATAGGACTTGTTTTACTGTGGATATAGATACATTTTTACCTGTTTCCTCCAGCATCTTCACAAGGTCCTTTGCTGTTGTTCTGGGATTGATTTGCACTTTTCGCACCAAAGTATGCTAATCTCTAAGAGACAGAACGTGTCTCCTTCCTGAGTGGTATGACTGCTGCATGGTCCCATGGTGTTTATACTTGCGCACTATTGTTTGTACAGATTAATGTGGCACCTTCAGGCGTTTGGAAATTGCTCCCAAGGAAGAACCACTTGTGCGAGGTCTACAATTTTCTTTTTCGGAGGTTTTGGCTGATTTCTTTGGATTTTCCCATGATGTCGAGCAAAGAGGCACTGAGTTTGAAGGTAGGCCTTGAAATACATCCACATGTACACCTCCAATTGACTCAAATTATGTCAATTAGCCTATCAGAAGCTTCTAAAGCCATGACTTTCTGGAAATGTCCTAGCTGTTTAAAGGCACAGTCAACTTAGTGTATGTAAACTTCTGACCCACTGGAATTGTGATATAGTGAATTATATGTGAAATGTGTAAAAAATTGTTGGAATAATTACTTGTGTCATGCACAAAGCAGATGTCCTAATCGACTTGCCAAAACTATAGTTTGTAAAAAATGAAATCTGTGGAATGGTTGAAAAATGAGTTTTAATGACTTCAACCTAAGTGTATGTAAACTTCCGACTTCAACTGTATATATATTTAAAGAAAAATATAAAAAGTGCACTATAGCTCCAAACAAAGACAAGGTGTGGTTGTGGTAGCCTGTCTTACTGCAGTATATAAGACAACTAGTTTACTGTAAGATCAACCAATCACAGAGATTACACATTTCAAGACATGATGCTGTGTTCAGAATCATGAGACAGTGGATGTGCCAATGAACTTTGACATATTAACTGAACTGTCATATGCCTGTGAGAACCTCCAATAGAAGATTACAATTGACACACCTGCTCTGAGGGCCAGAAACTAGCTAGCTTATTACATGCTAGTGTTATCTGCCACTGCAGTTTCCAGTCAGCACAGAAGCTGGTGTCAACACAGAGACAGTGTCTCGGACAAACAGAAATGTGTGTGTGTGTGTGTGTGTGCGTGTGTGTGTATAGGGATCTTTTGGTCTTTTTATAGTTTGACTATGTTGCCATGCCAGTCCCTGAGTTGAATAATGTAACCTGTTTACAGATAAGTTACATTATTAACATTGGCACTCTACAGAGCACAGGGGAGGTGAGGGGAACTGAACAAAGCACAGAGGAAGAGAGAGAGGTGCATGCTCAGTGTAGCATAGAGAGGGAGGGAGGAAGGGAGAGATGGAGGGGGACGTGACCTGCTTTCTCTGCTCCTCTGCCTCTACTGGAGCCTGCCTGGGAGCACACTGCCATCAGCAGAACCAAGCTCACTGTAGCACAGCTGCACACTGTCTGCCTGCTGCGGGACAGAGCCCAGTTGAGCATGGTGCTGATGCTTTGTGACGCATTATAGCTTGGCACGAGGGGCAACACTATCTGTTAAACGTCGTATAACGTTGGAACAACAGATAGGACAGAATTCTGAGAATTGTTATGTTCAGTCAAGAAAATAAATAAATGGAACAATATTTTGTCTGCATTGTATGCAACACTTTCCAGCACATACTGTTTAGCTAACTGTTTTTGTGCCAGACGCCATTATTATCCAAGCACTGTAATTTTTGGGAAGGGACTGTAGTGTATTGGAATGGTAGGGCAGTTGTTTTCACCGTCATTATCTCCAGTGTTTTACCTCAGACACGGTTGGTAGAGGAGATGTTCAGAACCACAGTAACTAGCTACTGCAATTTACTAGCTCATGATTGGTTGAGTATTTCATCAGCCTTACTGAGTGTGTTGTATTGTCTCTTTCCACTGTGGCGTATCTGTGCAGGTGGGCTGGCAGCTGAAGAACCTGGTGAACGCCCTAAGAGAAGACCCCAATGGAGTCATCCTCACCCTGAAGAAGAGACCTCAGAACACTCTCACGTCTGCCCCTGCCCTGCTCAAGAATGTACGGTGGAAACCCCTTGCAGTCCAGGTAATTATGTTATGATGTGATATTGAGAATAGGTGTTTGTGTTTGGATATCTGTTTAGGATTCTTTCTGGTACATAATAATAGTGTTTATTTCACTAATTCACTGGAGCGCTGTGTACTTTGAGCGATAAGGAACATAGCGTTCATTATTGAGAATGACCAACTGGCTTAGTAGTTCCTTATGGGTGCCGCATTGTGAATAGATGAGATTATGATACATGATGAATTGAAGGGTAATTATCTGCAAGTAAGCACTTAACTTGTACCTCATACCTGGCCACCCTTTAATTGAGTTGTAATGGATTGTGTGGAGCACCAGTGAATGGAGTTAGTGAATCCATTGTGCTGCTCAGTGTGGATGGAGTACAGACAGTACAGTATGTGGGACTGGCTGGGGGAAACGGGCTGCCTGAGGAGGAGGATCAAAGACAGAACACGAGCTGGGGAGGCTGATGGTAGAGGGGGGTTGGGGGTTTACATCATAACTGCCTGGATGTTTTTTTCTTCGGGAGCCCTGGACTGCGTGAGCGCTATTTTTAGCTCTGCATTAGGGGCTCACTCATTTTCATGCTGCATGGGTTGCCTTGATGACGCCCAGGAACGTTTCTGTGGTTACACATCTTTGGCATCTGCAGTGAAATCAGTTAATGTGTTCAGATAATCAGCAACCTCATATCTCAACAAGTATAGCCAGAATGGTTGTATGGTGTTTAACGTTATCATTGCACACATCTCTGTACCCCACACATACAATTATCTGTAAGGTCCCTCAGTCAAGCAGTGAATTTCAAACACAGATTCAACCACAAAGACCAGGGATGTTTTCAATGCATCACAAAGACGGGCACCTATTGGTAGATGGGTAAAAAAAAAAAAAGCTGACATTGAATATCCTTTTGAGCATGGTAAAGTTGTTAATTACACTTTGGATGGTGTATCACTACACCTAGTCACTACAAAGATATAGGCGTCATTCCTAACTCAGTTGCCGGAGAGGAAGGAAACAGCTCTGGGATTTCACCAGGCCAATGGTGACTTTAAAACATTTACAGAGTTTAATGGCTGTGATAGGAGAAAACTAAGGATGGATCATCAACATTGTAGTGACTCCACAATACTAACCTAAATGACAGAGTGAAAAGAAGGAAGTCTGTACAGAATAAAAATATTCCAAAACATGCATCTTGTTTGCAATGAGGAACTAAAGTAGAAGTGCAAAATATGTGGCAAAGGAATTAACTTTTTGTCCTGAATACAAAGCGTTATGTTTGGGTCAAATCCAAAACAACACATCACTGAGTACCACTCTTCATATTTTCAAGCATGGTGGTGGCTGCATCATGTTATGGGCATGCTTGTCATCTGCAAGGACTTTTTTTTTGATGAAAATAAACGGAATAGAGCTAAGCACAGGCAAAATCCTAGAGGACAAATTAACCTTTTAGCAGGATCATAACCTAAAACACAAGGCCAAATATACACTGGAGTTGCTTACTAAGACGACATTGAATGTTCCTGAGTGGCCTACAGTTTTGTTACAGTGTATAGTTTTGACTTAAATTGGCTTGGGAATCTATGGCAAGACTTGAAAATGGCTGTCAATGAACTTGAGAGAGCTTGAAGAATTCTTTAAAGAATAATGTGCAAATATTGTACAATCTAAGTGTTCAACGATCTTAGAGGCTTATCCAGAAAAACTCACAGCTGTAATCACTGCCAAATGTGATTCTAACATGTATTGACTTATTGGTGTGAATCTGCATTTCATTTCCAATAGATTTGCTAAAAAATCTAAAAACACGTTTTCACTTTGTCATTATGGGGATTTGTGTGTAGACGGGTGAGAAAAACATATAAATGTAATCTACTATGAATTTAGGCTGTAACACAACAAAATGGCCAATAAGTCAAGACGTATGAATACTTTCTAAAGACACTGAAAATATAACATTTCAATATATTGTTGAACATAATATACTCTATGGGCATATCAAAGTTCCAGAGTAGAATCTCTGCTATTTTTTGAGTTGTGATTCGATTTGTAAGCATTACCAACAGAGGGAATGTGAAAATGGATTCAAAATGGCCTTCTGCTGGAGATTTGCAGGATGTGCAATGACACAAGTTAAAGAAGGGCTGTGATTGGTTATATTCCCTACTATGCCAATTTCTCTGTAAAATATGGACCATATGTTTTAAACTAGCAGAGAGTACATTATGTTCAACAATATATAAACACATTTGCCAAATATTTGTATTTTATTTTCAGTATTCAAAAATTAATGTAATGTAATGAATTGTGTTATTGAAATCAAAATACTACTCATATTACAGAACAAGCGATAAAGCTTCAAATAGCACCAATCTTAGCTTTGTAGAAGGTCAAAAAGTTTGGTTTCACCTAATTTTAACATTCTGTAATAAAGAGACACTTAATTAAACAATTGTTTTCCTATCTCAAGAGGTTGAATAAAAGTAGTAAGTGCCTATTAAGTGCCAAATAAAGTAACAGGGTTGTCTGTAACAGGGTTGTCTGTAACATGGTTGTCTGTAACAGGGTTGACTGTAACAGGGTTTACCGTAAATCCCCTTGTGACAGGAGAAATTGAATCTTGTTGTGTGCAACAGGGAGGGGCAATTGAATGCAAAAACATTTGAATTGTTAAAACATTTATAGCCTGTCTATCTATGGGTAACAGGTTTGATGTGTTATGCTCGATCCACTCAGTTTTCCACCACAAAACACCAGAAAATGGCCATAGTTTCACCATATTAAAACGAGAATTCTGTTCACGTAACAGGTTGACCATAAAATGTGGGACAGGTTAATTAGTATTTTCTTAAAGTGAATCACTAATCACATGAAATAATCTTCAGAAATTACTTTGTCAAAACAACAAAACAACTAGGGAGAAATTATGGCGAAAACTTTGAGATATTTTGGGGTTAAAGGGGCAGTTTACCTAAAATCAAAAAATGTCCAAGTGATTCCATACATTGAAACTAGTTAGGTGGAGTTTGCCTTCTCCCTCGCTCTCCTTGCAGTCTAGAACTGGAAAGCTTAAAAAAATGGGTCACGTGACTCCAGTGGAGGCTGCTGAGGGGCCGGAATGGATACCATTCCACTGATTCTGCTCCAGTCATTACCATGAGCCGGTTCTCCCAAATTAAGGTGCCACCAACCTCCTGTGCGTGACTCGTGACGTGTCTTTGTGCACTGCTAGCTCTGCTTCGTTGTCAAAGAGCGATTGAGAAATCTGCAAATTGTGGACAAATTCTTTGTTTTATTGAAAGCATATGGCTGAATTAGCTATTATTATTTATTTTTTTACCCAAAACGATTGCGATTATTTTATATCATTATTTTATGTGGTCCACTGCAGCAACAGGGGAAATAGGTAACAACTGCACATGTGCGCTATCATGTGGGGAATCCCTTTATGTAAAAACTGCACAATCACAGATGCAACAAAAACATTTGGGGGAGAAGTAAAGACAGTAGTCTAACGTTACAGATTAGTTATACGAAGTAAACAACAACCCACAAACATGTCTGATGACGAAATGCTCGCAAGTGATGAAGAAAACTACTGGTGGGGCGCCGATGTTACGAATACACAATAGGCCACCAGACTACATGCAACCAAATAGGCTTCTCCATGTGCTTCCTGGGACCATGTATTTCACAAAAGGCCATACAGTTGTTAAAAACATGAAATGTTGTCATGCAAATAAACCATGACTAGCCAACGCATCAGACATTGGAGCAGGTACGTCACTTGAGATTCATGGATAAGGGGACTCTTCTAGGGGGGTCTGGGTATACTTCCCCAGGATTTTTTTTAAAGCCCCCAAAACGTCTTTTCATCGTGTATTGCAGTAACAACAGGTGTAAAATCTATCAAAATAAGGTTATTTTTGGTCAAGGTTGGCTAAAAGTATACCTGTCTCATAGTTTGTGTTAGACCTAATATGACTTACTTAAATTCTATCCAAATAAAGAAATTAAAATCCACTCTGTCCCCATCCATCCAACACCAACAAAATAATTTGGGGATTTTATTTAGAGAGAGAGAGAGAGAAAGAGAGAGAGAGAGAAAGAGAGAAAGAGAGAAAGAGAGAAAAGACATGCAGGTCATATTATACTATTAGAAAAAAATCTTTAAGTTTCACCCTTTTGTTAATTGTTGCTAAAAATTAACCCAATAATTCAGACACATGGAACTTCTTAAACAGTATCATCCAATGGGGCAAAACTAAATTCAACTAACTAAAACTGAAAAATAATTAGGAATAAAATCTGATAAAAAAGCATAATTTATTTATGCCTAACAAAAGTAAGACATATGCTGTACAAATGTAACTGAAAGCTTAAACATCTACTAGCTTTTTTTTAATCACTAACCTTCAACAATGCTCCCTCGGCCCTGTCAGCCTCCAGCTTCTTTCCCTCATTCTTGTCTGCTGTGTATTGTTATGAAACTCATATTTACAATAACTCAAGGCTTAGTAGGTGATTAATCAGATTAAGTTTTTATTTGTTTCTTTGAACTGGTAAAATCTTAATTTCTCACTGGATTGGCCTTCGGCAGAGCTGCTGGCACCTCCTCTCTTGAAGAATTTCCGTATATCCATCTAACTTTAGTCATTAGCTAGCCTACAGTTGAGAAACTGAGGATAATACAATGACATTGTGATCAACACTATGTCACCTTTTCTACACATGACCTACTGATAATTGTTTTGTAATGGCCTACTGAATGAAAGCAATCGAGTATGAAAAGATATGTGCATGATGTTACATAATCTGTCTCATTTAAAGCCTGGCACAGATAGCAAAACTACATTAAATACAACGTTAATTAGATATCATCGCCACATAACTTAAGTCGAATTTAAAAGACACCGTTAACGTTAACGTTAGCTAGCTCGCTACGTCTGTTACACAGGCAGCCTCACATAAAAACGTGGTTAACAAACTTTGAAATGTTAGCTACAAGTAGGCCTAACAGTCACTAGTGCGTGCAGCAGCCTCTGCAGCAGCAGCCTCCCCCAGGTCCAAAATAGGCCTAGCGACGTCCCTGCATTGGAGACTATGATTTAGAAAATAAACAAGTAGACACGATCCCAAGTCATTAAAATGCATTTTTATTTAGTCTATTCTGCAATGTAAGATTACACAATTACTGTATATTATCTCCTCAACATATGCTAAGCGGTAGAGTGCCTAGGCCACAACACAATAAGATCAACTCGAACTGCAATGATTAGACTACAAACAGAGCATTCGGAAGGTATTCAGACCCCTTGACTTTTTCCAAATTTTGTTATGTTACAGCCTTATTCTAAAATGTATTAAATAAATAAAAATCTACATCAATCTATACACAATACCCCATAATGACAAAGCGAAAACAGGTTTTTAGAATTTTTCGGAAATGTATAAAATAATACCTTATTTAAATAGTATTCAGACCCTTTGCTATGAGACTCGAAACTGAGCTCACGTGCGTCCTGTTTCCATTGATCATCCTTGAGATGTTTCTACAACTTGCTTGGAGTCCACCTGTGGTAAATTCAATTGATTGGACATAATTTGGAAAGGCACACACTTGTCTATATAAGGTCCCACAGTTGACAGTGCATGTCAGAGGAAAAACCAAGCCATGAGGTCAAAGGAATTGTCCGTAGAGCACTGAGACAGGATTGTGTCGAAGCACAGATCTGGGGAAGGGTACCAACACATTTCTGCAGCATTGAAGGTCCCCGAGAACACAGTGGCCTCCATCATTCATGGAAGAAGTTTGGATTTTAGGTAAACCCCTTTAAGTGGGTTAAAATCTTCCTGGAGAGTGTGCATGGAGGGACATGTCTTTATTCATATAAAAATTGGGATTTATTGAATTCTCCATGTGGTCTATATTAAAAGGCACGTCAATTGAATATAACATGCTTTTAGAAATTGGTGCACAATTTCTACTTAAAATATCAAAGGGACACAAAAGGCACTCATTTCATGGAACGACCCAGCATCTACAGATGAAACATTATGTAGTATTCAATTAATCCAACCTCAATTAATTATTTCTCAATTATTCTTTAAGATACAAATGTCAAATATACAGTATGCTTCCTCCATAGGACCCTTCTATGGAAAATATGTAATGAAATTCCCACAATTCATGGTGCTTTTTTCTTCTAGTTTTGTGAGGAATCACCCATTGTGGGCAGTCTTACAGGTAACACAAACAAATACACACAAAAGTGACTAATTAGTCACAAACAGTGTTTGGTTAATGAAGCACCTCAGAGTTAAATGACAGTATGCCGGATGGATGTAGGAGCCATTTAAATATGGTACGAACACTGTCTCCCAGGACTGTTTATGATGGATGTTTCAGTCAGAAAGAGTCAAACCACGGCAGCTCAACACGGCTTGGAGAAAGGGTAGGCCTGTTCTATTATTACATCAACTCATATGATGACAGAGAAGCATATGGAAAACCCAGGTAGTAGAGGACAGATATTATATGAGATGAATTTGAAATGAGTCTTCAGTGAACTTCGGTCAAGCACTCAGTGTTTCCCATTGTGAATAAGTCAATGAAGAGTGAACCTAGCCATCTGTTCATCCAGTATACAGCAGTGGTTCCCAAACTGTGGGATGTGAGGGGTCGGAACTCAGTCTTGCTTTCAACTTACTCTTGAAAGTTGTAATAGTAGAAGGCACAAGGTGAAATTTCGAGATTGGGTAGTGCAGCATCAGTTTTCCTCTTGTCATGTTAGTCATTGTATACCTTAGAGAGCTATTTATAACTTGTCAGAAATGTCCAGTTTTTCAGCTAGATTTTTTAGCCCATAGATTTTGTTGTAATGTTTGAGTCACTCAAATATCACATGAACACACATTAGACATGGCAAAATGTATAGAATTGCAAGCAAATTAGCTTTAAAACGTCAAAATGTTCACTGCTCCCCATGACAAAATGTGTAGAATTGCTTTAAACCTGCAAAACTTTCTCGCAACCAACAAGAGGGGAGAACCCTCAGCTGCCGTGGTCAGACTGATAGGACACAGACATAGTGGGAGCACTACCAGCTTTTATCATTATTTTATATAGTAGTGTGTTTTTATCTTTTGTTTTGTTTCCTGACCCATTCCTAACCCACTGCTTCATATAGAATAATTTTTGTTCTGAGAGACTCCGGGACTGAGCCAACACATTTAGGCCATCTTTTTTACTTTTCTTGTAGTAATGTATTAATAATGAAGAAGTACATGAAATGGGTTCTATTTCGAATTTCTTGTAGAGTGCTATTTATTATTAATTACACAAGTCCCAGAGAAGGAGTGAGCTCTAGATGTTCTGAAGCCTCCATTTTATGGGCCTAAGCATAGAATTACAAATATGATGCCTATGAATTCAATAGGATCTCTGTGGGTCCAGTCATAAAGATTCTCTATGAATTCAATAGGATCTCTATAGGTCTAGTCATAAAGATTCTCTATGAATTCAATAGGATCTCTGTGGGTCTAGTCATAAAGATTCTCTATGAATTCTATAGGATCTCTGTGGGTCCAGTCATAAAGATTCTCTATGAATTCAATAGGATCTCTATAGGTCTAGTTGTAAAGATTCCCTATGAATTCAATAGGATCTCTGTGGGCCTAGTTGTAAAGATTCACTATGAATTCAATAGGATCTCTGTGGGTCTAGTTGTAAAGATTCCCTATGAATTCAATAGGATCTCTGTGGGTCTAGTAATAAAGATTCTCTATGAATTCAATAGGATCTCTGTGGGCCTAGTTGTAAATATTCCCTATGAATTCAGTAGGATCTCTGTGGGCCTAGTTGTAAAGATTCCCTATGAATTTAATAGGATCTCTGTGGGTCTAGTTGTAAAGATTTGTCATTTAACTTTTTAAATCGATTACCTTTTATTGTGGCATAAGTTTTCATCTGATTGTCAAACAATTACTTCAAAGGGCTCCTTTACTAGGCTACCCGTTTATGTTAATTCACTCGCAACATACACTAGATGGCCAAAAGTATGGGGACACCCTTTCAAATTAGTGGATTGAATATTTCAGCCACACCCGTTGCTGACAGGTGTATAAAATTGAGCACACAGCCATGCAATCTCCATAGACAATCATTGTCAGTAGAATGGGCCTTACTGAAGAGTTCATTGACTTTCAACCTGGCACTGTCATAGGATGCCACCTTTCCAACAAGTCAGTCCATCAAATTTTGGCCCTACTAGAGCTGCCCCGGTCAACATTGCTGTTATTGTGAAGTGGAAACGTCTAGGAGCAACAACGGCTCAGCCGCGAAGTGGTAGGCCACACAAGCTCACAGAACGGGACTGTGCTGAAGCACGTAACGCGTAAAAATGGTCTCTCCTCGGTTGCAACACTCACTACCAGTGGTGGAAAAAGTACCCAATTGTCATACTTCAGTAAATATAAAGATACCTTAATAGAAAATGACTCAAGTAAAAGTGAAAGTCACCCAGTAAAATACTACCTGAGTAAAAGTCTAAAAGTAATTGGTTTTAAATATACTTAAGTATCAAAAGTAAATGTAATTGCTAAAATATACTAAAGTATCAAAAGTTAAAGTTGAAATAATTTCATATTCTTTATATTAAGCAAACCAGACTGCACCATTTTCATTTTTTTTTTAATTTACGGATAGCCAGGGGCACACTCCAACACTCAGACATAATTGACAAATTAAGCCTTTTTGTTAAGTGAGTCAACCAGATCAGAGGCAGTAAGGATGACCAGGGATGTTCTCTTGATAAGGGCCTGAATTTGACCATTTTCCTGAATTTTACCATTTTCCATTCTAAATGTACTGTAGTCGTTGTCACTGAATCCCTTGTTGCTAGGGGTCTTGTTGCTATCCCCTCCATAGTTGCTAACAGACCTCTCTCAATAATTTCTCGGTTGCTATGTACGAGATCGCTGTTGCTAATACGAGTCACTTCACATCCTTTCCCTGTCTCAAGAACTTCATTCAACAAAGCATCCTATCCTTAGAGTACACTATTCTATAGGATATTACTCATGAATCTTGACGTACAATTCCATGAATAAAAAATGTATACATTTAGGAAATTGTCTCATACTACTACAGTCCTGCTGTCTACATGACTCCACCGTTGTCCTTACAGCCCATCCCCACCAGTCCCAACAGTGACTCCAACACCCCGCCCAACAGCATGGGGACCATGGGGATGTCCTCTACGCTGGACAGTGGCCATGATGTCTTCATCTTGTCCCCAGTCTCTGGCCTTTATGGACACAGGTGAGCCTAGAAAACCCCATACATACAGCTACTGTTCCCTTCACTGTTTAGTCCTGTAACACCTGACTGATCTTCTCCATAACCATACCTGTCAATCACAGAGACGAGATAGGTATCATGTCCTGCGATGACATCAACAAGTACAGTCTGGAGAAGATGGGTATGAAGGGCTCAGAGTCTCCCAGCTTCTACCTGGACCATGATGGGGGCAAGTACTTCACATTGGTGGAGGAGGACTGTCTGGCCCTGGGGCAGGAGTACGAGACCAGGGGCCGCTCAACGGGGGTCAGGCGGAGGGACAGGACACCCACCCATGGTGAGTCACCCAGCCCAGATATGTAGCGCTACCAACCAACCACCCTTTTCCCTCTGGGCAGTAGTGTAATGTTAGAAGAGCATTGAAGGGTGGAATTCCAGGCGAAGCGGGTGGCTCCCTCTACTGCCTTCATGTAAGCTCATTATCATCCAGTGTATCCAGCTGTGAATGGTACGTGGAGAGCGTACAGTAAACCTCCATGGCAATTGCTATGCATAGAAGAGATCATTATTATGCACCCCAGCGTATTTATGTTTCACATAAACCTCTCCCTCTTACAGTGCAGCCCCTCCTCCACCACCACAGTCAGACACCCCCTTCCCATGTCATTGCCCCTTTATCATCATCAGCACTGCAGCTGTAGGATGAATAGTCTACATGCCACCTCTGTCTGCACTTTACATAATGGGCTCCTTCACATTACCGCACAGGATGACTCCGGAATCTTTAGTGAGTGACACACTGTCTGCCAACACGGAGACAAGGAAAGGAGGTCTTTGCCAGCCGTTGATAATGTACAGTATTCTATCCGTCCATCTGACAGAGAGATGACGATGCATTGTTTCAGCCCTCTCCTGGCTGTTGAGGCTCTGTTGAGGCTCTGTTGAGGCTCAGTTTGTTGTGTATTGTACAGTGTCTAGTGGTGTAGGGATAGATCCCTTTGGCTCTGCCAGACGGAGTGTTTTTCATGTTAACAGCCTGCCAGGGAAGTGAGGGTGGATTGCTTCCAAGCTCATAATGGCTCCAAGCAGGGTATGCTCCGCTCATCCCAGTCTGTGAAGGCACCATGTGCCGTGACAAGACTCCATCACAGTCTCTCTCATGCTCACACATTCACCCACGTGCAACAAGCCTACCGTTTTGCGTTCACTCCAAAGATGACTTATTTTCAACTGGATTCCCATGCTATAACGTACTCCTCTTATACCCCTTACTGCCCTGCCTGCACTTTAACCTCTGCCATGCAGACATCCACCCACGCACAGCCACTCCTCTCTCACCATCTCTCTCCACCACCCTCTCCTATCCCTCTCAGTGAGACAGCCCCCCCCCACCCCCCCCCTTCTTCCCTCAGCTCCTAGCTCTCTCTCCACTCACACGTCAGCTGACATGCTACTTGGACTTCTTTCCAGGTGACCTCAGGCCAGTTTCCATGCCAACGGATTACAACTGGATGGCAGAGACAAAGGAGCCAAATATGTACAAGAGAGGTAGCAGAGGTGGGTCCTTCAGTTCAGGTAGTCTCCCCAGTCCACCCCTTAAATGCTTTGACTTAGAGAAGGAAATAGCTTTTGCTTCACTGCGTCTGCAAAGTACAAACACCTAATGAGGACCAATCACAGTCTCCACTTTCAACAACACATGTCTAAACGTCTGCTTCTGTGGTAACCTTTTATTAATTTCACTGGAATTGCAATGCTTACACTGGTTTCTTTAGACATTACCACAGAATCTTGACAGAAACATTTAGAATATAAAGATGACGCTATCACAAGAAGCTCAACCAATTTTATTTGAACAAAATTAGATTCAATCAGCTAAATATAGACAAGATCTTCATGTCAGGGATTCATTCAGTTGAAAACCTAATCTTTGTTTTGCACGTGGCTGATTTCAGTGTTTTTTAGCTTTGTGTTGTTTAGCTTCGTGAGACTATGTATAGCAGTTATGTTGAGTGAGCTGTAGTGATAGGATCTCACTCCCATGACTTGTGTTATAAATAGCGAGTGCAAAAACATATCTGCCTCCCTCTGCTCTGAAACCACACACTGTTGGGAGGTCATGCTGGTCTGTGAGAATGGGAAACATTACCTCAGGACTGCTCTCACTGTGACTTTCTTTTCCATTCTAAATGTTGTTTCACTAAACCCTTGGTAAGAGTTTGTTATGCCATCAAGCATTTGAATATGATAGGCACTATGGGCCTCCTAATGAACAAATAATTACCTCTCTAGGCTTCCAAATGACACAACTTTGCACCCCTCTTTCCTTCCCTCCCTGACCACTGCTAGACTCAGACAACTCCCTGCTACGTTACCTGAATGACGACAAGATCCTAGTAATCCAGGAGGAGCCGGACTTGTCCAGGGAATGCAAGCGGGACACTGGGCGGCGTTCCCGCAAGAAGAGCCACAACCCCAGCAGCCCCAGCTATCCCATCAGTCCATCCCTGCTGGCCCCGCCTGTCAGACTGGACTCAGGACCCCCAGAGGGCCTGCCCTTCTCACTGCCTGAGAGCAACACTGTGCCAATGTACCACGTGAGTCAGCACAGCTACTGTTTATTTTTTATCAACCTGCACCAGTTCAAGAAGGATATTATAGCTTAACACTCAGACATAGTGGCATAATGGTCTGACAATGCAGATTCAACATACAGTACCAGTGAAAAGTTTGGACACACCTACTCATTCAAGGGTTTTTCTTTATTTATACTATTTTCTACATTATAGAATAATAGTGAAGACATTAACACTATGAAATAACACATATGGAATCATGTAGTAACCAAAAATGTGTTAAACAAATCAAAATATATCTTCAAAGTAGCCACCCTTTGCCTTGATGACAGCTTTGCACACTCTTGGCATTCTCTCAACCAACTTCATGAGGTAGTCACCTGGAATACATTTAAATTAACAGGTGTGCCTTGTTTCTTTCCTTCTTAATGTGTTTGAGCCAATCAGTTGTGTTGTGACAAGGTAGGGGTGGTATACAGAAGATAGCCCTATTTGGTAAAAGACCAAGTCCATATTATGGCAAGAACAGCTCAAATAAGCAAAGAGAAACGACAGTTCATCATTACTTTAAGACATGAAGGTCAGTGAATCCGGAAAAGTTTATTCAAGTGCAATCGCAAAAACCATCAAGCGCTATGATAAAACTGGGTCTCATGAGGACCGCCACAGGAAAGGAAGACCCAGATTTACTTCTGCTGCAGAGGATACGTTCAGTAGAGTTACCAGCCACAGAAATTGCAGCACAAATAAATGCTTCACAGAGTTCAAGTAACAGACACATCTCAACATCAACTGTTCAGAGGAGACTGTGTGAAACAGGCCTTCATGGTCGAAATTGCTGCAAAGAAACCACTACTAAAGGACACCAATAAGAAGAAGAAACCTGCTTGGGCCAAGAAACAAGAGCAATGGACTTTAGACCGGTGGAAATCTGTCCTTTAGTCTGATGAGTCAAAATTTGAGATTTTTGGTTCCAACCGCCGTGTCTTTGTGAGACGCAGAGTAGGTGAACGGATTATCTCCGTATGTGTGGTTCCCACCGTGAAGCATGGAGGAGGAAGTGTGATGGTGTGGGGGTGCTTTGCTGGTGACTCTGCCAGTGATTTATTTAGAATTCAAGGCACACTTAGCCAGCATGGCTAGCACAGCATTCTGCAGCGATACGCCATATCATCTGGTTTGCGCATAGTGGGACTATCATTTGTTTTTCAACAGGACAATGACCCAACACACCTCCAGGCTGTGTAAGGGCTATTTGACCTAGAAGGAGAGTGATGGAGTGCTGCATCAGATTACCTGGCCTCCACAATCACCCGACCTCAACTCAATTGAGATGGTTTGGAATGAGTTGGACCGCAGAGTAAAGGAAAAGCAGCCAACAAGTGCTCAGCATATGTGGGAGCTCCTTCAAGACTGTTGGAAAAGCATTCAAGGTGAAGCTGGTTGAAAGAATGCCAAGAGTGTGCAAAGCTGTCATCAAGGCAAAGGGATTTGTTTAACACTTTTTTTGGGTTACTACATGATTCCATATGTGTTATTTCATAGTTTTGATGTCTTCACTATTATTGTACAATGTAGAAAATAGTAAACAATGTAAAATAAATAAACATTTGACTGATACTGTATTTGTGTCACAGAGCAGTGACATGCTTCTGTGGTTTAAGGTTTTTTGAGGTCATGATCAAAATTAAATAAGAAGTGAGTCAGAAGAGTGAAGCGTGCCACCCATTCCACCTTTATTTCCACAACCCCAGACACCCAATGCCTGGGCCCAGGGACTCTACCTACCACTGATCTGCCTGGTCACAACAGGAAACACAGCCCACACTCTGAGATGACAGTGTGCTGTGATCTCACTCTCTCTTTTTCTGTGATGCGCTAATCTGCTCTTTACCTTTCCGCAGAGAGCTGGAGACACACTGAGAGCTGACACTGACAGGTGAGTGAGCATTTCTTCTCCTTGGGGATCAACGGGACAGGCCAACTCAATGGCCAGAAAATATCGCAATGGTTTTGTGAGGAACATGGATTTATTTGCTGATTCAGAAATGTATCTGTGGGACTTTTTTGCTTAAGCTATCGAGGCTAGTTGTGGTAATTTGAAATTGATTGGTATAATTTCCTCTGAAGAAAATTGTGAGCTTTTCATAAACTATCAAATTGTCACTGATAGATAACTTATCTTGTGAATGCTTTGTATTAGTTACCCACTTCTACTTCTTGTGAGTGAAGTAAATTGCCGTCATCCTGCATACCATCATATTCATTATTCTAGTAGAGAGGAATTGTTGCCTTCAATGTGTTGTTACAATGTATTAACTTAAAGATGCAGTCCGGGATCTTAAGCACTTACAAATTCCTTACATATTTTACGAATTGGAATTTGTAACATCATACGAATTGCTAACAATTGCAGGACGTAACATATCATACGAAACGGATGATGTACTACACAATTGTGGAACATTTTTGTGACCAGTTTTGGCTCATGAGCACTACTTGCAAAACTAGTGGCTGAAATTATACAAAAGCTCTGGAGCATCTCTTTAATTGAATTTAACCAATAGGCCTAAAGGGAAGGACATTTTAACATAAATCATGAGGGTTGCCAAGCAGAACATATTTCCTCTACCTTTCACTGACCTAAATCATATTTCCTGGTTCTATTTTTAATAAAAACACTGTGCTTTGTTTCAATTTATGCTACAATCTTACCCAATTCAACACCTTACCTTTAGTAGTTCTAAACTGGGGGTCTGGCAGTAGAGAATTCCTCTCAGCCATTGTTACAGTGATGAGTGCTAATAAGGTCATCATAGATAGCCAGCACGTATAGCACATCCCCTGAGTGGTTTCTGTTGTGCCGTGCTGAGCTCTACTGAGACACAGACTGGCTGAACTTGATTTCCTGCAACCTGCTCTGTGGTTTAGGTCGCTTCTTTTACTTGCTGGAGGCAATACAGTATTTGTCCAAATGTATCAAGCTTTAGATCATTCTCATTGGTAGAATGTATGCACCGGCACTCAGTTTTTACACAGAGTTTCTGGATAGGTGAAGGCCTCACTCAGTGTTAGAGTAATTATGTTAAAGCCAAGGTGTCAGTATGATGGATACCTGCTATGTGTTTCACATTCAGTCCACTGCATGCTACACACACTTGCTTTTACCTAATACACTGACATACAGTAGAAAATCTACATCTAGTATATCACAAAAGTAAGTAGTGAAACTTAGACTGAGAATGATATGTGATGTCCATTTCTTCAGTCAGTGTCCATGTTCCAGTACCATGCATGGTACCATCTGTCAGTAGAGCCATGTCCAGATGGGAATTCAGGCCAGCCCTGGGGATGGTAAAGATGCTGAAATGGGGACTAAGTTCTTTGGAACGAATTCTAGCATGAGATACACTCAAACTAATCAATGTTTAATGTATGTATCTCATGCATTCATGTCAATGGAATGTATGCATTCGTTTTTTACTCACATAGATAAGAAGTTATAATTCTACCCTTTATTTATGAATAGTATCATTACATTGATAGCAGTACAAGAATCAGCTTATCCCCAGATAAAGAGGGTTGGCCTCCATTTTGTTGCACGCTTACTCACCAGATCTCCCCTCTCCCCAGGTATGCTAGTTTTGGCATCGAGAGACAAGGAGGCTCATCCATGAGGAAGGTAAAGTCAATGATATGAAACACTACTGTTACTCCCATAATATGAGTACTGTACTGTACTTTAGACACCTTTTCTAATCAAACCCTCTCCTCTTCCCTCTCCTTGCAGTCATTTCACTATGCGTCTTTAAGGACTAAGACCAAAAAGAGAACCAAAGGTAAGACATGAGGGATAAACCCATTCATTGTAAGGATTCTTTGGGTGACCCTTTGTCAATTGTTTTCTTTTATATTAGAATTTGTGATGGGGTTGGAATTATGTTAGTATTAAGGATATACAGTTGAAGTCGGAAGTTTACATACACTTAGGTTGAAGTCATTAAAACTCATTTTTCAACCAGTTTTGGCAAGTCGGTTAGGACATCTACTTGTGCATGACACAAGTAATTCTTCCGTTGTTCACAGACAGATTATTTAATTCACTATATCACAATTCCAGTGGGTCAGAAGTTTACATACACTAAGTTGACTGTGCAGCTTGGAAAATTCCAGAAAATGATGTCATGGCTTTAGAAGCTTCTGATAGGCTAATTGACATAATTTGAGTCAATTGGAGGTGTACCTGTGGATGTATTTCAAACTCAGTGCCTCTTTGCTCGACATCATGGGAAAATCTAAAGAAATCAGCCAAGACCTCAGAAACAAAATTGTAGACCTCCACAAGTCTGGTTCATCCTTGGGAGCAATTTCCAAACGCCTTACGGTACCACGTTCATCTGTACAAACAATAGTATGCAAGTATAAACACCATGGGACCACGCAGCCGTCATACCGCTCTGGAAGGAGATGCGTTCTGTCTCCTAGAGATGAATGTACTTTGGTGGAAAAGAGCAAATCAAATCCATAACAACAGCAAAGGACCTTGTGAAGATACTGGAGGAAACTATATCCACAGTAACCTGAAAGGCCGCTCAGCAAGGAAGAAGCCACTGCTCCCAAACCGCCATAAAAAAGCCAGACTACAGTTTGAAACTGCACATGGGGACAAAGATCGTACTTTTTGGAGAAATGTCCTCTGGAACAAAAAATAGAACTGTTTGGCCATAATGACCATCGTTATGTTTGGAGGAAAAAGGGGGAGGCTTGCAAGCCGATGAACACCATCCCAACCGTGAAGCACAGGGGTGGCAGCATCATGTTGTGGGGGTGTTTTGCTGCAGGAGAGACTGGTGCACTTCACAAAATAGATGGCATCATGAGGAAGGAAAATTATGTAGATATATTGAAGCAACATCTCAAGACATCAGTCAGGAAGTTAAAGCTTGGTCGCAAATGGGTCTTCCAAATGGACAATGACCCCAAACATACTTCCAAAGTTGTGGCAAAATGTCTTAAGGACAACAAAGTCAAGGTATTGGAGTGGCCATTACAAAGCCCTGACCTCAATCCTATAGAACATTTGTGGGCAGAACTGAAAAAGCATGTGCGAGCATGGAGGCCTACAAACCTGACTCAGTTACACCAGTTCTGTCAGGAGGAATGGGTCAAAATTCTCCCAACTTATTGTGGGAAGCTTGTGGAAGGCTACCTGAAACGTTTGACCGAAGTTAAACAATTTAAAGGCAATGCCACTAATTGAGTGTATGTAAACTTCTGACCCACTGGGAATGTGATGAAAGAAATAAAAGCTGAAAAAAATAATTCTCTCTACTATTATTCTGACATTTCACATTCTTATACTAAAGTGGTGATCCTAACTGACCTAAAACAGGGACTTTTAACTAGGATTAAATGTCAGGAGTTGTGAAAAACTGAGTTTAAATGTATTTGGCTAAGGTGTATGTAAACCTTAGCCGACTTCAACTGTAGTAACATCCAGGGAATGTTTGGTGTGTCCATGTGTCTATAAGAATTTCCTGTGAAATCCTTCTCTCCACTCAGGTTCTCTGACTAGCGCTAGCCGCAGGCGTATCTCTTGTAAGGACCTGGGCCATGGGGACTGTGAGGGCTGGCTGTGGAAAAAGAAGGATGCCAAGGGCTACTTCACCCAGAAGTGGAAGAAGTACTGGTTCATCCTCAAGGACTCCTCGCTCTACTGGTACACCAACCAGAATGTAAGCTGCTCTCTGACAGTACAATACAGCCATCAAACATGACTTTATTTTCTCTTATCGACAACAGGCTTGCTGTTTACCAACTCGATCTGCAGATTTGTCTTGGTTACTGAACCATTTTCAATGCCTTCAGAAAATATTCATACCTCTGACTTTTGTTGTGTGACAGCCTGAATTCAAAATTGTTTAAATCGATGAAATTTCCTCACCCATCTACACACAATACCCCAACAGTGACAGTGAAAACATTGTAACTGAAATACATAAATATCTAATTTACATAAGTAGTCAACACCCCTGAGTCAATATATGTTAAAATCACCTTTGGCAGCCATTACAGCTGTGAGTCTTTCTGGGTAAGTCTCTAAGAGCTTTGCACACATGGATTGTACAATATTTGCACTCTATTATTTTTTAAATTATTCATGCTCTGTCATGTTGGTTGTTGATCATTGTTAGACAGACATTTTCAAGTCTTGCCATACATTTTCGAGCCGATTTAAGTCAAAACTGTATCTACGCCACTCAGGAACATTCAATGTCGTCTTGGTAAGCAACTCCAGTGTAGATTTGGCCTTGTGTTTTAGGTTATTTTCCTGCTCGCTGGCTCTGGTTCGCTGTGTGGCCTTATTTGTCCCACTATTGTTTGTGGAGATATGCTCTGAAGGTCTACTGACCGAAAGCTCAGCTATATTAAAATAAATTAGCATATGACTGGAAGTGTGCAGCGATTGTTTTTTTTTGTTTATTATATTATTTTTCCTGTTTCTCCAGTTTTGCCTTTTGCCTCCAGAACCTTCACAAATCAGCTTTGGGTGTGAGGTAGATTCTGCTTATTATCTACAGGTTATTGTTCTGCTGAAAGGTGAATTTGTCTCCCAGTGTCTGGAAAGTGGACTGAACCAGTTTTTTATCTAGGATTTTGCCTGTGCTTAGCTCTATTCTATTTATTTGTATCCTAAAAAAACTCCCTAGTCCTTGCCGATGACAAGCATACCCATAACATGATGCAGTCACCACCGTGCTTAAAAAATATGAAGAATGGTACTCAGTGATGTGTTGGATTTGCTCTAAACATAACGCTTTGTATTCAGGACAGAAAGTTGATTTCTTTGACACATTTTCTGCACTTTTACTGTAGTGAATTATTGCAAACAGGAAGCATGTTTTGGAGTATTTGTATTCTGTACAGGCTTCCTTCTTTTCACTCTGTCATTAAGGTTAGTATTGTGGAGTAACTACGATGTTGATCCATCCTTAGTCACCATTGGCCTCATGGTGAAATCATGAGTTAGGAAGGAAATCATGAGTTAGGAAGGACGCCTGTATCTTTGTAGTGACTAGGTATATTGACACACCATCCAAAGTGTAATTAATAACTTCAGCATGCTCAAAGGGATATTCAATGTCTGCTTATTTGTATTTTTACCCATCTAGAAATAGGTGCCCTTATTTACGAGGCATTGGAAAACCTCCCCAGTCTTTGTGGTTGAATCTGTGTTTAAAATTCCTTACTCAACTTAGGGACCTTACAGATAAGTGTATATGTGTGGTACATAGATAAGGTAGATATCTCTAGATAAGGTAGTCAAAAATCATGTTAAACACTTGCACACAGAGGGAGTCCATGCAACTTATTATGTGACTTGTTAAGCACAGTTTTACTCCTGAACTTATTTAGGCTTGCCATAAGAAAAGGGTTGAATACTTATTGACTCAAAACATTTCAGTCTTTCATTTTTTTTGGGGGGGGGAAGAATTTCTAAACATAATTCCACTTTGTCATTATGGGGTATTGTGTGTAGGCCAGTGACACAAAATCAAAATGTAATACATTATAAATTCAGGATATAAAATACAAAATGTGGGATAAGTCAAGGGATGTGAACTTTCTGAAGTCACTGTATGTTGCAGTGACATGTAGTCAACAGCATGTCTGATATACTTAATGAGGTGTGTCATCTCTACAGACAAATGGTAATGTATTGCTTCTCATGTCCCTTACCTCTCCTTTCCTAGGACGAGAAGGCGGAAGGTTTCATCAGCCTACCTGAGTTCCGAATAGATCGAGCGATTGAATGCAGAAGGAAACAGTGAGTGTTTTTGTAATTAATGTTTTATTTTGTTTCTCAAACTGTTAGTGAACCTGAGGATTTTAAAAGAAATCACAAAGCCTAAATGAAACACAGAGACAAGCACATCATACATTATTGCCAGCACGAGTGCTTCTGTTTGGCTTCAAAGGGACAACACAGAAACAAATGATGCTGTTGCGTGACATGATTATTTTATTTTCATTTTAAATTTTATTTAAGCTTTATTTAACTAGGAAAGTCAGTTAAGAACAACACAATGACAGCCTACCTACAGGGTCAGCCATAGTAGTACGGCGCCCCTGGAGGAAATTGGGGTTAAGCGCTTTGTTCAAGGACATCGACAGGTTTTTCACCTTGTCGACTTGGGTATTCGAACCAGCAATCTTTTGGTTACTGGCCCAACGCTCTAACCACTAGGCTACCTGCCGCCTAAATAGCCGTGGCACAAAGTAGTAGAAATAATAGGTGTCTGTTTCCACCTGAGAAGCTGACTGGGTCACGTAGGGATCAGAGAGGGGTCAACTGGCTGGGTGTAACGTGTGCCGGCCAGCCAGGCCTCGTGTCCAATGTTACAGAACCCCTGGGATCTGGGGACTACAGCAGTGATAATCAGATGACATATACAGTACACTTACTTGGTCATTACCAAATGCTCTGAAGCTCGCATTGTACCACGTGGTCTGGATCTCAGGCTAACCGAAATGGAAGCATGCAAAATGGAGATGTTTAAGCGTCAGATGAACTACAACATTACACTAAATGTATGTTTCTGCTTTTGTTACAGTGCCTTCAAAGCCTGCCATCCCAAAATCAAGAGTTTCTTTTTCGCCACAGACTGTTTGGAAGAGATGAACAGGTAAGAAATTTTTTTTCTAACATTACTACCAGTACTATGATGGTAGGTTGCAACAGAATGTACAGTAGGTGAACAGCTTATTATCTAAGGCAGGCCTGGGCAAAGGCCGGCCCGGGGCCGTATGCAGCCTGCAACCTGATTCAATACGGCCCGCGGAATCAAACTCAGATCACATAAAGAATTTGCGATAGTATAGTTTTGAAAAATGTATTTGTTATTCAAATTAAAAGCCCAATGAATACTCGCCTTTGTGTAATGATTTAACTCCCTTCGCTTGTGGGACATTTTATTTTGAAGGCACGTATAAATAACAACTGCATGAGGACAGACAGTTGCTGACAGGCTGACACACATGTCACAGTTACAAATAGTACATGTGTTTTTCAAAGATTTCAAAGAAAAATAAAGTAGACAATGAATGTAGGGTGTTCCAGCAAGAGTGGAGATCGAAATATTTATTTATTGAGGTATCAGGGAAAGCTGTGTGCTTAGGGTGCAAAGAGAGCATCGCTGTCTTGAAAGACTACAACTTGTCCCGACACTTCCAGACGAAGCATGCAGAGAAATATAGGAATATGTCTTCTGAGCAGAGGGCAAGTGCATCGAAACAGTTGCTTTCTCAGTTGCAATAGCAGCAAGGACTTTTAACAAAACTGCAATCAGCAAACGACGGAATTGCGAGAGATAGCTATGTACTGTCCCACAAAATTGCTAAACATAGCAAGCCATTCGCTGAGGGTGAATTCATTAAAGAATGTTTAATTGACTCTGCAGCAATACTTTGCCCCATCAAGAAAGAGCTGTTTGAAAATGTTTCCCTGTCAAGACTAACAGTGATACGACGTGTTGAGGACATCACAGAGAATATGGAACAGTTGAAAGACAAGGTTCATTGCAGTCAATGAAGAGCACAACCACAGGGAAAGATTTATTGGAGGAGGTTAATATGTATGTGGCAAAGCTGGGACTGAGTTTTGAAAAGTTATCCAGTGTGACCACTGATGGGTGCCCAAACTTGACAGGAAAAAACGTTGGCCTTTTGAAAAGGATACAAGATCAAATAGCTGAGCTGAACCCAGATATGAAAAAAATATTACTGCATTGCATTATTCATCAGGAGGTGCTCTGTAAATGTGTTCTGAAAATGAGCCATGTTGTGGATACAGTCACGAAAGGAGTAAACTTCATTAGAGCAAAATCTTTAAACCACAGGCAGTTTGTCTCACTGTTGGAAGAGTCATGCAGATCTCCCCTACCACACAAACGTTAGATGGCTGAGTTTGGGGAAGGTGCTTAAAAGGGTGTGGGACCTGAAGTCGGAGATTGCTGAGTTTTTACAAATGAAAGGAAAATATGTGGATTTCCCTCAACTGCAAGATAATGAATGGTTGGCTGATTTTGCCTTCAATGTGGACATCATGGCCCTCATGAATGAACAATTCCAAACTACAAGGGAAGGGCATTTTTGCACATCAGATGTACAGCCTTGTCAAAGCCTTCAAGGGAAAATTACTCCTCCTGACCCGCCAAGTAGAAGCCAACAATCTCACCCACCTTGCGACACTACTAGTCTGTTCCCTATCAGATGACCAGCGGGAGAAGTATACATTGCTGCTGCGTGCTTTGAACAGTCAGTTTTCTCGTCATTTTGAGGATTTCAGTGTTGGAAAATGACACGCTGTTGGTTTCCTCTCCTTTCACCTTCAATGTGGATAACGTTACCGCTGACCTGCAACTTGAACTTATCGATCTTCAGTCTGATGCAGTGATTGGAGAACTATTCAAAACAATGTCACTGACGACATCTCTCGATGAACAACATTTTCCAAAGATTAGGAGTCATGCTCAGAAGATGTTTGTACTGTTTGGGTCAACCTATGTATGTGAACAGATATTTTCAGTGATGAAATATAAGTCAAGGCACAGATTATCTCTTACTGACTCTCACCTCTCAGCAATCCTGCGCATAGCGACGTCAGAAACTATACCCGACTTCACTGCTCTAGTCAATGCCCATCAGAGACTTCACTCCTTACACTGAGTAGTTTTAAATGTAATGTTGAGCTCTCTCTCTTTCTTGTGTTTTTGTGCGTACCCATTAACGAGTTCTGTCCGTGGTGCTGAATGCACACTGTACTTTCCCCTCCGTGTAGTTCATTGCATGTTTAATGAAAATACCTACCAAAAGGAGAACATGGATGTGGTTTATTTCTGTGCATGTTAAAAAAGTAAAATAAGTAGCATATCTGGACGCGATTTACAGTAGATATATCTGTCAATACAGTCATGCACATGATGAATGATCCTGTAATATGATTCTGGCCCGCGATGGTAAAAATGTATTCTAATGTGGCCCTCCATAGAAAATAATTGTCCAGGCCTGATCTAAGGCATATTATCTGTTTCAGAGCATTCACAGCTGGAGCATTGTTCTCCATTCATTCTCAAACAGGAGGAATGAGAAAATATACTTTAGATGTCTGTAGTTGTGTTCTACTAAGATGTTATTTTTCTTTGTTTTCTACTGAGATGATAAAGAGCAGGAAGTCTCTTGTTTCAAGGAGCCCTCTGGGTCATCAGCTACTGCTTTGTTCATCAGAAACAGTTTCATCTTTCCCTTGTAGCATTAGCAAAAGAAAGGATGTGAGAGGATTCAGAGACTGAATATCATGCCATCGATATACATTATTTTCTTCAATGCAGACTGTTAAAGGTCCAATGAGCCGTTTTTATGTCAATATCAAATAAGTTCTGGGTAACAATTAAGTACCAAAAAAAGCTTATTAGAGAAGAGCAATTTCTCAAGCAAGAATTTTACTAGGACTGTCTGGGAGTGGGGAGGGGAAAACTGAAAACTAGCTGTTATTGGCAGAGAGGTTTTGAACTCTCTTTCTTATTGGTCTATTAAGTAATTTACCATCACCAGGCAGGCCAAAACTCCATCCCACCAAAACAGGCTGAAACTTTACAGCTCTTACACTAAAAAGGCAGTATCATCATTTTCATAATTTACATAATTAGGTTGAAGTCATTAAAACTATTTTTTTAAACACTCCACAGATTTCATGTTAACAAACTGTAGTTTTGGCAAGTCGGTTAGGACATCTACTTTGTGCATGACATAAGTAATTCTTCCAACAATTGTTTACAGACAGATTATTTAATTCACTATATCACAATTCCAGTGGGTCAGAAGTTTACATACACTAAGTTGACTGTGTCTTTAAACAGCTTGGAAAATTCCAGAAAATGATGTCATGACTTTAGAAGCTTCTGATAGGCAAATTGACATAATTTGAGTCAATTGGAGGTGTACCTGTGGATGTATTTCAAACTCAGTGCCTCTTTGCTCGACATCATGGGAAAATCTAAAGGAATCAGCCAAGACTTCAGAAACAAAATTGTAGACCTCTACAAGTCTGGTTCATCAATTTCCAAACGCCTTACAGTACCACATTCATCTGTACAAACAATAGTACGCAAGTATAAACACCATGGGACCACGCAGCCGTCATACCGCTCAGGAAGGAGACGTGTTCTGTCTCCTAGAGATGAAAGTACTTTGGTGCGAAAAAATGCTAATCAATCCCAGAACAGCAAAGGACCTTGTGAAGATGCTGGAGTAAACGGGTACCAAAGTATATATATATATACACTATATCCACAGTAAAACGAGTCCTATATCGACATAACCTGAAAGGCCACTCATCAAGGAAAAAGCCACTAGTCCAAAACTGCCATAAAAAAGCCAGACTACGGTTTGCAACTGCACATGGAGACAAAGATCATACATTTTGGAGAAATGTCCTCTGGTCTGATGAAACAAAAATTGAACTGTTGGGCCATAATGACCATCATTATGTTTGGAGGAAAAATGGGGACACTTGCAAGCCGAAGAACACCTACATCCACAGGTACACCTCCAATTGACTCAAATGATGTCCATTAACCTATCAGAAACTTCTAAAGCCATGACATCATTTTCTGGATTTTTCCAAGATGTTTAAAGGCACAGTCAACTTAGTGTATGTTAACTTCTGACACACTGGAATTGTGATATAGTGAATTATAAGTGAAATAATCTGTGTGTAAACAATTGTTGGAGGAATTACTTGTCATGCACAAAGTAGATGTCCTAACCGACTTGCCAAAACTATAGTTTGTTAACATGAAATCTGTGGAGTGGTTGAAAAATGAGTTTTAATGACTTCAAACTAAGTGTATGTAAACTTCCGACTTCAACTGTATGTATATATTCCTAACTCATTCCTTACCTGATTTATGTGTATTTGGGTATGTTGTGAAACTGTTAGATATTACTGCACTGTCGGAGCTAGAAGCACAAGCATTTCGCTACACCTGCAATAACATCTGCTAAACACGTATATGTGACCAATACAATTAGATTTTGATTTGAGTCGCAAAAACCAGCAAGTGCTATGATGAAACTGGCTCTCATGAGGACCGCCACAGGAAAAGAAGACCCAGAGTTCAGTAGAGTTACCAGCCTCACAAATTGTAGCTCAAGTAAATCCTTCAGAGTTCAAGTAACAGACACATCTCAACATCAACTGTTCAGAGGAGACTGTGTGAATCAGGCCTTCATGGTAGAGTTGCTGCAAAGAAACCACTACTAAAGGACACCAATAAGAAGAAGAGACTTGCTTGGGCCAAGAAACACGAGCAATGGACATTAGACTGGTGTAAATCTGTCCTTTGGTCTGATGAGTCCAAATTTGAGATTTTTGGTTGCAACCGCCGTGTCTTTGTGAGACGCAGAGTAGGTGAACGGATTCTCTGCATGTGTGGTTCCCACCATGAAGCATGGAGGAGGAGGTGTGATGGTGCTTTGCTGGTGACATTGTCTGTGATTTTATTTAGAATTCAAGGCGCACTTAACCAGCATGGCTACCACAGCATTCTGCAGCAATACGCCATCCCATCTGAGTGATGTTGTGCTGCATCAGATGGCCTGTTCTCCACAATCAACCGACCTCAACCCAATTGAGATGGTTTGGACTGCAGAGTGAAAGAAAAGCTGGCAACAAATGCTCAGAATATGTAGGAACTCCTTCAAGACAGTTGGAAAAGTATTCCAGGTGAAGCTGGTTGAGAGAATGCCAAGAGTGTGCAAAGCTGTCATCAAGGCAAAGGTTGGCTACTTTGGTTACTACATGATTCTATATGTGTTATTTCATAATTGTGATGTCTTCACTAGTATTCTACTATGTAGAAAATAGTAAATATAAAGAAAAACCATTGAATGAGTATGTGTCCAAACCTTTGACTGGTACTGTATATCCAGTGGAAACAAACTGCTTTCTGTCCCGAGCTCACTGGCGCAGGAAACTTTAAGGGCCCGGAATAGGCTAGTTGATACACTGTTGCAAGTTCGTTAATGACAGCTTCGGACTGGACCCTGTGATGATTTGAAACAATGTTGAACACTAGCAATAGCTCAAGTCAAGACCGATAGAAAGGAAGGCAGACAGGCGGAGAAGAGAGATGAATGTGATTGAAAGAACCAGAATTTTCATCAGGATATTTTGTACTGTTTTTATTTGTTGATGATGGAAGTTATAGGCCTACTCGGTTGCAATGTTAGCATGTAAATCTTGGTGAGGCAAACAAATTATAATGCCAGCAAAGCCACTACACAACACAACAAGGGGCTTGAATATTTTTGCTCTGAGGCAATCACGGCGCAACTAGAGAACATTACCAACCCCTACGCTTCGTATTTCCCGCAAGCTGCCCCACCACCACAGAAAGCACTGAGCTAGGCTGAAATACCTGCATTTTGTCAGCTGCCTTACTCAAGGAAGCAAAAAGAGACCATGATTGTATGCAGCTTTATTAACTCATTTTGTATTTTATTTTTACATTGATATGTGACACGTATTAATGGTAAAATAACATGCATAACAGGAAACTAAAGAAACAAAATATACACCCCCTTTATGACAGCTTTGTACACTCTTGGCATTCTCTCAACCAGCATCACCTGGAATGCTTTTCCATCAGTCTTGAAGGAGTTCCCACATTTGCTGAGCACTTGTTGGCTGCTTTTCCTTCACTGCAGTCCGACTCATCCCAAACCATCTAAATTTGGTTGAGGTTGGAACCAAAAATCTCAAATTTGGACTCCAGACCAAAGGACAAATTTCCACCGGTCTAATGTCCATTGCTCGTATTTCTTGGCCCAAGCAAGTCTCTTCATCTTATTGGTGTCCTTCATTAGTGGTTTCTTTGCAGCAATTCGACCATGAAGGCCTGATTCACAGTTTCCTCTGAACAGTTGATGTGTCTGTTACTTGAACTCTGTGAAGCATTTATTTGGGCTGCAATCTGAGGCTGGTACCACAAATGAACTTATCCTCTACAGCAGAGGTACTTCTGGGTCTTCCATTTCTGTGGCGGTCGTCATGAAGCTGGTTGAGAGAATGCCATCAGCGTGCAAAGCTGTCATCAAGGCAAAGGGTGGCTATTTGAATAAATAAATAAATATATTTTGAACACTTTTTTGGTTACTACATGATTCCATATGTGTTATGTCATGGTTTTGATGTCTTATCATTTATTCTACAATGTAAAAATGTTTGCAAATAAAGAAAAACCCTTGAATGAGTAATATAAAAATAATTATAACTGGCACGCAGATCGGTAGAAATGGTAGGATAAGTGGTAAGCTTCCCCAAACTTGAAACTCACGAGCTGCCTATGGTCTTGCATGCAAATGCATGCAAGTGCGTGCACACATAGGAGGTCCTGTGAAAAAATGGGCCCGCCTATGGAAGTCAAAGGCCCGTCCAACTGATTTGTTCAGGCGGTAGGTCTGGCAACATCACACATTTCAAACTTCATACCACTCCCATTATGGTGTCAGTTAACCATCTCATGTTGTGTATCCACACCCTGTTCTCTTACCCATTTAGATGGATGAACCGGCTGGGGCTGGCGGCGATTGGCTACACACCTGACGATAAGGTTTCACGCCCTGATGAAGGTAGGATCTGACTAGATGTTTAGTGACATCAGACAACATCCTGTTGTGATGTGTAAATCTAATGATTTTAGGACATTGACGTAGAATGTTACATAAGTGTATTAGATCAATGCCTATTGTACTTTAGCGCAACACAGACAGTATTGGCATGGGTGAGGTCACCCAAGCTGTTTATCTTATTGATGTTCAACTTTGATGTGTGTTTCAGATTACTGGAGTGAGAGTGACCAGGATGAGATCGATGGTTCTATGACCCTGAAACAAGAGGGCATGTCATCACGCTGTGATACCTACCACCGCACACCGTCTGTGAGTACAGGCATCTGATCCCCATTCTGGAACACACACAAGTGGTGGTCGGTGCCATTTAAGATTTTCTATTCAAGCATATTGGATGACTGTCATTCATATTCCATTCACCCGGTTCAATGTAACATCGATAGTTTTAGGCTACTACATGATACTCAAATTTTCCCTATACCCATCATAAGGTTGCTACAACCTAGCCTATGAATGAAAGTTTACAACGTAGGTGCACACAGGTAGGGAGAAAGGTGACACATTCAATACCGCCTTCCACACTCTTGCCTGCATCTAGCTGATCTATGGTGTAATCATTAGTCCAACAGTTGCAAACAAGAGTTTCTATAGGACAAATTAAGGTATGTTTTTCCCCGTTTCGTTCCGTTTGCTTCTGTTTAAGAAACATTTTTTCAACAGAATCGGCGGAATGAATACACCCCTGATCACATGTAAACACAGTTCATTTTCATAGCAGCCACATTGTATTCCTTCTTGCATCTATGTGCTCTCCCCCTCACCTTTTCCCTCTGTATGTGAACTTCAATGCACAACACACCAGCTGTATGTGACCAGGCGAAAAAACCTTTCCAAGCCAAACCATATCATAACCGCTATACACAGCCTACATCGTTGTCACCATATTAGCTAAAGTAACATCATAGTCAACATAGCTTATAGAACTAACACGTTAGTAAACCAGCTACAATCATGCAGTAACGTTACAGTGTACTGTATAGTCAGTAAGCAGATTAGCAGTTACACCGGCGGTCCCCGGTAGCAATAAATTACTACAACCAAAAGCTTACCTTGACTTTGAAGAGTTCCAGTGTTGTGTTGTATAGTCATAGCCAGTTAGCTAACATGGCATCCCTCTGTTTGAGCAGGGTGTTTGAGTAGGCTAAACTAGCTAGATGCATTTGCTAGCTAAGTAAGTGAAACTGAAAGTGATTTTTATTTTAATAATCTCTTGTTCAAAACTGTTAAACTATTCTCTTTTTCTCTCCTTTAGTCAACTACTCACCACATTTTATGCACTGCAGTGCTAGCTAGCTATAGCTTATGCTTTCAGTACTAGATTAATTGTCTGATCCGTTGATTGGGTGGACACCATGTCAGTTCACGCTGCAAGGGCTCGGATAGGTTGGAGGACATCCTCTGGAAGTTGTCATAATTACTGGAAGGTGGTGAGAACCATGAGCCTCCTAGGTTTTGTATTGAAGTCAATGTACCCAGAGTAGGACGGAAGTTAGCTGTCCTCCGGGTACACCATGGTGCTACCCTACAGAGTGCTGTTGAGGCTTCTCGAGACCTTAATTGCAAAACAGCGTGTTTTAATCAGTTATTTGGTGACGTGAATATATTTAGTATAGTTTTATCTAAAAGGATAACTTTTATGGTCCTCCCCTTCCTCCTCTGGGGAGCCTCCACTGACACACACACACTTATGCTTACACTTATACATAATGACCCTATCATTAAATACCTCTGTCCACTGGTGCCCTTCCAGGTGAACTCCTCCAGTCCATTCCCTGAGCGGCACTTCTCCAGTGAGTCCACGTACTCCCACTCCTCCGCTGAAGATTCCCGTCCAGACGTCCCCGGGAGCACCCACTCCTCCGGCTGCCGCCCCACTCTCCGTGACACCCAACGCCGCTCCTGGCAGGACCTGATCGAGACGCCCCTCACCAGCTCGGGACTCCACTTCCTGCAGACGGTGCCGGGGGAGGGCGACAGGGGCGACGGGGGCTACGGCAGCGGCCACATGGGAATGGGGCAGCTGCTCATGTCCCCTGAGCGCCGGCGTCAGGCCACGCTGCCCGCCCAGAGGCGCCGGCAACCTGACAGAGATGGGCCCTTCCCATTGGTGGACATAGAGGAGCGTGAGCAGCGCCTCCACCACTGTACCCACAAGCAGCGCAGCCAGAGCCTGCCCCGGAACAGGGACGTGCAGGGAACCAAGGGCAGCCTGCGCCCAGCAGGACCCTCAGAGGAGAGGAGTGAGGACGACGAGGTGCCATTCAGAAAGCACAACTCCAAAAAAAAACAAGGTACTTACTGCTCTCGCCAGGCTTCTCTTTAGGACTCGTCAGACTGTTTAAAAAATACACATCTACCTTGTTATGCCTTGATTATATATACATTTTATGGATGGTTAGGGTTGCAAAATACAGTCCCTGGTTTTCCCGGTTGGAAGATTCCTGGAATTAGGAGTAAGCAGGAAATCCGGATCCTCCAACAACTATTTCTGGAAAACCAGGGAATTTATTGAAAGTTTCCAGAATTTTGCAACCCTAGACAAGGTAGTTTGTAAAGCTTTTATCGAAGTTAAAATGGTTGAATAAGGTTTAGCACAGAGCTTTGAAATCCTGTCCTAATTTCCCCCCTCAGATTCTCGGTCTAAAGAGCGAGGCCATGATCATGAGGGAGTGGATGGCTTTCACGAGCTGTACCGCTCCATAGAGCAGGCCAGCCTGTCTGCCCTGGGGGAGCAGAGGCCCTCCACCAAACAGGAGTTCAGACGCTCCTTCGTCAAACGCTGCAATGACCCTGTCATCAACGACAAGCTGCACCGCATACGTGCCCTGCGTAGCACGCTGAAGGTACGGAGAGGGAGGGACACAGCCACAGGGAAGGCTGTGGGGCAGTCATAGGCAGTGTTCTCCCTAAGTATATGGAGCAGCCAGCCAAATAGAAAAAGTAGCCAGCCAGGGAGTTCCGGACTTTGGGGTTCCGGGGGTGCTTTCCCTCCTGGAGAATTTTATTTGCAGAAAGAGCTCTATTTTGGTGGCCTCTGGTATATTCTAATGCTTTGATTCCAACGAAATACACAGCTAAATTATTTAATACTTTAAATAAAATCAAAATCTAATTTGATTTAGTTCATTGTGGCATGTTTTGACATGGGCTTAAAATACTAGAAAAATTAGTTCTAGTTTGGCGCCGCCCTGAGTGGTCGCCTTTTAAGCAGCTCCCGTTGTCCCGTTGTTCGTGCATTAATTGTTGTTTTAGTTCGTTTTCTTTCGTCTATTTTCTTTAGTTTTATTTTTTATTTTGCTACAGTCGAACTATAACAGTTCAGGATTATGGAGTTTATGGATTTTATCGCAGCTGAACGTCGACAGGAGTCGTCAACTGTTATTGTTTACAACCGAGCCCAGCTCCTGGATTTAGCCCACGCAGCGCTGCTGCTCCCCAGGGAAAAGTTTGATATTCCGGACGAATTGAAAAGACGACGCCGTGGACGCAGGGCGGGATTGAAATGTAAGGCAAAGCGGAGGAGGTTCAAGTACAAGCCGGTTATACCGTCTATTATTATGGGCAATGTGAGGTGTCTACATAACAAGATGGATGAGTTGGCGGGACTTGTTCGTGGACAAAGGATTTATCGGGAAGCTAGCCTAATGTGTTTTACTGAGACTTGGCTGAACGATAACATCCCCATACAGAACGTCACTATCGACGGTTTCCAGACCATCACAGCGGACAGGGATCGCGTCTCTTCCGGTAAGAGTAAGGGTGGTGGGCTGGCTTTATTAGTTAACAACAGATGGTGTCATCCCAAACATATTACTCTTAAGGAAAAGTTTTGTAGCCCGGACATTGAACTGCTAGACGTTAGCCTGAGACCCTACTATCTACCTAGGGAATTCACGGCGGCCATTGCTGTTATTGTTTACATCCCGCCCTCTGCTGACGCAAACGCAGCGTGTGACGTCATCCACTCTGTTATCGCGAGGTTACAGACAGCGCATCCCAGTGCTTTCTTTGCAATTTCGGGGGATTTTAACCATGCATCTCTCTCTTCAACGCTGCCCACGTTCAAACAGTTCGTGAAGTGCCCAACCAGGAATAATAAAACTCTGGACTTGTTATATGCTAATGTGAAGGATGCATACAACTCCACTGCACTCCCTCCCCTCGGCAGATCAGATCACAACCTTGTCCACCTCACCCCACTCTACAGGCCTATGGTCCAACAGCAGCCTGCAACCACCAGGACTATTAGGAGATGGTCCCCGGAGGCGAATGAGGCCCTACAGGACTGCTTTGAAACAACAGACTGGGATGTGTTCTGTGAGGCTCATGGGGAGGACATCGATGGACTCACTGACTGCATAACAGACTATATTAATTTTTGTGTAGACAACACTGTACCCACCAGGAAGGTACGCTGTTTCCCAAACAATAAACCCTGGGTCACCAGCGACCTGAAGGCCCTGCTGAATGAGAAGAAGAGGGCCTTCAAGGAGAAGGACAAGGACAAATTGAAATGCGTCCAGAGGGAGCTGAAGTTGCGGATTGCTGAGGGGAAGAGAGTGTATAAGGAGAAGATGGAGGACAAGCTGAGGCAGAGCCAGGTGAGAGAGGTGTGGAAGGGTATGAGAAATATCACTGGCTTCAAAAAGTCAAACAGTGGGCAGACGGAGGGGACCCAGGACAGAGCCAATGAGCTGAACCAATTTTTTAACAGGTTCGATACTGGCCCTGTCCACCTCCCCTCCAGCTCCCCAGACCACACACCCTCACAGCTATCCCACCCCCACTTTGCTCACAGCACCTCTGCTGAGACAATCAGTGACCCCACCTCCGCCCCTGCCCCCCCTGGACTGATCCTCAACACCCCCCTTCCCCCCACCTCCCTACCTGGGCTGGCTTTCACCACCAACCAAGTGAAGAGAGAGCTGGAGAGACTACACCAGTGGAAAGCGGCGGGCCCTGATGGCATCAGCCCAAGGGTGCTGAGGGTCTGTGCTGACCAACTGTGTGGAATACTCCAGCGTCTTTTCAACCTTAGCCTGAGCCTAGAAAGGGTCCCTGTGCTGTGGAAAACATCCTGCCTCGTCCCAGTGCCCAAGAAGGCACACCCCACTGTCCTGAATGACTTCAGACCTGTAGCGCTAACATCCCACATCATGAAGACCCTGGAAAGGTTAGTCCTCGCTCACCTCAGACCCCTGGTGTGTTCATCAATGGACCCCCTGCAGTTTGCATACCAGCGCAACATCGGGGTGGATGATGCAATCATCTACCTTCTGCAGAGGGCCTACTCTCACCTGGACAACGCAGGTTGCACTGTGAGGGTCATGTTTTTTGACTTCTCCAGTGCCTTCAATACCATTCAGCCCCTGCTACTGGGTGAGAAGATGAGGAGGATGGAAGTGGAAGCACCCTTAGTCTCCTGGGTCACGGACTACCTGACCGGTAGGCCACAATTTGTGCGACTACAGAGCTGTGTGTCAGAACGGGCAGTTAGCAACACAGGGGCCCCCCAGGGTACGGTCCTGTCCCCCTTCCTGTTCACCCTCTACACCTCAGACTTCAGATATAACTCTGAGACATGCCACCTACAGAAGTTCTCAGATGACTCTGCTATTGTAGGGTGCATCAGGGTTGGGCAGGAGGAGGAGTACAGGAGCACAATCAGTGACTTTGTGTTGTGGTGTGAGCAGAACCACCTTCAGCTCAACATCAGCAAAACTAAGGAGATGGTGGTGGACTTCAGGAGAACCAAGGCACAACTGACTGCAGTCCCTATAAAGGGGATGGATGTGGAAATGGTTGAGTCATACAAGTTCTTGGGTGTCCATATGGACAACAGACTGGAATGGGCTGGTAACACCGGGGCCCTGTACAAAAAGGGCCAGAGCCGACTCTACTTTCTGAGGAGGCTCAGGTCCTTCAACGTGTGCAGTAAACTACTGCATACCTTCTACCAGTCTGTGGTGGCCAGTGCCATCTTTTTTGCAGTGGTGTGCTGGGGAGCAAACATCAAAGCCGGTGATGCTTCTCGGGTAAATAAGCTGATCAGGAAGGCTAGCTCTGTCCTGGGGATGAGCCTTGACACTCTAGAGGAGGTGGCGGAGAGACGGATCCTGGCCAAACTGCTGGCCATCATGGACAACGTCACCCACCCTCTGCACGCTATGGTTATGACGCAGAGGAGCTCTTTCAGTCACAGACTGATCCCACCACGGTGTGCCAGAGAGCGCTACAGGAGGTCCTTCCTGCCGGCGGCTATGAGACTATATAATGCCTCACCGGGGTGCCGTGCCGTCGGCAACATAGATCTGGAACTGTTGGGGTGCTAGGACCTAGTTTAACAATTATGCATCCATCCGTGAGTAACTCTGTTCCGTCAGCACTCATCCACTCAGGACCTACTTATTCATACAGGTCTGTATATACATACCCATGTACAGTTGTTATATTATATCACATGCAATATTGTAAGTAATTATTGGACCTAGGCATTCACTCAGGAATGCATATTAGTATCCTGCCAGTTGCACCTTTTCTCATTGCTTTTAGTATATCAAATGTGCAATAAGTGCAGTTGTCTGTAATTAAACCCTGCGCACTAAGGACTGTATTTTAAGGGAATTACTATTATTACCCCAATGATATCATACACACATTTAGCTATTAAAGTATCTCTTCCTGTCATTTACCTGTACAGTTTGTGTAAACATGCAAGTATTCACTCATCTGTAAATATAACTGTATACCTAACTGTACAGCTAATTTAACCATGCAAAATTTTCACTTACCTGTTCATTTACCCAGTCTGTCTATTAAGTAAACTATTATTACCCTCGCTCATATCATACGCATTAGCTACTGAAGTATTTCTCTGCCATCAACCTGTATAGTATAGTTAACCATCCAACATCCACCAATGTATAGTGTACATATTCAGCCAACCACTCATACTATGCAATGTCCTTTTATAGCTTTTTTTTGCACTCCAGGTATCCTGTATTTCTATACTTTTTCATACTGCCGCTCTATGTATCATGTACCGTGTATCTGTCTTTTGTGTACTTTCGTTGTGGCATTTTGCACCTGCCCTGTGTTTTTGTTGTAGCTGCTTGATAATGAAATTTCCCCCCCGGGGGATCAATAAAGTACCTATCTATCTATCTATCTATCTATCTACAAACAAGATCTTTGGTTTACATGTTCCGATGCGATACCATGGACATATAACTACGTTGTATGATTTATGAATAGCAAAGGTATATAGGAGATTGACTTTATTCAGTCAGTTCGACACCTTTTATAAACTAGTCAACACATGCTGTTCGATCGTCAATCAAAGTGCAGTATATAGCCTATGTGCCCCGACTCCGTGGCTATATGAAACACACAAAAGAAAATAGTTGAATATGCCACAAAACAATAGTTAAGTGGATTTCAAGTCATCGTTACCACTTACGTTACATGGCACGTGTAAATTCACTCACTCGCTTTGTGATTGACAAGCACCTTTCCTACCAATAGTGCACTAGAAGATAAATATCGTTCATTCTAGGGGGAGAAGTCTATACTGACTTTTCTGACTGGCAAATTTAAACTTTTAAATGAAAAGAAGCCTACAGTAGTTAATTTATGAAGTGGAAAAAGTAGCCGGACGATAATGAGTCTGGTTAGCCGACGGCCAGCGCTTAGGGAAAACACTGCAAAGGGCAGGTATGAATGGTATAGAGGGTGTTACAGTAGTGGTTTCTTTGCAGCAATTCGACCATGAAGGCCTGATTCACAGTCTCCTCTGAACAGTTGATGTTGACAGTCAGCAGGTGGCTGTCTATAGTAATGAGAGTAAGATGGCATATGAGTGGGGTCATTTAGGTGGTATGTAAGCCAAACACTAACTGATGTGTTCCCACAGGCCAAAGAGGGTGACCTGGCCATTATCAGCCAAGTGCTGGACGACCCCAGTCTAAACTCCCAGAAGTTCCAGGAGTGGAAGCAGCAGCACCATGAGCTGTTTGTGGACATCTGTGAGTTCAGCTCCGCCCCGACAGAGCCTCACCCTGAGGGGTCCGACCTCTCACCCCTGTCTCCACCTCTGATGATGCATACCCACTCCTTCATCGAAACTCATGTTTGAGACATGAACGCTCAGATACAGAGTAACAGGAAGACACTGTGGAATCATGCAATCATCTCTTTCCCCCCCAATCGTCGATGCAGCCAGGATCTACCGTCACCATTCACAGCAAACTAACTGACAAAACCAATCACTGTAATATGTGTACATACTGCACTGAGGTTTAACAGAAGAGAGTTACAGTAGGTGTATATACTGTATATTGGATAAAATAAGGCTCCCACGGGGTGCCATTCTGCATGCCTGAAGAGAAACTATCATTCTTCATTATTATCTTCAAAACAGAAAATGCAACAGATGACAGATTGAAAGAGAACTTAACAACAAAAAGAAGACAAGAACTGTTTTTGGCTGATGCAGTGCATTTTTTTTTTCTTTCTTCGATTGTCATTTTTGTTATTTAATTCCTTGCTTAAGAGGAAGCAAGCTTTGTTTTTATTTCATGTTTTATTTCCCCTTTAATGCTGCTTGAAGAGAGAGCTTTGTAGTGACGGGCTATAGGCATCATTCTGATTACAACAATGCACCCCCCCTTACTGGGCCAACATGTTACTGTGTGACCCTGAGCCCCCAGAAAGAAAGACCCAATCTGTGTAAAAGTGTGTACTGTATGTTTGTATAAGTGTGGAAAGGAGAGGGGTGTGTGAGGAAAAGAAAAGAGTGGGAGAAAGAGATGGAGGTATTTGGCTTTTAGTGTTATGAAGCTCAGTAGGGTGTTATTACACATTTTTGTTGTATGTACGGATGTTGCATGTTTAACATGTATGTATAATTATGCACATTTTGTTTGACATTTAAACAAAGTAGTTTAGCCAAACACAGCTCACCGGAATGACACTTTTTACATTTATGAATATGTCTCTTTTTAGCTATTTTGATTTTGCCAATCATTATAGCATTTGTCGGTGAGATTTATTTTTGAAATCAAACATCTGCATGGTAGTAAACATGTACATGTGGCCATTGGGGTTGAGAAATGTGTTAAAGAAAAATATTATATTGTTTGCATAACAGCACCCTCTATTTAAAACTGTGAACTATATACTTGTGAATGCAATCTTTAGATTCTGTGACCACAGAATCTTTTTACTTATATTTTTCTTAGAAAAAGTATATAAAAGACAAAAAGCATTGCGTCTCCTGAATGACTGTTTTTGCTTCCCTCCAGCTGTCACAGAAGTTACCTCCTGATCTTCAGGATTGATTCAGGTCCTGAGTTTTGCTCATGTATTCTGTTCCCTTTCTGTGTCTCTGTTGATTTTCTATGTGAATGTACTGGCTTATTTTCAAAAGGATCCCAGAAATTGTGTCGATTTTAATTGTATTTGCTTAAGTTGTTTATTTCTACAGGTTAAGAATTAGTACTCTAGTACTTCAATGTGTTTGCATTCTACCTGCGCAAAATACATGATCAACAACTCATAACACATTTTTAAAGTTTGACACACTTGGTTGTTTCTTATTAGCCTCATTTTCTTAACTTTCTTTGACCTGCGATGGAATATGTCATTTCTATCAAATTTGTATTATGTTTTTCTTTGTGCTGCTTAATACATGTTCCCTTATTCCTGGCAGGATATTGACATTGCTTCAATTCACCTGCAGTTATCATCCAGTGTTGTGTCCTGATACTTAATATGCCTTTAGGTGTCAGTACATTTGTTATACAGTATAATCTACTTCAAATTATACAGTATAATTACACAGGCCCTGCATTGTTTGGCTACATGTCATATTAGACATTTAGGCTACTAACATTTATAAAACATGTCAGCAGTTGTTACTCAAGTTGTTGCGCTCAACTTTCAAATTTTATGAATAGCAGTACATGTATTGTAGAATGTATTTCATTTAACCAGAATGTAATTGTTCTCACAATGTTTTAAAACATTGTACATGAAATCTGTCCAATCTGTCCAGGGTTCCACTGTGTTATTTTGGAGGTGTGCACCTCATAGTACAACTGCGCAGGTGTGTAGCTAAGATGTAAGTTGCACTGCGACATTAAAAAAAAGGAACATATTGCTCTTTTTTGGAAGTATATTATTATCTGTTTATCTTTACATTAACTGATTAAAAAAGTGTTATTGAGAAAGAGAAATACATTTATTCTTCCTATGAATCAAAAGTAGCCTTTTTGTTTCTCAGAAATATATACAGTACAAGGTTGTAAAACTTAAGTTGTAAAACCAATAAACTGAATTACTGCACAAATAAATGCATTCATGTTTATTTATTTCAATGACAACAACTGTAGTCTGAACTTAAGGACCCACATAATGTGCAGGCTTTTTCCATGATAGGATCAGGAATGAAGAACAGTACTCTAAATAAAGAAAAAGTATGAACATTGCTATGTGTATGTCATTGTTATATTGGAGTTCATTATTCACTGACCCAGTAAACAGTGCTTAACTCGGGCAGGAGCTCACTGGAGCTGATACCGGCACCTCACATTTCGAGCTCCTGTTCTTCTTATACAATATTAGCTACGGTATGATTTGATACTTTTTCATACTGCCGTTCTATGTATCATGTATCTGTCTTGTGTATTTTCGTTCTGGCATTTAGCACCTGCCCTGTGTTTTTTCATAGCAGCTTGACGAAGAAATTTCCCCTCGGGGATCAATAAAGTACCTATCCATCTATGATCTAGTCACGTTGGTGGAGTTTAAACACTTGGTTGATGTAAATATCATAGAGTGTAATATCACAATAGTTTTTCTTTACATAATATGTAATTATTGTACTGTATGTGTGTATAGTTTTGTTCAATGTTGTGCAAGTGTATGTAAGTTGTTTTGTCTGAAACTTTGTTCCCCCTGCTGCTGTTGGACCAGGTCTCTCTTGAAAAAATAGATTGTATCTCAATGAGAAAAACCTGTATAAATAAAGGTTCAATAAAAATATTAAATAAAATTAGCTTAAAAGCTAAGTAAATGTAAACGGTACTGGCTCCCAAAAGTCAGTCCAAGCAATGTAGCCAAATATTTTACCGGATGTATAAATGTGAAGCATCCGCTTAGCGTTTCCACTCACTAACAAACATTGTAGTGAGAGGAAGCCCAGTGGCTGGCAGTGGGGGAAGATGGAAGGAGATGGATTTTGGCCGACATTGTGCAAATCTTCTCATCGATTAAACATTTGATCCCAAAACAGTTTTCTGTTCCCAATACTAAAATATGTTATGAACACACTGAACACAGTTTTGTAGACATTACCTTTTGCCAAAGTTGTTAAAAATCGCGTTGTTTAGAAGGAGTGTAAAGGCAATTGAGTCATTGCACATGCGTACTCCACAGAGTAGGCGTTCAATAACGGAAATATGCAGACGCTGCTAGAACGGGCCAATAGGATCTCGCTAACTCCTGCTTTGCTATGTCCACCTCCTTGCTTGTTCTGCCCACTATCGCTAATTTGTTCGCTTTGGAAAAGACGGGCTGTGGTTTATCTTAATTTAGTTATACAAATCTTTGATGTAACGACATCAGATTACCAGGATTTAACGCGTTTTTCTATGGTAAAGTTGGTCCCTTGTCGACACCGGTAGGACGGAGTTACCATCATGGCTACGGTAATATTTATCCAATGCAAATCTATGCTAAGCCATGTTTTCCTTGACTTTGAACTGGGACTCTATGTTCGTTTAAAAAGGTCGAATAATGTATCAGTTTACCATATACATGTGTGTATTTCTGTGCCCACAAATCAATCTTAATTGCGTGAATACAACATTCAGTTTGCTACACGCACCTTTTAGAACATGTTGTAGCTACAAACGCAAATTGCTGTGGTCTGACTCTAAATTCTATCTAGTTAACGTTAGCTACGAATGTGAATTTTAAAGTAGATTCGCATCATAGATAGCATACTCTTTAAATGTGATTTAAGGTTCTTCTTAATATGTCCTAAACCTGTTATCTTTATTGTATCCATTTAATGATTTTAATCTAGAAGAGCCCTGCGCAACAAGGTCAATGTTTTATCTTTTTGATCAGGATCCCATTGATATTGCATTCTTAGTTAAATGTTGCACCCATGATTTAATGACGTAAAGTACTGTTCTGGTAATTGTAATACTATGCATGACAGTGCTGCATCATTATTGCCCATAACATTAGCACTGGCTGGCACAAAACGTGTGTAGGCCTATATTTTATTAGATTTAACTGTGCCTCTTCAATAACTGACGAAAAGTGAATATCAGACAGGAAAACTATGGACTACTTTAGGCCTAACCTGACAAAAGTCTGTATGTGTGTCTGCAGGTAGTGAAGCTGGCGGCGATCTCAGCAGCAATGGGAATGGCCTCGTTTCGAGTTTATGCCATGAGTGAGGACAAAACAGAAACTGTGCTGCTCTCCCCTAGAGAGGTAATCTAATGACCAAGAGGATGTACAACTTACTCAAGAACAGGGATGTACTTGACTATTACCACCATGCTTCCTGCTGTATGCATTTTATAATCAATTGATGATGATCTATGGTTCTGTTCTCAGTTGTCCATTTATGCTCCAGACCCTCCAGCAACACACTACATGGATGAGCAGCTTGGAGTTCTGCAGAGTGGCCTGGGTGTGGTCCGGGTGGGGCTGCAGCCATATGTTAGAGCCGTTAAGGTATACCTGCTCTGATGGCCTCATCGCTGCTGACTGACTGTTGGTTGTGTCGGCTAATGTTTAAAATTCATTAATATGGGTTCTTAAGAATGACATGCTGGAAGTTTTGGATTGGATCTTTAGTTCAATTATAGGAATTATCTTATTTTACTGAGAACTCTCATTTTGTTTTAGAGATGCCATGAGATCAAAATAAGCTTTTGTGGTCCTGTAATATCTCAGCTCTGTTAGTTTGTTTTGCAAACAAGTTTTATTTTGTACAAATTTCTGACCATTGTTTTTCCAGAATGCTTATGCCTCTGTCAAGGTTGGAGCTGTAACAGTCTATACTGCTGGAGACGGTAAGGAGTGGGTTCTGTTGACACATGAGTAAGTCTGTTCTAGTATCTTAAAATCCCTAACAACCTTGTTTTTCATGTCTATTTTACCTAGATACATATGAGTTCCTGAGAGATCCTCCTCCTGGTTTCTTCCCGAGGGTCAGTGTGATCACAGTCTCTGGGTTAGCTGGTCTGATCCTGGCAAGGAAAGGTAATAATGAATTGCTGCTTTACATCACTGAATACTCCCCAGATTATTGACCAGCAGTTTATTATAGAGTGCCTATAGAAAGTCTACACCCCCTTGAACTTTTTTCACATTTTGTTGCGTTACAAAGTAGGTTTGAAATAGATTTAATTGTCATTTGTCCTTGATCTACACAAAATACTCCAATGTCAAAGTGAAAAGAATAAGTCTATACATTTTTACAAATTAATAAGGATTTCATAACTAAAATATAGTCTACATAAGTATTCATCCCCTATGTTTAGCTAAGCCTAAATTAGTTCACTAGCAGAATTTGGCGTAACAAATCACAAGTTATATGGGGTTGACATAATTTTTTAATGACTACCCCTTCCTCTGTCCCTCATACATACAACATCTGTAAGGTCCCTCCGTCAAGTATTGAATTTCAAGCACCGATTCTATACTATACTATACCGAACAACAATATAAATGCAACAATTTCAAAGATTTTACATGACTGGGCAGGGGTGCAGCCAGGCCCACCCACCGGGAGTCAGGCCCAGCCAATCAGAATTAGTTTTTCCCCACAAAAGGGCTTTATTACAGACAATATCCCTCAACATTCAATTCTCTGGCAACAACTCTGGTGGACATTCCTGCAGTCAGCATGCCTATTGCACGCTCCCTCATCTTGAGACATCTGTGGCATTCTGTTGTGTGACAAAACGGCTCATTTTATAGTGGGTTTTTATTGTCCCCAGCTGAAGGTGCTCCTGTGTAATGATCATGCTGTTTAATCAGCATGATTTTTATTTCAGCTCATGAAACATGGGACCAACACTTTACATGTTGCGTTTATAATTTTAGTTCAGTGTAGAAAGACAAGGGAGCTTTTCGAACATCTCGAAGAAGGGCAGTGATGGGTAGCAATAACAAATCAGACATTGAATATCTCTTTTAAGCATGGTCAAATGAATAATTATGATGTGGATTATTCATTAAACCACCCAGACACATTAAAGATGCAGTCCCCATGAGGCCATTGGTGATTTTTAAAACCGCTACAGAGTTCAATGGCTGTGATTGGAGAACTGAGGATGGATCAACAACATTGTAGTGACTCCACAATAATGACCTAAATGACAGGGTGAAAAGAAGAATACAAATATACAAAATACAATTCTTTCAAAACTTGCGTATTGTATGCAACAAGTCATTTCGGGGCGACAGGTAGCCCAGTGGTTAGAGTGTTGGGCCCGTAACCGAAAGGTTGTGTGCATAAACATTAAAATAATAACATTAAAGATGGCACCATGTGGCCATGAGAGGTAAAGGTTTCCCTAGTGCAGGTTTAAATGAACACAACCTTAAGTAAGCAAATCAAATGTGCATATAAAAGCAACACAAGTAAAGCAATGTGCATGTTTGAACAATACAACCATATGTAAACTAATCCAATGTGCAGGTGTTGACATTATAATAATGACACAAAATATGGAAACGAATCAAATGAACAGCACTGATTGTATGTCCGTTCTCTCCTTCATAAAGAAATGAGGTGCTACTGGCCTAACATCCTGCATGTCCTTTGCAATGTAATGTGAAAGGGCTGAAGTGAGGTCTTGAGCATTTTTTGATGTAGGTAACATTGAACGCTTCCGTTTACATTATTGACAAGCTGTTAACAAGTTAGACAGACAAACCATGACATTTCCCCCCATTCTGAAATAAATATAAATGTACCTTGCATTCGCTATAAAGTAGTGGGTTGGTGGTCACGCAGATGACTGGGAGATTTGTTGCCCCCTTTCACAGCATTTTTGCATGTTCTGCAGACAGGGTGACCATCTTCGATTAAGTTTCCCTCAGCACTCTTGTAAAACCCAAAATACGACCACACTTCAGATTTGGTTCTCTTAGAAGGCTGAAAAATCTCCAGAGCGCTGTTACTGCCTTCTGCCATGTTTTCACACAAAACAAAACCCATGCTGCGCCTGCGTCAGACTATTACTATGGTTGATGCTGGACAGTATTTACCATGAGATTTTCAAACCACGGTAATCAAACACTGTTTTAATGATAATTTGAAACGGTAATACTAACCGTCTGGAATTTTACCGTGGTTTATCGTGAAACCGGTAACCGTTTCATCCCTAAAACTGAGTAACTGCCTCCTTATTTTCAAGCATGGTGGTGGCTGCATCATGGTATGGGTATGCTTGACATCGGCAAAGACTGGGGAGTTTTTCAGGATACAAATAAACTGGATGGCGCTAAGCACAGGCAAAATCCTAGAGGAAAACCTGCTTTACACCAGAGACTGGGAGAGGAATTCACCTTTCACACAGGACAATAACCTAAAACACAAAGCAGATTCTACACGAGTTGCATACCAGGAAGACCGTGAATGGCCAAGTTACAGTTTTGACATAAATCTGCTTAAAAATATATGGCAAGACTTCAAAATTGCTGTCATGATCCCCAACACCTTGACAGAGCTTGATGAATTTTGAAAAAATTATGGGCAAATATTGCACAATACAGGTGTGCAAAGCTCTTATGAGACTTACCCAAGACGTCTCACAACTGTAATCGCTGCCAAAGGTGTTTCTAACATGTATTGACTCAATGGAGTGTGAATACTTATCTAATCAAGGTACTGTATATAGTGTGTTATTTTTAATTAATTTTTCTTCCGCTTTGACATTAGAGTATTTTGTGTAGATAATGACAATTAAATCAATTGTAGTCCCACTTTGTAACGTAACAAAATGTGTTGAAAAGTTCAAGGGGGTGAAGGCTTTCTATAGGCACTGTAGATAATCCAAAATGTATACGTTGCAGTAGAATGGTTGAATAAGCAGGTTGCCAAATCTCTTTGGTATCATGTTCCACTATGTACAGTAGCTTACTTTTTTTGTTCCCTGCAGGGCCACATCTGATGAGGTTGGCGGTTCCTCTGGGTATGGCCACTGTTGGGACAGCCGTGTGCTACCCCACTCAGACAGTGGCTGTTGTAAAGGTACAGATTAATGCATAGGAAAAATAATTCCCCAGCTTCCTTTCGACTGTCACTAAGGCCTTTTTTTTATAAATGTAATGAGATCCAATATTTCGGACTGTTATGACGCATTTTGTATTATGGCACAATATCTAGTTACAGGTGCAGCTCAATAAATTAGAATATTGTGGAAAAGTTAATTTCAATAATTCAATTGACAAAGTGAAACTCTCATTTCGTGGAGTTTCCATAACACCTCAGCAGTGCCACAGGCTGATCGACTCCATGCCGTGCCGCATAGATGCAGTGATTCATGCAAAAGGAGCCCCAACCAAGTACTGACTGCATGTACAAGAACATACTTTTCAGAAGGCCTGACATGTCTGTATAAAATTTCCTTTTTTCACTGGTCTTATGTCATATTATAATTTTCTGAGATACTGAATTTGGGGTTTTCGTGAGCTGTAAGCCGTAGTCATCAAGATTAAAACAAATACAGGCTTGAACTATTTCACTTTTTGTGTAATTATTCCACGATATATATGAGTTTCACTTAACTTTTCCACAATATTCTAATTTATTGAGCTGCACCTGTATGTACATTTTGTAACATCTATTTGCATATGAGCTAAAATTATAAGCCGAAACTGGATTTCTTGTGATATGCAAGAGGGGCCTACAAATGTACGATCTTAATTTGAGCCAGTTTGTTACAGCAGGAAAAGTATCCTGCAGCAACAGGAAATGCAGTTTCTGCAGAAAACTTCTCAGCAACAAAAGATCCTACATCTGTAAAAATGTGTGTCTGTTCTGCAGATGACTGGGCAGAAGATGTATGCAGCCAGCCAGTACACTACCTCATATGTGGCATCAACCTTTAAATCAAAGCCCAAAGAAGTAACTCCCCCAACTGTCAGTCTTGAGGTACAACAGACTATTGACATTATAGATGCTATTTTTCATCTACTCTATGTTCTCAACTTTAAATAGATTTCACTGTGGAAAACGTGTTTAGCAGTATTCTATACTGGAAAAAATATATAAATGCACCGTTTAAAGCTCTCAGGAGTTGAAAAGATGAGTTTGAAAAGCATATTTTATGGATTAAATGCAACTGTTTTACTGTTTACAAGCAGCAAGCCCCACCGGCTCCAATCCCTGAGCCAGAGGCAAAGCCCGTCCCTGAAGCTGGATCATCTGAACCAGCTGTGCCTGCTATTGACAAGGCTCCTCCCTCTGAACCTAGCTCCGTCCCAGTCCCTGTAGAGGAGGCTGTTTCATCTGAGGCTGAACCTGCCCCTCAGCCCACCACAGAGGTGGCCCCCGTAGGGGGTTCTATTGACACTGAGCCTGCTGCAGCTGAACCTGATGCAGCTGCAGTGGTGGAGCAAAAGGCTGTTGAGACGGCCCTTGTGCCTGCTGTTGAGTTTGCCCCTTTAGAAGAGCCTGCCCCTGACGAGGAGGCTGCCCCTGGACCTGTAGAAGAGTCAGCTGTTGAAGAGGCTGCCCCTGCACCTCCTGCTGAAGAGATTCCTTCACCTGCCCCTGTTGAGGAGGAAGCTGCTTCAGCACCCCCTGCAGCTGAAGAGGCTGTCCCTGCACTTGTAGAGGAGGTTGTTACCCCACCTCCTGCAACTGAAGTGACGGCACCTCCTCCTGCTCCAACAGAGGAGGAGCCATCTGTGATTGTAATAGTAACTGCTGGTGAGTCACACAAATCAATGTGAAGATATTTTAATCTAAACAGTTGGCTTCATCTTCTTTAATAGCAGATATTGACGTCAACTATGAATAAAAAAATATATATATTTTTGGTATTTCCAGGGAAACCCAAATTTGCACCCGACCCCAAGCTAGTTGACCTGGGCCAGGCCAGCCCTGAGGATGAAGACCTGTACAGCACGCGTGGATGAAGAAGGAGGAGAAGGTGGGGGGAATGTGGAAAGACGTGGGAGGGAGGGGAAGGATAAGGGAAAACCACAGAAATGGGGAAAATAATATAATGTGATGTGTTAAAGCAACTAGTTTTTCAGGTGCCTTTTTCTCTCTTTACCTCAATGATTGGGAACAGTTACAGTCACAGGCTGTGTTCTAATTCTCCACTTGCACACTTCCCGTCATGGATTGACCAATACTTTCACCAATCCGATTTGAATCAATGACAGGGAGAAGGATGGAGAATCAGGATGCAACCATGCTGTATTTAAATCTGACCTCTCTAGTGTCATTTGTGTTTCTTTGCGGAGGAGTCTGTAGTTTACATAGACACGAACAGAGTGCAGGCCATCATCTGCATCCACCGGAACAAACAGCCATCTTTTTACATTCTTCTTCCAGAGCCACTACACAAGGTTTACTTACCAGCATTTACACCAAAACCTTCCTAACCAAACTGGATCATTAAACAATAAGTATTTATTAGGCTTTCTTTTACTAGAGACTTTACTTGGGTCACCGCTATGCTGTTGTTTTTTTTGTTCACCACATTTGCCTTCTGTTATTAGTCAGGTCAGTCTATGCAAATATTTTCCATGTGGCATTTTGTAAACCAGTGAGTAGTTTTAACACACATCCATGTTTATATAGCATTTGTAAGACATTATAGAACTACTGAGTTGAACCTTTTGTAAAAACCCAATGTTTATGGATGTGTGCAGCTGTTGCACAAGTTAAACACTCAAACAAGCCCACATAGAGGCACCTTGAGGTCATGTTACATTATGAACTGGCCAGTTTGATATGTGTGTTGGAATGATAATGTCTTTGTACTTGATGTCAGTTTGAAAATACTAAAGGAAATGTTTCAAACCGTTTTTGTTTGTATTTTAATAGAACTGTCAACATATTTAAGCTTTTTATACAGGTGTATATAGGCTACAGTACATTAAGAGGATCAAGAGGACATATTTTACATGTTGTAATACCTTTCCCTTAAAATTGATTTCATAAAAAAGAAAAGAATCACTTAATGAATTGACTGCCTTCAATTTGAAATCACCCTGATCTTCACCATGATAATCATGTTCAGATGTGTGTTCTTTTGTGCAGTAGAATTGCCAAATAGGGAATAAAGGCATTTCCCTTCATCCCCACTCTTTCTCCTTTTGTCATTTTAATCAGAGCAGTGAAAAAGTGCAAATAGTAAAGTATTGTGATAGTCATGCAAAAGAATTGTAAGTGGATGAGTATTTGATATGAAACACTAGAGGGCGATAGTGTTTATCTGCCATTCAGGCAAAACCAGAATTTCTACGAAACGCGTCCATGTTAAGAGGAAGTACATTGTGCTTTTCCGCACGCTAACTATACCACAGGTCAATTAATCATTATAAACTGGGTGGTTCGAGCCCTGAATGCTGATTTGCTGACAGCCGTTGAATATCAGACCCTATACCAGGGGTGTGACAACATTTATTTTACTGCTTTAATTACATTGGTAACCAGTTTATAATAGCAATAAGCCATGGCCAATATACCATGGCTAAGGGCTGTTGTTAGGCACAAAGCAACCTAGAGTGCCTGGGTACAACCCTTAGCTGGGCTATACTGAGGTACAGTTAACTTTAATGAACTTATCCTCTGTAGCAGAGGTAACTGGCTCTTCCTTTCCTGTGGTGGTCCTCATGAGAGCCAGTTTCATCATAACGCTTGATGGTTTTTGCGACTGCACTTGAAGACATTTTCAAAGTTATTACAATTTTCCGGATTGACTGACCTTCATGTCTTAAAGTAATGATGGACTGTCGTTTCTCTTTGCTTATTTGAGCTGTTCTTGCCATAATATGGACTTGGTCTTTTACCAAATACGGCAATCTTCTGTATACCACCCCTACCTTGTCACAACACAACTGATTGGCTCAAATGCATTAAGAAGGAAAGAAATTCCACAAATTAACTTTTAACAAGGCACACCTGTTAACTGAAATGCATTCCAGGTGACTACCTAATCAAGCTGGTTGCCAAGAGTGTACAAAGCTGTCATCAAGGCAAAGGGTGGCTACTTTGAAGACTAAAATATAATTTGATTTGTTTAACACATTTTTGGGTACTACATGATTCCATATGTGTTATTTCATAGTTTCAAAGTCTTTACTATTATTCTACAATGTATAAATTAGTCAAACTAAAGAAACTCTTGAATGAGTAAGTGTGTCCAAACCTTTGACTGGTACTGTACATTTATTTGAAAATCACTGAGGGGGATGGTGTCAGGCCAACAGTAAGACATTTAAGCATGTTAACCCTCACAAGGCTGCCGGCTGGAGTGTTTATAGACATACTCAATCTCTCCCTATCCCAGTCTGCTGTCCCCACTTGTTTCAAGATGTCCACCATTGTTCCTGTACCCAAGAAAGCAAAGGTAACTGAACTAAATGACTATTGCCATGTAGCACTCACTTCTGTCATCATGAAGTGCTTTGAGATACTAGTTAAGGATCATATCACCTCCACCTTACCTGCCACCCTTGACCCACTTCAATTTGCATACCTCCCCAATAGATCCACAGATCGCCATCGCACAGCACACTGCCCTATCCCATCTGGACAAGAGGAATACCTATGTAAGAATGCTGTTTATTGACTACAGCTCAGCCTTCAACACCATATTACCCTCCAAGCTCATCATTAATCTCGGAGCCCAGGGTCTGAACCCCGCCCTGTGCAACTGGGTCCTGGACTTCCTGACAGGCCACCACCCCACGTGGTGAAGTTAGGAAGCAACACCTCCACTACACCGATCCTCAACAAAGGGGCCCCACAAGGGTGAATCCTCAACCCCCTCCTGTACTCCCTGTTCACCCATGATTGCATGGCTACAGACGCCTCCAACTCAATCATCAAGTTTGCAGGCGACACAACAGTAGAAGGCCTGATTACCAACAATGATGAGACAGCCTACAGGGAGGAGGTGAGGACCCTGGCGGAATGCTGCCAGGAAAATAAGCTCTCCCTCAACAAAACAGAGGAACCGATTGTGGACTTCAGGAGACAGCAGAGGGAGTGCGGCCTCATCCACTTCGACAGGCCGCAGTGGTCACTGACAATCTGAAATGGTCCTCATCATCCTGATGAATTACAGTTGTTGGGGACAAGGGGTGATAAAACCCTTCAAACAGAGACTCCCTGTTGTGCAAAACGTTGGTGCTATGGGTGGCTATGTCACATGCGGCACAAAGAAGATGCCTGGGCAGGCAATCTCTGCACTGCACAACAGCATCCTCCCTGTTGCAATACTGACACTGTCCCAACACAGTACCTTCAGCAGAGAGCATGCTGTCGACCATTGCCTCTCTTTTCTCTCTCCACTTTTGTGCTCACAAGGCCTGCCTCTCTGTCCAAGCCACATTTGGGGTTACATGACAATCTGGCTCTGTGAAGGCGTGTGAAGGCTACCTGCAGCTCGCCGTCGTGTGCCAGAGGAGAGGTCTGCTGCTCTGCAGGATGTTTCAAGGATGGGGACCAACAGCGTAGCACGGAAGGCAATCCATGTGCGGGAGATCTTCAACGCCTGAAGGTACCACGTTCATCTGTACAAACAATAGTACACAAGTATATACACCTTGGGACCACGCAGCCGTCATACCGCTCAGGAAGAAGACACGTTCTGTCTCCTAGAGATGAACGTACTTTGGTGCGAAAAGTGCAAATCAATCCCAGAACAACAGCAAAGGACCTTGTGAAGATGCTGGAGAAAACAGGTACAAAAGTATCTATATCCACAGTAAATCGAGTCCTATAGCGACATAACCTGAAAGGCTACTACTGACAGCATACTAGTATACAGTCCTGAGTGAATGACTACGCAAGTTCAGTCCAATAATTACTTACAATATTGCATGTGATATGATATAACAACTGTACATGAATATGCACATACAGTCCTGAATGAATGAGTGCTGAATGAATAAGTCCTGAGTGAATGAGTGATTACAGACCAGAGAGTTACTCATGGATTGATGGATGCCTAATTGTTAAACTAGGTCCTAACACCCCAACCGTTCCAGGTCTATGTTGCCGACGGCATGGCACCCCGTTGAGGCATTAAATAATCTAATAGCCGCCGGCAGGAAGGACCTCCTATAGCACTCTCTGGCACACCGTGGTGGGATCAGTCTGTGACTGAAGGTGCTCCTCTGCGTCAAAGCCATGGCATGCAGAGGGTGGGTGACGTTGTCCATGATGGCCAGCAATTTGGCCAGGATCCTTCTCTCCAACACCTCCTCTAGAGTGTCAAGGTTAATCCCCAGAACAGAGCAAGCCTTCCTGATCAACTTATTTACCTGAGAAGCATCACCAGCTTTGATGTTTGCTCCCCAGCACACCACTGCAAAAAAGATGGCACTGGCCACCACAGACTGGTAGAAAGTATGCAGTAGTTTACTGCACACGTTGAAGGACCTGAGCCTCCTCAGAAAGTAGAGTCGGCTCTGGCCCTTTTTGTACAGAACCCCGGTGTTACCAGCCCATTCCAACATGTTGTCCATATGGACTCCCAGGAACTTGTATGACCCAACCATTTCCACATCTATGGGACAAGGCAGGATGTTTTAAGTATAGAATACATATGAGATAAGTGATGCCAGATATGTAAACATTATTAAAGTGACTAGTGTTCCGTACCTTAAAGTGACCAGTGATTTCTAGTCTGTGCCTTTAGGCAGCAGCGTTTAGTGTGCTAGTGATGGCTGTTTAGCTCTGATGGCCTTGAGATCGAAGCTGTTTTTCAGTCTCTCGGTCCCAGCTTTGATGCACCTGTACTGACCTCGCCTTCTGGATGACAGCGGAGTGAACAGGCAGTGGCTTGGGTGGTTGATGTCCTTGATGATCTTTTTGGCCTTCCTGTGACATCGGGTGCTGTAGGTGTCCTGGTGGGCAGGTAATTTTCCCCCGGTAATGCGTTGGGCAGACCGCACCACTCTCTGGAGAGTCTTGCGGTGCAGTTGCCGTACCAGGCGGTGATACAGCCCATGAGGGTTTTAGGTGTTAAGACACATTTCTTTAGCCTCCTGAGGTTTAAGAAGCTCTGTTGCGCCTTCTTCACCACACTGTCTGTGTGGGTGGACCATTTCAGTTTATCAGTGATGTGTACGCCAAGGAACTTGAAGATTTCCCCCTTCTCCACTGTGGTCCCGTCAATGTGGTTAGGGGGGTGCACCTTCTACTGTTTCCTGAAGTCCATGATCATCTCCTTTGTTTTTTTTAACGTTGAGTGAGAGGTTGTTTTCCTGGCACCACACTCCCAGCGCACTCACCTCCTCCCTGTAGGCTGTCTCGTCATTGTTGGTAATCAAGCCTACTACTGTGGTGTCGTCTGCAAACTTGATGATTGAGTTGGGTGAACAGGGAGTAAAGATGTGGGCTGAGCACGCACCCTTGTGGGGCCCCAGTGTTGAGGATCAGCGAAGTGGAAGTGTTGTTTCCTAACTTCACCACCTGGGGGCGGCCCGTCAGGAAGACCGGGACCTAGTTGCACAGGGCGGGGTTCAGACCCAGGGCCTCAAGCTTAATGATGAGCTTGGAGGGTACTATGGTGTTGAATGTTGAGCTATAGTCAATAAACAGCATTCTTACATAGGTATTCCTCTTGTCCAGATGGGATAGGGCAGTGTGCAGAGTGGATCTATTGGGGCGGTAAGCAAATTGAAGTGGGTCTAGGGTGGCAGGTAAGGTAGAGGTGATATGATCCTTGACTAGTCTCTCAAAGCACTTCATGATGACACTTCATGATGACAGAGGTGATTGCTATGGGGCAATAGTCATTTAGTTCAGTTACCTTTGCCTTCTTGGGTACAGGAACAATGGTGGCCATCTTGAAGCATTTGGGGACAGTGGACTGGGATAAGGAGGGATTGAATATGCTATTAAACACAACAGCCAGCTGGTCTGCGCATGCTCTGGGAACGCTCAAGACGTCGGTCTCGGCAACGTGGTTGTTTTTCCATTTATAATCTGTGATTGTCTGTAGTCCCTGCCACATTCGTCTCTTGTCTGAGCATTTGAATTGAGACTCCAATTTTTCTCTATACTGACGTTTAGCTTGTTTGATCACCTTGGGGAGTGAATAACTAGACTGTTTATATTCTTCCATATTCCCAGTCAACTTGCCATGGTTAAATGCGGTGGTTTGCACTTTCAGTTTCGCGCGAATGCTACCATCTATCCACGGTTTCTGGTTAGGGTAGGTTTTAATAGTCACAGTGGGTACTACATCCCTTATAAACTCAGTCACCTTGTCCGTGTATAAATCTAAATTATTTTTCAGTATAAGGTACTCTGCAGCCACTTAGTGTGGACACCAGGTGAGACCACACAGATTCCTGTTGAACATTGTCTCTTTAACTACCTTATTTTCTAAATAACAGTCTCTCTCCTTCACACCCCTTTCCCTAAATCCTCTAGGCTTTATCAGCTGTGTCGGTGAACCCCTCCACCATCTGAAATGGCTGACATATAGAGGGCACAGCTTGATCAGTGGTGAGAGGTCACTTGGTCAGGTCAACAGGAAGTATTATTAAAGAGATGCTTTACATTGAAATAGAGATTGAGATGTAGTAGTCCCAGAGTTAATGATACAAGGTAAGTTTTGCATTTCACCTATTGATGATTATGATGACTGAGTGTTAGAATAAAAAAATCATGCTCTCTCCCTCTCCACCTGTCTCTCGTCTGCAGGTATATTTCGATGTGAGAGGAGGCCAAACCCCCAGTCCCGTCATCACCATCTCACCCGCTCTTAAGATAACCTTCAGGCCAACTGGGGGCCCAAGGCTGTTAGGAGACACCGCTAGAGACACTATGTAATTGTGATGAACTGAGAGAATATTAGGGTAGCACTGTAATTCATTAATCATATGCTGTCTTCCCTGCTCCTCTGTTCTTACCTCTGTTTTCATAATATGTGCATTGAAGTACAGATTGAATATATTACAATTATAATATTTATAATACATGTATTATGTATTTATAACACTTGGATAATGAACTTCTTTGAATAAAGTGTTTCACATTCTCTACTGGTTGAAATTAAGTCTCTCATTTGATGAAATACAACACCTATCCTGTGTCCTCAGATCAATGCAGATGAACCGGTTTTAAAAATTCAGTTTCTGTATATATGAATTACAAATCAGCCTTTAACTACTTGAATCATGTTTCTAGTCTATTGCATAGTTACAATGTGTAACCATTGATGAGCCAGGACTAGGATTGGTAAACACTGTCGAAGTGTATAATTGTAATACATACATGCAGACAGAGCATCATTCAAATAATGGAGTTTGATACTCCTGGTATTGGATACGACTGAAAAAGAATGTCTCACAGATATTCATACCGCACCTTTATTTGCCAAGTTAAGAGTACATGATCAGTGAATATATTCAATGTACAGGCTACAATGTGGGGATCTATTGCTTGGTAATAACTTGCATCCTTGGCACAATAAAGTTATTATATTCTACTCAATCCATAGTAGGCTTCATTAATCTCATTCAGACTGTTTTGAACTTGATACCACAGGCTATGATAGCTGAGGTTCATAGCTAAATTCTGAACTAATATTTATACCAAACGTTTTAAGTCCATACACAGATCGGCTACACATCCATAGGCATACAGGTATTTGTATACTCCACTACATAATAAGCAAGTAAATAGTTAGCTAGCTACGTTACTTCAGCTGCAGTGCATGGGAAATATCAAGGCAAGCTTACAAAATTGTACATTCAATGTGCAGTAAATGCTTTATCTAGCTAGATTCTTTACACAAGACGACAGCCTGGTTTGCTCAGGAGTCCCTAAAACAAACAACATGAATGTCCATGTCATACTCATGTCACAACACCCATAAAGCTAGCTAACTGGCTAATGTTAGCTAGTCAGCTAGCTTGCTGAATATCGATTTTCGTAAATTAACTTAATGACAAAAAAATATGCATGATCTTTTGTCTCTACATTAACTAACATATTACTCTCAACTGTACATTTTTGCATGACTCGTTATGACGTTATAATTACTTAAATTTGCTTCCATCTTAGTATTTTTTTTTTTTTTTTTTTTTTTTTATGAAACACTTGTTAACAGGGACATTTTATTTTGAAGTATTGAAAAATAACATTGAAGTCCAACATAATCCCAAGGTATGTAGAGGGCTCCTGTGAATCCAGTAAAGTATGAATATTCTCTATTGTGTGTTCACCACCAACAGGTGTAGCTAGGGCATTAATAGGCACATTCACAATGCAGCACATTCACAATGCAGCACATTCACAGACTTCATACGAGTATACAAACAACTGTGTGTCCAGGCCTCAGCCAATCAGACACGATACATTGTGCTGGACCGGGCTGAGCTCCTTAGAGATATGGAAGCCAATCTCCTCCCTGCCTTCTTGCGCCATCTTAGTATTTTTGTCACCCGTCTTTGCAGAAGAAAGTCAAACTCGTCATCGGAACCACTCGATATGATTGGTCATCGCCCAGTGGTCGCCGCTGGTGATTTCCCGTTTACACTAGCACGCGGTACTGCGCCGTGAAACACCACTTCCTATTCAGGGCAGACTGCATTGACCAACCATATCGAGTGGTTCACATGACGAATTTGAAGCTATGCGACCCATTGCTGGTGACTTTCTTCAGCAAAGATGGCTGACAAAAATACTAAGGTGGAAGCAAATGAAAGTAATTATAATGTCATAACGAGTCATGCAAAAAATTTACAGTTGATAGGAATATGTTATGTTGCGCAGAGGGCTCCATCCGTGTAGCCGGGCTGGCTGCCGGCCCCGGACTTAGTCCCGGCGTGGCGAGGAGCTCCGGCTCTGGAGGAGGACAGGACACGGTGCCCAGGCTGGGCACCAGCGCAGAGGGGTTTTCCTGCCGTGTGGCAGGGCTGGCTGCCGGTCCCGGACTGGGCACCGGCGTGATGAGGAACTCCGGCTCTGGAGTGGGACTGGACGCCGCCCCTGGACTGGGCGTCGGTGCAGAGGATGACTCCAGCTGTGTAGCCGGGCTGATCGCCGGTTCCGGACTGGACACCGGCGTGGTGAGGAGCTCCGGCTCCGGAGCAGGACTGAACGCCATGCCCATCCTGGGCACCGGCGCAGAGGAGAGCTCCATCCGTGTAGCCGGGCTGGCTACAGAGAGACCTAGCCTCAGTCAGGGCCTGACACAAACAGTATAGTGTAGTTATATAAATAATGAAGTGTCTTACTAGTCGCCATTGTTGGTCCTCTTGCCTATTCTTTGAAGGTGGGAGGAGCCACATTTATACAACAGCCTGCTTACTGCACAACACAATCCATCAATCAGATTGATACACAAGTGTGTAGGTGTGGGTTTTAGGATGTCTAATTGTTCTAAATTTGTTCAATATGGGTGACATAGGTAGCCTTCGCACACCTGAATTCCCTCAGGAAGGTATCTGTAGGAATATGGAAGAGAATGTAAATATTAGACTTTTACATTACCAGGTCATTGTGGATTACTTAAGTATAATATCCCTTATAACAAATCATGATAACATTGGATAGATAGATGCAGTATGTGACAATAGCAGAATCATATCAAGGATAGCATTACAAATTAATACATAAATACCAATGAAAGCTTGATGATGACTTGATCATTTGAATCATTGATCATTGAAGGCAAAAACAAAAATGTGCCCCTTTGAGTCCCCAAGACCAGGACTGAGAGCCACTGCTCTTTATTGGGACCTCTCAGCTATCTGTATCTGAGGACAGAAAACCTCACAAGAAACAGACTCTTGCTTTATATAATGTGTGGGATTTTCTACTCACATGCTAGTTACCTTCACCACCCACTCTGCACCCCCAGTAAGATTCTCTTGAAATCTGATAGAAGAACTTTGGACTGAACCTGTCTATGAGGTGATATTCCAAAGTGGGACATAGAGGAGTGACGAATGCCTGGCCTGGCCCATAATACTGGCACGTGGTCAATTTCCCCGTTCATAGACATGGATGACTCCCTATGGGCCTGTCAGGACATAAAAACCACCAATTAAAATGTAACTATCATATAATTACAGAGATAATAGGACACTTGTATTTTTTTCTGAATTGCAAGAGCTGAAGTGTACTCTGTTATGAACTCCTTTCACAAGTTTGACATATTGCCAGACTTTTTTGTAACACCAAAGTTTTGATCGCACTCTTACTTATATAACATATAACATTAATTAATGGTTTTCAACATTTAAAAATAAATCATACGTAAGACACCAAAACTATGTAAAGAAGAAAACTATCAACTGCTAGATTTTCTATACCCAATGTGTCAATTGTTTTTAAATTTGGTGATGAATTGCAGCTACAAAATCTCCTCCATGACTGACCAGGTGAAAGCTTTGATCCCATATTGATTTCACTTGTTAAATCCACTTCAATCAGTGTAGATGAAAGGATTTTTATGCCTTGAGACAATTCGGACTGTGTACTTACTGTATGTGTGCCATTCAGAGGGTGAATGGGCAAGACAAAATAGTAGGTAGGTGCCAGGCACATCGGTTTGAGTGTGTCAAGAACCACAACGCTGCTGGGTGTTTCACGCTCAACAGTTTCCTGTGTGTATCAAGAACGGTCCACCACCCAAAGGACATCCAGCCAACTTACAGTTTTTCTCCATTGGTTTGGCTCATTTCCTGAAACAGAAATTACATTGTCAAAACAACATGGACAAACCTCCAAACCACTTGGCAATTGTTCACAACAGAATTGAATTTCTCATTCATTTCATCAAATTGCAAATGTCTAAGTACATGTCTCAATGTCTCAGTACATCTTTGCAAATGATTAAGTACAGGTAGCCTACATTTAGCACAATTTCCAAGTGAATAGATCTTGTTGATCTAAACTGATTGTTGATTCTCAGTCTAATGGTTGTTCGCTCCAAAACGTGTCAGCGTCATTTCATTGTATAAGTCATCACATGCACAATAGTCTGTTCAATTGTCAAAATTAGTCAAGAACATAATACCATGAATACCATATATGAATCCCTTGGAACATTTGATAAATTTATTACAGCAATTGACAGTCAGGTGAAACTAGAACTTGACTAACGAAGGAGGAGTTTCACACATCTCAGTGTGTGTGTGTGTGTGTGTGTGTGATAGGCCTACAGTAATATCTTACCTCAATGGGATGTTATGATACTAAAAATGACAAGAAAAACATTGGAGAAAATAGTTTATTTTCTACAGTATTGATGATACAGTTTACAGTAGTATTCCAGTCACTGTGCAGTGATGCATTAGAATTGTGGTAAAGTTACTGTAAGTAAAACAACAATACAATTACATAGGTAACTCATTCTGTAAGGAATACATAAGGTATACATTACGAATGGAGTGTTGTCCTTTGAATTCTATGTCTAGGATTGGACGACAACCTTGCACGGGTGGCAGAGGAAAACTTCTCAATGAACAACAAGAAAAAGAGATCTGTAACATGGTGATGGCAAATAATGCCATCACATTGAGACAGATCCGCGCTGCAATCCTACAAGACAATGCCATATTCCAAAATGTCAACTCTATAAGCATCTCCACAATAGACCGGATATTGAAGAAGCATCAGATGACAATGAAGCAAATTTACAGGTTACCATTTGAGAGGAACTCTGATAGAGTGAAAGAGCTGCGGTACCAGTATGTACATGTAAGTCAGTTACTGGTTGTCCGTCATTATAACCTTTTTACAATTAAGCAGTGGTTCCCAAACTGTTTTGGCTTCAGTACCCACTTTACCTGATTTGTGTATCCAGGTAATCCAGGTATGAAAGTATTTGATTTATCTGACTTCAACATTTCGCCTAAAAACTGCAGCTTACTGTATGATGCAATTATCATTATAATCCTTATTTTGAAGAATATAACATACAATAACAAAAAGGGTCAAAGAGCTGCAATTAGTGCCTCCCATGTAAATCTATCTAATACTGTGGGTTTTACTGTAACATTTCAGTAAGTCTAGTCATTGATGAATTCCCCCTCCCCTTTCTGTCAAATACCCCCTGTAGTACCTCTGCATAGGGGTACATGTACCCTAGATTTGGAACCACTGGAGTAGTGGCCAGTAGTATATTGAACTTGTGGAGAACATAAAACATTCCTATGTAATTGTCTGTAACTGTAGTGTATGACTCTTCTGTATGACTGATTTGATGTTTTCTTTTTTTACGATATTGTAGAGAATAATGGCATTGGAAGGAAACGAGACCCCTCACATCCTCGTGTTTGTGGATGAAGCTGGCTTCAACCTGGCCAAGGGCCGAAGACGTGGCCGTAATATTATTGGCCACCGGGCCACGGTGGATGTCCCAGGCCAGCGAGGGGGCAATATAACTATGTGTGCTGCCATATCTGAGAATGGTGTGGCCACTCACATCCCCAGTCTTGGCCCATACAATACACAGAAGCTCCTCATCTTCTTGGACCACCTTCATTTTGATTTGATCCCTGAAAATGAGAGAGGTCTCGTAGGGCCTCACCTACCACAATATGTCATTGTATGGGACAATGTGAATTTCCACCGTGGCCCGCTCATCAGGGCCTGGTTCACTACTCATCCAAGGATGGTCATGGTGTTCCTACCACCTTACTCTCCTTTCCTCAATCCTATTGAGGAGTATTTCTCCGCTTGGAGGTGGAGAGTGTATGAGCATCGGGCTCAAGATCAGAGGTCCCTGCTCCATGCAATGGACGCTGCGTGTGAGGATATTACAGGAGATCAGTGTAGGGGATAGTTGCGACATGCACGCCGTTTCTTCCCTCGTTGCATCGCAAGGGAGAATATACGCTGTGATGTGGACGAGAATCTGTGGCCAGACAGACAGCAGCGTGTGGATGGCCAGGAGGGTGAGGACGGTGGCCAGGAGAAGGAGGGTGAGGACAGCGACAAGTGAAGAACTGTTAGTTGTGAAACTCCAGCTTTATTTACAGCACTGTAGGCTGCATATAATTTTCATTGTTTTTTGTTTGTGTGTTTATATTACAGTATATCATGCTGTATACATTTTCTTTTTACTCTGATGTATGGAAGTTACTTTATGTGTGTGAATGATAATGGTTACAATTTCCTTGGCAGTATGAGTGCAATGTGTGATGTCAAACCTTGGAGGCTACTCTTACCCTAAAATCCTATTTCTTTTTTTCAGTTTTATACACAATTGTGTTCTGTTAGCTAGACAAAAAACAGTACAGTAACCATTGTCAATGAAGGACTGGGCTAAGACTGAAAGGTGGACATGAGGGATATTTCAATGGTCCTCTGCTATAGTGACAAAACATCTAAACATTTTGACTTGCAGTGCTTACACAATGCCAAAGGGACGAAGCATTTTGGGGGCACTGACTGTTTAAATGAGAAGGAAATTTAGTTTTGACACCTGAGTGAACTGTTTTGGGAGAGGTATGAACTTTTGCAGGTGATCCATGGTGTTGTGCCGAACCATCCACGTTATTTTGGCAAAAGCACCAAGAGTGTTGAGAACGTCCGGTCTGTTTCAAGAAATGAGCCAAAGCAATTGAGAAGGATCTTTGCCATTTTCGTCGCACTGACTCTTTATATGGGAAAGGAGTGAGTGAACAGTTTTGGGAGAGATATGAGCTTTTGCAAGTGAGCTATAGTGTTGTGCTGAACTGTAAGACTGTTTTGCCAAATGATCTTAGAGTTTTGAGAATGTAATTTCTGTTTCAAGAAATGAGCCAAACCAATGGAGAAAAACTGTAATACAACTTTGGGAAGCATTGGAGTCAATATGGGCCAGCATCCATGTGGAACGCTTTTGACACCTTGTAGAGTCCATGCCCGAACAAATTGAGGCTGTTCTGAGGGCAAAAGGGGGTGCAACTGAATATTAATGTTTTGTACACTCAGTGTATTTGGTATGTAATAAATATCAATATATAAAATGTAATATACACTGAACCAAAATATAAACGCAACATGTAAAGTGCTGATCCCATGTTTCATGAGCTGAAATAAAAAATCCCAGAAATGTTCCATGCATACAAAAAGCTTAGTTCTCTCAAATTTTGTGCACAAATTTGTTCACATCCCTGTTAGTGAGCATTCTCCTTTTCCAAGATAAACCATCCACCTGATTAGACCTCCACACCTGGCTTCTTCACCTGCCGAGGAGTATTTCTGTCAGTAGTAAAGCCCCTTTGTGGGGAAAAACTCATTCTGACTGGCTGGGCCTGGCTCCCCAGTGGGTGGGCCTATGCCTTCCCTGACCCACCAATGGCTGCACCCCTGCCCAGTCATGTGAAATCCGTAGATTAGGGCCTAATTCATTTATTTCAATTGATTGATTTTCTTATACTGTATGAACTGTAACTAAGTAAAAGTATTATTGCATGTTGCATTTATATTTTTGTTCAGTATAAATATATTACATACCTGTACAATACTTTCAGATTGAATCAAGGAAATGAAAATCAATCCAATTCACCGTATTATAAATTTTTCTCTACTATTTTTACATTTTCAAACACAAAATTGTTTTTTTGTAATAAGGAAGACCTTAAAATATCTCCTGAGGGATTGCAGCAGCCAGCTGTTCACAATGCTATGTTATGTAACGCTCATTACTTTGCTATACTGCATGTGCTGCTGGTTGTATAGGCCACCCCCTGTAGGGTGTTTCTCATGCACAGGGACCCTGGAGAGGGGAATATGGCCAATCCCAGAACCCCCAGAGCCCTCTAAAACAACATTTTACATTTACATTTTAGTCATTTAGCAGACGCTCTTATCCAGAGCGACTTACAAATTGGTGCATTCAACTTAGGACAGCCAGTGGGACAACCACATCTCAATCACAGTAAGTACATTTGTTTAAACAAGCAGCTGTGAGCAAAGACAGTGCTATCAGAGACAACCACATCTCGATCACAATAAGTACATTTCTTTAAACAAGCAGCTGTGAGGAAAGTCAGTGCTAGCAGGGAAATAAGTCAGGTGTTAGTTAAGACATATATACAGTGGGGAGAACAAGTATTTGATACACTGCAGATTTTGCAGGTTTTCCCACTTACAAAGCATGTAGAAGTCTGTAATTTTTATCATAGGTACTCTTCAACTGTGAGTGACGGAATCTAAAACAAAAATCCAGAAAATCACATTGTATGATTTTTAAGTAATTAATTTGCATTTTATTGCATGACATAAGTATTTGATACATAAGAAAAGCAGAACTTAATATTTGGTACAGAATCCTTTGTTTGCAATTTCAGAGATCATACGTTTCCTGTAGTTCTTGACCAGGTTTGCACACACTGCAGCAGGGATTTTGGCCCACTCCTCCATACCGACCTTCTCCAGATCCTTCAGGTTTCGGGGCTGTCGCTGGGCAATACGGACTTTCAGCTCCATCCAAAGATTTTCTATTGGGTTCAGGTCTGGAGACTGGCTAGGCCACTCCAGGACCTTCAGATGCTTCTTACGGAGCCACTCCTTAGTTGCCCTGGCTGTGTGTTTCGGGTTGTTGTCATGCTGGAAGACCCAGCCACGACCCATCTTCAATGCTCTTACTGAGGGAAGGAGGTTGTTGGCCAAGATCTCGCGATACATGGCCCCATCCATCCTCCCCTCAATACGGTGCAGTCGTCCTGTCCCCTTTGCAGAAAAGCATCCCCAAAGAATGATGTTTCCACCTCCATCCTTCACGGTTGGGATGGTGTTCTTGGGGTTGTACTCATCCTTCTTCTTCCTCCAAACACGGCGAGTGGAGTTTAGACCAAAAAGCTCTATTTTTGTCTCATCAGACCACATGACCTTCTCCCATTCCTCCTCTGGATCATCCAGATGGTCATTGGCAAACTTCAGACGGGCCTGGATATGCGCTGGCTTGAGCAGGGGGACCTTGCGTGCGCTGCAGGATTTTAATCCATGACGGCGTAGTGTGTTACTAATGGTTTTCTTTGAGACTGTGGTCCCAGCTCTCTTCAGGTCATTGACCAGGTCCTGCCGTGTAGTTCTGGGCTGATCCCTCACCTTCCTCATGATCATTGATGCCCCACGAGGTGAGATCTTGCATGGTGCCCCAGACTGAGGGAGATTGACCGTCATCTTGAACTTCTTCCATTTTCTAATAATTGCGCCAACAGTTGTTGCCTTCTCACCAAGCTGCTTGCCTATTGTCCTGTAGCCCATCCCAGCCTTGTGCAGGTCTACAATTTTATCCCTGATGTCCTTACACAGCTCTCTGGTCTTGGCCATTGTGGAGAGGTTGGAGTCTGTTTGATTGAGTGTGTGGACAGGTGTCTTTTATACAGGTAACGAGTTCAAACAGGTGCAGTTAATACAGGTAATGAGTGGAGAACAGGAGGGCTTCTTAAAGAAAAACTAACATGTCTGTGAGAGCCGGAATTCTTACTGGTTGGTAGGTGATCAAATACTTATGTCATGCAATAAAATGCAAATTAATTATTTAAAAATCATACAATGTCATTTTCTGGATTTTTGTTTTAGATTCCGTCTCTCACAGTTGAAGTGTACCTATGATACAAATTACAGACCTCTACATGCTTTGTAAGTAGGAAAACCTGCAAAATCGGCAGTGTATCAAATACTTGTTCTCCCCACTGTATATATTTATCCCTATATAACACTATCCAGAGGGACTCCAGCCTGGATCCTGCACAGAGGAAGACTATCCAATACATATTCTCAAAACAACATTGTCCAAATAGGAAGTCCCAAATGGGCCGTAATATGTATTTATTTTTTTACATTAGGATCATGCTCCAGGACAAAAGAACATCATGAAAAGTGATTCTTACTTCTGCTGTAGAGGGTCTGGAAAAAGATAATTCAGTAAAAAACAATTACATACAGAAGGAAGACTGAGCTGTTTCACACACAGCTGTTATCACTAAACGATTTAGCTGTCATCAGAATGGAATATATTCAGTAGGAAAAAGATTTAGTGGACTGAGAACACATCATTCTTCAGTTGGCCCACCCTGCATGTGTCTTACCATGCTTCCCAAAACAACTGTCTCATTGTGTTTTACAGTTACGGAATTATTGCAACACTCATTTAAAATGTTGCTGATTTTATATTATCTTCTTACAGGCCTTTGTGGGAGTTAGCTGTAAAAGCAATCACGGACACAAAGTCCCCTGGCAACGACACTCTCTAACCTCTCAATGGCCACCAACTCATCAGAAGAGCCAATGAACAATTCTTCTTCCTGTGATTCCATCTCCCCCTCTCTGCATCAGAACAAGCTGATCCCCACCATCTTCAGTGTCATCTTTGTCTTTGGTTCCGTTGGCAATGTCTTGGTGGTGTTCGTGTTGTGTCAAAAGTCCAACTGTAAAACAGTGGCTACCACCTACATGGTAAACTTGGCTCTCTCAGATCTGTTGTTCCTGATCAGCCTGCATTTCTGGGCAGTCTACTACTCCTTTCACTACAACTGGGTGTTTGGTGGGCTGATGTGTAAGCTGCGTGGCAGCCTCCTCTCTCTGAACGTCTACGCCAGCATCTACTTCATCACCTGCATGAGTGTGGACCGCTACAGAGCCGTTGTCTATCCCATCCAGTGTCAGTGCAGCAGGAACCTATGTCTGACGCGAGTGGTCAGCTGTGTGATCTGATCCATCGCTGGCCTCATGACCATCCCCACTATGGCCTTCTGAGACACCTACCATATGGATGACCTGGGGGTCACGGCATGTGCCCTCATATACCCACCTACCCAGCCAATCTGGTTCCCTGGCCTGGCCCTGTGCTAGAGAACCAGTTTGGATTGTAGTATAGCTTTTGTATGACTGAAGCCTTTAGAGAGAGGTCTAATACTTTAATATGTAATAATGTCTGCCCTCCAAATTCATATTCATTAGGTATAGGCAGGGCCATAAGCACCCTGCCCAACTGTTTATCACCCCATCATTGTTTGATCTAGCATGGATTAGAGCCTGTAACAAGTAACACAATGGTTGGCTGGTTTACTAAATACCAATAATACAATACCTTTTTATAATTTTATATCTAGGGTTTTAAGGGATGTGCTTTCTATAATTGAAATGTAAGAAAATGTACATCAATGTACAGTATATTACTGTTTTTTCCCCCTCATTACTCACCTCAACTGTCCAGGACCCCTCATTGATTTGGAACATTATGTAGGTGTAGACAACACCTTTGCATCTTTCAGTGAAAATAGCAGTAAAATATTATTACAGCATTTCAATGCAGTTATTTTTAGTTTAATCGTACGTACAGTACATTACAGTCCAGTATTTATGGTATTCTGTAGTCTGTGTAAATTGGACTCAAATTAAATGGAACAACAAGTCTGTATGAGCATGAATCAGAAAGATGGAAACACAGGTTTGTATTTGTCATAGAAATATGCATGTCATATCAACCATCTGATTATTCATTCTGTGACATTGTTATCCACTGCCTTGCTGAGAAATTATATATGTAGCTGCTGGGTAGGTGGGTATATGAGGGCACATGCTCTTCACCATGACCTTCAGAGACACCTACCATATGGATGACCTGGAGGTCACGGCATGTGCCCTCATATACCCACCTACCCAGCCAATCTGGTTCCCTGGCCTGGCCCTATCGATAGATAGATAGATAGATAGATAGATAGATAGATAGATAGATAGATAGATAGATAGATAGATAGATAGATAGATAGATAGATAGATAGATAGATAGATAGATAGATAGATAGATAGATAGATAGATAGATAGATAGATAGATAGATAGATAGATAGATAGATAGGTACTTTATTGCTCCCCCGGGGGGGAAATTTCATTGTCAAGCAGCTACAACAAAAACACAGGGCAGGTGCAAAATGCCACAACGAAAGTACACAAAAGACAGATACACGGTACATGATACATAGAGCGGCAGTATGAAAAAGTATAGAAATACAAGATATCTGGAGTGCAAAAAAAAAGCTATAAAAGGACATTGCATAGTATGAGTGGTTGGCTGAATATGTACACTATACATTGGTGGATGTTGGATGGTTAACTATACTATACAGGTCGATGGCAGAGAAATACTTCAGTAGCTAAAAATGCGTATGATATGAGCGAGGGTAATAATAGTTTACTTAATAGACAGACTGGGTAAATTAACAGGTAAGTGAAAATTTTGCATGGTTAAATTAGCTGTACAGTTAGGTATACAGTTATATTTACAGATAAGTGAATACTTGCATGTTTACACAAACTGTACAGGTAAATGACAGGAAGAGATACTTTAATAGCTAAATGTGTGTATGATATCATTTGGGGTAATAATAGTAATTCCCTTAAAATACAGTCCTTAGTGCGCAGGGTTTAATTACAGACAACTGCACTTATTGCACATTCGATATACTAAAAGCAATGAGAAAAGGTGCAACTGGCAGGATACTAATATGCATTCCTGAGTGAATGCCTACGTCCAATAATTACTTACAATATTGCATGTGATATAATATAACAACTGTACATGAGTATGTATATACAGACCTGTATGAATAAATAGGTCCTGAGTGGATGAGTGCTGACGGACCAGAGTTACTCACGGATGGATGCATAATTGTTAAACTAGGTCCTAGCACCCCAACAGTTCCAGATCTATGTTGCCGACGGCACGGCACCCCGGTGAGGCATTATATAGTCTCATAGCCGCCGGCAGGAAGGACCTCCTGTAGCGCTCTCTGGCACACCGTGGTGGGATCAGTCTGTGACTGAAAGTGCTCCTCTGCGTCATAACCATAGCGTGCAGAGGGTGGGTGACGTTGTCCATGATGGCCAGCAGTTTGGCCAGGATCCGTCTCTCCGCCACCTCCTCTAGAGTGTCAAGGCTCATCCCCAGGACAGAGCTAGCCTTCCTGATCAGCTTATTTACCCGAGAAGCATCACCGGCTTTGATGTTTGCTCCCCAGCACACCACTGCAAAAAAGATGGCACTGGCCACCACAGACTGGTAGAAGGTATGCAGTAGTTTACTGCACACGTTGAAGGACCTGAGCCTCCTCAGAAAGTAGAGTCGGCTCTGGCCCTTTTTGTACAGGGCCCCGGTGTTACCAGCCCATTCCAGTCTGTTGTCCATATGGACACCCAGGAACTTGTATGACTCAACCATTTCCACATCCGTCCCCTTTATAGGGACTGCAGTCAGTTGTGCCTTGGTTCTCCTGAAGTCCACCACCATCTCCTTAGTTTTGCTGATGTTGAGCTGAAGGTGGTTCTGCTCACACCACAACACAAAGTCACTGATTGTGCTCCTGTACTCCTCCTCCTGCCCACCCCTGATGCACCCTACAATAGCAGAGTCATCCGAGAACTTCTGTAGGTGGCATGTCTCAGAGTTATATCTGAAGTCTGAGGTGTAGAGGGTGAACAGGAAGGGGGACAGGACCGTACCCTGGGGGGCCCCTGTGTTGCTAACAGCCCGTTCTGACACACAGCTCTGTAGTCGCACAAATTGTGGCCTACCGGTCAGGTAGTCCGTGACCCAGGAGACTAAGGGTGCTTCCACTTTCATCCTCCTCATCTTCTCACCCAGTAGCAGGGGCTGAAGGGTATTGAAGGCACTGGAGAAGTCAAAAAACATGACCCTCACAGTGCAACCTGCGTTGTCCAGGTGAGAGTAGGCCCTCTGCAGAAGGTAGATGATTGCATCATCCACCCCGATTTTGCGCTGGTATGCAAACTGCAGGGGGTCCATTGATGAACACACCAGGGGTCTGAGGTGAGCGAGGACTAACCTTTCCAGGGTCTTCATGATGTGGGATGTTAGCGCTACGGGTCTGAAGTCATTCAGGACAGTGGGGTGTGCCTTCTTGGGCACTGGGACGAGGCAGGATGTTTTCCACAGCACAGGGTGGTGTTGGCTCAGGCTAAGGTTGAAAAGACGCTGGAGTATTCCACACAGTTGGTCAGCACAGACCCTAAGCACCCTTGGGCTGATGCCATCAGGGCCCGCCGCTTATCACTGATGTAGTCTCTCCAGCTCTCTCTTCACTTGGTTGGTGGTGAAAGCCAGCCCAGGTGGGGAGGTGGGGGGAAGGGGGGTGTTGAGGATCAGTCCAGGGGGAGCAGGGGCGGAGGTGGGGTCACTGATTGTCTCAGCAGAGGTGTTGTGAGCAAAGTGGGGGTGGGACAGCCGTGAGGGTGTGTGGTCTGGGGAGCTGGAGGGTAGGTGGACAGGGCCAGTATCAAACCTGTTAAAAAATTGGTTCAGCTCATTGGCTCTGTCCTGGGTCCCCTCCGTCTGCCCACTGTTTGACTTTTTGAAGCCAGTGATATTTCTCATACCCTTCCACACCTCTCTCACCTGGCTCTGCCTCAGCTTGTCCTCCATCTTCTCCTTATACACTCTCTTCCCCTCAGCAATCTGCAACTTCAGCTCCCTCTGGACGCATTTCAATTTGTCCTTGTCCTTGTCCCTCTCCTTGAAGGCCCTCTTCTTCTCATTCAGCAGGGCCTTCAGGTCGCTGGTGACAAAGGGTTTATTGTTTGGGAAACAGCGTACCTTCCTGGTGGGTACAGTGTTGTCTACACAAAAATTAATATAGTCTGTTATGCAGTCAGTGAGTCCATCGATGTCCTCCCCATGAGCCTCACAGAGCACATCCCAGTCTGTTGTTTCAAAGCAGTCCTCTAGGGCCTCATTCGCCTCCGGGGACCATCTCCTAATGGTCCTGGTGGTTGCAGGCTGCTGTTGGACCAAAGGCCTGTAGAGTGGGGTGAGGTGGACAAGGTTGTGATCCGATCTACCGAGGGGAGGGAGTGCAGTGGAGTTGTATGCGTCCTTCACATTAGCATATAACAAGTCCAGAGTTTTATATCAAAGAACATCCTGGCCTTCCTTTCACAGTCATCGCCAGCTGCTACTACTGCATCGGGAAACACCTCCTGGGGAGACAGCCCAGCCTGAAAAATAGCTCAAGCAACCTGGACCGTGTGATGAAGATGGTAGTGGTTGTGGTGCTGGCCTTCTTTGTCTGCTGGTTCCCTTTCCACGTGTTGACCTCCCTGGAAGTCCTGAGCACCCTGGGGGTGATGCACAGCAGTTGGGTGCGCCAGGCCTGATGTCCTTCACCCTCTGCCTGGGCTTCTCCAACAACCATCAACCCTGTACTCTACTGCTTTGTGGGGAAAAACTTTTGGGAGCAGCTGTGGTGGCTGTATGAGGAGAAAGCCCCCAGGCTGTGCCAGAAGAGACTCCATCAAGACCAGGCTTAGCTCCTTCTCCAGGAACATCAAAGATACAAGACCACTGGAGGCTCTGGGACAACACAATAGAGGACCCTAGTGGATGGAGGTCACCTGGCAGGACTATGAGAGGACTCTGTCAGATGTGTAACAGTTGACCCCAGACATTCTGGACCAGGCCAGGCCTAGTCTCCAGGGGATGTTGACACCCCCGTCTACTCCTAATCAGGGACACCCTGTAGGCTGGACAGAGGGCATCTAAACATATATTTAAATGTCAGTTTCACATCCCATGTGACCATGAAGCTCATGGTAGGGTGAAGGGATATGTCATTACAGTCTACAGTATATGTGCTGTTTTCTGCCAGTGTGATATTAAGTGTGTGTGAAATATACAACTATGTGCTTTTGTCCTAGTTGCAATAATGTAATGTGTAATGTCTATGTTGTTTTTATTGTATACCCATAAAAAAACGATATGTCAATCAACACAGAGCATTGTAAACGGCAAGAAAAGGTAAATGCAAACATATATTGTAAACTGTATAATTTGTCTATCTTGAACCATAATTAACATTGTAATGTGTCAAATGTATAACCCTTATCTGGATACGCTATGAGCTATGTCTTCCAGTCAGCCTTCATTTGAATATCATAGGGTAGTAACGATTATATCATTTTGTGTAACAATTAATTATCATGCAAATGATCATGGTTCTTGTCATAAAACATTTTTTGGGACATTTATGTATCGTAAATCTTAAAAAATATATTTCATGGATATTATAACACAGCTTTTCCCGACCTTACCCTCTTCATGTAAAAATGGAAAACTGCTATTGTGTAAACTATATCTACTTGAAATAAAGTTGAATAAAGGTGAATCCCCTTTTTTTTCTTTCATGGGTTATTGTCCATAAATGTCAGTTACATGATTATACAGTGATTGTGCCAGCCCTAATAAGAATACAATTATTAATAATGATGTAAATGTCTGGCTGTCTTCTTGGTGTGAAAACAAAACACCTGTTCAATTATTTAAGGCCATGCTCAAGTTGAACAAACATGGGAAAGCCAGGGGCTCGAGTTTTCATCAGTGTAGCAATTTTAACATGAATTCTATTGTTTTACATACAATCAATACTAACCGCTTTTTTCTCCTGACATTTGTTTTTGCAACCATCATAGAGACAACAAAGATTATGGAGGTAGATTTGTGTATTTTTGTTGAGTGCAAAACAATTGTATTTTCAATCAAAGATAATAGTTCAGAAAAGCAAAAACGAGGTTTCAAAGTAAAAAAAAAAAAAAAGGTTGCAATCAAATATATTTTTTAAACTTTATGCATTTTATTAAAATACTTGTATTACAAAAAATGTATTTGGAAACAAAACTCCAATTTAAATTTCGCTATCGACCACCCTCCATTTTGGCTAGACTGCCCCCATTTGCTTGCAGTGCTTTTATTTTATTTTTAGCTTTTGTAACCTTGTTTTTTGATTGAAACACTAGTTCTTCGTTTGCACAGTTGTGGGCGGGCTTTAGTGGGAGGTGTGGATGATGCTTCTCCATTAGTCAGCCATTTGTTTCAGTTTGGCTACAATCGATACTGTTCAGAAAAGAACACCTCTTAACTGGTATGATGTAAACAAACTGTTTCAGTCATTGAAAATAGCTTTTATGAAATGTACTTTTTTTTTTTTTACAATTTAACTTATTGTAAACCGATGGTATTTATTTCCACAAAGCAGCTTTGTTAACTAACCCTTCTCTCTAAAAACAAACCCAACATTTGAACATATAAAACTGATAAATACCATGTAACAATCAACATTATGCAGTATAACAGTGTCAAAATAATCACATGTAACATGTTCACAGCACTACCATTGGACATTCAGCAACCTGATCAATAGCTGCTGAGCCATTCTTCCCTTTAATGAAACAATATCCCAATTAGTTAATGATATATGATTAAAAAAAACCGATGCATATATGACAACACTGAGTGCAAGTCAAGTGTGTATTTTAAAGTAGGCCTATATTAGCTAATATTTTTCTGCAAAAAAAGCTAACCGTTACATTGTCATGAAATATGATTTTATATCGACTATGAAACAAATAGGACATGGCCTGCTTATGAGTTGCCATGTGTTAGATTGCGTCAATTCAAATCTGGTATTGGAACAAAAGGATTACTACACAGTTTAAATCATCCATGTATTTTATTCTAGCAAACCCTTAAATTGTAAGTATGAAGTTCGTATATACAGGCTCACTGTGACACCACGCAGGGAAAACAGCAAGCAGAGAGAGAGAGAGAGAGCGAGAGAGAGAGGGGGGGTGAGAGAGAGTCAGCGAGCAGCGCTAGAGAAGAGCGCCTAGAGAAAAGAAGAGAAGAGAAGAGAGGAGAGAAGTCCTATCCTTTGTTCTTCCTTAAATACTCCCGACAGAATAGTTCCCGCTCCTTGCTGGCCTGTCAGAGTAGAGGCTGAGTGTGGTTTAGACTTACTCAGCCTATCGTTGGCGTGCAGGCTGGTCCCAGCCTCGTGACGCACTCCTATTGTCAGGCGTTGTTGTTATCTCGTAGCTTTGCAGGTGGTGTCAAGAACATGATCGCACGTTCAGTTCCAGTTGTTGCACTTTCAGTACTTAGTGGTCTCTCATGTAGCTAACTCTCTAGCTTGTGAAACATTCTTCTTGCATGCATCACTAGCCTCACTTTATAATTAACCACACAGTTTCTGCTTTCTTAACTTGTACATTGAAGTAGGCCTTAATCCACATAGTTTACACAATGACAATGGCAGGTTGCATAGCAGATTTATGGTATTAATGCCTAAAACCGATAATTATACCTTACAAAGAAAGTTAGATGAATTCAACTGAAAATGGCGAGAACAGGCGTTCGTAGCTAACTGCTTTTGGTTAGCTTGAGAATAATAATTGCATGATTTATCATTCTACTGTATGTATGCATGTAATGTATATAATATAGTGGAATGTTATGAACCGACACTGAATCGTAGGAGCTATGTAGAAGTCGGACGGAAGAACGCCGAGTGCTGCTTCCCTGAGATGACATCATCACACAGTCCTTCTTCGTAGGTGTCCGCTATGACTTCCTTTGTGTGGGAAAGAAAGGCTGAACAGTATTGGTTGTAGCCATTTTCAAATACATTTTTTTATCTCCAAATATTTTTTGTGATTAAAGGTTTTGCGCTCTATTATAAAATATTTGATTGCACTTTTGTCTTTCAGAACAATTATTTTGGATTGAAAATAAAACAGTTTTGCTCTCAACAAAAAGACACAAATCTACCTCAATAGAAGACGTACACTGAGTAACACGCATTGATATAGGCTCTGTTGTACTGACACTCTGTGGCTGGGTTTGAGAAGCGCAGATGCAAAGATGATAATCGCATCGTTTTTGCTTCAAATTGTTGTTTTAGTTATTAAAACTTATCCAGACCCATCATATTATAAGCTTATATGAACATTACATGAAAAAAAAAAAAAAAATGGCAATGCAAATCAAGGTGACATGTAGGCCGGAATGCTGTTTCTGCATTGGCCTCACCTTAAAGAGATAGTTCACCCAAATTTCAAATTGGTATGACAGCGATCCATGCTTTGGTTTAGTTTCCCTGGCAGTGTTTCCACATTCTAATGTTTGAGCATTTGTGGAACTCATCCCATTCAAGTCAAGGGACAGATATTAGCATTTTGTGTCCAAATTATCTGAAGCTATCTAAAATTGATTGTAAAGCTCAAAGTCACAGTAGATGATTTGAACATGATGTGCGAAAAATTCTAATATCGGACTTGAATGGGATTTGTGCCACAAATGCTAAAAATTACCAGGGAAACTAAACCAAAGCATGGATTGCTGTCATACTTTGTCCATTGACTGCTTACGGGGTAAAGAAATCAATATGTCATTTTGTAATTTGGGTGAACTAACCCTTTTAATATGACCCCAGGATGTGTGATCTTTTCTTTCCTCTCAGCATATGGTATGGTTTCCTGTAGATACTACCTCAACATAAATACTAACAAACTGAATGTGTCAGTGCAATTCAAGGAGATGGAAGGCTTCAGTATCATAGAGGATGTTTCGGTTTACCATGGGGCTATCAGCAAGGCCACTACTGCGACTATCCTGGGTGCAGACGGGAGAGATGGGAGTTATCTACTCCGAGACAGTGAGAGTTTGGCCAACACCTACTGCATATGTGTTCTGTGAGTACCTCAACAGTATTGTTGATCCATTGTATGTTTTTGACCTAACACCATGTGAGCATAAACCATAAATATTTGAAACATGTAGGTCAAGTTATTACCATTTTGATTGACTTCCGCTATGAATTAACATTTGCATCAATGCTGTAGTGAAGGAAACATACTTTATTTAACTAGGCAAGTCACTTAAGAACAAATTCATATTTACAATGACGGCCTACCTCGGCCAAACCTGGACGACACTGGGCCAACTGTGCTTCGCCCTATGGGACTCACAATCACGGTGATTCAGCCTGGAATCGTACATAGAATAATAATTTCTCAGCAAGGCAGTGGATAACAATGTCACAGAATGAATCATCAGATGGTAGATATGACATGCATATTTTTATGACAAATACAAACCTGTGTTTTCATCTTTCTGATTCATGCTCATACAGACTGGTTGTTCCATTTAATTTGAGTCCAATTTACACAGACTACAGAATACCATAAATACTGGACTTTAATGTACTGTACAGTACGATTAAACTAAAAATAACTGCATTGAAATGCTGTAATAATATTTTACTGCTATTTTCACTGAAAGATGCAAAGGTGTTGTCTACACCTACAGAATGTTCAAAATCAATGAGGGGTCCTGGACAGTTGAGGTGAGTAATGAGGGGAAGAAAACTGTAATATACTGTACATTCATGTACATTTTCTTACATTTCAATTATAGAAAGCACATCCCTTAAAACCCTAGATATAAAATTATAAAAAGGTATTGTATTATTGGTATTTAGTAAACCAGCCAACCATTGTGTTACTTGTTACAGGCTCTAATCCATGCTAGATCAAACAATGATGGGGTGATAAACAGTTGGGCAGGGTGCTTATGGCCCTGCCTATACCTAATGAATATGAATTTGGAGGGCAGACATTATTACATATTAAAGTATTAGACCTCTCTCTAAAGGCTTCAGTCATACAAAAGCTATATTACAATCCAAACAGTAAGACCCCTTTTTACTCAGTCTATTTGACTGGTTTTCACTCTCCTCCTTAGAGGAGTCCTCCCCATCTGTAGAATCATCTAGGACAGCTGGACTACCAGGTATATCCACAACTACGACTTGACCCACAGGAACAAAGTCTGTCATCTGAATTGGATACCTCAGATTCTGAGTCAGAGGCACCAATGGCTTCCTCATCTGAAAACGGTGATTAATGAACATTAAAAACAAGATATTTATAAGATTGATTTTATTGTTGTTTCAAAAAGAAAGGTCAGTTTGACGAGTGTAATGCAGTGAATTCCATAAGAAATACATACGGGTCATATTTGACCCACAACTTGGGGTAGTGATGCAAAAACTATTTTTACTAAAAAATAAGTAATAAAATTACAAAACTAGGATGTTAGAACATTAAATAAACATTATTTAAGGAATTCCCGGAATATTAGATGATTACATTTTGGGGGGATCAATACAGCAAACAAAACATTAAGCCTGGTCATTTTGACCCGGCATTTGCATCCTAGGGTTAAAGTATGGGTCGCACCCAACGTGGGTCGCGACGTAAATGTGTAATTATTTCATTAATTACTGGAATTGATTTGGCCAAGTGCAACTACACTCTCGGTTCAGTGCGCTCTCTGCATAGCAGCGGTCTGCTCAGTTTGGCAGCTGGCGAGTGGGAGAGGTAGAGGTAGAGGTAGATGCCCGTGTGCTTCGCGATTTACTGGATCTTTTTCTGCGACCCACACGCTGCAGCGCTGTCGTTCAAGCCACTGCCTTGTTATTCCCACTCGCCATCACTCACCGCTGTCATGAAATGGACTCATGCTAGTTCTGACTGAGCTCAGTCGTCACAAAACGCAAATACGGTGATGTCTTTCCGTCTCTTTCATACACACTTTGAGAAATAACGAGGAGCGCCCACAATGTGTTTTGTGCGGGGGAGTGCTTAGTAATAAGTCTGTCAAAACTAACAGATTAATAAAACGACACGTCCCGACCAAACATCCACAGCATGAAGGTAAACCCAGAGACTTATTTCAGAACAGGGCAGAATGCTTCAGGAAACAGTTATTCGAAAGTGTAAAAGTAAGTCAACTAGCATGGCATTGTTGTCATTTTATAACAGGTGATGATAATCAGAAATAAGGGAGTACTATCTCTCATAGTAGTAGATGTGAGTTTCTCACAATCAAACAATCCCCTGGCCTTGTAACGTTACACAGCAAATAGCGAACGTTAGCCAAATCAAGCTAGCACAGATGAAGATGAAAACTTATCAGGCCTACTGTACATTTTACTGTATAAATTATTGTTGAAAACAAGTCTAGGTTGGAACTGTTGCTGTTAAAATACAAGTAATAATTTTTATTCTGAACTGGAATAAACTGATGCTTTTTGAGGCAAACACACTCACACAGTTCTAGGTTGCTCATCTACAGCAGGAAGCGATCTCATGCCTTACTGAGAAAGCAGTAGATTGTTCTGATCCAGTGTGGCACCACATACCTATGCAAGTCAGGGTTCTCAAGTACCTCTCATCAGGACTGTTTATATGTGTATATTTGTGTTTTCTGGTCTACATCTGTGTGATGTGATCAATCAGTTTATTCCAGTTCAGAATAAAAAATGTATTGTATTTTAATAGCAACAGTTCCAACCTAGACTTTCTATCAATAATAATTTCTACATTAAGATGTACAGTAGGCCTGATCATTTTCTATCTGTACTTAGGGTTGCACTATCAGTACTGTGGCTAGCGTTCCAATTGCAAGATATATCCGTTTAATTTTGTTCAAAAAAGAGACACCAACCTCGTATCCAAAGTGTTTACTAGATAGTTAACTAGTTGGCTAGCCTTCCCGTAAAAAAATAATAATTACTTGCCCATCAAATTTTAATTGTATATCGAATGTGCAATACGTGCAGTTATCTGTAATTAAACCCTGCGCACTAAGGACTGTATTGTAAGGGAATTACTATTATTACCCCAAATTATATCATACACACATTTAGCTATTTAAGTATCTCTTCCTGTCATTTACCTGTACAGTTTATGTAACCATGCAAGTCCGGGTCTGGTCGTCTGTTCCGCTCCAGGGCCAGAGCAGTCCGCTTCACCGGTGCCCAGTCCGGGCCAGTTATTTGCCCCGCTCCATGGCCGGAGCAGTTTACCCCACCGGTGCCCAGTCCGGGCCTGGTTATTTGCTCCGCTCCATGGCCGGAGCTGTTTACCCCACCGGTGCCCAGTCCGGGCCCGTTTATTTGCCCTGCTCCATGGCCGGAGCCATTTACCCCACCGGTGCCCAGTCCGGGCCAGGTCGTCTGCCCCGCTCCATGGCCGGAGCCGTTTACCCCACCGGTACCCAGTCCGGGCCCGGTCATAAGGAAAAAGCATGGGAGGAAGCTGTCTACTTCGCCGGAGCCAGAACCGCCACCGACGAGCTAATCTTCCCTCCCTAACCCTCCCCCATGTATTTGTGTTTTTTGTTGGCGTTCGGGAGTCCGCGCCTTTGGGGGGGGTACTGTCAGGCTCTGGCCATAGAGAAGCCTATTGCTTCTCTATGTAGCCATGGTTAGAGTCTGACAGGTCTTATTTTCGGTTTCTATGTGGTGGTTTGTGTTGGATCCCTAATTAGAGGCAGCTGCAGTGCATTGTCTCTAATTAGGGATCCTACATATGTTTGTAGGTCCCACACCCTAAGTCTGGGTCATTAACTTCATGTCACGTCAAAGTAAGTGTGTTCCGTTTTGTTGTATCGTGTTTATTTTGTATAGTTCGTAATTTTTAAATGTATCAATTAGAAATAAAAACATCGTCGAACTACTATTCCTGCGCTGCGCCTTGGTCTGTGTATGCACCCTCTCGTGACATTCAGTGTGCGCAGAAAACAACAGGTGTAGACCTTACAGTGAAATGCTTACTTACAAGCCCTTAACCAACAATGCAGTTTTAATAAAAATAAGTGTTAAGTTAAAAATTAAAGTAACAAATAATTAAAGAGCAGCAGTAAAATAACAGTAGCAAGGCTTTATACAAGGGGTACCGGTACTTTTTAAAATTGTATTTATTTAACTAGGCAAGTCAGTTATTTAATCCCAGTCAAATTCTTATTTACAATGACGGCCTACCAAAAGGTAAAATACCTCCTGCAGAGATGGGGGCTGGGATTAAAAATATAAATGAATTAAATAAAAATATAGGACAAAAGACAAGAGAGACAACAGTTGTCACGAGAATTTTGCTATCTCAATGGTTGAACTCAACTATCACTCAAACTTTGAATAATTCCCAGAGGTTGTAAGGCTCTGGTTTAAACAAGAATTATACAAAGCCCCAGTCTACAATAGATCAGACGTTTATTCAGAGAGCTCTGGTCTCTCAAGTTTAGGGCACATCTTTTATACACACACGTTTCTGTCATATAACACCTCTTACTGGAGTTGTTGTACAATTTCATAATGTTTTACAATATTATTACATCCTGCAAGCATGCTTTCTGTAACTCTAGCGATATGTCATCTGTAGGCTAGACAGGTCATGTTTCCTGTAAATCTATAGCCAGAGGCTAAATAGGTCCTAACCGTTCCTTTCACCCTTCCTGTTATCACAAGTTGTTTGTCAGAGTTCCTCTTCTCGCCTTGACTATACCCTGCTTTTATTGCAAAATATCAACACAATGCCCTAGTCTTAAACCTATGTAATCACAAACACATAATTGGATTATTGTTTTATAGCTCTATCCGAATTTACACAGTTATTTCACATAGTTATACAATTTCAGGGTGGAACACTTTAGTCATTATCTTTAACATACAAATTCCTCTATCAACACTACATAAAAAGATACCTCAGACATCAACATAGCATGGCAGCAACACATGACAACAACATGGTAGCAACACAACATGGCAGCAACACAACAGGGTAGCAGCACAAAAGAGGGTACAAACATTTCTGGACACAGACAACAGCACAAAGGGCGGGAAGGTAAAGACAACAATACATCATGCAAAGCAGCCACAACAGTCAGTAAAAGCGTCCATGATAGAGTCTATGAATGAAGAGATTGAGATAAAACTGTCCAGTTTGAGTGTTTGTTGCAGCTCGTTCCAGTCGCTAGCTGCAGCAAACTGGAAAGACGAGAGACCCAGGGATGTGTTCGCTTTGGGGACCATTAACAGAATGTGACTGGCAGAACAGGTGTTGTATGTGGAGGATGAGGGCTGCAGCAGATATCTCAGATAGGGGGCAGTGAGTCCTAAGAGGGTTTTTATAAATAAGCATCAACCAGTGGGTCTTGCGACGGGTATACAGAGATGACCAGTTTACAGAGGAGTATAGAGTGCAGTGAATTGTCCTATAAGGAGCGATGGCCGAATGGTAAAGAACATCTAGCCGCTCAAGAGCACCCTTACCTGCTGATCTATAAATTATGTCTCCGTAATCTAGCATGGGTAGGATGGTCATCTGAATCAGGGTTAGTTTGGCAGCTGGAGTGATAGAGGAGCAATTACGATAGAGGAAACCAAGTCTAGATTTAACTTTAGCCTGCAGCTTAGATACTCCCGAGTACTTGTATGATGTGACTACCTCAAGCTCTAAACCCTCAGAGGTAGTAATCACACCTGTTGGGAGAGGGGCCTTTTTCTGACCAAACCACATGACCTTTGTTTTGGAGGTGTTCAGAACAAGGTTAAGGGCAGAGAAAGCTTGTTGGACACTAAGAAAGGTTTGTTGTAGAGTGTTTAACACAAAATCCAGGGAGGGGCCAGCTGAGTATAAGACTATCATCTGCATATAAATGGATAAGAGAGCTTCCTACTGCCTGAGCTATGTTGTTTATGTAAATTGAGAAGAGCGTGGGGCCTAGTATCAAGTCTTGGGGTACACCCTTGGTGACAGGCAGTGGCTGAGACAGCAGATGTTCTGACTTTATACACTGCACTCTTTGAGAGGGGTAGTTAGCAAAGCCAAAGACCCCTCAGAGACACCAATAATCCTTAGCCAGCCCACAAGAAGGGAATGGTATACCGTATCAAAAGCTTTGGCCAAGTCAATAAAAATAGCAGCACAACATTGCTTAGAATCAAGGTCAATGTTGACATCATTGAGGACCGTTAAGGTTATAGTGACACATACATAACCTGAGCGGAAACCAGATTGCATACTAGAGAGAATACTATAGACATCAAGAAAGCCAGTCAGTTGATTATTGGCAAGTTTTTCCAAAACTTTTGATAAACAGGGCAAAATAGAAATAGGCCTATAACAGTTAGGATAAGCTTGAACTCCCCCTTTAAGAGCTCAGCCATGTGCTTCTTATCAGTAACAACCACATCATCAACTTTAAGGGACATGGGCAGCTGTGAGGAGGAGGGTACAATGTGCGGGGTTAGTCAAGGTTATTTGTAAATATGGGTAGAGTTAAAGTGACTATGCATAGATAATAAACAGAGAGTAGCAGCAGCGTAAGCGAGGCGGGGGGAACAATGCAAATAGTCCGGTTAGCCATTTGATTAGCTGTTCAGGAGTCTTATGGCTTGGCGGTAGAAGCTGTTAAGAAGCCTTTTGGACCTAGACTTGGCGCTCCAGTACCGCTTGCCGTGTGGTAGCAGAGAGAACAGTCTATGACTAGGGTGGCTGGAGTCTTTGAAAATTATTAGGGCCTTCCTCTGACACCGCCTGGTATAGAAGTCCTGGATGGCAGGAAGCTTGGCCCCAGTGATGTACTGGGCTGTACGAATTACCCTCTGTAGTGCCTTGCAGTCGGAGGCCAAGTAGTTGCCATACCAGGCAGTGATGCAACCAGTCAGGATGCTCTCGATGGTGCAGCTGTAGAACCTTTTGATGATCTGAGGACCCATACCCATATCAAGTCTCCTGAGGGGGAATAGGCTTTGTCGTGCCCTCTTCACGACTGTCTTGGTGTGTTTGGACCATGATAGTTTGTTGGTGATGTGGACACCAAGGAACTTGAAGCTGTCAACCTGCTCCACTACAGTCCTGTCGATGAGAATGGGAGTGTGCTCAGTCCTCTTTTTCCTGTAGTCCACAATCATCTCCTTTTTCTTGATCACGTTGAGGGAGAGGTTGTTATCCTGGTACCACACGGCCAGGTCTCTGACCTCCTCCCTATAGGCTGTCTCATCGTTGTTGGTGATCAGGCCTACCACGGTTGTGTTGTCGGCAAACTTAATGATGGTTTTGTAGTCGTGCCTGGAGTACAGTAGGGCACGCACCCCTGAGGGGCTCCCTTGTTGAGGATCAGTGTGGCAGATGTGTTGTTACCTACCCTTACCACCTGGGGGCGGCCAGCTAGGAAGTCCAGGATCCAGTTGCAGAGGGAGGTGTTTAGTCCCAGGGTCCTTAGATTAGTGATGAGCTTTGAGGGCACTATGGTGTTGAACGCTGAGCTGTAGTCAATGAATAGCATTTTCACGTAGGTGTTCCTTTTGTCCAGGTGGGAAAGGGCAGTGTGGAATGCAATAGAGACTGCATCATCTGTCGATCTGCTGGGGCGGTATACAAATTGGAATAATGGTGTTGATGTGAGCCATGACCAGCCTTTCAAAGCACTTCATGGCTACATGGCAGATTACCTTAGTGTTCTTGGGCACAGGGACTATGGTGGTCTGCTTGAAACATGTTGGTATTACAGACTCAGTCAGGGACATGTCAGTGAAGACACTTGCTAGTTGGTCAGTGCATGCTCGGAGTACACGTCCTGGTAATCCGTCTGGCCCTGTGGCCTTGTGAATGTTGACCTGCTTAAATTATTTTTTTGAATATATATATATATTTCTTTATTTAACCTTTATTTAACTAGGCAACTAGGCAAGTCAAATTCTTATTTACAATGACGGCCTACCCCGGCTAAACCCGGACAACGCTGGACCAATTGTGCGCCGTCCTATGGGCCTCCCAATCACGGCAGGTTGTGATACAGCCTTACTCACATTGGCTGACATCTGCGTCATCTGACCACTTCTTTATTAACCACTGGGAGTTTAGTTTTCCTCCATTTCCACTCGGCTGCCCGGAGCCCTGCTCTGTGAGCTCGCATTGAGTCGTCTAGCCACGCAGCAGGAGGGGAGGACCGAGCCGGCCGGGAGGATAGGGGACATAGAGAGTCAAAAGATGCAGAAAGGGAGGAGAGGAGGGTCGAGGAGGCAGAATCAGGAGACAGGAGGGAGAAGGATTTAGAAGAGGGAAGAGATGATAGGATGGAAGAGAAGAGAGTAGCGGGAGAGAGAGAGCGAAGGTTGGGATGGCGCATTACCATCTGAGTAGGGGCAGAGTGAGTAGTGTTGGAGGAGAGTGACAGAGAAAAGGATACAAAGTAGTCGGAGACTTGGAGGAGAGTGAGATTAGTAGAAGAACAGCATCTAGTAAATATGAGGTCAAGCGTATTGCCTGCCTTGTGAGTAGGGGGGGACGGTGAGAGGGTGAGGTCAAAAGAGGAAAGGAGTGGAAAGAAGGAGGCAGAGAGAAATAAGTAAAAGGTAGACGTCGGGAGGTTAAAGTCACCCAGAACTGTGAGGGGAGAGCCATTATCAGGAAATGAACTTATCAAGGCATCAAGCTCATTGATAAACTCTACAAGGGAACCTGAAGGGCGATAAATGACAAGGATGTTAAGTTTGAATGGGCTAGTGACTGTGACAGCATGGAATTCAAATGAGGAGATCGACAGATGGGTCAGGGGGAAAAGAGAGAATGTCCGCTTGGGAGAGATTAGAATTCCTGTGCCACCGCCACGCTGACTAGATGCTCTCGGGGTGTGCGAGAACACATGATCATACGAGGAAAGAGCAGTAGGAGTAGCAGTGTTTTCTGTGGTAATCCAAGTTTCCGTCAGCGCCAAGAAGTCAAGGGACTGGAGGGTAGCATAGGCTAAGATGAACTGTTGGCCGCAGAACAGCAGTTCCAAAGGCTGCCGGAGACTTGGAACTCCACGTGGGTCGTGAGAGCAGGGACCACCAGATTAGAGTGGTTGCAGCCGCGCGGTGTGAAGCATTTGTATGGCCTGTACAGACAGGAGAGAACAGGGATAGACAGACACATAGTTGACAGCAGGGGCATTTCTGGCCAATTTGGCACCCTTGGCGGGATCTCTAAAAATCTGCCCCCCCCCCCCCCCAGTTTAAGGGGAAGTAAGACTTTTACATTTGACAAATTTTACTAATATAAACACTGAAAAAAATCTTATAGCCCTTTATTAGATGATTACTGAAAACTGATTTAATACTAAAAATATCTTACAATACAGTCCAGAATATTCAGGTTATACAGTCGTATGAAAAAGTTTGGGCACCCCTCTGAGGCTGCATAATAATTTACTCTGTTGTCACAGAAAATGATCACAGTGGCATGCCATTCATTTTCTAATAAAAGCTGAGTACTGGGGTATTGTCCAGACAAAGATTTTTAGTGTAGCAATATTAAGTTGTATGAAATTAAATCAGATGTGAAAAATAGGCTATGCAAAAATTTGGGCACCCTTGTCATTCTGTTGATTTGAATACCTGTAACTACTTAGCACTGATTAATTGGAACACACACATTGGTTTGGTGAGCTCATTAAGCCTTGAACTTCATAGACAAGTGCATCCAATCATGAGAAAAGGTATTTAAGGTGGCCAATTGCAAGTTGTTGTTCTCTTTGACTCTCATCTGAAGAGTGGCAACATGGGGGCTTCAAAACAACTCTCAAATGACCTGAAAACAAAGATTGTTCAACATTATGGTTTAGGGGAAGGCTACAAAAAGCTATCGCAGAGATGTAAGCTGTCAGTGTCCACTGTGAGGAACATAGTGAGGAAATGGAAGACCACAGGCACAGTTCTTGTTAAGGCCAGAAGTGGCAGGCCAAGTAAAATATCGGAGAGGCAAAGGCGAAGGATGGTGAGAACGGTCAAAAACAGCCCACAGACAACCTCCAAAGTGTCACTGTGCATCGTTCAACAATTCAGCGCACTTTGAAAAGGAGAAGCTGTACGGGAGAGTGATGCGGAAGAAGCCTTTTATGCACACACGCCACAAACAGAGTCGCTTGAGGTATGCAAACGCACATTTGGACAAGCCAGCTTCATTTTGGAATAAGGTGCTGTGGACTGATGAAACAAAGATTGAGTTATTTGGTCATAACAAGGGGCGTTATGCATGGCGGCAAAAGAACACAGCGTTCCAAGAAAAACACTTGCTACCCACAGTAAAATTTGGTGGGGGTTCCATCATGCTATGCGGCTGTGTGGCCAGTGCCGGTATTGGGAATCTTGTTAAAGTTGAGGGTCGCATGGATTCCACTCAATATCAGCAGATTCTTGGGAATAATGTTGAAGAATCAGTCACAAAGTTGAAGTTACGCCGGGGCTGGATATTTCAACAAGACAACGACCCAAAACACTGCTCAAAATCTACCCGGGCATTTATGCAGAGGAACAAGTACAATGTTCTGGAATGGCCATCCCAGTCCCCAGACCTGAATATCATTGAGAATCTGTGGGATGATTTGAAGCGGGCTGTTCATGCTCGGCAACCATCAAACGTAACTCAACTGGAGATGTTTTGTAAGGAGGAATGGTCCAAAATACCTTCATCCAGAATCCAGACACTCATTAGAGGCTATAGGAAGCGTCTAGAGGCTGTTATTTTAGCAAAAGGAGGCTCTACTAAATATTGATGTGATTTTTCTGTTGGGGTGCCCAAATTTATGCACCTGTCTAATTTCATTTTGATGCATATTGCACATTTTCTGTTAATCCAATAAACCTCATTTTACTACTGAAATATTACTGTGTCCATCAGTTATTTGATAGATCAAAATACACTGCTCAAAAAAATAAAGGGAACACTAAAACAACACAATGTAACTCCAAGTCAATCACACTTCTGTGAAATCAAACTGTCCACTTAGGAAGCAACACTGATTGACAAGAAATTTCACATGCTGTTGTGCAAATGGAATAGACAACAGGTGGAAATTATAGGCAATTAGCAAGACACCCCCAATAAAGGAGTGGTTCTGCAGGTGGTGACCACAGACCACTTCTCAGTTCCTATGCTTCCTGGCTGATGTTTTGGTCACTTTTGAATGCTGGCGGTGCTTTCACTCTAGTGGTAGCATGAGAGGGAGTCTACAACCCACACAAGTGGCTCAGGTAGTGCAGTTCATCCAGGATGGCACATCAATGCGAGCTGTGGCAAGAAGGTTTGCTGTGTCTGTCAGCGTAGTGTCCAGAGCATGGAGGCGCTACCAGGTGACAGGCCAGTACATCAGGAGACGTGGAGGAGGCGGTAGGAGGGGAACAACCCAGCAGCAGTACCGCTACCTCCGCCTTTGTGCAAGGACAAGCAGGAGGAGCACTGCCAGAGCCCTGCAAAATGACCTCCAGCAGGCCACAAATGTGCATGTGTCTTCTCAAACGGTCAGAAACAGACTCCATGAGGGTGGTATGAGGGTCCGACGTCCACAGGTGGGGGTTGTGCTTACAGCCCAACACCGTGCAGGACGTTTGGCATTTGCCAGAGAACACCAAGATTGGCAAATTCGCCACTGGCGCCGGCAGCAGAATGTTGCAGGCAGCAGAACGTTCTCCACGGCGTCTCCAGACTCTGTCACGTCTGTCACGTGCTCAGTGTGAACCTGCTTTCATCTGTGAAGAGCACAGGGCGCCAGTGGCGAATTTGCCAATCTTGGTGTTCTCTGGCAATTGCCAAACGTCCTGCACGGTGTTGGGCTGTAAGCACAACCCCCACCTGTGGACGTCGGGCCCTCATACCACCCTCATGGAGTCTGTTTCTGACCGTTTGAGCAGACACATGCACATTTGTGGCCTGCTGGAGGTCATTTTGCAGGGCTCTGGCAGTGCTCCTCCTGCTTGTCCTTGCACAAAGGCGGAGGTAGCGGTCCTGCTGCTGGGTTGTTCCCCTCCTACCGCCTCCTCCACGTCTCCTGATGTACTGGCCTGTCACCTGGTAGCGCCTCCATGCTCTGGACACTACGCTGACAGACACAGCTCGCATTGATGTGCCATCCTGGATGAACTGCACTACCTGAGCCACTTGTGTGGGTTGTAGACTCCCTCTCATGCTACCACTAGAGTGAAAGCACCGCCAGCATTCAAAAGTGACCAAAACATCAGCCAGGAAGCATAGGAACTGAGAAGTGGTCTGTGGTCACCACCTGCAGAACCACTCCTTTATTGGGGGTGTCTTGCTAATTGCCTATAATTTCCACCTGTTGTCTATTCCATTTGCACAACAGCATGTGAAATTTCTTGTCAATCAGTGTTGCTTCCTAAGTGGACAGTTTGATTTCACAGAAGTGTGATTGACTTGGAGTTACATTGTGTTGTTTAAGTGTTCCCTTTATTTTTTTGAGTAGTGTAGAATTGCTGATCCATACACCCAATTATTTATAAATGGAAATCATGGAAATTGTCAGGGGTGCCCAAACTTTTTCATATGACTGTAGATTCAGGTACAACAACACAGGAAAACAGAATAAAAAATAATAATTACCCACTAAAAATGAGTGAAATAATTATATATGCTGTCCCATAATAAAGATGGTGCTATTAAAACTTGCCTGGATCTGGTACAACTTCACCTGAGTCTGACTGACAAATAGGCAAAACTGTTGAGTTGGCTGTGGATGTGTCTTGACCTATACATTTGATCACATATGAAAAAAACATTGGATTAAAACATATCACCATAAAATTATAGGTGACAGGAACAATTATAAGAAAAGATCATCACCACAATCTTAATCAAAAAGTAAATAGGCTACTCACTCTCAGAGGGGATTGATTGTGTTGATGGTTCCCTTTCAGTGGCAGCAGCATCTTCTTTGCCTCTCCACAAAAATGTCTTGAGAGCATCTGTCATATTTAGTTACAAAATAATACATTTTAAAGCGCTGATGTTCAGAACACTTCAGACACTGCAACTAACCAGCTCACAGCTGCAATTTTAAAACTATTTTTTCTCGAAATATTGATCTAAACTGGCCTTAAGGTACCACTTCTACCCTTTGCCCACTGCCTGAGCACATGCTATGTATTTACTGCTACTCTAGTTCAGGTTTAGCTAGTTAGCACGCTACATTTCAAATAGCTAAAACCAAAGACAGACAGATCCTTTAAAAAATGTCCATAAAAAACATACCACTATACTTATGTCTTTTTTCTTCTTCATATTTCCTCTTCCTTCTATATTCTGCCCCCGGTGGCTTCGATATTTTCATGAGAACAGCAGTCAGAACGGCAGTCGGAAAATGTTAAATGCATAAACTTTCAACTGTCGCGCGCACTCGACTCACCCACCGTCCACACCTGGCCCCGCTCTCCCTCACCACCATCTCTCCAGTCAGCAATATCGTTTCACTGATAACAAATAATTAAGTCTTGACTTAATGTGTTATTAGTTTTATTTTTCAGTGTTTCTCCTATGTTATATTCAGAGCGGCTCCTAAACTGTCTCCCGGCGCTCATGGACCCGACGTCCATGAATTTAAAGCGCGACTTCTAATTGTCTGTTGGCTAGCTAACCAGACGCTAATCGCTAGCCGGAATGCTAAAAACATAGCGGGATAGCTGGATGGCGCAGCAGCTCTGACGATGATTTTTTTTATATAGTTTTTTTTTAATGATGAATTCCACTGTCGAAATTTGTCAAAACATAGTGACTTCCTTAATATTAGATTTCGTGCACCAGCTATTTTTTACAAATATACACAGACCGCCACCCCTTGTCTTACCGGAGGCAGGTGTTCTATCCTGCCGATGCAGCGAATATACCACCAGCTGTACGTTATCCATGTCGTCGTTCAGCCAGGACTCTGTGAAACAGAAGATATTACAGTTTTTAATGTCCCGTTGGTAGGATATCCGTGATCTATTTTGTTTTCCAATTATTGTACGTTGGCTGATGGTAGAGGCAGATTACTCACTTGCCGTCGGATCCTTACAAGACACCCCGACCTACGTCCACGATATCTCTGTCTTTCTCATGCAAATGACGGGGATTTGGGGCTTGTCGAGTGTCTATTGAAAATCCTTTGCGTCCGACTCGTTAAAGAAAAAATCTTCGTCCAGTACGAGTAATCGCTGTCCTGATATCTAGAAGTGCTTTTCGGTCATAAGAGACGGTGGCAGCAACATTATGTACAGAATAAGTTACAAATTATGCGGAAAAAACACACATAATAGCACAATTGGTTAGGGGGCCATAAAACTGCAGCCATCTCCTCCGGCGCCATTATATGACAGGTGTGTGCCTTTTCATGTCCAAAGTTGTAGAAACATCTCAAGGATGATCAATGGAAACAAGATGCACCTAACCTCAATTTCGAGTCTCAGAGCAAAGTGTCTGAATACTTATGTTTAGCACATTTCCAAACATTTCTAAAAACCTGTTTTCGCTTTGTCATTATGGGGTATTGTGTGTAGATTGACTATTTAAAAAATAGTACAAATAATGAAAAACCCTTGAATGAATTTCAAACTTTTGACCGGGGGTGTTTATATTTATAAAAAAATATATGGGGGATTGGAAATTTTGCGGACAATTACATTGATAGAAACCACAATCTATTTTCAATATTAAAGCTGATCCACCCCCTTTCAATGGCTTAAAGGTGAAATCTGTTGAAAATGGGCATAATGGAAATAGTAAGTCAAATATCCTGACATTCTCAACAACAAATGTGTGGATTATCAAACAAACACTTTGACAATGGAATGGATGCATTAATAGTTACTTTTCATAGTTATTATGCATTTGTGGCCTGTAGCACCACCAAGGCCTTCTCAGATGACGTAGACCCACTGAGAAAACTCAGGCTTTGCCTCGTAAGAATCTGACTTTCTAGGCCAGATATATTGAAATTTAATATTTAAGCAGCCAAATAGGATAGATTCAGACCAAATTTACTGAACATAAATCTATTATTATTTCCATTACGCCCCAAAATGGCCTAAAAATATATAAATAAATACGTAACGTGTTATCCGGCGTAACTATGTGTATCACCCAATTATTGTTTGATCTTGCATGGATGACAGCATGTAGCAGCAAAAAAAAAAAGCAAGAACTTTTCCCAAGTTGGTTGGTCTACGAATGACCTCATAGTTGATTTGGAAATAGGAAACTCTATCCTGACTTGACCTGAATGAACTGATAAGGCGTTTCTGTGTTTCAGACAATGTCTGGAGTAGAGCCACGATTATTCAGGAAGATAAGGAATCTGATAGCTGCCTTTGGTAATCCAAACCAGGGCCTGGCGATGCACCTCCTCTATCCAGTTGAATGCCAACACTGAAGTAACCATGAGATGATAAACTTTGACAACAATATATTAACAAATTTAATAATTCCTGTTTTTTTGTTTTTGTATTTTGTTTAAGTCACATTGTTTGAAGAACAATTTTTTTGCATTATGTCCAGTTCAATTTAAACCACTGATACTCATAATTCATCATGATACATTGAAAGAAGCATAAAAACATACGGTCAAGGAATTTGCACATTTATTTATTAAAAGTCAAACCTTCAAAGTACCTTGTTTTGAACATGAACTTCTTCATTTCTCATTATTTACACCCACTTCCTGGAGCACTCGCAGAAAATACATGCCTCTTGGTCAAAGCCCAGAGTAGAAAATGCAGTCAAGCAATAGTGTTTTCATACCATCAGTCTACACAGTATCCCGTACAACACAAATGTATCTTGGCAATCACACCCTCTTCGGTCTCGGACTCAGTTACCCGACTAATACAGTATCATCAATATGATCACCAATGGGCAGAGCATTATCAATTATAGGGAGTACTATCAATTAATTTACCCAAAATATGTTATATAGTATACCATATAGCCTATGTTTTATACAATACATTTTTTGCAATACAACCCAATGAGAATTAAAGTAAAAAAAACAACAGATAAGGTTGCACAGAATTATATTTTTGATGAACTTGACAGTATTAAAGTGAATATCAGAATATAGGGTGTTTGGCTTTGTCCAACAGCACTTCATGCTTTTGGTTCAGACTTTTCCACAGTGCTAAATGTTTCATTTCCATACGATAAGCTTAGAAAACAAATGTCAGCACACAAACCATACACATCCCAATTACAAAAATACCTGACAACAATACAACCAAATTGTGCGTGTGAGTAATACGTGAGGGTGGATGACTGGACAACATTACTTTTTAAACTCCGCTTTTTCAGTTCCAAACATGTCATACTCTGATCAAAATAAATAAAATAATAAATAATTAAAATTAAAGTCTTTTTTAGGAAATAAGGAGGATTCTTAGATGTTTCAAAAGGACTGAGTAAACTATTGCTTTACTAAGGCTTGTTTAATTGGGGCCGCATTGAAAATATTTTAGCTGTTGATAATTTCTGTGGAATACTAGACACAGAGGCATACAGCACTACTTACAATCTTTTCACAGATGAATAGGAATGACTAATGCTGGAACACAGTGTGACTTTTCTGTAGTAAATTAAGCACAGAAAAAAATCAATGTGTAAATATTGAAACATTGTTTCCAATTCGTTTTATCTGTGAGAAACAGCTACTCTTCTGTTAGTAAAATCCTCCTCCACATCCACTATATTTGACCTGTAACTAGTACACACTTAGGCTCTTGTAAACTACCCAGTGTGAATCTCCCTGCCCACTTCTCTTTCTGCTTTTCAGCCTGTTATGATTTCCCCTTCCTGATATGTAAAGTCTATATTTCTACCCACTTGATAAACTTTAAGTGTGCCTTGTCCTACAGGTATGGACGTTTTTTTTTTTTTTTTAACAAGTTTATCACTTTTTTTTCTTCTTTTTTTCATGCAAACCATTGATTCTTACAACTAATTCATGACGTTTGGATTTCTCTGTGACGGCAGAGACTTATCTTCTGTACTGTCTGCCAATTTACTTGCTAGCTCGATATTTCTATTACTGGGACACTTCTGTCTAACTGAACAGGGTATGGTAAGGATTGCCTTGTAATGGCATCAGGATAATTAAGGTACAATGAATGTAAGACCTGTGAATTACAATATGATGAGGTATTTGCAGCATTTACACTATGATTTAGCACTTTGTATAGGCCACCGTCTGCCCTGCAAGCTCCACTCTATAAGGATTCTAGTCCAGTACATAAATGATACAAATAATACTTTTCATGGTATGGAAAGAGATGTTTTTTTGAATTGTCATCCTTCAAAGTTTTTTTAAGAGCAGAAAGGCACAAGCTCCACCCAGATAATACATATTTTACACAAGCTCCACCCAGATAATACATATTTTACAATAAGCAATTTGTAAAACAAAACAAAAAAAAAGTAAAATATACTGTACAGGTTTTCAGCATGAATACTTTTTCCCGTTGCTCTGTGTCACTCCAGTGATCAATTCGATTGATAGGATTAACGATTAATAAATCAGTAACAACACATTGTCAAGTTAAGCACTTGTATCTCGCTAAAGCACTTGCTATATACAATTGAATGTGTCTAAACCCACACAATCTACTCCATTGTACCACCAGAACTTCAAATACGCAGGAAGCAGCAAATTCCCCGATGCCAGCGAGTCTCGTAGTCACAAAAGAAGACTGTAGCTGTCACTACCATTTCTCAAAAGATCAGAGATATGTACTGTATAAACTGAAATGAGAGCAATTCACAACACTGTTATACATACAGTATGTATAAAGATGAATTATATGGTAATGAACTTGATACAACGTCTCTCATCTCAGATTCAGCATATCTAACAGTTTACAAAGTAGGTCAAATTACAGAAGCTAGCTAAGTCACTCCAAAATGAAAGACAGTCAAGAGTTTCAAATGATCAACTCATTCTCAGAAGAAACAAAACACAGGTAAAACAAAATACCATCATTTGTCACTTTTAAAGGCAGTTGTCTTTTTTTAATATTTATCGTCATCATTCTAGAAAAAACAGTACAACAAATCATTGTATGTCTAAAAACAGACTGTCTTTGGTGAAGGGGAACACATGGCAGTAATGAAGCTCGATGCCGCTGTTACCTCCTCCCTATTTCACTTTGCCTCATGAAGTGAATGTTGTTGGCACTGTCAGAGAGCTCCAGGTACTGCTCCACCGAGAGCACAAAGTAGCCATCGTAGCCAGACACCTGTCCAGTGGAGAGCAGCTGCTGCCTCTCCCCCTCGGTCCAGAGCCTGGAGCCCTCCTCTCCTTCCTCCAGCCTCCTCTGCTCGATGACCCAGGCCTGCTCCACCGCCCTCTGCCGAGCCACCTCCAGCACATGCTCCCTCTCCTCTTCCTCTGTGGCACCGTAGCGGATGTTGAGGCACAGAGTCCCGTGCTGCATCTGGATGTCAGCGAAGCGCCTAGTCCTCCCACCCACCACCGTCGTCATCTGGGACACGGTCATGTTGACGCCGTTTTCCAGGACACGACCCACTCTGGTGTGGCCGAACACTCCCAGGTCCCCCTCCAGCAGGCCAGGCTTGACAAAGTAGTGAGTGTCCAGTCCGTCCACCGTGAAGTGCAGGCCGGAGAGGTAGACCGCGTGGTTTAGGACTGCCGCCACACGCCGGCTGTCCTCGCTCGCCACCCCAATGATTTCGGTGGTGACGACATTATCTCTGATGGCGAACTTGACGCCCTTACCAAAGATGGAGGAGATGGCAGAGAAGCGGGGCCTCCGGCCATGCCGCGCCCCCAGCTGACCACTCACCTTACTCATAGGCAGCCGGTCCAGAGAGATGAAGTTATTCAGGTGTTTCTGTAACTCACACTGGATACCCAACAGAACCTGGCAGACAAACACACATGGGATGGTTATCTAACGATAATAAGGATTATGTAATATCTAAGAATCATACATGGCTGGAGGTTAGGCTCTGTCTAGGCCAATTCTAGGTTTAGCTCACCTTACTAGGGTCCCAGTCTTGTGTCTTGGTTTGAGTCCTCATCATTTCATAGGTTTGCTCCATGCTCTCCACTTCCGGCTTGGGGTAACCAGGGACAACATTGTGGAGCTGGAACCCAAACAGTTGCAACCAACTGCTTATGTCTGGAGACAGAAGGTATTGAGGAGTCAATAACATGGCATGGGATTTTAGCTTTTGTCTTATTTTCTATAGTTTAAATGTCTGTCTTTAGAAAGTAGACATACAGTTTACCTGTAGTGAACTTGGTGACATCCTGTAACTCTCCAACCGGGTAGTTGTTTTTGAAGGAGTAGAGGTTGAAAGGCTTCGGGTTGATGCTGAGCTCCATCCACAGGTTATGGTTGGGAGTGGTCCACCTCCCAGCCACCACATCATAGTCCCTCCTCCCCAGGTGGACCAGCTTGGTCAGTGGGTCATAGAGACCACCCTGGAACCCGATGATCAGCTGAAAGGAGGGGTTTGAGTCTTGGTAAATGTCTCCGTAAGGGGTGTAAAGCATCTCCTTGACGATGTGTCCTCGGCTACTGAAGATGGCCAGTGGCGTGCCAGAGTTATCACAGGCTACATAGTACTCCTCCCCGCTGCTCAGCTCCATGGCGATAAGGTGTCCCTGCAGGTCATAGTACAGGGAGGTGATCTCAGAGCTCGAGTGGTTGTACATGTGGGTCACCCTGGTGGGTTTGGTCAGGTCAGCATAGAAGAACTGCAGCTGCTGGCCGTCACTGGTCCTGCTGGCCACCCGCCTGCCCAGGCCGTCATAGCGGTAGTGAACACTCCTCTCTGACACTTTGTCAAAAGCTTTAGCAAGCAGCCCATTGGAGTTGTAATCAAACAAGACATTGCCCCGCAGGTGAAGAAAGCCATCTTCATCCATTTTGTACTGAATTTCTCCGAGTCTTGTTATGCGGTCTCGCAAGTCGTAGCGCAGCGGCGTGAGTCTAGCACTGTTGCCATGACTCAGTAAATTAATGTTGCCGTTGAGGTCGTAACTATAGCGCCACTGTGGCCTATCATTCACCGACACAGCCTGGAGCTGACTGTCAGCATCATACTCGTATGAGTAGCGTGTGATGTTGTTATCCACACCGATCCTGATGTCACAGATAGTGATGCGGCCCATGTTATCATACTGCACTGTCATCCAGTAGGCAATAGACTTAAGGATCTCGTACTGGACCTCGATCACCTGTCCGTTCGCATTAAATATCTTTGTGTGCTTCATGATGTGTGTAGTAATCACTTGATTGAGGTCATAGTTTATGACACTGAATTTCCCAAACTGTTCAATCCTTCCAGACACGTCAACATAACGGTAAAGGTCAATGGGAAGAGGAGTTTCATTGATCATGGCCTGCATGCTGGTGACCCGGAAGTTATTATAGCTGTAGTCAAATCTGGCATTTACCAGGCCCTCCACACTAAACCTATAGATCTGTCTCCCAACCAGAGGACCTGTGGGGAGAAGGATGAGATAATGAAAGTTACATTTCTCAACATTTATAAGATGAATCACAATTTAACATTTTAAAAAACTGTGATAAATGAAACATAATATATGTTATTATAAAGTCAATTTGCATGACTAAAGCAGCTCTTCAAAGTTTGAAGACATACTTTACATTTTTTGGGGGGGTGGGTCAGCTTTAATATTGCAGATAGATTGTAGCTTCCATCAATGTAATTGTCTGCATACCTTCCAATTTATTTCAGCTTTTACTTCTTTCATCACATTCCCAGTGGGTCAGAAGTTTATATACACTCAAGTTAAATTGTTTAACTTGGGTCCAACATTTCAGGTAGCCTTCCACAAGCTTCCCACAATAAGTTGGGTGAATTTAGGCCCATTCCTCCCGACAGAACTGGTGTAACTGAGTCAGGTTTGTAGGCCTCCTTGCTCACACACGCTTCTTCAGTTCTGCCCACAATTTTTTTGAGGTCAGGGCTTTGTGATGGCCACTCCAATACCTTGACTTTGTTGTCCTTAAGCCATTTTGCTACAACTTTGGAAGTATGCTTGGGGACATTGTCCATTTGGAAGACCCATTTGCGACCAAGCTTTAACTTCCTGACTGATGTCTTGAGATGTTGCTTCAATATATCCATATCATTTTCCTTTGTCATGATGCATTTTGCACTCTGTATATAGATGTTTGTTTACTGTGTAACTCTGTGTTGTTTTTGTCGCACTGCTTTGCTTTGTCTTGGCCAGGTCGCAGTTGCAAATGAGAACTTAAAATGCCATCTATTTTGTGAAGTGCACCAGTCCCTCCTGCAGCAAAGCACCCCCACAAGCTGCCACCCCCATGCTTCACGGTTGGGATGGTGTTCTTCGGCTTGCAAGCCTCCCCCTTTTTCCTCCAAACATAACAATTATTCATTAAGGCCAAACAGTTCTATATTTATTTCATCAGACCAGAGGACATTTCTCCCAAAAGTACAATCTTTGTCCCCATGTGCAGTTGCAAACCGTAGTCTGGCTTTTTTATGGCGGTTTTGGAGCAGTGGCTTCGTCTGCTGAGCGGCCTTTCAGGTTATGTCGTTTTACTGTGGATATAGATACTTTTGTACCCGTTTCCTCCAACATCTTCACAAGGTCCTTTGCTGTTGTTCTGGGATTGATTTGCACATTTCGCACCAAAGTACGTTAATCTCTAGGAGACAGAACGCGTCTCCTTCCTGAACGGTATTCCGGCTGCGTGGTCCCATGGTGTTTATACTTGCGTACTATTGTTTGTACAGATGAACGTGGTACATTCAGGCGTTTGGAAATTGCTCCCAAGGATGAACCAGACTTGTGGTCTACAATATTTTTTCTGAGGTCTTGGCTGATTTCCCATGATGTCGAACAAAGAGGCACTGAGTTTGAAGGTAGGCCTTGAAATACATCCACAGGTACACCTCCAATTGACTCAAGTGATGTCAATTAGCCTATCAGAAGCTTCTAAAGCCATGACATAATTTTCTGGAATTTTCCAAGCTGTTTAAAGGCACAGTCAACAGTGTATGTAAACTTCTGACCCACTGGAATTGTGATTTAGTGAATTATAAGTGAAATAATCTGTCTGTAAACAATTGTTGGAAGAATTACTTGTGTCGTGCACAAAGTAGATGTCCTAACCGACTTGCCAAAACTATAGTTTGTTTACATGAAATCTGTGGAGTGGTTGAAAAATTAGTTTTAATGACTTCAACCTAAGTGTATGTAAACTTCCGACTTCAACTGTATATATACATATGTGTGTATATGTCTGTGTGTATGTATATATTTATACGTGTGTGTATACACACACACACACACACACACACACACACACACACACACATATATTTATACATACACACACAAACACACTGGGGCCCAAAAGTTTCCACCGGTCTAATGTCCATTGCTCTTGTTTCTTGACCCAAGCAAGTCTCTTCTTCTTATTGGTGTCCTTTAGTAGTAGTTTCTTTGCAGCATTTCGACCATGAAGGACTGATTCACAGAGTCTCCTCTGAACAGTTGATGTTGAGATGTGTCTGTTACTTGAACTCTGTGAAGCATTTATTTGGGCTGCAATCTGAGGCTGGTAACTCTAATGAGCTTATCCTCTGCAGCAGAGGTATTTCTGGGTCTTCCATTCCTGTGGCGGTCCTCATGAAGCTGGTTGAGAGAATGCCATGAGTGTGCAAAGCTTTCATCAAGGCAAAGAGTGGCTACTTTGAAGAATCTCAAATATAAAATATATTTTGATTTGTTTAACACTTTTTTGGTTACTACATGATTCCATATGTGTTATGTCATAGTTTTGATGTCTTCACTTTTATTCTACAATTAATTTTTTTTTGCAAATAAAGAAAAACCCTTGAATGTGTAATATTCCAAACTTTTGGCCCCTAGTGTGTGTGTATATATATATATATATATATATATATATACACACACACACACACACACACACACACACACACACACACACATTTAAAAAACATAGGTAAAGTATTTGTATGTCTGCCTAGACTAAACTAACTGAACTAAAGCAGAATTAAAGACTTGTACATTTTAATCACTTCTGTCCTTAGGAGATGAATATTGCATTGAGATATCATGGGACTGCAAATGAAGTTGGAGGCTGCTGACCTGTGATGCTTGAAATTGCAGGGGTGTGATACATTCAAAGCGATTGAATGGCAGTTAATTAATGTGAGCTTAATCACTCTCCCATTCAGCTCTGTAAAGGCCTCTAACAACATGTTTAATACCTGCATTTGGGCTCAAACTTGCTGAAGAACTCATAGCAAAGACTGCCTGGCCTACAGTATGATAGGTGTGCGAAAAGGTTAATAAATTTGTCATCTACACTACTGAAGTGATAAAGTGTGTAATAGACAGTGGTGTAAAGTAACTTTGAAGTCCTACTTTAGTAGTATCTGTACTTAACCATTTATATTTTTTACTTTGATTCCACTTCATTCTTAAAGAAATGATGTATTTTTTACTCCCATACATTTTCTCTGACACCCAAAAGTACTCGTTACATTTTGAATGCTCAGGCACGACAGCAATATAGTGGAATTCACGCACCTCTATCAATATAACGCGTTGTAATCCCTACTGCCTCTGATCTGGCGGACTCACTAAACACATAAATGCTGTGTTTATAAATTATGTCTGAGCGTTGGAGTGTGCCCCTGGCTGTCTGTAAAAAATAAAAATAAACAAAAAAAGAAAATCGTGCCGCCTGGTTTACTTAATATAAGGAATTTGATGTATAGCATTTATTTTTAAACAAGTGTCCTGTAGCCTGTCTATCTATGGGTAACAGGGCTGACGTGTTATGCTCGAACCGCTCAGTTTTCCACCACAAAACACAAGAAAATGGCCAAAAACAGTAGAACCAGCTCACCTGCTTTTACTCTATGATTTGAGTATTAGATGTTCAAAGTTTCTTAAATTTTTTTAAATAAAAGGACTAGTTTCACCATATTAAAACGAGAGTTCAGTTCATGTAACAGGGTTGACCTTAAAATGAGGGACAAATGTAAATTAATCACTAATCACATAAAATAATCTTCAAAATCAACAAAATAACTAGGGCTTTACAATGATGGTGAAAGTCTGGGATTAAGTTGGTTAATGTCTTCCTAGAAGTAACAGTGTTGACAGAGGGAGATGTCAAAATGCTGAATTTTGTCCCTTTAGCAAGCCTATATTGAATATAGCAAGCCTATATTGAATTCTCCATGTGGTCTATATTAAACAGTGGTGGAAAAAGTACCAAATTGTCATACTTGAGTAAAAGTAAAGATACCTTAATAGAAAATGACGTCACCCAGTAAAATCCTACTTGAGTAAAAGTCTAAAAGTATTTGGTTTGAAATATAGTAAATGGAATTGTTAAAATATGCTTAGCATAAAAAGTAAATGGAATTGCTAAAACATACTTAAGTATCAAAAGTAAAAGTATGAATCATTTCAAATTCCTTATATATTTTTTAATTTACAGATAGCCAGGTGCACACTCCAACATAATTTAATATCAAAGCATGTGTTTAGTGAGTCCGCCAACTCAGATGCAATAGGGATGACCAGTGATGTTCTCTTGATAAGTTTGTGTGAATTAGACCATTTTCCTGTCCTGCTAAGCATTCACAATGTAACAAGTACTTGTGGGTGTCAGGGAAAATGTAAGCGTAAAAAGTGCATCATTTGCTATAGAAATGTAGTGAAGTAAAAGTAAAAGTTGTCAAAAATAGTAAAGTAAAGTACAGATACCCCCCAAAATACTTAAGTAGTACTTTAAAGTATTTTTTACACCACTGATATTAAAGGGCCCTTCATTTAATAGAACAGGATTTTAAAATTCAATATTGGTGCACAATTTCTACTTAACATATCAAAGAGACGCAAAAGTCCCTCATTTTGTGGAATGACCCAGCTACCCTTTCTAGTAATATATCTAGGCTTATCATTGAGCCAGCCAAATCCACCAGCCAAGCTATATAATACATTCTTAAATATTCTCATCCATGCGCTCGCCTACCATCATCCCTCTCGCTGCTGTCCCTGATTGCTTATTTGCTTCAAATCAGACTTATTGTGGCCCAACTAGTGGAGGACCTGGGATGCTATTAAGTACAGGTTCATGTCAATTAGTTAGGAGGAAATCGAGGTGTATCTGTGCATGGAGACCAGGAGAGACCGGCAGAGTGTGGTGACCCCCAACAGCGAGGCATGCATGTCTCAAAGGGACAGAATAAAATTCTGTGAAGCTGAGGAAATTGCTCATCAGTGCACAGCAGCACTCCCAATCTCCAACTCCTCAGAATGGGTTCTGATTTGGTGCCCTATATAATCAGTGTGCCATTCCATATTGGCTTTATAGGGATTTCAAATCCTTACGGAGTTCCAGAGTCATCCATGGATTTAGGTGCCAAAAATAGATTTAAACTTAGCAGGATGAATAGAACATATTCGATATATAATTCTCATGGGTGAATTATTGGGGCCATACGCCTGAGGATATATTTCAAGAGGTGCTAATAGTGTATTTCATGATGGCATACTCAATCTCTCAAAGCAGACTTATATGTCAAACTTTAAGTCTTGTCTGACATAAAGCATTATCAGACTTGCTTAAGAACCCACAATAAAAGGATCATCCTCAGCTATGCAAAAGGCCTCCTCATCTAATATAGCTTATTGTATTATACTCCTGCAGAGGCACAGCCATTTGTGGTTTTATTTCTTACATTAACCCGTCATAATACATTCCATTGTAAAAATCAATAAGCTCCTTTATGGCACGCCATTCATTTGGAATCTATCTTATCTTCCTGTCATTATGTGATGATCATAGGCCATTACTGAAGTGTTTAACCGGCTTGTCTTCATTGTAAGGTTCTTCAATGCCATTCCCCATACTGTTAGCTATAAGGTTGTCTGTATAGCCTGTACCTGTTTGTCTGTAGCGGATGGTGCACATGAAGCCTTGGTTCATGAGGTGGATGGTCTTCACCCCCCCGGAAGCCTCTTCGTAGGTGTAGGTGACCAGGGTGGTGTCGTACAGGATCTCTGCCAGGCGGGACTGGCGCGTGTAGCGGTAGAGGATACGGCGGCCCGTGCCCAGGTACAGAGTCTGGAGCAGGCGGCCATCATGGCTGTAGTCCTGGATCACAGAGGCTCCACTGCCGTCTGGAGGGCTGTAGGTGTTCCTGTAGTAACCCACTGACAGCATGGATTGCAGACTGTGACGCACCATACTGGGCATGGTCACAGATATCAAGAAGTCTGTGTGGTCATACTCAAAGGTGTACCGCCGCTGGCTGTGCAACAGCAGCATAACCGACTGCAGAATACACAAACAAAGGTAGATTAATACTCTGAGCTACAGACTGCCACCTAATTCATATCCGTATATAGAACAAACTAAAATCCTTATGGCATTGGATTCTTTCTGGATCCATCACAACATGGTCTAGTAAATAACGGAATACCTTCTCCAGGAAAGTGTAGCTCCATATCTTCCCATTGGTCCATGTTCTGGAAACCACCTTCCCGTTCTCATACTCCAGTTTCTCTGACCAGTTACCCCTCTGGATGCTGGTCACCAGGCCTGCTGGAGAATAGGTCACATTCACCGCATTGTACTTGCTGCTGGGAGACCAGATGATAGGACGACCAATCTGGTCATAGAGGATCCGCAGGGTGAACTTGCGGTGGTCGTCATAGATCTTGCCCACTCGTGTGGCTTGGTTAAAGTCTATGGACAGCACGTTTCTGTTGTGAGCCTGGGGTTGGAGAAAGACAAGAATTAAACGTGAGTTCCTTCCTCTGAGTAATACTAGTGCTATTGACTATTTTTCCCAAAAGTTAACAGTTTTATCTAGATAACAATGATAAAAATGTTTCAAAAACAAATCCACTGTGCCAATTTGAAATGGATGCTTTTAAAGATTTCAGTGTGATGGTAAATGAGTGTTTCACCATCACTATTAATAGCGATTCAGACAGGCAGTAATGGAGCTGAATGTTCCCTCTCCGCCTCAGCTCAACTAGAAATGGGCCCTAAATGCTTTTATTTCATTTCATCCTAATTGGTAGGAAGAATAAGTCAAACATTCTGCACCATCTTCCCTCGTTATCCTCCTCTCTCTGAAACAGTCATCATCGTCTCTCCCTCTCTATGTGCATGTTCAATGAAGTCTGGGTTACAATTGATTTCCCATTTTCACTGTCTGAATCTAAAAATATTCCACAAAAGTTCTAGGGATCCATAATATTTGAGCAAGTCATGTGTAAATGTATATGTGACTTGTTTCAGGAAACTAGGCGTATGTTGCGCATCACTACTTCACAGGAGAGGCATTTTAAAATGCTAATTGATCATTAGAAAACCCTTTTGCAATTATGTTAGCACAACTGAAAACTGTTGAACTGTTAAAGAAGCAATAAAACTGGCTTTCTTTAGACTAGTTGAGTATCTGGAGCATCAGTATTTGTGGGTTTGATTACAGGCTCAAAATGGCCAGAAACACTTTCTTCTGAAACTCGTCAGTCTATTCTTGTTCTGAGAAGGCTATTCCATGCGAGAAATTGCCAAGAAACTGAAGATCTCGTACAACGCTGTGTACTACTCCCTTCACAGAACAGCACAAACTACTGTCTCAAACCAGAATAGAAAGAGTAGTGGGAGGCCCCGGTGCACAACTGAGCAAGAGGACAAGTACATTAGTGTCTAGTTTGAGGAACAGACGCCTCACAAGTCCTCAACTGGCAGCTTCATTAAATAGTACCCGCAAAACACCAGTTGATGTTGAGACTGGTGTTTTGCGGGTACTATTTAATTAAGCTGCCAGTTGAGGACTTGTGAGGCATCTGTTTTCATTCAAAAACAAGGACATTTCTAAGTGACCCCAAACTTTTGAACGGTAGTGTATTTTTATAAAAAATAGTTTTTTGTCAGAAATGCCTTCTGGAACATGTGAACTTTCCTGTGCCTTAATAACAAACTTGTATGCCTTGGATTGGTCTGCCATCTAGCACGCTTCTGTCTATAAAATGAGCTCCTCAGTATGTGTAGGTAATCCTTTCTAACACAGCTTTTTTAAAAGATATCACAAAGAACTGAAAAGGTGTTGCTAATGCGCTCCACTTTCTGGAGGACCGAGTTGAATTCAGTGGAATGTCTGGTGGAAGCAGAGTATGATAACTAAGGAGATGGAGAAAATCTTGGCGTTTGATTGCAAATATGCAGAGTCTCAAAGAGAACACATGGATGGCTGTTGTATAAAACACCTGTCTCTGGATTACATCTTCAAACTAAGTGCAACCATGACAGAGAGGGAGACACGTTCATCCATGTATACAGATAAGAGTCTAGCTAGCTACATTTTCAGATATTAGACATTTCTAATTGTGTCAGAAAGTATTTTTCATTGCAAGTTAAAGCGTACTGTTAGCTAGCTAGCTAACGTTAGCTGGCTGGCTCGCTAGCTAATGTTAAGTGTATGATCTGTGTAGTAAAATTATTTGTATCTCAGAGCCATTTGCATTGCTAGTTATAGGCTAATGTTAGCTATCTAGCTAATATTGAACCTTGTGGGTTAGTTTTAGCTACCAGCAGATTCATGCAGGGTAGTAACATTATGTGTTGGGATTATGGTTCATTGTTAAGCTAGTTTAATGTCTAAACAAAAGACTCCACTATGCAAGTAACCATTTCACTGTACCATTTACACCTTCTGTATCATGTGCATGTGACAAATAAACCTTGATTTCATTTGATATATTGTGTGTTTACCAGCGACGGTAATGTGAAGAACATGACCTGCACCAAAGTCAAATTAGGATATAAAGTTAGGCCAACGAGACATTGTTCAAGTTCTAAAATTCACCTTGTAGAATGCCCTGCTTTTATTTCGTCACACTCACAACCGTAAGCTATTTTCTGTAATTAGCTTGTCGTTAACTTGTAAATAATGATCTTATTGTGAGTTTATTTTCCTGTAATAATGAATACAAATGAGCTAAAGTTAAAGACGTTGTCAGCTATATATGATTTAGTCATTATTTGAACTGGCTAGCCAGTTAACTTAATGTTAGCTAGCTAACAAGCTAGAAACAAACCAAAACATTGTTTAGAAAGTTGCTTTTAGTTGCCTGGTTTGCTAGATTGACATATACTAAATACATTTTTTAATGTATGGGTTTATTTATGTTAAAATACAACAGTTATGCTATTTTGGACCACCAGGCTACTGATGTCATGCAGCCTGTCGTTTGTGTTTATACTTTTTCATAACGACAACAATAAGTTTGACGTCAGACGACAATAGAATGTTCATGATGTCACTGCGACAACTGTCTACAGACATAGTATAAACCAGCCTTTAGTCTTGAAGTCTTTGGTTGTTTAGTACATTAAGATGGTGTGGAAATGGGTGTAGACAAAGAGCTCTCCCGTACATTCAAGGGCCTCAAAAGTTAATCAACTTTCAAAGCAGAATTACTTTCCAATTGTTCCTCAACTGTATGACATAACATTTTCTAAGCTCCGAGTTGCTACTTTTATCCAATGTAAAAAACACAATTTCAAATGTTGCTACATAAGACCGAATCGAGCCGGTCAGTCACATATCTTCTATTTAACATGACCTACAGTGTTATGGAAGAGTCCTCAAACTCCCATAGGGAGACATTAGGTCTGTTGTAAGTACACTGCCATTTTGTACCACATGTAGACATTCCTCCCACACACAACATATGGTGAGGGGTATTGTGCTCATGCTGTCTGTTCTGCATCTTCATTACCCTGAGCCTGCGTTCATAGGCTGTGTAATTCCCTTTAGCCTGGTCTCTTCTCTGCCTCCACTCGATGACGCTGTTAGCATGCTCGCCCGGCAGGCTGATGTTACACTTGCCCACCGTGGGGTTGACCACACCTGCCGAGATATGGGGTTCCGTGTTCAGGGTCACCTCCATGCCACTGGCGAACGTCACCCACAGAGAGCCGTCCGAACTCACACGGTACGTGTTCTGAGCATGCTCTGTGTGGGGCCATGGGACAAAGAGAGGGAGCGTAACAGAGAGAATTAGTGTGTGTGTGAGTGTGTGTGTGTGTGTGTGTGTGAGTGAGAGAGAGTGTGAAAGAACGAGCAAAAGAGAGAGAGAGCAAGATTAAACTCATTCAGTATTACAACATGGACAGTCAACTCATACTGCAACAGAAGACTGGTTCAACTGTAGGCTACATACTGTACATGACAGTTATAGCAGTCAGGGCATCTAGTAATACCATTGACAATATAATGCATTCATTATATTATTCACAGCTATATTGAAGAGATAACAGGACGGTATATTATTGCATGTGCCATTTCATTGGTATCCCCTTAAGTAACTGTATTTCTACAAACCAAACTTGATGAGACACTGGCTCTGGGTGTCAGAACAGAGGTGTGACTTTGAACGGAGACAACTTTATGTGCCATGGTTTAAACTCAACTCTCAACGGCTTTTTCTTGCTTCTTTCCTGTTTACTGCCTCACCAACTCTTTACACTTTTGTCAGACCTGCCATCTCATTGTAATAGCTGTTGGGCCGTCATTCAAATTGTTCACCTCATGCATATGAACAATGTGTTGAGGACACCGAAATAACAGATACAAGGAGGAATATACTGTATTTGCTTCATCATTGCTAGTGAGTAGACAACATAAAAAGCTACAGCATGATAATGAAGAAACGAGATGAGAAAATGACGTGAAACTTTACTACTACCTTGGCGTAATGTATAGATAGTGCTGGCAGCGGAGAAATTTGTGGCTGTGATGAATTTCTCCAGATTTGAAGTGTCTGCTTCCACCCGCACTGATTTCTCCATATTGCTGTGGAAACTGCTGACCTCTCCCGTTGGCAAGGTGACATTGATAAGATGACCGTCATAATTATACCTGGTCAAGGAAACACACGGTCAAATAACATCCTACATCCTTGTGACAACCTTGTGTAGTAACATTTTTATATTTCAGTGGATTCCAGAATACTGAAAGGTGAGCGCCATCCTGTAGTTCCTTAGCTTGACCACTGGGAGGCAGTACAATGATGCTGCTGGAACAAAGGAGCCAATGAGGTATGACCTCCAAAGGCAGTCTTACCGCAGGACACTGAGGACAGTCTTAGAATGGGGTTTGGGTGGATTTAGGCTTTTTCACAGAGACACAATAAAGGAGAGTTTGTACTGCCGATCAAACAAAATTAAAAGGCAGTGAAAAAGATTCTTTGCCCCTGACATTCGAACGGATTTGAAACAAATCCCTAAAAATGCCTACGCAAACATTTTATATAATCACACTATCCCCACTTCTCTCTAAAGCTTTGAATCGCCAACAAAAAGAATACAATTTCTGCAGGCCAGTGTTATGGAATTGCTCTAATTACAGAAAAACATGATTTTGGAAATAATCTTCTATTAGAAAATACATTTCAATTAAAATTTTTCGGACAATGTAATTTATATACACCTTTCAAATTTCACACATTCCCAGCTCTGAAAAAACTGCAATACTGCAGCAAAATGTTACTGTATAATGGGAGTGTAGGTGGTGAAGCTCTTACAGCTCCACACAGGCAGACAGCAACACATGTATGGTTATGATCTGAAGGGTACTAATAGAGGATATTACCAAGCAGAATGAAATTGACATGAATAGAGGGGAAGGAGCGTGGTGGAAAACTCACTCATATACTGTTGTCCAGGCGTTCTCATTGCTCATGGTTGCCAGGAGACCAGAGTTGCCATGGTAGCTGATCTGCGCCAGGTCATGCGCCAGGGCGGAGACTTTCTTGAGGACGCCCCCGTTGCTGATCGTGAGCCAATAGACCTGACCCCCGGGCACCAGCAGCCAGAGGGGGACGCCGTTGGCATCGCGGCGCACGTGGACCATGGTGCCGTCGCTAGTGACCACAGCGCTCACATCTCCCTCGCCTGAGTAGGTGAAGTTATAGATGTAGTCCCCGGTGACCAGGCTGCGGGTGTGCAGGTGGGTGCCATTCACACTGAACAGATAGAGTTCCTGGTCCACCACAGAGGTGATCTCATACATGCTGTTTTGGTTGAGCTGGGGCCTGTTGAGGGACAAGGCTCTGATACGGATGTTCCCCAGGTCAGAGATGTACAGAGTCCCGTTAGGGGAAACAGCCAGGGAGGAGGGAGCCTTCAACTTGGCATCACGGGCATATCCACCATCTCCTGTGGGAACAGGACAATGAAGAGATTGAGCACTTAACTAGCTAAGATTTAATCAAATGAGAGACAATCATAAAAAACTATTTATGTATTCATACTTTATTCATACTTTGACAAGTTGCAATGTCAAATAAAGTTGATATGAATAATACATCCTAGACAATAAAGTGTTGAGTGAAAGGGAAATAAAGTCTCTGTTCATCCCACCCCTCCACTGAGCTATTTCACACATTAAAGTTTGTTTGTTTTGTCAAGCTAGACTGATGCAACCATAAACATTGGGCGTGTTATAATAGTTCCAAATCATTGCTTCAGAGCATGTCCAACCAAAGAGCCTCTCCGCAGGCCTCTGATAGACTGCTGAATTGAGTCTGAGGCATAATGGCGTTCTCAGCAGGGGACCCACCGGAAAAGCAGTCACAGTTGGGGTCGATCTTGCAGTCACACTCAGTGGGCGCCCCGGCCACCACAGAGATCTCCCCGTTGGTGGTGACCTGCTGGATGCGGTTGATCTTCCTCTCGTCTGTCTCAGCGATGTAGAGCGTGCCCTGGTGGGACACGGCGATGGCCTTGGCTGCCTCCAGGGTGGAGTGGACGGCTGCCTTGCTGACCAGGTAGTGGTCGATCCCAGGGACCTGGCAGTGGATGGGCCGGCCCGCCACGATCCTCACCTGGCTGCTCTCTGTCACCTGGATCACTATGTTGTTGTCCAGGATGTACAGGGAGTTGTCCATGGGGTTGACAGCCAGGTAGGTGGGCCATTCTAGACGAACCTAGAGCAGGGAACACACAGTTTAGCAAGTATATACAATTAGTGTACAAAACGTTAGGAACACCTTCCTAATATTGAGTTGCACGCCCTCTTCAGTACAGCCTCAATTCGCAGGGGCATGGACTACAAGCTGTCGAAAGCGTTCTACAGGGATGCTGGCCCATGTTGACTTCCCACAGTTGAGTCAAGTTGGCTGGATGTCCTTTGGGTGGTGAACCAATCTTGATACACACGGGAAACTGTTGAGCGTGAAAAACCCAGCAGCATTGCAGTTCTTGACACAATCAAACTGGTGCGCCTGGCACCTACTACCATACCCCTTTCAAAGGCACTTAAATATGTTGTCTTGCACATTCACCCTCTGAATGGCACACACACAATTCATGTCCCAATTGTCTCAAGGCTTACAAATTCTTCTTTAACCTGTCTCATCCCCTTCATCTACACTGATTGAAGTGGATTTAACAGTTAACAGCAATAAGTGATCATAGCTTTCACCTGGATTCACCTGGCCAGTCTATGTCATGGAAAGAACATTCCTAATGTTTTGTACACTCAGTGTACTTGTCATATAGATGGATGCCACAAGGTTTCTCCTGACACATTTCCTTCCCAGTTGTCCCACTGTCTTTGATTATGCATTTTATTCCAATGTTATGCAAATTAAGTAGTAAGAATAGCACATATACTGTGTAGACTGCTTGGACATTGTCTGTCTGTGTCATACATTCAGCAATGTCAAGTGGGCAATTTGTAATAGAGGACATTTTGTGAAAGCCTTATAATAGCATGTGACTATTGGGAAAAAAGCTGTACGTTGTGTTTGTTCTGTACAAGTGGTAATGTCACTGTAAGGTCATTTTTGGACGTGTGCTCACACTGTGTTCCCATGAGACTCAGCTAAGGACACACATTTAAAATAAAAAGCTCCATGGTATAGTTCACTAATTGTGAGTGGGATACTTAAGGGTGCTGGACAAAGTCCTAATAAAGAAAGCTGTCCATATAATCGCCCCTGTGTTTAATTGGATCATGAAAAACCATTCTTCCACCACAAATAATGGGTGGTAAGTGTTCCTGCACAATAGGGGTGAATGATTCAGATTGGTGGAGGATAAAATTAGTTGCCATCTCACCTTCAAGCACTCTGAGATGATCTGATGAAAGGGGCTGTATGCAAGCCAATTGTCCGTGAATGAAAGGAATCCGTTCAGGAATAATTTGACACTTCTCTACACAGGTAACAAAATATACTGACAGCATAGTGTCCCCGCAATGAAATTGGAGGTACGTTTTCTGAACACTTCTGTGTTGTGAGAGAAGTCTGGCAGCTCAGTGTTTGAAAACAGTTCCCAAAAAAAAAACGCTAATTGACAACACTTTAACATCTTTTTTTCTCTCTTCTGCGTTTGAAAAAGCTAAATCAATGCAATGTGCTCCATAAAAAAAACAACTGTGATATTGCTTGTATTTTGTTTGCCTGGAAATATGGAATGGTGAGATCTATCACATATTTGATAAAACGCCATCACTGAAGTATTCCATTCTTTAAATTCCCTTTATACCCACACAACGCTAATCTGCTTGCAGTGACTCAATACAACTCTCTCCTAACCTTTTTAATAAAGTGCCTCATTATTCACTTGAAGGGGTCTCATTTGCTAGGGGATGGGAACCAGAATGGTATGCCTTATTGCACCGTAAAGCCTGGAGTGGTGGATTGGATGGAGTATCGGACTATCTTTGTTTCTTAGATCTCTCCAGCCTTCTATTGTTTTCAGAATGGCTTGGGGGAGAAACACATCGCTCTGGAGAATGAGACCATGTTTCTCTTCCAGTGTGATGCAACAAAATAACCCACATTTTCTTCCTGCACAGCTTTGGTCCAAGCTGGGGACACAGTTTCAATTGATTGTCAAATGCAATTAGAAGCTGTTTGTGGGAGCTGTGCATGCTAAGAGGTCTTAGGACTTGCATACACCGAAAACATGCAAGGAGAACTCTAGAGAAAGGGAAATGCCATTGCAAAACTATAAACCGCATATACATTTCAAAATGGCCAACGCACATTACTGTGATTAGAGGCCGTGGCCTGATAGAATCAAATGTCCAAACTATCACAGTAGAACATTACACTTTGCATGTAAGATACGCGAGGAGGAGAGGGAGACAGCCAGCTCGCAAATGAGCATCTTGAGGATGAAGTTGCTTGGAATAATTTCGCTGCATAATACATCAGTGTAAAAGGCATTCAGAAAACCAACAAAATGAAAGCCAGGAACACAAAGCCTGAAATATGGACAGTAAAAAAAGAAATCTTGCATTTCAAACATGTAATGTAATTTAATGCTTCGTCTTGCTGCTTCTCATACGACTGAGCAGTTGACAAATGTCTATGTGAATAATAGGCAGTGTCATTGACTGGCTTATTGTGATGCAAAATAGGGTATACCGTATCCTCCTATATGAAGGTTTAATTGAGATGGTATATACAGTATGCAGAGTCCCTGTTGCCTCTCTACAGCATCACAATCTCAGCCTCAGACAATGCAAATGCTCTGGAGAAAACCCACACCCATAATGATGTTATATAGTTACGTCTCTTTTCATGAGCACTTTGATGGGTTCATCAGCACGTGATCCAGTCCAGTGATGCGCATGGATAATCTTTCTACAGAAGCAAATCTGTGCATAAGAGGAGAATTGCACGCTTCTTATGTGATAAGCCCTTATGGGGGCACAGCAGTTAATTTCCTGTTGCCTATTCAGAGCTGTGAGACCCACTCAGATGCGGGTCAATGTGCTGTGTTGCTGTGAAGAAGAGAGAGGGGCAGAGAGAGAGATAGAGAAAGAAAGAGTAGAGTGAGTGCGAGATAGAATGGGGGAGAGAGATAGAAGGGGGACAGAGAGGGGTAGAAAGAGAGAGGGGTGAAGTGAGAGGTAAAGCGAGAGAGAGTCTTTAGAGAGAGTGACTAATGCAGTGGTCCCCAAACTTTTCTGAGCCAAGATCACTTTGAGTCAAAATGAAGGGGCGAGATTTACCACTCTGATTTTTTTAATTTTTTAAACATGATTTTAAAAAGCCTATGTAAAACTTGCCTTGCCAATGTCGTTCTTTTCAGACCATTTTATATTTCAAAACTTGAGGTATATAATCACACTGGTAATAGATAATCAGTTGTATTACTTGTGAGCTGAGTGAACATAAATAGAAATAACATGTTTTTTTTTAATTTACAGTCTCAGCCTCCATTGTCAGCTAAGATGGACCTAAAAAGGGGACACCGTCTTCGAGCTGATGGCGAAACTTGAGTCACACCACATTATTTATGCCTCATGCACAAATTCATGTTGTTACTCCTATGACCAGAAAAAGTTAAATATTCCTCGATATTAAAAAACACAGTCACTAATAATAACAATGCAAGCCTATCAATACACTTTGCTACTCATTCATTGAAGCTGCAGTGCTGGTTGTAGCGCGAGTGGAGAAGTGCATTTCAGGGCTTCTAAAAGTGCTGAATACAAACTGTTGACAGTGCTGAATAAAAACTTAAACATAAACTCAGTCGTTAAAACTGCAGCTATATTCGTTGACAGTCTCGCTTTAGTCTCTTTTAGATATTTTGAAATTACAGTATCAACTTACTTTGCTGTGTGCTCGATGAAGCTGCAGAAAGACATGGTGATCTGAGCAATCTGATTGGCTAGTAGTAGGCTTATAGGTACACTTGTTTTGTTCTCCAGGCACGCTGAGTAGGTGGAGTTTGTACCTTTAGTTTAGACAATAGTGTGCATCTGCAGCCTGCAATTCTGGGTGTTTTCTCAAGCAAACATCCCATTGGTTCCTGCATGAACACCCCCCCCCCCCCCCCTCGAGCAACCCATTGGTTCCTGTATGAACACACCCGCCTCGAGCACTACATCTTCATGCTTGTGACACTTTTGAATGTGGGTGAAAGGGGACATAAAGCTAGCGGGACACAGTTAGACAGTGGCTGTGTTCGAATAGCCATACTAACATTCTGTATACTACACACTTAATGAGTATACACTACATACTATAAGTTCATTTGAGTATATTGTAAACGAACCAACGGTATCCTTTCAGTTGAGAATAATAGCGTTACACCTGTCGCTATGCAACCTCTTGCTAGCTTGTTAGCATAACAAATTACTAGCGAGACATTTTCCCCTCTCTCGGAGAGTTCAGAGCACACACTGGCCGAGGAGTAGGGTTGATCCGAGCGCTCTGACCATCACAACGGCAGTCAAGCACACAAGCTAACTGGCTAACGTTAGCTACTTCCAGACACAAATGAGAGAACACCACACTCTGACCATTTTACTCGCCATAGCAGAGCTGGTTCGGCTGTTTTGATGTTATCCAGAGCGTTGGTGACTGTAACTGTGCTGCTGGCAACAATTTAATTAAACCATTTTGCCAACGTTTACTGACACCGGCCATATTAAATGGGTGTTGAGCGTTCGTAAATGCATCAGTTATTCTGCGCTTTGGCAGACTCAGACGACAGTGCTCTGAAATAGGAGTAGATAGCCAGAGTGAATTTATGTCCATTGAGAATGTACAACGACTATATCACTTATCTAAGAATGACGTGAATAATCAAGCCAATAAACGTTGGGTAGTTAATTAGATAGCATATAGTTAACATACTGGCAAGTTCCATGTATTAGTACCCAACTAACGAGGTAACGTTAGCTAGCTAACATACCGGTAGTACCTATTGCTGTAATGATATGCTATGCGGTTCGTAAGGATAGCGTAGCCAACACATTGTCAGCCAACATAACGTGTACGGTAACTTATTTGAAAAGTCATTAATTTATTACATTGCTCAACATTTGTCATAATTAGTTAAAGCAATTAATTTGTATCAGCTCTAGTCGGACTTCGGCAGCATATTTTCCACCATTTTCTTCAAATCTGAAAACGTTTCTGAAGAATTGCATTATGGGCCCTAAAAGTATTCTTTGCATACTAACTCTAATATGACCAATAAGCATACTACATACAACATTTATATCACAAATAGTATGGTTAGTGCGATTAGTATGAGTATTCGAACACAGCTAGTGTAATTCGCTTCCTCCTGCCGAACACCTGCCCTCACCGTCGTTAACAGAACTGTGGGAAAACAGTGCAAGGCTTTATCATGTTTTTTTTTTTATAGAAATATTTCACGATCGACTAGGAATGCCTTGGAGATCGACCACCAGTCCCTTTGGTGACCACTGCTGTAGGGCATATCTCTGCAGCCCTCTCTGAACGTTAGCCAGCCTCAGGATTTGTACAATTTTTGATGAGAACTTAATAAAGGTCAGGGTGTGAATTACGGAAGAGCCAACTGGGGGCTCAGCTTCCCTGAACGAGACTTTGGGGGGGGGGGGGGAGTCTCTGAATAATGCTAATTTAACCATTCTCCTATTTCTTTAAAATGTAGTGGTAAATATGTTTTACAGTGGTAAATATGAAAATAAAGCTTCCAAATATAACAAACACCCCACCTCTCTGTTATGATTTAAACAATGAATATATATTGGAGTTAATGCCTAAACTTAACCCTAACCTTAAACATGTGGAATTAATGCCTAAACTTAACCTTAAACACTTTGAAAATTTGGAACAACTTTGAAATTTGAAGTTGAAGAAACATGGATGAATGTCTAATTCTGGTTGGTCCACTCAGTAGTGCTGAATTCCGTTCCCAGCTGAGCTCCGTTACACATATAATTAACTTTGTACTTCCAAATTTTTTCCATTTGTTTGCCATGCGTCCTTGAAAAAATTGCCTTTATTCCAATGCATTAGATTTATCAGTTGATTTATCATTGTTTGCTTTTGTCAGTCAGCTGTTTAGAGTGCTCACTGCGTTGTTTTCCAGGTGCTTGCGGGCACTGGTGTTCTCTGTGCCATTCGTGGCCAGAAGTAATAGACCATTTATTTAATTGTATTATTTTCTATCAATGTTTGTTTTCTTTCCTGGATCAGTTGATGATGGTCGACAATATCACTAGACAACTAGCCTAAAGATTAACACCAATGCGCATCCAATCCATCCAACAAGTATACGTGTCATTAGGCACACTTTTTGGTGTTTTGTAACAGGCGACTATACAGTGCATTCGGGAATTTTTTTTTTTACATAAGTATTCAGACCCTTAACTCAGTACTTTGTTGAAGCACCTTTGGCAGCAATTACAGCCTCAAGTCTTCTTGGGTATGAACCTACAAGCTTGGCACACCTACATTTGGGGAGTTTCTCCCATTCTTCTCTGCAGATCCTCTCAGGCTCTGTCAGGTTGGCTGGGGAGCGTCACTGCACAGCTATTTTCAAGTCTCTCCAGAGATGTCCGATCAGGTTCAAGTCCGGGCTCTGGCTGGAGCACTCAAGGACATTCAGAGACTTGTTACAAAGCCACTCCTGCGTTGTCTTGGCTGTGTGCTTAGGGTCGTTGTCCTATTGGAAGGTGAACCTTCGCCCCAGTCTGAGGTCCTGAATGCTCTGGAGCAGGTTTTCATCAAGGATCTCTGTACTTTGTTCCATTCATCTTTCCGTCGATCCTGGCTAGTCTCCCCACAACTGAAAAACATCCCCACAGCATTATGCTGCCACCACCATGCTTTACCGTAGGGATGGTGCCAGATTTCCTCCAGACGTGACGCTTGGCATTCAGGCCAAAGAGTTCAATCTTGGTTTCATCAGACCAGATAATCTTGTTTCTCATGATCTGAGAGTCCCTTAGGTGCCTTTTGGCAAACTCCAAGCGGGCTGTCATGTGCCTTTTACTGAGGAGTGGCTTCCGTTGGGCCACTCTACCATAAAGGCGTGATTGTGGAGATGGGAGAACCAGAGGCACTCTGGAGCTCTGTCAGAGTGACCACCGGGTTCTTGGTCACCTCCCTGACCAAGGCCCTTCTCCCCCGATTGCTCAGTTTGGCCGGGTGGCCAGCTCTAGGAAGAGTCTTGGTGGTTCCAAACTTGTTCCATTTAAGAATAATGGAGGCCAATGTGTTCTTGGGGACTTTCAATGCTGCAGAAATGTTTTGGTACCCTTCCCCAGATCTGTGCCTCGACACAATCCTGTCTCGGAGCTCTACGGACAATTCCTTTGACCTCATGGCTTGGTTTTTGCTCTGACATGCAATGTCAACTGTGGGACCTTATATAGACAGGTATGTGCCTTTCCAAATCATGTCCAATCAATTGAATTTACCACAGGGGGACTCTAATAAAGTTGTATAAATAGCTCAAAAATGATAAATGGAAACAGGACGCACCTGAGCTCAATTAACCAAGTGTATAGCAACATTTCTGTTATTTATTTTTAATACATTTGCAAACATTTCTAAAAACCTGTTTTCACTTTGTCTTAATGGGGTATTGTGTCTAGATTGATGAGGAAAATGTTTTATTTAATCAATTTTAGAATAAGTGTCAGGGTCTGGCCATAGAGAAGCCTATTTGCTTCTCTATGTAGCTATGGTCAGAGTCTGACAGTGTCTTTCTTTTCTAATTCTGTGTGGGTTTGGGTTGGATCCCTAATTAGAGGCAGCTGCACTGCATTGTCTCTAATTAGGGATCATATATATGTTTGTCTGTCGTTCACTCTTGTGTGGGTCGACAATGAAATTTCCCCCCCGGGGGATCAATAAAGTACCTAACTATCTATCTATCTATCTATCTATCTATCATCTATCTATCTATCTATCTATCTATCTATCTATCTATCTATCTATCTATCTATCTATCTATCTATCTATCTATCTATCTATCTATCTATCTATCTATCTATCTATCTATCTATCTATCTATCTATCTATCTATCTATCTATCTATCTATCTATCTATCTATCTATCTATCTATCTATCTATCTATCTATCTATCTATCTATCTATCTATCTATCTATCTATCTATCTATCTATCTATCTATCTATCTATCTTGTCGATATATGTCACAAGTCACGGTGAAAGTAAGTGTACTCCTGTTGTCACGTCCGTTCAGTATTCGTGTTTGATTTTGTACGTTTTACGTTTGTTCGATCGTGTCTGTTTTGTGTCTGTTTTGTATAATAAAACACACAATGTCGAACTACTATCCCTGCGCTGCGTCTTGGTCATTCCCACACCCACATCGTGACAATAAGGCTGTAATGTAAAAAGTCAAGGTACTGAATATGCACTGTACATGCAGTTTGGATTCCGGAATTATTTTGGAGTGGACAAACATGCACAGGTAGCCTACTTTTTGAAGTAATTTTTTTGGACAATAAGATGAAAATATCATGACTGGTTGTGTTCGTGCCACATTAAAAGGTAATTCATTTTTACAGTTTAAATTACATCTTTATTATAGGCCCATAAAAACTAATCTGTACACGCGCTGACACCCTGAATGTCACGGTGTAGCCTAATTCGCACTCTGATAAAGGTGGTTTCCTATGGCAAGGTCCGGGGGCAGAGAATAATTACTCTCTGAGGGTGCATCCCATGCCCTATCTGGCCCTCAGCTGCTCGTGAGAGCAGGGACAGGAGCAAGAACAAAATTCTCCATTGAGATGGAGCATTCAGCCGCAAAGGCCAGTTAATCATGGCGGGAACGTCTCAAAGGACATTTTATTTATAGGTCAGATAGATATAAGATCTGCCTTTACTTGTTTCTTTTTTTTTTCTCTTGGACATTATTGTCTAATTGCTAATATCAGTTTTAATTTTTACCTTTATTTTACTAGGCAAGTCAGTTAAGAACAAATTCTTATGATGGCCTAGGAACATTAACTGCCTTGTTCAGGGGCAGAATGACAGATTCTTACCTTGTCAGCTCGGGATTCAATCCTGCAACCTTTCAGTTACGGGCCCAACACTCTAACCACTAGGCTACCTGTAACTGTGCTACTTATAGATGACTGCGTATAGATTAAAAGGGAATTGTTGTATGATAAGATCCTTGGAACCAGAGGATGATATCAATCATAGATAAGGGGTAAAGAATTGCTTTTGAAATACCATTCTGTCCATTCAGTCTGCCAGTATTGCTCTATGTAAATGTAGGCTTGGGATACCAGACATTCCTAGCTCTGCGTGTGTGTGTGTGTGTGTGTGTGTGTGTGTGTGTGTGTGTGTGTGTGTGTGTGGGCCGTCTTCTTACCTGTGAAATATCCATGCGGGCGTCACAGCTTAACGGCTGAGTGGACGTCAGGCCATTGGAACCAATGACAGTTGATATCATTCCTTTCCCATTGATCTTGCGAATCATGGTTCCATCAACAAAGTAGACAAATCCTTGCTTGTCCACCGCAATCCCTGTTGAAGGGGAAGGAGAGACAATTAATTAGCGCACAGCTCAGTATCAAAGAAACAGCAGTAGCACTTTGTTTTCATAGATGTGATTATTCTGACAATATTATAAGCTCGATATTACATGTGATGGAACTTTGACAACATTCACCAGACTCATTATGGAAGAGACCAGTCTTGTGATACAGGCTGTTTATAACAATCAAATAGGCATATTATTACTGAACTACCTTCAAAGGGAGAGAATTAAATAATGTATGTCATCTTTATACACCCATTCATTCCTTAGTGGACAATACACCTATACTGTAGCCTACAGTTGAAAACAGTGAGTCTGAAGCATGTTTGTTCCAAAAGAGTGAATTATGTACTAAAATCAATCAAAGAGCAGAGGCACCAAGATGGTATTAAAACAGAGCCCCCATTAAGGAGCAACAGATTGCAACAGCAGTCTATTCGCTCTCTCATCACATTGTTATGGTGAACAGCCTGGCTCCATGGTGGAGTGAATGACTACTTTTATCCCTGTCATCAGCCCCCTTTTCCCCACAGAGATGTGTGCTGCATGATAATAATAGCCAATTAATTTAATCAAGTGTCTGGGTATTATCTGATGAGATTTGCACTGCAAGTTGGGAGTCTTTAGAGCTCACAAGGCAAAGCAGGTTCCAGATCACATACTGCTGGCTGTCCCCTTCCTCCAACACTCTCCGATCCCAATGAATGAGGCAGCTTTAATCGTCTTAGAGGAGCTTACATCTTTAAAACCAATTCTGACATTTACGTTTTAAAAAAGGCAACGATTTGGCTAGTTGCAGCATGAATTCTGCAGCATCCTCTGTAATTGTGCTAATTGAAAAATATGTCAAAATAGTCAACACAACAACAGTGGATGAAAGCCTACAGAGTGCCTTGTCTGCGAATCAAAAGATGTGGTCAGAGTAAAATGTTAATAAAAAAGTATACTCTTTTGAGGTTTCAAAGGGTGGTTTTTAACACACTGACCATTGAAACAACATTTTATTAAGTTATTTAATAAATAATACAGTATATTTTCTTTCATTATTTGCCATTAGTACTGCCTGATATAAATATAATATAATATAATATAATATATTTTATATTTGAGAATCTTCAAAGTAGCCACCCTTTGCCTTGATGACAATTTTGCACACTCATGGCATTCTCTCAACCAGCTTCATGAGGACCGCCATGAAGACCCAGAAATACCTCTGCTGCAGAGGATAAGTTCATTACAGTTACCAGCCTCAGATTGCAGCCCAAATAAATGCTTCACAGATTTTAAGTAACAGACACATCTCAACTTCAACTGTCCAGAGGAGACTGTGTAAATCAGGCCTTCATGGTCGAATTGCTGCAAAGAAATCATTACTAAAGGACACCAATAAGAAGAAAAGACTTGCTTGGGCCAAGAAACACGAGCAATGGACATTAGACCGGAGGAAATTTGTCCTTTGGTCTGGAGTCCAAATTTGAGATTTTTGGTCCTACCTCAACCAAAGTTAGATGGTTTGGGATGAGTCGGACCGCAGTGAAGGAAAATCAGCCAACAAGTGCTCAGCATATGTAGGAACTCCATCAAGACTGATGGAAAAGCATCCAGGTGAAGCTAGTTGAGAGAATGCCAAGAGTGTGCAAAGCTGTCAACAAGGCAAAGGGTGGCTACTTGAAGAATCTCAAATATAAAATATATTTGTTTAACACTTATTTGGTTACTACATGATTCCATATGTGTTATGGCATAGTTTTGATGTCTTCACTTTTAATCTACAATGGAAAACATTTTACAAATAAAGAAAAACCCTTGAATGAGTAATATTCCAAACTTTCGGCCCCCAGTGTATGTGTAGGTTTTCAACTAAGACCGTCGATGTAGGCTTGGGAGCTGAAAATAACAGCTGTGTGACATACAACAGCGGAATTACACTCCAGCACAATGGTTGTGCATTTCATGTGTATCAGGAATGCACAATTCTGAGGTACAGCGCAGTAAATTGATTGCCATGGCATGGAGAGGCCTTGAAGAGCCTATAGAATGGACTTCTTTACTATGTCCGTGTGAACAATCAGACTAGAAAATTCTGCCATCAATCCTTGTACCACTCAAGGTCAGGTTGAGATATCCTGTTTGAGTCAGGCACTTAGTAAGCCTGGTGAGCCGAAGGGCATCATGTTGGCTGCTTCTCTGGGACTGGGACTAGCCTTGAACCTATTGGCTTTGTGTCCAGGTCCACACAGTGTTTACATCAGGGCTGGCCAGCCAACTCCTCCAGGGGTGCTGTCTGCTGCCAGCTATCTCTCATTTAGCCACCAGGTGAGTGGACTCACTCCTCTGACCAATCAATGATGAAACCAATAAATTGGGGGTGATTTCTTTCAACAGTGTAAATAAGATGAAACAGATCCTACAGATACTGTGTGTGTTTAGGCTTTTCTGGAAAAAGTTAATCTATTTCAGCACTGAACCAACTCTACAGTTGGCAACATTATATTCTCCAATAATTTATGCAATGGGTGGTAGGGCTAATTTAGTTTAAGACAAAGAGGATATTTTTAACTGATTGCCAGACATGCTCACATGAATAATATAACTCAAAATGCATAATTTAAAAATCCATATATTTCAACCAAAATAGTCACGAGTTCGAACAACGTTAGAGTCAATACTGCTTGTATAGAGACATACTGTACCTCATCATTGAGCTTAATTGCATAACATATCACTCTCATCATCTAGTTAATTATGCATGATATGGGATGATAAGTGGTCCCTTCATACCCTTCATAGTGTACCAAATAGCAGGTTGTCACTAGTTAACACAGCCACAAAGTCATAATTATGGCTAAATCCCATTTCCACAATTTCTTTTTTAAACCTAACCCTAACCTTAACCCTAACCCAAACCACACTGCTAACCTTATGCCTAACCCCAACCTTAAATTAAGACCAAAAATATAATCTGACTTTAAGGCTGTGTTATCTATTAGAAACCCAAATAACAATGAATAGAGATCAGAGCAGAAACCCCCATGGTACATAAAACACCCATAAATAATTAAGATGAAAATCATGTTTCAACTCATCTTAGTTTGATCTAATTAAAATTCCAAAATACAAAACAGCTTAATGTAAATATCTGTGACCTTGGGGGTGAAGCTGTTAATACGCTGGGCAACATGTTTACTTCAAATAAAATTGTATTTGTCACATGCGCTGAATACAATGGGTGTAGTCTTTACTGTGAAATGCATGCTTACGAGGACCATTACCAGACCAAGAATGGAGCTATATACAGGGAGGACCAGTACCAGACCAATAATTGAGCTATATACAGAGAGGACCTGTACCAGACCAATAATTGAGCTATATACAGGGATGGCCAGTACCAGACCAAGAATGAGGCTACAGTATATACAGGGAGGACCAGTACAAGACCAAGAATGGAGCTATATACAGGGAGGACCAGTACAAGACCAAGGATGGAGCTACAGTATATACACAGAGGACCAGTACCAGATCAAGAATGGAGCTATATACAGGGAGGACCAGTACCAGACCAAGAATAGAGCTACAGTATATACAGGGAGGCCCAGTACAAGACCAAGAATGGAGCTATATACAGGGAGGACCAGTACAAGACCAAGAATAGAGCTACAGTATATACAGGGAGGACCAGTACAAGACCAAGAATAGAGCTACAGTATATACAGGGAGGCCCAGTACAAGACCAAGAATGGAGCTATATACAGGGAGGACCAGTACAAGACCAAGAATGGAGCTACAGTATATACAGGGAGGACCAGTACCAGACGAAGAATAGAGCTACAGTATATACAGGGAGGACCAGTACAAGACCAAGGATGGAGCTACAGTATATACAGGGAGGACCAGTACAAGACCAAGGATGGAGCTACAGTATATACAGGGAGGACCAGTACCAGACCAAGAATAGAGCTACAGTATATACAGGGAGGCCCAGTACAAGACCAAGAATGGACTATATACAGGGAGGACCAGTACAAGACCAAGAATGGAGCTACAGTATATACAGGGAGGACCAGTACCAGACGAAGAATAGAGCTACAGTATATACAGGGAGGACCAGTACAAGACCAAGAATGGAGCTACAGTATATACAGGGAGGACCAGTACAAGACCAAGAATGGAGCTACAGTATATACAGGGAGGACCAGTACCAGACCAAGAATGGAGCTACAGTATATACAGGGAGGAGCAGTACCAGACCAATGTGCAGGGGTACGAGGTAGTTGAGGTAGATATGTACATGAAAGCAGTATAAAGTGACTAGGCATCAGGATAGATAATAATAAGAGTAGAATAAATAACAGAGTAGCAGCAGCATATGATGAGTGTAAAAGTGTGTGTGTGAGTGTATGTGTTGTGTCGGTATGCGTGTATGTACAGTGCCATCAGAAAGTTTTCACAACCCTTAACTTTTTCCACATTTTGATGTTTTACAGCCTGAAATTAAATTTGGTTAAATTTAGATTTTTTGTCACTGGGGACTCCCGAGTGGCGCAGCGGTCTAAGGCACTGTCTCGCAGTGCTAGCTGTGTCACTACAGATCCTGGTTCAATTCCAGGCTCTGCGACCTGGAGACCCATGAGGCGGTGCACAATTAGCCCAGCGTCATCCGGGTTAGGGGAGGGTTTGGCCGGCCGGGATGTCCTTGTCCCACCGCACTCTAGCGACTGATACAAATATTCCAAAACATGCACCCTGTTTGTAACAAGGCATTAAAGGAATACTGCAGAAAAATGCAAAGCAAATACCTTTTTGTCCTAAATACAAAGTGTTATGTTTGGGGCAAATCTAATACAACACATCAATGAGTACCACTCTCCAAATTTTCAAGCATAGTGGTGGCTGCATTATGTTATGGGTATGCTTGTAATCGCTAAGGAATGGGGAGTTTTTCAGGATAAAAAATAAACAGAACGGAGCTAAGTACAGGCAGAATCCTAGGGTAAAACCTGGTTCAGTCAGCTTTACACTAGACACTGGGAGATTAATTCACCTTTCAACAGTACAATAACCTAAAACACAAGGCCAAATCTACACTGGTTGCTTACGAAGAAGACAGTGAACGTTCCTGAGTGACAGAATTATAGTTCTGACTTAAAAATGGGTGTCTAGCAATGATCAACAACCAATTTGACAGAGCTTGAAGAATTTAGAACATAATAATGGGCAAATGTTACACAATCCAGGTGTGGAAAGCTCATAAGAGATTTAGCCAGAAAGACTTACAGCTGTCATCACTGCCAAAAGTGCTTCTACAAAGTATTGACTCGGGTGTGAAAACGTATGTAAATTACATATTTCTGTATTTAATTTTCAATAAATCAATAAAGTAAAAATGTCAAAAAATGTTTCACTTTGTCATTACGGGGTATTGTGTGTAGATAGGTGAGAAAAAAAAAAGATTTAATCAATTTTGAATTCAGACTGTAATAAGTGAAGGGGTATGAATACTTTCAGAAGGCAGTACATAGCTTTGTTAGTGTGCATAGAGTCAGTGCAAGATAGGGTCAGTGCAGATAGATCGTTTAACCACTTAATTAACTATTTAGCAGTCTTATGGCTATTTAGTAGTGTTATCACTTGGGGGCAGAAGCTGTCTCGGAGCCTGTTGGTCCGAGAACCGATGCACCATTACCGTTTGCCGGACGGAAGCAGAGTGAACAGTCTATGGCTTTAGTGGCTGGAGCCTTTGGCAATTTGGATGGCGGGGAGCTCGGCCCCAGAGATGTTCTGTAGCGCTTTTTGGGGTCGAGGGCGGTGCATTTGCCATACCAAGCGGTGATGCAGCCAGTCAAGATGCTCTCGGTGGTGCAGCTATAGAACCTTTTGAGGCCATGTCATCTACAGCGCCATCAATGTGGATGGGGGCATGCTCTCCCCTCTTTCTCCTGTAGTCCACGATCAGTTCCTTGTTGAGGGAGAGATGTTGAGGGAGAGATTGTTGTCCTGGAACCACATTGCCAAGTCTCTGACCTCCTCCTTGTAGGCTGTCTCATCGCCATCAGTGATCAGGCCTTCCACCGTTGTGTCATCAGTAACCTTGATGATGTTGGAGTTGTGAGTGCCCACGCAGTCGTGGGTGAACAGGGAGTACAGGAGGTGACTAAGCACACACCCCTGAGGGGCCCCCGTGTTGAGGGTCAGCGTGGCAGAGGTGGCTGCCTACCCTCACTTCTTATATGTGAGGATTAGTTCCAGTCTTAGAGGCAGAAATGCTAGGAACGCTGGGTTGGAGCAAATCAAACCACTTCTTTTGATTTGAGTGAAGCTGTTGATGGAAGTATTGACCACTACTACCTCAGGTCTTCTCCAGTTTCCACATATTGAGAGCAACTTTAGGATTTTTACTGTGTCCAATATTTCAAGCTCTCCTATACTGCAGGCATATTGCATGTGGTAGTTGCATTGCTGTAGCGTATGCATAATATTTGTTTTATATAGTCATAGTGAAATATATTCAAAGCATAATTTTAAATGCAAATATTATTTTTCTCTGGTAGAAAATATAAAGGGAACACTGACACTGTTACATGATACCTATGTATATGAGAGGTCTAAATAGATTAATCCTCCAAATATGATTGATTAAGCCTTCCGTAAATTAATAATGTCTAGGTTACCTCATTGAATCCCTGACCCCCAAACATTGGCCTGGTGAGTTACATTCACTGCTGAACGAGAGAGACCAAATAATTTATGGCACAGACAAAAATAATGCTACTTCAGATGCCAGGAGTCCAAAGCTATTACCCTGGGTATCATGTAACATTTCACAGCACAAGCTTAGGTGGATGTCCCGGGGAAAAGGTGGGAAATAAGATGATAAATTGACCAGTCACCAGGTCTGACCCAGCGTTAATACCTTGGCCAATGTATTTAATAAAATAAAGAAAGGAAAACATTAATTTTGAGGAGAAGCTCTTGACACTGATCTATCTCTGGTCTCTGCTGCTGGGGCGAGACACAGCATATCCAGGGCAGCCTAGCCTAGCCTGGCCAGTGTTGTTTGGGGGGAAGCTGCAGTGTGCCTGCCTGGGATGCCTGGATGACTGGGTGCCTGGTGCCGCTCCCTGGCTTCCACAGCCAGTTGCTCCACATCAGAGAGACTGATCTGTGGGTCCTGTTTGAGCGTACATGTGTTTACAGATGACTGCTCCTGCCACTTTCACACATGCTTCCTCATTAAAACAGCACTGGCAGCCTCCATGCCGTCTCGCACTGAATAACGCAGAGTGTACACGGCCTATGCAATGATTGCACGGACAGCTCTTGTTCTCTCTGGAGAGGGCTTTGTGGGTGGTAGCTTGATTCCTGCACCATACGGGAGGTCGATAATTGGCCATATATGTTTGAGTTGAGAACTGCCATAAACGTGGCAGAAAATGCTTTTGATTTTCTTTGAAACACTGCCACATTGCAACTAAACCATGGGATCTGTGTATCTGGTATAGCTAGCCCCCACCTTTGTTATTGAAAAATATTGAAATCCATTGTGGGCTTTCAAAGGGTTTAGCATTCTTTTTGGGTGAATAAGGCTGGGGGCTAAAGTGAGGGGTGTTCTGAGATCGGGACGGGAGTTACTGTATTGTACCATGGAAGACAAAGATGGTGTATTATTGATACTAATTTGTTTACAGTACATTGTGGCCCACTTGAGGCAACGTGTTACCAGATGCTCTACGGAACCTAGTGGTTGACCTACTTCTGGGAGACCTTTTTACGGTTAATCAAGAAGCAAACGCTTCTACATCTATTTCATGGCCAAGCACCTCTCCAGCTAAGTCATGAAAATACTTAATCAATGCGCAATGTGTTGCATTTATTTTTTGTTTATAATTGGTTCGCCCCCATATTTCCAGTCAATATGAATCCACTGAAAGTGAAGTAAACCCAATGTTTGTTTAACCACATCATAGCTGCTGCTTGATCTACTGTTAGAATAAGATACATTTCTAGCAGACATTACAGACCCTCTACACTGCATCTAAATGACATTACAGTAAGTAAACAAACAAGTAAACCTGGGATTTCAACTATTATCTTTAACAAGATGAAATCCTCCTGTAACAGTCAGTTAAATGCATTTATATCAGATATACAGTACATCTCTGGATATGATGGTATTGAGTACTTTTTGTCTGCTACACTATTTTTGTGTTAAGAATTGAGTGAGAAAACAACAACTCTCAGATTTCCGTGGGGTGAGGACTATCGACTGCTCTTAGGTCATGGGGTGTATTGATTTAAAATATATTTTAAAAGGGTGCAACTTAATTTTGTTGGGACAAAACTTTCTAAAAGCACATACTTGTTCTGAGTATACTATTATGAAGTATCTGGACCTGGTTATCAGACATTTGAATCAGTCTGCCAATGATCTTATCTTTCTTTGAAAGCATATTTTCATCCTTAAGAGCCCTAGACACTCACATATCAGTGTACAATTGTTGGAAAATCCACTTTATCTGCCCTCTTCTTGCTAAGATGCATCAAGCAACAGCTTGTTTACCAAGACATGATATCATTCGCAGTGGCGTACCAAAGTTTCTTGGGGCCCCCCCCCGCAAGGTCTGAGTAATTCTACACATTTTGCCATGAGGCTGAGAGAAAATGTTGCTGTTTTAAAGCAAATTTCCTGCAATGCTACACATATTGCCATGGGGCAGAGAGAAAAAGTTGAATTTCTATAGCTAATCTCATTCTATGATATTTTGCAAAGAGGCTGAGAGAATTTTGTATTTTTAAAGATAATTTCCTGTGGGCCTCCCTGCCTTGTGGGGGTGTATGTTACGCCATATCATTGGATATGCATTATCTAATGGATAGACTTGAACTCGGTTTAAGAAGTAGCCAGTCTACATTGCTGCTTATCCGTGTTCAAGTTCCAACCACAACTGTCAGTCGCTACCTCATCCTTGTTCAGTCTGTTTCCTGTCTGTGAATCGCAGTTGGCTAACACTTTAATATGTGCCACCAATCAACACCCTCAGAGCTTTACAGTTCCCGGATTATATAACAACGGAATGAATGTGTTCCCATGTTTACAATGACAACTCCCATGTTTACAATGACAACTCCTAACCTGTTGCTGTTCATGGACTCAAGGGTTTTGTCCAAAAACAGCATATCAGATGTTCTCTTGGTTAGAAGAGCTTTTTGCACTTTGTTACTTCCCTCTACTTTTACACCTGGGCTCAGTCTGGTTCCATTAGAAACATCAACTTGCTTCAAGATCACAATGTTTTTAAAACCCTGAAGGAAGATCTGGCCTTTAGATGTAATGGAACTTGCACATATTTAAACCATACTCCAATCTCCTTACTTCAACCAAAATCAAAAACATGATATACACAAGACCACCAGGCCATGCATATTACTAATACATGAACCCAGATCAATCGATCAATCAATCAAATGTATTTATAAAGCCCTTTTTACATCAGCAGATGTCACAAAGTGCTTTTACAGTAAACCCAGCCTAAAACCCCAAACAGCAAGCAATGCAGATGTAGAAGCACGGTGGCTAGGAAAAACTCCCTAGAAAGGCAAAAAACCTAGGAAGAAACCTAGAGAGGAACCAGGCTCTGAGGGGAGGCTAGTCATTAACAATACATGGCCATTAATGCTCGATTTTTCTCCAAGATGTTCAAACGTTCATAGATGACCAGCAGGGTCAAATAATAATCATAGTGGTTGTAGAGGTTGCAACAGGTAAGTACATCAGGAGTTAATGTCACTTGGCTTTTCATAGACGGGCATTTAGATGTTGACATGGCAGGTGCGGTAGAGAGAGAGAGTTGAAAACAGCTGGTCCGGGACAAGGTAGCACGTCCGGTGAACAGGTCAGGGTTCCCTAGCCGCAGGCAGAACAGTTGAAACTGGAGCAGCAGCACGACCAGGTGGACTGTGTGTTACATTAACTTTGCAAGGCAAGGCCTCTTTATCATTCCAAAATCAAATTAAAAGGCATCTGCCGACATTATTCACACCCTCTCCTGTCAATCAGAAAGGCTGACAAGTTGATGAAGGAAGACTTACAATCTGTGTGACAGTGACAGAGCATCAGCTAAAGACCCGCCAACACACCTAATTGATTCACTGCTTGATTTAGCAAAAACTGTGCCAATGTCATCTTTCATAATCTAGCTTCTCCCTCAGGCTGTCTTAAGGAGCTAAAAAAAACTAGCCCTTCACAAGTACTGGGTTAAAGGTCAGGGTTATTTTAAAGCATTGTTCTAAAGAATAATAATACAGCATTACTGTGTGAGGTGCTCTGGTAAATTGTGTTTATTATATCAAACTGCAAACAGACAGCACCTTTCCTCTGTATGACAGATCTAACAGTATATAGTCCTAGTCACAACAACCCTGCCAACCACCATCACCAAAAGCATACAAATTACTAATCACAAAATCCACACATTAATACAATGTATTTCTATTCAGGCCAAGTGGAACATTAGCTGGTACAGTACACAGTCGCTTGCAGGTGGAACAATGTAGTATTTACCAGGGGGACTGGATTGATCTCAATTTCGCTGTTGTTATGAGCGACAGACCAACTAATCCATCCCCATCTTGAGTGTCATCTCATCATGTCTGAGCCATTCATCAGCCTCACATGACTATATTAAAACAAACCCAGGGTTCCACATTAATGCTTGTCCTCTTGTCCCGGACAAGTAAAAAAAATTGCCGGACAAGAAGAATAAATCACACAAAAATTACAATATCAAACAATTAATAAAAAAACCTACATGTCAAAGTGTAGGTGATATGCATATTGGCTACAGCCTCATGTCCAAACATATGCTGACCCAGTGAAGGACAGTCACCCAACTTAAATCTGAGCTGAGGCGGTCAGCATTTTGAAACTATTTAACCATAAACGTAATTGTCATTTTATGAGTCATGTTTCAAAGTAGCCTCGCCTAAAATATGACCATAGAAATGTTGAGGAAAATTGTATAAACACGCCATTGAACCAGCATTTTTATCATGTTCTATTGTTTTTCAAATCAACATTATTTTATTGTCCAGTAGCAAAAGGCATAATCTTAGTCATACTAGCAACCCATGCTAGTTGATGCATCTTTAGATCTCCCCTGTTTTTTCATTTCTAACAGATATTTGTCACATGAAACCTCTTGTGTGTGGAGTGCGCATTGTCGAGCTTATAATAAGAAGAAATAAAACTTAATCGACAGTTTAAGCTAAACGGTCTGATCTGTTGCATCAGCTTCATTTATGTGTGTGGCCTGGTCAGTAAAACACCTCTTTCTCAGACAAAGAATAATCTGGTGCTATTACTACTTCTGTTTTTGCACATTGCAATTGACTTGACAGTTTCCTAAAATTTGATCACGCCTGAACAAATTGTTATCACTGATTTAATCACACCCTTACATGTCCTCAAAGATAGATCAATAAAACAAGACTACTTTGCTTATGACACATTGGGGATGTGAAGATTGTAGAACAAAAAAAAACAACAAAATACAACTGACTAAATGTAATACTGCCTGTTAATAGTACAGCCAGACTTATTAAGACTGTAGTTGGCATAAGAACGCATAATCCAAAGCCCTTTCTCTTTGTGTCCTATTTATGCAACACAACATAATGCAGCAGGATGGAGAAAATGAGGATAAATCCAAGGCTGGCTGAGGTGACAGTGATGAACTGTTGTTGTGGTTTCATGGTTCAGGGAGCTATTATAATTAATAGTTCTAATGTTTTATGTGCTTCTGGGGACACTGCAAAAACCGTGGGACTGAGGAGAGTGTCAATACAACATCAATATCAATGAAGGCCCAAACAGTAGTGCATGTATGGACTGCAGCTGCTTCACAATGACTGCATCTGTATCTGTGACAGCCAGTAATACTCATTATTCCTGAAGGTTAATGCCACGCCGTGGAGTACTGCAGCCTCTCCTCCTCTCGCCTCCCTTTACAGATCTGTCAGCCATGACACACTTAAATCCTGTTAGCAATACACTATCCTGCTCCCTCCCGGCCTGGGTGCCCTGATTTAGGAACAGTTTCATCACTCGTCATGGTTTTACAGTAACATCTTTATTTTGATTCGGCTGCCATCATTTATTATTATGTGATGATAAAACACACACAAAAAATAAATAAACTGACTGCATGGGACCAGGGACCATGTCACATGATGCTGTGACAGCCCTGTAAAGGCCTGTATGTTCAAGGGGGGTCGTTCCACGTTCTAAAGCACAAGAAAGAGGATTTCAACACCCACCATCTCGTTTTTGTTGTTTAGAATCAAATAAGATTAGCATTCCTGCAACATTATGTTGTTGAAATATAATTTGATCGCTGAGAATTAATAGCACCTAACATCTGATTTGCAACCCAAAAATGTATGTTTTTTTCTCCTGTTCAGAGACATGTCATTTAAGTTGGTAGATTTATGTCCTATCCTACATCCTGATATTCCCAGGTTCTGATCACTAGATGGTGATATAACTAGAAAACAGCTTAAACAAATGCAAATACACCTACTTTGCTGTTATTCTGGCTGCATTTTTGACATGACTGTAAATTAGCTGTAGTTGGCTAGCTAGCAAGCAAGGGATAAGAACGTTGCCAGCCAGTATGGCAATGGAACATTTAGAACAAACGACTGGGTTGCGTCCATAGATACAGAACAAAAAGACTGAACGACTGGGTCGCGTCTCTAGCAACCAAATCAATAGAATGAACAACCAGCCGGCTTGGGTAGCAACCCTAGATTTGTGTCTATATCTTGTGGAAGGATGATTTAGTATGAATAAATTAACATTTTTAATGAAAATATGTCAATCATTATTTGAATATGTAACCTGTATAAAAGTGATAATGCCCTCGAAGCCGGTATTTGGAGGATATATTGTCATGGTTTGCTGGCCCTAAAATTCCATTAAATCCTCCAAACACCGGCTTTTCTGGCATTATCACTTAATTATACAACAGGTGGGTCTAATCCTGATCGCTGATTGGTTAAAACGACATTCCAGCCAGTGTCTATTCCACAAGTTACCACCAGCTAAATCTATGACGTTAAAATGCCTATTTACTCTGTTCCATCTGACTGCGCAATCCACTGTCTCATCAGCCCAGCCAAGCAATCTATAAACTTGATCTCCACTATAAAAAGCATCTAGACATTATCTCACATTTCTTTTAGACTAAGATTTAGTTTTCAACAGCGGAGATTTGTATAAACACTCGTGTCCTGACTTCGTCTCGGGCCTAACAACACCCGTACCAATATATCCTCCAAACACCGGGCACTTTTCGGGCATTATCACTTCAGAATGTTCACTTCAGAAATTCACTGAGAATACATTACATAGTACGAAGAAACAATACTCAGAGCCGCATAGCCATAGATAATTAAATCAAATCAAATGTTATTTGTCACATGCGCCGAATACAACAGGTGTAGACCTTACAGTGAAATGGTTACCTACAAGCCCTTAACCAAGAATGCTTTAAGAAGTTTTAAGAAAAAAAAGTAAAATAAGCTTTGCTTCTCTATATTTCTATGGTCAGAGTCTGGCAGATCTAGTATTCTACGTCTGTGTGGTGTTGTGTGTGGGATCCCTAATTAGAGGCAGCTGCATTGCATTGTCTCTAATTAGGGATCCTACTTATATGTGTATGTTCCATTCCCATGGCGTGGTTTATTGAATGTTGTCTATTGTCCCGTGTCGACGTAAGTGTGTTTTCCTTTCGGTTCATCTGCATCATTGTTATTTTGTATAGTTCGCATCTAGTCAAGTATAGTCTCATTACTTAATAAAGGATGTCGAACTATCGCTACGCTGCGCCTTGGTCTCTCTACACACCCAAACGTGACAAATAGTGAGGCTTTATACAGGGGTACCGGTAAAGAGTCAATGTGAGGGGGCACCGGTTAGTCGGGGTAATTGAAGTAATATTAACACGTAGGTAGAGTTAAAGTGACTATGCACAGATAATAAACAGAATAACAGCAATGTAAAAGAGGGGTCTGGTGGCCCTTTGATATATGTCCCTTTATATATACAGGTGGCATACAGGTAGTATAAACAGGTGGTACCGGTACAGAGGGCACAGTGTAAATAGTCCGGGTGGCCATTTGATTAGCTGTTCAGGAGTCTTATGGCTTGGGGGTAGAAGCTGTTAAGGAGCCTTTTGGACCTAGACTTGGCGCTCCGGTATCGCTTGCTGTGCGGTAGCAAAGAGAACAGTCTATGACTTGAGTGACTGGAGTCTTAGACAATTTTTAGGGCCTGACACAGCCTGGTATAGAGGTCTTGGATGGCAGGAAGCTTGGCCCCAGTGATATACTGGGCTCTATTGTTTACATAATACTTATTCTCTACTTAAACTGCACTGTTGGTTAGGGCTCGTAAGTAAGCATTTCACTTTAAGGTCTACACCTGTTGTAATTGGCGCACGTGGCAAATACACTTTGATTTGAGATGTTCAAGAGTGGCCTGGAGTGTTATATTTTACCCAAAATAATAATCCCCCAATTTTTAAAATTATTATAATTTTCGATTTTTTACTCAAACCTCCCCCGGATCCAGACCGCAAGCCCATTCAATCCGGCCCGCTGGGCATATGTTGCCCACCTCTGTGATAAGGCCACCTCTGGCACCTATGGGGCCATGGGATCCCTGGTATTGTGTATTGGAGGAGCAGCGAAATTCATTTCCATTGCTGCCATACTGTGCTGTGTGGTCTAACTAAGCTGCACCCCGCCCAGATGATACGGCTGAGGGAGAGGTTGTGGGAGAAGAGGAGTTGGAGAGAGGAGGGGCGGGCACATAGCTGGAATTAATAGCGTCTCAGCACTCGAGCCAAAAAATCATGCCCGGGCTGAAGCCAGTCTAAATGATGTGCCCACACTACTCTGAGCCTAATTTGCCTCTTACACATATTCACTGTAGAGCGTAGACTGCAGATAGGCATTTCAACCCTGACAAAAAGGAGAGACACTCTGTTTGAACTTCAAAGCCGCCGCTGTTTGAGAACAGGAAATTCATGGGATCATCATCGGTGGCCAAAGCCTCAACCTCAACCAATTTCAAGGACTTTCTATTGACAAGACAGAAGCACATTTAACCTCTGCTAATAATATCTGTCAATATTCAGACCCTGAATCGAAAATACTTCTCAGGTTCAGAAAAGGGTCTGGTCGCTGGATGCATATACAGTGCCTTCAGAAAATATTCATAGCCCTTGACTTATTCCACATTTTGTTGTGTTACAACCTGAATTCAAAATTGTTTAAATATCTGTTTTTCTTACCCATATACACAATACCCCTTATTGAGAAAGTGAAAATGTTAGCAAATATATTTAAAATGAAATACAGAAATATCTCATTTATGTAAGTAGTCACATCCCAATCATGTCAGAATCACATTCGGCAGAGATTACAGCTGTGAGTCTTTCTGGGAAAGTCTCTAAGAGCTTGGCACACTTTGATTGTACAATATTTGCACATTATTCTTTTTTTAATTCTTCAAACTCTGTCAAGTTGGTTGTTGATCATTACTAGACATCCATTTTTAAGTCTTGCCATAGATTTTCACACAGATTTAAGTCAAAACTGTAACTAGGCCACTCAGGAACATTCTGGGCCAGATGTACTAACGCTTTTGCGCCCACTTCAGGCGTATTTGTTTCGCAAAGTGCGCATAAAACCATGGCGAGGTATGTACGAACGGGACGCACCGAGATGAAAGCGCCCCCTGTCACGGGAACTGAAAATGGCAAAATGCGCTTTTCGTGTCATGCATATGCATTCATGGGATGGTCAAGGGGAAAGTGGGAGTGTCACATAAAGAGATGGGAGGGGAAGCGTAAACTGCGCCTAATTATGTATTCCGCATTATGTACAGAAAAAGCCGGTGAAAGCGCGCCTCTATTTTGCGCTAAAAATTCTCCGCCCCTTAAAAGCAGGTGTAATTTAGGAAGCGGGTTTCCTGGCATATGCCTCCTGGTGAAATGGCAGCAGTAATCCCAGCAAGACGAAGACATAGGCTAAAGAGACGACCTGAAAAGATTTTTGCCACAAGAATCACACTTTTTCAGTTGAGTGAAAACAAAATTAACCGTTACAGATTAACCAGCATACGCAATATTACAGTTACAGGAATAAATCAAAGATGACATCGAATCTCCGATCACATTCCATTCCAGCAGTTGTTAAACTCCTCGCTACATTACAATTATTGGCATCAGGATAATTTCAAACAGTCATAGCATCAGCAGTGGGAATATCGCTGATCCATGATGGAAAGAGAGGAGGAGGCCCATTCAATTGCGCGTTTAAATACCCGCAATTTACGGTATAGTGGGTGGGGACAGGCGCTGATTACCTGATGAACTGCAGGTTTGGTACATAACACGCACACTGCGGTTTCACATCAAGCGCTTTCTGCGTCTTGGCCATGGCGCTATTAACGCTGCGTTTGCAAATGTACGTATATCTGGCCCTCAATGTCGTCTTGGTAAGCAAGTGTATATTTGGCCTTGTGTTTCAGGTTATTGTCCTGTTGAAAGGTGAATTAGTCTCCCAGTATCTGTTGGAAAGCAGACTGAACCAGGTTTTCCTCTAGGATTTTGCCTGTGCTTAGGTCTATTCCATTTCTTTTTATCCTAAAAAACTCCCTAGTCCTTGCCGATGACAAGCATACCCATAACATGATGCAGCCATCACCATGCTTGAAAATATGAATAATGGTACTCAGTGATGTGTTGTGTTGGATTTGCCCTAAACATAACGCTTTGTATTCAGGACATAAAGGTAATTTCTTGGCCACATTTTTTGTAGTTTTACTTTACTGCCTTATTGAAAACAGGATGCACGTTTTGTATTCTGGTACATGCTTCCTTATTTTCACTTTGTCATTAGTATTGTGGAGTAACTACAATGTTGTTGATCCATCCTTAGTTTTCTCCTATCACAGCCATTAAACTCTGTACCTGAGCGGTTTCCTTCATCTCCGGCAACTGAGTTAGGCATGACACCGGTATCTTTGTAGTGACCAAGTGTAATTAACCACTTCACCATGCTCTTTTACCCATCTACCAATAGGTGCCCTTCTTTGCGAGGCTTTGGAAAACCTCCCTGGTCTTTGTGGTTGAATAGGTGTTTGAAATTCACTGCTCGACTGAGGGACCTTGCAAATAATTTTATGTGTGGTGTACAGAGATGTACTCATAAAAAAATCATGTTAAAAACTATGCAAACACTTGCACACATAGCGAGTCCATGCAACCAAGGGGTTGAATACTTATTTACTGAAGACATTTCAGCTTTTAATTTGTAAAAAAATTCGAAAAACATTATTACACTTTTACATTATGGGGTATTGTGAGTAGGCCAGTGACACAAAATCTAAATGTAATCAATTTTAAATTCAGGCTGTAACACAACAAAATGTGGAAAAAGTCAAGGGGTGTGAATACTTCCTGAAGGCACCGTAAATCTCTCACTTCACAAAATACAATTTATTCAGCTCCATTTCAGATTGAAAGCAATAAGGTAGGCCTTGACTTTTTAAAAATAATTACTCTATAGGATTATAGAGTAATTGTAATATTAAGGTAATGATGATGCTGTACCTCTGGGATTGTTGAGGGAGGCCTCGGTGGCTTTGCCCCCGTCTCCACAGTGGCCCTGGTCGAAGGGGGTGCACTGGTCCCCATTCCCTGCCACCACCTCCATGTTCTTGGCCAGGTCCTTCGGCTCCGTGAGGGTCCTGAGTCTGTAGACCCTCCTGCTGCTGGTGTCAGACAGGTAAAGGAGCTCCCTCACTGGGTCCATGGCCAAGTAGTACTTATGGGCTGGGCTGGTGCTGAAAAGAAAAGACTTGTGAGCAAAACGTTACCTAGTCACTTAGGTCTACAGTACCAAAAACATGATCAATGTACTGTTTGTATGAAGTACACTGAGTAATCTTCAAAGAGCTGGCTTTTATCACTAAACACCAGTTCAGTTGCTTCCGACAGTCTTTCATATTAAATGGTTGCTCAAAAGGAACCACGTCATCAGCTCCGACATTAAAATCTTGCTGACGTAAAACAAACATCTGCCAACCACAGACAGACTCAATCTTTTCACCAGAAGTTCTTATTAACATCCTTACAGTGCTAATTATGACAGCTGTATCACCTTTACAGTTGATTCACTGCAGCTGAAAGGGGACTGAAATCATGACAAAATGATGCAACCTAAGTTCATGTGTAATGTGAGCCCTGACAGAGTGTAATGTGTGATGGCATGCTTCCCTGTGAACTCTCTGTAAATATTAAACTATGATTTACAGGCTTTGATTGAGAAAGAATCAATTGCGAACATGACAGCTGCTTGAAAAGATGAATCATATCTCTGGGCGAGAAGAGAGCCTGTTAGTTTGGGGGTGAGCATAAGAGAAGCCTATACCAACACACAACAGTGTTACACTGGCCTTCAGCAGGGCGCTCTCCCATCTAAACACACATGAAAGGCTGAGGCTTGTCTATGATAAGAGGCACCCTTTAAAGACCCCGCCTCGTTTGTATTTCTCTCCCCTTCCGATCCCTGCAACTTTTAAATCCAGGTCAATACACTTCCATATTGACTGACTCTCCTCGCTTCTAATCCTTTATTCTGTAACCAAATGAGAATATCTTCTTTCATCCATGAAAGGGAGGCTGCCGGTTTGCATCTAAAGCGCCGCTCTCTTCATGCAGCAGTGTCATAAAAAAACAGTTTTGAGGAAAACACATTATGCTCTGAGTCTGACTGAATACGGTATTGAAAATGTACCTGTGCCTGATATCTCGATTCCTAGCACCGTTGTAATAAAGAGAGAGAAAGACAGTATTAGTTCTTATCCTTGGAGAAATGTCTCCTCTTCGATCCATGATTACACTTTATGAAAGCATTTCAAAGAAACTTCTCTTTTCAGTTTGTTCACAATAGAATACTTATTTTCTAATATTTTTCCCATTTCATCTTGATAAATTGAACAATCATAACAACAATAGCAAATTATTTTGGCAACTAGCACTACAACAACTTTTATTACACTGTATATGTCGAATGCTTCAACCTCAAATAGTGCTTGAGATAATGTACAAAAATTCATAATCACAGAAAAACAATGAAAAGCATATTTAAAGATGCACTATGCAGAAATTGCTCCGCCATTTCCTGTTTGCTAAAATTCGAATAGTTCACCTAATTTCAGTTTCTGTGACAAAACAAGCAAGCATAGTGTAGAGAATAATTTTACCATCTAAACTGCTGTGAAATATATTTTCCATAACCCAAAATATTGTATTTTCAGCTGTTTAGAGTTGGTGTAGAAAAGCGCAAAAATTAAACTTAAGAATAAGAAGAATAGAAATAGCGCACATAGAACAGATCTACCACTTCTTAGACTTGCTTTCAATGAGAATGACATATCTATAACCCATATTTATATGTGAATTTGGTCGGGTCGCCCAAAAAGTTACATATTGCTGCTTAAACTGTTAGTCTTAAAGTCTCACCTCAGTTCTAGAATGCTAATAGCAAATCCGTTGGGTAGAATCCTTCTGATGAAGTTGAAGTCGCCAATGTAGATGCTACCGTCGGAGCCACAAGTGATAGCAACAGGAGCGTAGAGCTTGCTACCCATGGCAGGGCCATTACAGTTGGGGCAGGGGATGGTGCGCACGTACCCCGTCCCCATCACTGTGTGGATGACTGGCGGTTGCTGGGAGATGAAGATGTTCTCTCCATTCCCTTTGTGTAGGACACCTGGAGTTGAAGGACAACTAGCAATTATAATCCAATCCAGAGGAATGACTAGTCCTTCCTGGAATCTTCAAAGTTTAACAAGCCAAGAATAATGCATTGTACTAGTCTATATCAAGTTATTTGAAATGGAAGTTAAAACAATGATAGTCTGGCAAGAATGTCTTCACAATATTCTTACTGGATAACCAGGTATGAAATAGTGTCAGGTCAGATAGGCTTAGGGTAAAGTACTGTTGAATGGAATTGTGATACAGAGGAACAGGCAGAGCCCTCACCGCTTTGGAGGTTAAGGATGTGGTGCTTGTCCAGGGACCAGCCCCCTAGGTTGGAGGCAATCATCTCAAAGCCCTGCAGCTGAGCCATCCTTCTCTCCCACACAATGTAGTCAGCACATGACTCATACTCATAGCCTACAGAGACTGGAACACAATAGACCACTGGCCCGTTAACGTGATGCCGTCAATGCATTCATTACGCTGTTGTTATTGCATATACAATGAGACATAACAGGAAAACAACAATCCCTAATGCTTTTGTGATGGTGCGGCTAGCTCCTGCACAGTGTACAATTGCTTGAATCTAAAGTTGCTGTGGTTAAGGCAGAGGCTGGAACGATGCAGCACGGTGGTTATAGCGGAGCCTGGATGTGTGCTAACAGTCTGTGAGTCTCCGGAGCCCTTTTTAATGCATCACTGATACCATCATGCTCTGCTGCATCCACCCAGTATGTGTGCACGCTCACACAATTTTTGTCGCTCTGTCTTGCTGTCTCTCTCTCTGTCTCTCTCTCTCCTTCCCTCCCTCCCTCCCTCCCTCCCTCCCTCCCTCCCTCCCTCCCTCCCTCCCTCACCAACACAAACGAAGGAAGCATACACCCACACCCACACACACACACACACACACCCACACACGACATAGTCAGTTTCACAGAGTAGCCTGTCTCACCATCATAGATCAGCCTGTTACTATCGGCAACGGAGAGAGGGATGGTGAGGAGGAAGGAGGGAGAGAAAGCGTGAGAGAGAGATAGAAAGGATGAGGTTTGAGGTTGAGCTCAATTCCCACTGGTACATAAAGATAAATTAATAAATTAGAGCCTGTCTCATTTCCTTAGCTCTTCCTATGGTTTCGTGTGGATGAAAATATGTTTGCCCCATAACAAAATGTCTGTTTTGAATTTGAATTTAGTTTCGATGTTGTTTCTAATTGTGCCATGTGTTCAGTCCGTAACATCTCCAGGACGTCCTATTTATATCACAGACTATTAACCACAGTGCATCATATCCACCATCAAGGAGCTGAATACACACAAATTAAACCGTGCATTCAGTGAGAAAGGATTCCAACGCATGCACACCAGCCAGGCAATCAAGAAACACTCTGCTATCTGATAGTAATACATGGAATCAAGAGAGTAATCCTCATAGTGTGTGAAAGAGATAAGAGTGCCCAGCTAGCACATAACATTCTGAGAACCATATGTTTCTTAGAGCTTGGTGAGTGCGTGGTTATCCTATGGTTATTTTGCATACAACCTTCCCACAACGTCCTGGGAATGGTGCAGGGTAGTTGCTCGGCTAGGGGACATTCTCAGGACATTTAAGGAACTTGACAGAATAACGTTATATTCTTGGTATTTCATTTCTTAAAAGTTCAAACATGGTTACATTTAATTACATTTTTTAGGAATGTTCTAGGAACGTTCTCCAACTGGTTTGACATTGGGAATGTTCTCAAGTAGTTCAGAGAACGTTAAGAAACAATGTTCTCCTGTGGGAATTTCAGTACTTCAGCATGATGTTTTCTGCAGGTTTCCTCATGGTTCTATTTAAAATCATGTTCTCAGAACATTAAGAAAACGTTCCATAAAAAACACAAGAAAACAGTAACGTTCAAAGAATGTTATTGAAAAACATATACATTGCGTTCTCAGCGTCTACAAAAAATATATTGTTAAGTGTGTTCAGGTGTGTTGGCCGCACCCACTAATTGGCCACACTTGCTCTTAATGAGTGCTTGTTTCCTTTGAAATGGGGTCTGTTTGAATAGACTAAAGTGATCAGCTTTGCATGATGAAAAACAACATGGCATGCTAGCTCCATCCTGGTGGCGCAGTAGAATAATTCCATGGATAGACAACAGAAGATAATACATTCAAATCTCACTGACGCCGTGCCACAATAAAAAATAAATGTGTTTGCATGATTAATGCCTAAGCAAATTAATTTCCATGTGTCCTACCTGTGCTTAGAGTTCAAAACAGTTAACCCAAACTAAGCTAGCAGTATTATTAAAAGTGTTATTGAAACATTTAGTGAAAGTTTAAAGTAAGTTATTCAAAAACCTCAAAATAACCTATAATTTCCGATCTCAAAGCGGTAATAAAACCTCCAAGGAAAACTTTCAGGGAACCTTAGTAAAACGTTCTCAGAACCTCCTTGCAGAACAGGTGAAATGTTCACAATGGGAAACCAAAAACATACGTTCCCACAACTTCCAAGGAACCAAATGTGTTAGCTGGGTGTCTCATGCTTTCTATTCCATTTAGATTTGTAACACTCTCTCCATTAAGACAAATTGCAAAAATGCATCAGAGCTGATGCTCCCAATAGGCAGACGGCACACTAAATCAACCACTGATATAGAGCTTATATGTGGCCCTTGGAAAAATCTCTCAGGCTTTCATACTACTGACCATCTCTTTAGACTTACATTTTAGCCATTTAGCAGATACTCTTATCCAGAGCAACTTACAGTAGCGAATGCATACATTTTCATACTGGTACCCCGTGGGAATCAAACCCACAACCTTGGCATTTCAGGTGCCATGCTCTACCGACTGAGCTACATGGGGTACCATAGATCTTTGTGTGATTGTATTATCTAAAGATAAAGTATAACAAAAGTAACACGCTGTTACACTGTTGAACATTGTACTCTTTATAGATTTGTATCTGCCATTAGCTACAGATTGTCTCTCGATAACCCAGTTATCCTTTGGGTGTAAATTGTCAAAGGAGTGAAATACAGCACATTATATTTGTCCTAAAGGGAACCTGAATGTATATGATTCAAGTGCTCCATACTGTCTTACCCAGAGCTTGGGCCAGGCCCAACACTTTCTGCCCATAGACATCAGTCTTATTCCAGGCCAGGACATAGACCAGGTTGGGGGAGGCAGGGAACCACTTCTGGAAGAGGCGTCCCTCGATGGCGGAGGATACGTGCACCTTAGCGAGGCCAGTGGGGATGATGGAGTGGGTTAAGATGATACGCAACAGAGACTTGTAGCCAGGCGAGCGGGTGCTCAGATAGCTGAGCTTTAAGAAACTGCCAGGGATGGTGATCTCCTCTTGGACAGCCTGAGGAGGAGAAGAAAGCATTTCGCCTGCTGTTATTACGTGCTATTGGTAACCAGGAGTTGGAAATGCTTCACAAGACCCAAGGATACAGACTGTACCTATAGAAACATTTAAAAACTTTTTCCAGTAAAGAATCTTTGATCACTTGGTGTTTGTACTCGCTCCAAGATATACTTGCACATACTGTATATCGCTTTCTTGAAACCAAATCAAAATAACGATACTTGACACTTTTTAACTTTGAACATTCTTTGTTACACTGTGCCCCTGGATCACTAAATAACAACTATATATCCTATATCATTAGCAATGTACAGGAGGACATTTTAATTACTGCTGATGATCTAACCCCCACTCCCACCCGTCTCTGCTCACAGCTTCAATCATTCTGAACTGGGTCCTCATTAAAATCACTATCAGTTTCATTATCTCCCACAACAGACTAGGACGTCTAGTCGTCTACACGCTGCAAAATACAGTTCCAAAGAGGTAGGAATATCAGGGGGATCGGGGAGGGGGAAGAAAATAGCAAGCAGATGGCAGCTCTGTGAATAAAGCAACTGATTAGTGTGAGATTCTAAGATGATTTCACAGGTACAACATGAGCCTGGTGAAAATTTGACGGGATGCAGAAGAACGGAAAAAAACCCAACAACATTTCAATATCCGACTAATGACAAATGCAGGAACTGGAATAAAACCATTCTTTTTTTATCACTTACACCTGGAGGTCATCATAATATGATATTGCGAGTAGAGTATAGGTTGTAATTGAAAGCTGAGTGAGCACCACTGGGACTACTGTATATTACTGTATATATTATGTTTATTACTGGCTGGTGAGTAGGCAGTCTACTTGTACAGTACCTGCAGCTCAGGGATGGCTGGGCCTCGCTCCTCACAGGTGCTGGCGAAACGGGTGAGAGGGGAGGGGAGGACGATTGGGTAGGGACTGACCAGGTTCTTCAGGTCACACACAGGGGGGCGAGACTCCACCCTAGCCATGGTGACCTTCTCTACAACCACAAACTGGTTCCATGGTAACCAGACAGTGCGCTTCTGCATGAGGAAGGGAGCCCTCTGGAAGATCAGAGAGACTGAGATGCCCCCTGCAGCCACAAGGTCAAAACTACAGGAACAGAATCAACACAAATCAGAGCAAGACTATCTCAGCATCATAAGCCAGTTTACTATAGTATCCACATACAATACTTGACCACTGTCTACCTACCTGCCATCCTGGCGACTGACAGAGAAGCCGAATTCGGGGTACTGCTGGAAGCTGATGTTCACCCCCACCAGTGGGGTCCCGTCTACTGCCACCACCTGCCCCCGGATCACTGAGGCTCGGCTAGGAGAGAGCAGGGTTAATTTCACTGGGTAAATAAATTCTACAATAACAAGTTTTAGTGTTTTCCAGTTCAGTTGACAAAGGCAAATGTGCTATATCCATACACTGTGGTAGCCTACAAATTGCTATGTAGAACGGGATCTGTACTTCAGTGGCAATTATACACTGAACAGAAATATCGCAACATGCTAAAATTTTAAAGATTTTACTGAGTTACAGTTCATATAAGGAAATCATTCAAATGAAATAAATTATTTAGGCCCTAATCTATGGATTTCACATAACTGGGAATACAGATGTGCATCTGTTGGTCACAGATACCTTAAAAAACATGGGGGCGTGGATCTGAAAACCAGTCAGTATCTGGTGTGACCACAATTTGCTTCGCATAGAGTTGATCAGGCTGTTGATTGTGGACTGTGGAATGTTTTCCCCACTCCTCTTCAATGGCTATGCGAAGTTCCTCGATATTTGCCGGACCCGGAACACGCTGTTGTACACATCGATCCAGAGCATCCCAAACATGCTCAATGGGTGACATGTCTGGTAAGTATGCAGGCCATGGCAGAACTGGGACATTTTCAGTTTCTAGGAATTGTGTGAAGATCCTTGCGACATGGGGCCATGCATTATCATGCTGAAACATGAGGTGATGGCGGCGGATGAATGGCACGATAACGGGCCTCAGGATCTCATCAAGCTACCTTTGTGCACAAATTGTGTTTATTGTCCATAGATTATGCCTGCCTATACCATAACCCCACCGCCACCATGGGGCACTCTGTACACAATGTTGACATCAGCAAACCGCTCGCCCACACAACGCCATACATGCTGTCTGCCATCTGCCCGGCACAGTTGAAACTGTGATTTATCTGTGAAGAGCACACTTCTCCAGCGTGCCAGTGGCCATTGAAGCATTTGCCCACTGAAGTCGGTTACGATGCCGAACTGCAGTCATTTTAAGAGTTTGTGCAGAAAGTCTTTGGTTGTGCAAACCCACAGTTTCATCAGCTGTCCAGGTGGCTGGTCTCAGACCATCCTGCAGGTGAAGAAGCCGGATGTGGAGGTCATGGGCTGCGGTCTGCGGTTGTGATTGGTTGGATGTACTGCCAAATTCTCTAAAACTATGTTGGAGGCGGCTTATGGTAGAGAAATTAACATTAAATTAGCTGCCTACAGCTCTGGTGGACATTCTAAGTCTTTATTAGGTAAATCCCCGCCCTATCTCAGCTCACTTGTCACTATAGCAACACCCACCCGTAGCATGCGCTCCAGCAGGTATATCTCACTGGTCACCCCCAAAGCCAACACCTCCTTTGGCCGCCATTCCTTCCAGTTCGCTGCTGCCAATGACTGGAACGAATTGCAAAAATCATTGAAGCTAGAGGTTCCTATCTCCCTCAATAACTTTAAGTATCAGCTGTCAAAGCTGCTTATCGATCACTGCACCTGTATATAGCCCTTCTGTAAATAGCCCACACTACTACCTCATCCCCATATTTATTTTTGTTATTTTCACAAATCTTGCACTCCAGTATCTCTATTTGCACATCATAATTTGCACATCCTTCATTCCTGTGTTAATGATGATAATCTGTAATTTATTTCACCACTATGGTCTATTTATTGTCCTACCTCCTAACCTTACTGCATTTTGCACTACATTTTGCACTCTGTATATAGATTTTTCTATTGTGTTTTTGACTATGTTTGTTTACTGTGTAACTCTGTGTTGTTTTTGTCGCACTGCTTTGCTTTGTCTTGGCCAGGTCACAGTTGCAAATGAGAACTTGTTCTCAACTGACCTACCTGGTTAAATAAAGGTGAAATAAAAAAATCCTGTAGTCAGCATGCCAATTGCATGCGTCCTCAAAACTTAAGAGACATCTGTGGCATTCTGTTGTGTCATGATCAAAACTGCACATATTAGGTGTACCTGTGTAATGATCATGCTGTTTAATCAGCTTCTTGATATGCCTCACCTGTCAGGTGGATGGATTATCTTAGCAAAGGAGAAATACTCACTAACAGGGATGTAAAGAAGCTTTTTGTGCGTATGGGAAATTTCTGGGATCTTTTATTTCAGCTCATGAAACATGGGACCAACACTTTACATTTTGCGTTTATATGTTTGTTCAGTGTAATTCTACAGCAAAACAAGCTATTTCTGTTCATCCATGCAAACTATCTATTATCTACTGTACCTGCTGTCGAATGGGATGTCTCCAGGGAAGACATGGGTGCTGTCCTTCCCAACCAGGAAGTGGACACGGTCATAGAAGAGGCGTGAGAGGAGCGATGCGAAGGGGGTCTGGCTCTGCTGGATCAGGTCCAAGGGGTCCGGGGAGCCCTGGCACAGAGGCCCACTGTGACAGCTAGGCTGTTGGCAGCAGTCCGGGTCCACACAGTCCGTCAGGCCATCTACAACAACACAATAGCACAACATCATCACAGCAAAGTGTACACTGTACAGTATCTCAGGCTCACAATGTAATACAGGTGGGAGAGTTAAATAACATTGAAAGCACAAAGGACCATGCGAAATTTAGATAAAATCTCTCAAGTGGTTTGACATTGTAAATCAAATATCCATATGATATAGAATAAATCAATAATGTTTCTCCTAAGTGGGAGTACATCTACTCCACCCTATTGAGCCTTTAACACACAGTAATCAAGATCAGTTAGACATGGCTTTGCTGTGAGGATTTAAACATGAAAAACATGGAGATACTGATGAATAACAATATATCTAGCTGCCTATTTCAAAACTAGGGAACAAAAAATGAGTAGCTTGCGACATGTTTCATAATTGAAAAGTAGCTCTCATGCTAGAAAAGGTTGGAGACCCCTGATCTAGATAATATCTGACAAGGAGCAAAATGAACTTCTGATTTATACAGTCTCAATACAGTATCCTGCACTTACTTGCCGCTCTATAATTGCAGTATAGTGCCTTCCTAATTATGTTCTCTTTAATGTCTAATACGATGTGGGTCTGAGCAAGGGCAGCGCGTTGGATCCATGAAATCCATAGACCACTCTCACACAGCCAGTTTCAATAGTGCTTAAGTGAATGCTGGCATTCATCACAACAAAATTGCATTGGTAATTAAAAGCAGAATAATGTATCTTGGTCTTTTGTACACACATTCCCCGATATGTAAACATACTTTCTCATAACAAGTTTTAAAAGTATGGTTACTTATACTAGAGATGGCAAATATAAGTGCAATGCGGAATTAATTCAGAATAAAGTGTTAAGTATGTTTACAGAATATAATAAGGTAGGAATTATACTAAGGTAATGTAATAAGATAGTAACTATGTTAACATAATGTAACAAGGTGTAATGATACAGTATGTGCCAAATAAAATTGACAAGATTAAATTCAGTAAACGACTGGCTAACACAACAGCATAACTACTGGGCCGAGAGCCATAATATCCCCATTCAGCGCTGGATTGCCAAAGGGAGGCCCAGCAGGCCTGGAATTTCGGAATTTTAGGGGCAAGGACATTTGGCCTTCAAGAGGTGGCGAATCTGCCAGGGCACCAAGGCCATCTGCTAGGGCACCAATGCCATCTGCCAGGGCACCAAGGCCATCTGCCAGGGCACCAAGGCCATCTGCTAGGGCACCAAGGCCATCTGCTAGGGCACCAAGCCATTAACCAAAATAGCCAATTAAATTGTGTATGTAAATGTACATAAATAATTAGTCTACATGTCGAAGTGTAGGTGATATCCTATGCTATTGGCTACAGCCTGTCATGTCCAGACCGATGCTGACATGAGGGAGGTGCCTGAAAGTGTAGCCAAACTTCAATGAGACTTTTAACTACATATGGTATATATAGAGTAAACGCCAGTCATGTTTGACAAATATAATGTAGGATCATTATTAATATCTAAATGCTTGATTATTTCGACATGAGGCACTGTTCTTTCAGATAGGAGAGAAAGGCCAGTTCCTGTTACACACTGCAACATCACCCACTTTGCAACTTGAGCAGAGGCAGTCAACATTTTTAAACCATTTGACCATAAACGTAATTGTTTAAAACCTGGACGTTTTTGCCATTTTATGAGCCATGTCTCACCATGTTCTGACCATAGAATTGTTAAGGGGATTATTTTATAAACATTTCCTCATATGTCATTGAAACCAGCAGGGCCTACTTCTTTCATGTTGTCAACTTTCTTTTGTTGTCCAGCAGCCAAAGACACAATCCTAGTCATATTAATTGTTGCATCTTTAGATCTTTCCCTCTTTCTACATTTCTGAATGATATTTTCATCTCTGTCATATGAAACCGCTGGCATTTTGCTGTGCACTTTTGAGAACAGTGTAACAGCCTGATAAACTATAGCCTAATAGTTTATCAACATTTTAAGTTAAACTTTCTCATCTGTTCCATCATAATAATTATAATTCCCTTCTCCCTGCTGCCAATCGCCGTGCTCTCTCCGATATCTCAATTGTTATTAACCAATGCCTGCCTCATTGCTTTTAAAAGGTCTGTATTAATTTGGATCTATCGCATCCCAGAGTATGTTTGGAATATTTATTTCTTGCACAGAAGGACAAGCAGACCAATAGAAAAGGTAATTTTTAGTACTATGGGGGATAGTAGATTGACATAGGCCGGTGCTTTTGCTGTTTGCTAGGCCTACTCATCTTGTTAGCTGATGAAAAATAAATGTGGACAGTTCTTCTAACATCTTCAATATGCACGCCGCAGCATTCCCGTTGCGTCTGGCTTTACTTGCAGCCTACCTCAGCGATGCGATGCCTGTGAGAAGGACCCGTTCACGTGACAGGCATTGGTTAATAACAATTGAGATATCGGAGAGAGCACGGCGATTGGCAGCAGGGAGAAGGGAATTATAATTATTATATTCAGCCCAAGGGCACAACAGCCACAAGGCATGGATTTATTTAGGGGCATTACGGACACAAAAGGGGGCATCGATGGCCATGGCCGCCGGGAAATTCGAGGCCTGGTGCCCAGCCATAAGCTGGTTGGCAGGGTTGCCCGTAACTACACTGGTCATGAACAAAATGCATTCATTTTGGTGGTTACAATATTAGAAAAGATACAACAATAATGTATCTAAGAACAATGGCACCTGTACTGTACCTGCCATTGCCACCATACTTACATAATCAACAAATAAACAATGCAATAAAATAATGAAGAAAACATTTATTTGGGGGAGAATTGCTATCCATGTTCCGGATCTATTGTTGTATAATTAATGCACTCCACAGCTGCAAAAATAAAACAAAGCATAGTGCATCAGCAACGCACAGACACCATGTTCATAATGAAGGCTGGGTGGTAATTTGTAGCAACTCATTTACAGCCGGTTGGAAAAGTCATTATCTTTTCTCTTAATCACTGCTCTTTTCAGGTGATCATTTGCCATTTAGTTTTTTCAACCAATGCTGGCCTCATTTGGAATATAAATGGCATTTCTAATGGAGTTGAGATGAGATGAAAATAGGAATATGTTCTGGGATTTTGACATATATATATTGGCTTGAGAAAGTAATTGGCGCGGGGTGATTATTTCCTTCTCTCCTTTGTTGGAGTGTCGGGCCAATTTGAGTCTCCTACAATTTCCTTCTACATCAAAGGAGGGCCAAAATGAATGTACATCATCCGAGATTCACATCAGTCATAAGAACTCACACACAATGTGGAGGTATCATCTTTTAAGGGAGAGTCATAGCTGCCGTGAATAGCACTCAATTAGGTTGTTGAATGACAGAGTGAACGTTTACTGTCCAGGCTGCCGCAAATCACTGAACTGAACATGATTTTGGTTTCTATTGTATTGGGTGAGGAAAGAAAATACAGTGCATGATTTATGGTCAACACAAACAAAACGAAGATACACTAGCATCACGCTACGCATGCCTGCCTTATCACACGCACAGGCAGACACAGGGTAACGCACACTTACACGGCTAGAGAAACTTTGAAAATTAGCAAAGAAGGAAGACTTGTTAAAGTGAAGAAGCTGTCTTGCTTCAATCTAGAAGCTTCGTGGGATAAAGATTCAGACTTAACACTCTCAAGGTAAGAGGTAATGGTATAAGCAGCCAGAGCTGGGAAAACATGAGGAGTTGGTGAGATAAAAGAGTTCACGCTCTAATCCACATCTCTCTGTTTTTTAGACTCTAGCTAATATTATGCTCTTACCTTCTCTGACACTTCGGCTGCGTTTTCACTGGCAGCCCAATTCTGATCTTTTTTTTCACTAATTGGTCTTTTAACCAATCACCTCAGCTTTTTTCACATCTGATCTTTTTCAGAGCTGATCTGATTGGTCAAAATACCAATTAGTTGAAAATCCGAATTGCTTGCCTGTGTAAATGCAGCCTTCTGTCTCCACATTTAAAGGAACTAGATGCAGTCTAAGGTAGCCAATTTGCACCTTATATAAAGAGGTACATTTTAATTAAACATCTGACTCATGTAGTGGAATTGGATGAGACATACCGTTGTGCTTAAACAGAATTATATTTTGAAGCCTGTCACTTTAAATTAATTCATAATGACTCTTCATTTCTACATATTACACCTCATATTGTATCATAATAAACTTTAGGTAAAGGCGTTCACAGTCCAACCACATCCCTGTTTCCAGATGGTAGCTTGACTGTACAGTAAATGTATTAAGCTTTTATCTCCTTTGCCACATACAACGGAACTAGATGCAGTCTAACGTAGCCTATGAAAACCTCATATACAGAGGGACATTTAAATTAAGAAGCTGGCTCATGCACTCGATGAGACATGGTGCCTAAACAGAAGCAGTATGTTTTCTAACCTGTCAATCACACTTTGTATTATACCAAACTACAGTAATTACTACATTACAGAACCATGTTATACACTTCATATTACATCATTGTAAACTTGCCTTGCTCTTTTTTTAACTTTGAAACAACAACAACATGTGATGTAAGTCAGTGAACAACTAGGTTACCCTTGCTTTCACAAATGGCCTTTTTCTTTTACGTTTCCCTCAAAGACACGGGCATTGAAGCCGAGCTCCAAAGCATCATATCTGCTTCCTTGTTCACTGGAACACCAGGGGCTAATGCTCAAACATTAATCCTCAGAAGAGCGAAGCAGCAGGCAACACACCATCAGCAAATTACTGAGAGAAAACCTAGAGGTCCCCTTGGTCTGAGAGCCATGGCAACTAAGGTAGCGATAATCTAACAACAGGAAAATGAAAAGGCTTGTTGGCTCAGATGTCGGGAAGGAGAAGTGAAGTCCTAAATATTTCCTCATCCTGACCTTCATCGGCGCTGGAGGTCAAGTCATTAATCATTACTGAGTCACAGACAGGCCACCATCCACAGGGACCTTACCTCTGTCGTTGTCGGTGTTGTCATCACACTCCGTCTCCATGACGACGTTGCATCCCATGCCACTCCAGCCTGCCTGGCACACACAGTGCCACCCGCTCTGTTCCAGGGTGCAGCGACCGTGGCCATTGCACAGGCCTGGACAACCGTCTGGGTGGAGAGAGGGAGAAAAGACAGACAGTCTGTGTATCAGAACACTGCCAGAAACAACAGGTCATTCCTGATTAAGGAGATGAGTACATATGCTGCTACACTTTTCAATTTTACATCAAATCCAGATGTCTGGCCATTCAAAAACATTTGCTACATACATTCCCATACCTATTTATTTTGACAGTGAAGCTACATTATTTAAATTTGGCTCTATTCTCCGGAATGTTGGATTTGAGATCAAATGTCACCTTTTATTTGAGGGTATTTTCATGAATATGAATAATAAATGCACTTTAGGTATTCAGTCCCCCTATGAAGGTGTCAAGTATTTGGACAAATTAACTTATAGAGTATTAAAATAAGTTAAAAGTATGTTGTCCCATATTCCAAGCACGCAATGACAAGTTTGTGACTACAAAGTTTTTGCATGCATTTGCAGTGTTTCAGATTATGTTGTGCCCAATAGAAATCTATAGTAAATAATGTGTTGTCACGAGAGGGTGCATGCATAGACCAAGACGCAGCACAGGGATAGTAGTTCAACATATTTAATAAAATGTACGAACTACACAAACAAAAATAATTACGAGCGTTTACAAAAACAAACCAGCAACGTAATACAAAACGTACTCACACTTCTTTTCACTGTAACTTGCGAAATATACGACATATACAATAACGACCCATATCCCCGGTGTGGAACATACAAACCTATGTAGGATCCCTAATTAGAGACGATGCACTACAGCTGCCTCTAATTAGGGATCCAACACAAACCACCACCAGAAACAGAAAGAAAAGAACTGTCAGACTGACCATGGCTACATAGAGAAGCAGATAGGTTTCTCTATGGCCAGAGCCTGACACGTGTGGTGTCATTTTGGAGTCACTTTTATTGTAAATAAGAATAGATGTGTTTCTGAACACTTCTACATTCACGTGGCTGCTACCATTATTACAGATAATTATGAATGAATCGTGAATAATGATAAGTGAAAACGTTTTAGATCCTTAACCCAATGAGTCCCACTGACGTGCCGGTGTGATTTAGGACTTCTAACCCCTTTTAAACATTGTGTGTTTGAGCTACAGACTTCTGGTTATACCATTAGATTTGATTATTTCCTCAGGATATGTTGGTACTAACCGTTAGTTATCAATTAATTATTATAATAGTTTTGCTTTGGCAGACTTTTTTTTTGTCAATAAAACTCATCAATGCAACTGTTTATGTAAAATTGTTTTGTGTTCTACTTGTAGCCCTGGTTGCCCTGAAAAGAAAATGGTAAAGCACTTCATTGTGAAGCTAAATAAATATAAGGTCTGGACATGCAGATAAATAAAAGAGATCAATTAAAAGCCTATTTTTGCTGGGGTCTTGGGACTACTAGGGTTAAAGATCATGCCCCCAAAACATGCTAACCTCTCACCATTACCAATAACAGGGGAGGTTAGCATTTTTGGGGGGGTATATTTATGCCTCTAACTTTCTCACTTCATTATTCATAATTCATTCACGATTATCCGTAATAATGGTAGTATCTACATTAATTAAGTGTTCTGAAACATATTCTATTCTTATTTACAATAAAAGTGACTCTAAAAAAAAAGGCACCACACACGATTCACCATTCATTTCTATTGGGCACAACATAATCCAACACAGAACCAAAACAAACTGCAAATGCGTGAAAGAAGTTTGTAGAGTCACAAGCTGGGTATAGACATTGCGTGCTAGGAATATGGTACCAAATACTACATTTTTTACTAAATTTATACACGATAAGTGAATTTGTCCCAATATTTATGACACTTTCAAATGGGGGGACAAGATACATAAAGTGCTTTCATTTCTAAACGCTAAAACGGATATGCTCAAAATACCCACAAATAAAACGTGACATTTTGTACTGTGGCCTCATGTAAAGCATTTGATCTCAAATACAAAATTCTGGAGTATAGAGACAAATTAAAAGTTTTAGCTTCAATGTCCAAATAAATACAAAGGGGAGAGCATTTTGTTGTATTCTATCTCACATAAAATGAATATAGTGAATGTTCTGCCATTGCTTTGGGCATCGTACTTTCTCCTCAGAATTAATTAACATCTCAATAAATGTGCTTTGGTGGTAGGAAAGCCATTCAAAACCCCTGCTGCTATGAAACAATTCAATCCTAAAGAATGAGAGTGCATCTCACCTTTAACAACGAGATCCAGGTAATACGCTACATACCACATGAAGATAAAAGGAAGAAAGAAAAAAAATTAGATTACTGAGCCTCAAATATGTATGCTAGCACCAGGGCACATGAAGAGATAATTACAGCCTATTAATGTGCCAGGAGCTTTATGATTTGATTCACACATCCACAGAGACACAAAGCCCATCTCCAATTCCCGATCTCTAAAGGCAAGTAGAAGGATTTCAAAGGAGTGTTTTCTTGCATTTCTGAAGTTTAAAAATATATTCTGGTTCTTTTACAAAATGTGCTTTTCAGTAAATTGGCAATACCCAATTCCATTAGTCCCAGATGACAAACTGCAGTGTTCTATCAAGGTGTATCCACATTAATTGAGTGCGTTCGAACTTGGGGAGCAAATTATTCAGTTGCAAGAAAAAGAAAAATGCCTCCACTCTAGGGAGGAGGGCATGGCTGATGGAAAGTTTGCCTGGCGGCAACGAACAGTTTCATTGTGACTGAGTTTTCATTCTCAAATAACGCCAATGAAGTGGATAAATTGTATAACTGACAGGCAGGCCACTGACATCATTGAACCCCAGACAGCGGCTCTAAGACACATGGTAACATGTTACCCTCCAAAACACCCCGCTTCCCTCCCTATATATGTCTAGCAAGGTTTGGGACCGGTGTTTCACCTGTTCTCTTCTAGCAGATTGAGTGAAGGACCGGGCAAGAAGGACTCATGGGTTCCATCTGACAACTGCACATCTATATTATACAGCAGACAGATGATTGGCTGGGAATGGTCTGCTAAACTGCTACAGTATTTAAAATATGTGGTAATAGAAAATATGCACGAACATGGATTACATATTAGTTGATTTGTATCTGCAAAAATCAGTGGTTCATTAGGACATTAGTAAAGTGTGGGACTATAAGGTTCTGACATTTTTGTCAAACATTTGTTAGTTACATATAATTGATATTTAGATGGTTCTTCAAACGGCTGCGAAGTTAGATTTTTGAAAAAGTAAATTTTTTGTGAAGAAAACTAAAAACTAGAAAATTCTGCATAAACCCATAAACCCATTTGAACTTGGCGCTATAAGATTCTATCTGCTATCCAATCACAAGACAGAACAAATACAGACAGACCAATCAGAACAAATGGCTTTGCCATCTCCCTGGTCTAGGGTAGTCTAGCCACCAATAATCTCACGGAGGAAAAAAAACAACTGTCAGAAATCAGTGATGACAGTAATTTGTCTGATAATCATACTGTAATAAAATGTTTTCTGTATTTGATTATGTGTTCTGACTCTATCTTGGTAAAGTAGAGTTATTCTATAATTTATGTATTCATATAGCTACTGTACAGTTTTCTTAAAAACTGAACATGTCTATCTGCGATGGCACCCCCTAAAAAAACAGATCTACAATGTCTCAGGATTCTGATATTCTGCACTTAAGGTACCTTTACAGTGAGGACCTTAATGGGTTATGCAAGAAGAATTCACTACAAAACTGTTCTGAGATCTAGGATGTGAAAACGTTGATTCTCAATATCTCAGAACTATGCTTTGCACAGATAGAACCATATAGTCCCAAGGTCACAACATGCTAAAACACCATCAAGCCTAGGTACAGTAAATCAGCCCCTATGCTTCTAAACAGAACAATAGCTACTAGAGTCACGTTACACACTCTGTGTATTAACCTCCTGTGGTAGTGTTAGTCCTAGAGGAGTGGGGTAGAGACTCACCGATGCTGCAGTGTTCTCCCTCCCAGCCGGGGTGGCACTCACACTGTCCCTTCTTACACTGGCCATGCTCCTGGCAGCGGGGGTGGCAGGCCTGCAGGTCACAGCCTGGCCCCTCCCAGCCCTCCTCACACTGGCACTTCCCTCCCACACACACACTGTGGGCACTGCAGGGCACCGGACACACCTCTGCACACGGACACAGAGAGAGAGACCGGCAGGGGTCTTACTGCACTGGGCAACAGACAGTACACCTCTACACAGGCCAGATAAACATGTCAAAGGTCAACTGCATCATTGCTCCCAAAATACGAGTGATCATTTCCTATGAATTAATTCAGGATCCTAGACTCATCTTGTCTTGCAAGTTCATCTAAAACATAAATATTTAAAAAAGGAATGTAATGAAAACCCATTATAATTTATATTCTAATGGTATCTCTACTCTACATACTCATGATTTGAAACTAGGAACATTTTGTTATAATACAGAACAAGCAATACTTTCTATGTTGAGTGCTACAGGTGCAGTTATAATACATTCAATGCTTAAAGTTTTACACGTTTAATGGTAATCAATGAATAATTTCAGCAGAATATGGTGAGTACATCCTATCAGCAAGTAGCCAATCAGCAGGGAGAAGAAAGAGCTGCTGGCGCAGAAAGGCCACTTATCCCCACACATGGAAAAGGCATTCCCATTTAAATATACATCATATTTAATCATGCCATAACAACTCAATTTGCATTTTATTAATCTCGATTTTTCTACCATTAAGCATATGACATTTAAGACATTTCCTCTATGCATCTGCTCGCAATAGAATTCCACGTTTGCCATTTAAAATGATTTTATAATAACGGTTGAATGTTGGCATTATCTTCAATGCCTTTATATTTCTGTTTTAAAAAACAAATACTGCAAAAACTACCATTGATACATACAGTATAATTCACTGTCTTACAGTGAGGTTACAGTATGTCTACTCCATAGTAATGACATTGTCAGTGCAGTCACACACAGTCAACATTACAAGTAATTCTACATACACTTGAGTGAACATAAAATCAATTTTCACTTTTGGATAGAAAACATGAACTTTGCTTTGGAAGGCTGGAAAAACGTGTGGGTTGAGTGAATGCACAATTCTTTCATGGTTACGGAAACCGAGGCACCACCAATATTCAATTAATTGGAAAGTGAAATAGCCTCCACTTGAGCTGTTTTCCCCTTTGGACATCACTGAAAACACAATTGATAGGAAAAATAATGAAGAATGAAGGATTACTTTGCCTTTTGAGGAATGTCTTAATATGCAGCCCACTTCTCAGATTTTTCACCCAACTTTACTTGACTCAAGGAAGAGAACGATTCATAATATGAAGATGAGCAACAATTTATATGACAGGCACCATATATTCTAAAGGACGGAGGCTTCCATAATATTGTTGGCACTGTTTCCATCCCTCTCCATAAGCAGTGACACCAGCAGTAGGGTGTGTGTTAGTGTGTTGTTGTGTTGTGTGGCAGCAGGCAGCTAATCTGTAAACCTGGCCCTGGGCTACTGAAGATCTCCTTTGTGATCTGGCTGCTACATGAGATCTACATCTGTATCACTGGCTGAACAATACAAAAACAACTTTACTACACAGACGAATATAAAAAACGCATGAATTTCATGTGGACACGTGAAGTGTTCCAAAAACACATGTTTTCATGTGATCACGTGATCTTAGGTGAAGTTAATGTGATAACATTACATTTTATGTGAAATCATGCTCACACAGCTTCTCTACAACCACTGTGCCATCGCTGTTTGTTATCAGTAGGAACCATAGTCATTGGTGGCCACCCTCTTTATCAATTTCCTCTGACTCAAACAAATTAAACATTTCATCCCCCGTCCTCGCAGTAGGACTTTTTCCTTTTGGTAGGCCGTCATTGTAAATAAGAATTTGTTCTTAACTGACTTACCTAGTTAAATAAAGGTTAAATGAAAAACAATACAGTGGGGAGAACAAGTATTTGATACACTGCCGATTTTGCAGGATTTCCTACTTACAAAGCATGTAGAGGTCTGTAATCCAGAAAATCACATTGTATGATTTTTAAATAATTAATTTGCATTTTATTGCATGACATAAGTATTTGATCACCTACCAACAAGTAAGAATTCCGTCTCTCACAGACCTGTTAGTTTTTCTTTAAGAAGCCCTCCTGTTCTCCACTCATTACCTGTATTAATTGCACCTGTTTGAACTCGTTACCTGTATAAAAGACATCTGTCCACACACTGAATCAAACAGACTCCAACCTCTCCACAATGGCCAAGACCAGAGAGCTGTGTTAGGACATCAGGGATAAAATTGTAGACCTGCACAAGGCTGGGATGGGCTACAGGACAATAGGCAAGCAGCTTGGTGAGAAGGCAACAACTGTTGGCGCAATTATTAGAAAATGGAAGAAGTTCAAGATGACGGTCAATCTCCCTCGGTCTGGGGCACCATGCAAGATCTCACCTCGTGGGGCATCAATGATCATGAGGAAGGTGAGGGATCAGCCCAGAACTACACGGCAGGACCTGGTCAATGACCTGAAGAGAGCTGGGACCACAGTCTCAAAGAAAACCATTAGTAACACACTACGCCGTCATGGATTAAAATCCTGCAGCGCACGCAAGGTCCCCCTGCTCAAGCCAGCGCATGTCCAGGCCCGTCTGAAGTTTGCCAGTGACCATCTGGATGATCCAGAGGAGGAATGGGAGAAGGTCATGTGGTCTGATGAGACAAAAATAGAGCTTTTTGGTCTAAACTCCACTCGCCGTGTTTGGAGGAAGAAGAAGGATGAGTACAACCCCAAGAACACCATCCCAACCGTGAAGCATGGAGGTGGAAACATCATTCTTTGTGGATGCTTTTCTGCAAAGGGGACAGGACGACTGCACCGTATTGAGGGGAGGATGGATGGGGCCATGTATCGCGAGATCTTGGCCAACAACCTCCTTCCCTCAGTAAGAGCGTTGAAGATGGGTCGTGGCTGGGTCTTCCAGCATGACAACGACCCGAAACACACAGCCAGGGCAACTAAGGAGTGGCTCCGTAAGAAGCATCTCAAGGTCCTGGAGTGGCCTAGCCAGTTTTCAGACCTGAACCCAATAGAAAATCTTTGGAGGGAGCTGAAAGTCCGTATTGCCCAGAGACAGTCCCGAAACCTGAAGGATCTGGAGAAGGTCTGTATGGAGGAGTGGGCCAAAATCCCTGCTGCAGTGTGTGCAAACCTGGTCAAGAACTACAGGAACCGTATGATCTCTGTAATTGCAAACAAAGGTTTCTGTACCAAATATTAAGTTCTGCTTTTCTGATGTATCAAATACTTATGTCATGCAATAAAATGCAAATTAATTACTTAAAAATCATACAATGTGATTTTCTGTATTTTTGTTTTAGATTCCGTCACTCACAGTTGAAAAGTACCTATGATAAAAATGACAGACTTCTACATGCTTTGTAAGTGGGAAAACCTGCAAAATCGGAAGTGTATCAAATACTTGTTCTCCCCACTGTATATACATTTAAAAAAAGAGAGCTGCTCGCCACAAATTCAACAGGACATTTTCTACTTTTTCAAGTGTTGCAGTGTACTAACAAGTGAGTGCAGTGAAGAAAACTTTAATTTGTTCTGTATAAACAGCCAGAAAGGTGACCTAAATTCAAATACGAAAAGCTGATGAACAGATAACACCTACAGTATGCTAAAAATAACTGATTTAAATTGTACAAAGGAGCATATCTCGGGATGAATCCTAACCATGGCATTATTGTTCCCTGGAGGAGGCATATTAAAAAAAAAGGAATAATTTAAAAACTAGCATTAGTATGCAACAATGTCATGTCTCTCACCAAAATATATGCAAGTATTGATAAAGAAACAAGAAGTGGCTTTAATGGCAGCCTAGGTGCGTAGTCCAATTTACACACAGAATGTCAGACAAATTATTGCTCAATTGCCTGATAGGCTGTTTGGTGTGTGAAATTCTGCTTCTGCTAGGAGCTGGCAGATCATTACAAGCAGAAAAACACATTGGCCAGCGTCTGTGTTACTCAGTCAAAGGTAAGACCAAAAGTTAGAGTCATGTACAGCAAACGCAATCTAGTAATCTAAATCACAGCAAGACAGAAAACAACAATAGCGGCTTGACTAAATTTAAACCTTTTATGGGAGGTTAAGGATGTGATTAAACTCCAAAGGCTCCCCTCCCCTAAGTGTCTGGGAGTGGACTTTCCGACACAAGTCACTACAGCCCTTTCTAAGGATGTGAATTGTTTATGTGCAGCAACAGTCTGAAAGCACTGTATTCAAGTGTGAATCTGTATGTAGAATGAACCACACAGTACAGCGATAGACACATTTCTATCTCTATATATGTGACCCATTTCAGGAAACTAGGCGTATGTCTCAAGGTACGACTTCACATGAGAGCCATTTGAACGTTTTTAATTTTTTTAAATCAAAATGCAGAAATGCCTTCTGGAACATGTGAACTTTCAGGTGCCTTAAAAACAAACGTGTATGCCATCTGTAAATACGAATAGAATGGTTAAATTAAGAGCCTTGTTGGTTTATCCACAGAAAAAGACAGCAACCTTCCTGTCGAACGTGGCTTTTAAAAAATATATATTGTGTAGTGGAGCTGCATAAGTGTTGCTCTCCACTTTCTGGAGGATCGAGTTTTGAAATCAGTGGAATTAGATATGATAGCTAAAGAGATGGCGAAAATACATGTCTCCGGATTACATCTTCAAACTAAGGGCAACCAAGGCATGGGATCCGTGACAGGAAGATGCGTCCATCATGCATGATGATGTATACGGGTAAGATAGTCTAGCTAGCTATATTTTCAGATATTACACATTTCTAATTTTGACAGATAGTGGTTTCATTTAAAGCTAAAGTGTACTGTTAGCTAGCTAGCTAACGTTAGCTGGCTGGCTCCCTAACTAACGTTACGTGTATGACGTTATTATTAATTGTTGTTTAACTAGCTAACGTTAGCTGGCTGAATGGCTCCCTAGCTAACATTTCATGACGTGTGATCTTACACATTGTTTACCTAGCTAGGTTCATTGTTTACCTAGCTAGCTACATGTCTTAAGCTAAAGTGTGCAACACCCGTTGAATATGGCCGGTGTCAGTAAACGTCGGCAAAAAAGCTTAATGAAATTGTTGCCAGCAGAGCTGGTTAGGCTGTTTTCTTGTTATCCAGAGGTAAACAAACCATCGGCCAGAGCGTCAAGTGTGCTCTCTGAACACTCCAAGAGCGAAATGAGATGGGTGGGGCTAAAGCTTAAGAGGGTGTGAACGATGCTGAATGGGTGTAGACAAAGAAGAGCTCTTCACTAGACATTCAAATGCCATTTGTTCCCATTGTTCCTAAAAAATACACTGTATGAGTCTCTACTTTTATTCAATGTAAAAAACAGCATTTCAAATTTTGATACATAAGACCAAATCCAGGTGGTGAGTCATATATGTCTCTGCATGTACGTAAGTTGTATGTACGTCATGGTTAATGTACTCACCGGTGGAGCAGTCGGAGCCTGTCCAGCTGGAATCACAGGTACAGATGCCAGAGTCTGGCAGGTAGTTCCCATGGCCTGAACACTGCTCCTGGCACGCTGGCAGGGGACTCTCGCAGTCTGGGCCTCCCCACCCCGGTGAACACAGGCACTCCCCCTTCACACAAACACCATGGCCAGAACATTGAGGGTCCAGACAGTCCACTGGACATGGAGAACCCGGGAGGTGAGAGAGAGAGAGTGCGAAAGAGAGTGCGAGAGTGAAGTGAGAACGAAAGCGTTAGAGTAAATATTTCACGTCCCTCCCTGACCATCTGTATATTGTTTGAATAATATTTGCTTTCCTATATGGGTAGGTACTGATACAAAACATCCCCATCACACTTTCCCTCTATGGGTAGGTACTGACACAAAACATCCCTGTCACACATTTCCTCTATAGGTAGGTACTGATACAAAACATCCCCCTCACACCTTTCCTCTATGGGTAGGTTGTGACACAAAACATCCCCATCACACCTTTCCTCTATGGGTAGGTAGGGTAGGTACTGACACAAAACATTCCCATCACAACTTTCCTCTATGGTTAGGTTTGACACAAAACATCTCCATCACACCTTTCCTCTATGGGTAGGTGATGACACAAAACATCTCCCTCACACCTTTCCTGTATGGGTAGGTACTGACACAAAACAATCCCCATCACACGCGAGAGAGAAGTGAGAAAGAAAGCATTAGAGTAAATATTTCACAGTCCCTCCCTGACCATCTGTATATTGTTTGAATAATTTTTGCTTGTGGATTTCCTTTCCTCTATGGGTAGGTCCTGATACAAAACAATCCCCATCATACCTTTCCTCTATGGGTAGGTCCTGATACAAAACAATCCCCATCATACCTTTCCTCTATGGGTAGGTCCTGATACAAAACAATCCCCATCATACCTTTCCTCTATGGGTAGGTCCTGATACAAAACAATCCCCATCATACCTTTCCTCTATGGGTAGGTCCTGATACAAAACAATCCCCATCATACCTTTCCTCTATGGGTAGGTACCAAGGCCATAGCCATGGAGTCAACATTGGGGAAAATATTCATAATTTGAAAACTAATTTCTAAAATACAAAGAAATTCACTAACACATGGGATTAACTTTTTTATTTTATTTTTTACAATAATGTCTAATAGTGTATTGTATTACAATAATGTCTAATAATATATTGTATTACAATAATGTCTAATAATTATTGTATTACAATAATGCCTAATAGTGTATTTTATTACAATAATGTCTAATAGTGTATTGTATTACAATAATGCCTAATAGTGTATTGTATTACAATAATGTCTAATAGTGTATTCTATTACAATAATGTATAATAGTGTATTGTATTACAATCATGTCTAATAGAGTATTGTATTACAATAATGTCTAATAGTGCATTGTATTACAATAATGTCTAATAATGTATTGTATTACAATAATGTCTAATAATGTATTGTATTACAATAATGTCTAATAGTGTATTGTATTACAATAATGCCTAATAGTGTATCATATTGCAATAATGTCTAATAGTGTATTGTATTACAATAATGTCTAATAGTGTATTGTATTACAATAATGTCTAATAGTGTATTGTATTACAATAATGTATAATAGTGTATTGTATTACAATCATGTCTAATAGAGTATTGTATTACAATAATGTCTAATAGTGTATTTATTACAATAATGTCTAATAATGTATTGTATTACAATAATGTCTAATAATGCATTGTATTACAATAATGTCTAATAGTGTATTGTATTACAATAATGCCTAATAGTGTATCGTATTGCAATAATGTCTAATAGTGTATTGTATTACAATAATGTCTAATAGTGTATTGTATTACAATAATGTCTAATAGTGTATTGTATTACAATAATGCCTAATAGTGTATTGTATTACAATAATGTCTAATAGTGTATTCTATTACAATAATGTATAATAGTGTATTGTATTACAATCATGTCTAATAGAGTATTGTATTACAATAATGTCTAATAGTGTATTGTATTACAATAATGTCTAATAATGTATTGTATTACAATAATGTCTAATAATGTATTGTATTACAATAATGTCTAATAGTGTATTGTATTACAATAATGCCTAATAGTGTATCGTATTGCAATAATGTCTAATAGTGTATTGTATTACAATAATGTCTAATAGTGTATTGTATTACAATAATGTCTAATAGTGTATTGTATTACAATAATGTCTAATAGTGTATTGTATTACAATAATGTCTAATATTGTATTACATTGCTCTGTTTTTTCTTTTTTCTTTTGAACCTTTTCTTGTTTCATTGTATGTGACAGAGATCAGGGTTTAATAAAGTACAACCATAACCATAATCATATAAACAGAAATCTATGCTTTGTTATATGAAGCCAAGTCCAGATATTGTGGCCAAGGTTTAGCAAATTGTTCTTTTTATTTACAAGTAAAGGTGGTCAGCTCTGCATCGCCCTCTGCCTTGTCCTTTAGAAGCTGGCTGAAAATCCCACTCTCCTTATCAATGCCTCGAAAAGCCTGACCTTGCTGCGCCAAGTACTTCACACCCCCAACAATCTTCATAAGATTTCTCCTAGCTTGTTGCTGCTGTCTTTCAAGCTCATGTGAAAGTTGCACATTAACAGGCTTTGGCTCCTGAATTTGAGTCATCACAGCAAATTTGTGACACTGGCTTTCTTTATGCGCACTAAATTTCTCCACAGTGCCTTCTTCCAATTTTGAAAGCCAGTCTTGACGCAAGCTTAGACTTTTGTGTTGCAAAGTATATAGCACAATAGAAACGGAGGACCCCCTTTAAGGAGGGGCTGTAATGGAGCCAAGTATAATCTTTAAACCATTTCTCCTGATAGTAGTGTCCTATTTGATAGGGTTTGACTAGGTATGACATTCACATTTGGCTGATTTGGGCGAGGTCCAAGCTCCTCCCATCCCTATCCTGCACCTTCATCTTCGCCTGCCTGTCTGCTCCCTCTCTCTCTCTGTATGTCTGTGATTGTCTCAAACTCACTCTCCCTGCTTGATTGTATTATCTGAAATACACATGAGAAGCCATACTTAGAGGAATATCTCAGCTTAAATTAACATTAGGATTAGACTGTTGTGATGTCATTATTCGGTCTTAACCATCAATATTTGCTCTTTTTCTCACTCACCTCCGTATCACCTGCTCTCCCTGCCCTGTCGGCACCAGAGTGGACATGAAAGAAATATTATCAGTAAACAAGTGGTGTTTCTTGCCATGATGTTCAGGAATGGATTACTAACCATTTCTGATCTGAATGGCAATGATTATTATATCAAGAAACATTGACTAATCTCTTGTACTACTGTATACTGTATACATTATCTGACTGGGACTCATTTTCTCACTGCTCTCAACTTACTATTGTTCTTTTCTGAGGCTGCCCAAAAAACTGACGAATGTCACTGCCGCTCTTCCTCTTGTAATAAAACTGCCTGCTTTAATCAAACAGAAACTGACAATGCTATTTATCATAAGCAAGTACAGCTATACAGTATACTATACGAATATTTACAGCTATACAGTATACTATACGAATATGTACAGCTATACAGTATGCTATACGAATATGTACAGCTATACAGTATACTATACGAATATGTACAGCTATACAGTATACTATACGAATATGTACAGCTATACAGTATACTATACGAATATGTACAGCTATGCAGTATACTATAGGAATATGTACAGCTATACAGTATACTATACGAATATGTACAGCTATACAGTATGCTATACGAATATGTACAGCTATACAGTATACTATACGAATATGTACAGCTATACAGTATGCTATACGAATATGTACAGCTATACAGTATACTATACGAATTTGTACAGCTATACAGTATGCTATACGAATATGTACAGCTATACAGTATACTATACGAATTTGTACAGCTATACAGTATGCTATACGAATATGTACAGCTATACAGTATACTATACGAATATGTACAGCTATACAGTATACTATACGAATATGTACAGCTTTACAGTATACTATACGAATATGTACAGCTATACAGTATGCTATACGAATATGTACAGCTATACAGTATACTATACGAATATGTACAGCTATACAGTATGCTATACGAATATGTACAGCTATACAGTATACTATACGAATATGTACAGCTATACAGTATGCTATACGAATATGTACAGCTATACAGTATACTATACGAATATGTACAGCTATACAGTATACTATACGAATATGTACAGCTATACAGTATTCTATACGAATATGTACAGCTATACAGTATACTATACGAATATGTACAGCTATACAGTATACTATAGGAATATGTACAGCTATACAGTACACTATATGAATATGTACAGCTATACAGTATACGAATATGTACAGCTATACAGTATACTATATGAATATGTACAGCTATACAGTACTGACACTTTAATCAGACTTCACGTGCTTTCTGACAAATAGAATGTAATAAAGACATTAACGTTAGTTGAACACGCCTGTGAGCACCGTTGTTGGTCACTGGATGAATGTGTGGCTAATTAACTTTCCATTTAACTTAGCTATGATAGCTAACGTTAGTGATGGTTGATTGATTAGCACTCGCAAATCGGCACGTTTCCACTCCATGCAATTACTGACACTTTTTAGCAAAATATTATTTATTTCGTTGACGTTAAAACTACCACAATCGACAGTGATATATCCTACGTAACACTCATATTACATTATAGTTTTCCACTTTTTAATACATTTGAAAGTAATGAAATAGAGAGAGAGTACAGTGTTTGACATTGACGATACCTACCCACTGCAGTCGAGCAATGGCTTCTGCTGGGGTACAGCAACACCACTTGGACAAACCACACGCAGAACTGCAGTAGGTGAATTAACACCTTTCCTCCATGGGTAGGTACCGACACAAAACATCCCCCTCACACATTTCCTCTATGGGTAGGTTCTGACACAAAACATCCCCTCACACCTTTCCTCTATGGGTAGGTTCTGACACAAAACAACCCCTCACACCTTTCCTCTATGGGTAGGTTCTGACACAAAACAACCCCTCACACCTTTCCTCTATGGGTAGGTACTGGCACAAAACATCCCCGTCACACCTTTCCTCTATGGGTAGGTAGAGTAGGTACTGGCACAAAACATCCCTGTCACACCTTTCCACTATGGGTAGGTAGGGTAGGTACTGGCACAAAACATCCCTGTCACACCTTTCCTCTATGGGTAGGTAGGGTAGGTACTGGCACAAAACATCCCTGTCCCACCTTTCCTCTATGGGTAGGTAGGGTAGGTACTGGCACAAAACATCCCTTTCACACCTTTCCTCTATGGGTAGGTAGGGTAGGTACTGGCACAAAATATCTCTGTCACACCTTTCCTCTATGGGTAGGTAGGGTAGGTACTGGCACAAAACATCCCTGTCACACCTTTCCTCTATGGGTAGGTAGGGTAGGTACTGGCACAAAACATCCCTGTCACACCTTTCCTCTATGGGTAGGTAGGGTAGGTACTGGCACAAAACATCCCTGTCACACCTTTCCTCTATGGGTAGGTAGGGTAGGTACTGGCACAAAATATCCCTCTCACACCTTTCCTCTATGGGTAGGTAGGGTATGTACTGGCACAAAACATCCCTGTCACACCTTTCCTCTATGGGTAGGTAGGGTAGGTACTGGCACAAAACATCCCTGTCACACCTTTCCTCTATGGGTAGGTAGGGTAGGTACTGGCACAAAACATCCCTGTCCCACCTTTCCTCTATGGGTAGGTAGGGTAGGTACTGGCACAAAACATCCCTGTCACACCTTTCCTCTATGGGTAGGTAGGGTAGGTACTGGCACAAAACATCCCTGTCACACCTTTCCTCTATGGGTAGGTAGGGTAGGTACTGGCACAAAACATCCCTGTCACACCTTTCCTCTATGGGTAGGTAGGGTAGGTACTGGCACAAAACATCCCTGTCCCACCTTTCCTCTATGGGTAGGTAGGGTAGGTACTGGCAAAAAACATCCCCTCACACCTTTCCTCTATGGGTAGGTAGGGTAGGTACTGGCACAAAACATCCCCGTCCCACCTTTCCTCTATGGGTAGGTAGGGTAGGTACTGGCACAAAACATCCCCGTCACACCTTTCCTCTATGGGTAGGTAGGGTAGGTACTGGCACAAAACATCCCTGTCCCACCTTTCCTCTATGGGTAGGTAGGGTAGGTACTGGCACAAAACATCCCTGTCACACCTTTCCTCTATGGGTAGGTAGGGTAGGTACTGGCACAAAATATCCCTGTCACACCTTTCCTCTATGGGTAGGTAGGGTAGGTACTGGCACAAAACATCCCTGTCACACCTTTCCTCTATGGGTAGGTAGGGTAGGTACTGGCACAAAACATCCCTGTCACACCTTTCCTCTATGGGTAGGTAGGGTAGGTACTGGCACAAAACATCCCTGTCACACCTTTCCTCTATGGGTAGGTAGGGTATGTACTGGCACAAAACATCCCTGTCACACCTTTCCTCTATGGGTAGGTAGGGTAGGTACTGGCACAAAACATCCCTGTCACACCTTTCCTCTATGGGTAGGTAGGGTAGGTACTGGCACAAAACATCCCTGTCACACCTTTCCTCTATGGGTAGGTAGGGTAGGTACTGGCACAAAACATCCCTGTCACACCTTTCCTCTATGGGTAGGTAGGGTAGGTACTGGCACAAAACATCCCTGTCCCACCTTTCCTCTATGGGTAGGTAGGGTAGGTACTGGCACAAAACATCCCTGTCCCACCTTTCCTCTATGGGTAGGTAGGGTAGGTACTGGCACAAAACATCCCTGTCCCACCTTTCCTCTATGGGTAGGTAGGGTAGGTACTGGCACAAAACATCCCCGTCACACCTTTCCTCTATGGGTAGGTAGGGTAGGTACTGGCACAAAACATCCCCGTCACACCTTTCCTCTATGGGTAGGTAGGGTAGGTACTGGCACAAAACATCCCCGTCACACCTTTCCTCTATGGGTAGGTAGGGTAGGTACTGGCACAAAACATCCCCGTCACACCTTTCCTCTATGGGTAGGTAGGGTAGGTACTGGCACAAAACATCCCCGTCACACCTTTCCTCTATGGGTAGGTAGGGTAGGTACTGGCACAAAACATCCCCGTCACACCTTTCCTCTATGGGTAGGTAGGGTAGGTACTGGCACAAAACATCCCTGTCACACCTTTCCTCTATGGGTAGGTTCTACACACTGAAGAAAGGTGCAAAGCCGAAACCCCTGATGCAGTTAAAATAATAATAAAATAAAAAAATGAAGTAAGCTTTATGCAACATATTTTTCAGTGCGGATCCATCACACCTTTTGTTTGTCTAGGTACTGACCCATCACACCTTTACTCTATGGGTAGGTATTGACACAAAACACCCCATCACATCTAGCTGATTTAACACACTGTCTGTGTACTTCAGTGGTGTGTATTCTAACAGTGTCACTGCAACCTTGCGAGAACAGCATGTCCTAGCAGTGAATGGTTTATTACTGAGAACCCATCGCACCGTGAGGAAAACGTGTCCATCGACAAAAAATAAACCTCTGCAGCTTTTAAACACGATTCTCATAACGAATCAACAACAAACAACTTCAATCCATGTCTGGAGCTAATTGATCACATTTAGTTGTGATACACTTCAGAACAACCCCAACCCCCCAACTAATGCACACTACAAAAAATAAAAAAGAGAAATCTATGTAGTGTTAACCACAGCAATTACCACAATGCTTGCAGGCTAGATCTTAGTCACAGGCTCATTGACTCAAGGTTATTCTCTAGCACAGATATCTCAGACAAAGCCAATAATGACCACTGGGTACAACTACCTTAGGACAATCAATTGATTTGGCTGCTTCATGTGTAAGCATTCCTCATGACATGCGTGAAAAAGAGGGGAGCGGCTGTGTGCGTGTGTGTAGAGGATAATCTATTGGCTCAATCGGGTTTTTTGCACACAAAAACTCTCCCTATAATTAAAATGATGTGAGAGGAGGATACTAGATGTATTGTTGCTGTGGTTAAATAATAATCAGACAATCTATCAGACAGTTTGGTGTGTGTCTGTGTACAAAACCCAACAATAAACAGAATACTGGTTTGGCTAAGAGCCCTGAACTAACAACGAGTGGCTTTTCTGGTTAAAAAAAACTGACGCGGCATGCTTCTGTTGTTGCACTTTGGGATAAGGGATGCACCAAACCAAACCCCTTTGGCTAAGCTAAATGCAGCTGTGTTCTATGCTTATCCCTATGCCTGTGTCAATAGCGATAATGATTATTATTAGGATAGGACTCTTGCCTTGTTCACAGTTGTTGCCCTTATAGGCGGGGCTGCACATGCAGATGCCGTTGACACAGGCGCCGTGGTTGGAGCAGGTGGGATCGATGCACTGGTCCTCCTGGATGTCACACTCTGGGCCCTTCCAGCCCGGGTGACACTGGCAGTAACCTTTCTCATAATCTCCATTGCCACTGCACAGGACAGGACAGGAGTCTGGAAGAAGAAAGACAGTACAGCAGCCCTTTAGAAATACTGGGGCAGAAAGCCCATGAAGACAGTAGAACTTAAGAAATACTGTGGTGGAAAGAAAATATTTTGACGTGTTATCATTCAAAACCTTAACTAAAAACTGGTTGTTATCCAAGAAGTGAATTATGCTGTTTGTGTCATTCCAGCACTGGAAGGTACTAGTCAGCTCTCACACTGAGACCCCTGTGGTGATCTCCCCAAGAGCCATATACCAGTTTTAACCAGGTTTCACCCATCATCAATATCTCACTAATAAGCATGCAGCTGAAGTCACCTAATCCTCTCCCCTGATGGTAGTGCTTTAAGTACTCTCCCCTCCGCTGGGCGCAGGCCACGCACCCCTACTCAGACCCTCTTCCTGTGAAATCCACCTAATCTCTCAAGCATTTCAATTTTCCTTAAGTGGCACCTGAGTTAAACTCCTGTAGCTGAGGCATGGCGCTGCAGCATCGGCATCTCCCTCCAACACCCTCATCTATTCCCCAAGGCCCCTCTGTACACCACCTACATAAAATAATACTACAGTTTACTATAGAATTCTCTAGTACCCTTTGATCACGTGTAGTCCTTACTTATAGAATGTTGTACAGTAGTATCCTGTAGAATACTATAGTGCATACTACAGTATTATCCCACCAAAAAACTGTAGTAAAGACAACAGGAATGTCCGCAAAAACACTACACTTTTTTAACCATAGTAAATACTACAGTATTAAATTTGCACATATGCTGCCCATTCCACTCCCCATATCCCAATTTGTGCCACCCATAAGTAGGGTTGCAAATATTCTGAAACTTTCCAGTAAATTTCCTGAATTTTTCCATGGGAATTTCCATGGGAAGTTAAGCCTGGGAATTTTGGGAATTTTGCTTAAATTTATCAGAAAAGTGAACCTTTTTTGTGGGATACACATAAGGCAATTCTAGGTCTTGTGGCATATTTTGGTTCAACTATCCCCAATTGAATGGAATTGCAACACTCTGCATGCACAGTGCATTCTTCCATCACATGTGCAATGCACTCTTCCAGCTGATTCTCAAGATCTTGCACACTAATGAGATGCTATTGAGCCCACACTACTACACTGTCTGAGCCAAGGACTACATGCTTTCTGGTAAGTTTTGATTACAATACAATTTCTGCTAGTTAGTTTTTGCTACCATGTGGGTTTTAGAGTTTAATCTAACTGCTTAACTATTTATCTGTACATGGAATTGTATTTGGGTTTTTTAACTCATGTTTTCCCTAATCTTTACAGGAAAATGCCACGGGCACTATCTGATGTGTGGAGACATTTCACTGCAGCTAATGTAGAAGAAAAAGCTGTGTACATTTGCAAATACTGTGGCAAATCATATGTGAAGAATGCAACAAAGATGCAGAATCATCTGGCCAAGTGCATAAAGTTCCCTCAGCGCTCAGAACAAGCAACCTCTGACAAAAGTCCCTCTACTTCTATTTGAGGTGAAAATGATGAATCAGACACCTTATTGATAGAAACAGCTCATGGTCCTCCTGGAATCAGAAGGTTTTTTTGACTCAATGGAGGAACGTAGTCAGAGAAATGCTGATGAATGTCTTGCTCGAGCTGTGTATGCAACTGGTTCACCTCTGATGCTCAGAGGCAATGTATACTGGAAGAGATTTCTGAATGCTCTTCGCCCAGCATACACCCCTCCAAGCAGACATGCTTTATCTACTCATTTGCTGGATGCAGAATTCAACAGAGTTCAAGTGAAGGTCAAGCAAAGCATAGAGAAATCAGACTGTATTGCAATCATGGGAGGTCGAATGTTCGTGGGCAAGGAATAATTAACTTCATCATCTCCACCCCTCAACCAGTATTCTACAAGAGCACAGACACAAGGGACAACAGACACACCGGTCTCTACATTGCAGATGAGCTGAAGGCAGTCATCAATGACCTTGGACCACAGAAGGTATTTGCACTGGTTACAGACAATGCTGCGAACATGAAGGCTGCTTGGTCTAAAGTGGAGGAGTCCTACCCTCACATCACACCCATTGGCTGTGCTGCTCATGCATTGAATCTGCTCCTTTAAGGACATCATGGCACTGAAAACAATGGATACACTCTACAAGAGAGCCAAGGAAATGGTTAGGTATGTGAAGGGTCATCAAGTTATAGCAGCAATCTACCTCACCAAGCAAAGTGAGAAGAATAAGAGCTCTACATTTAAGCTGTCCAGCAACAAACGTTGGGATGATGTTGTCATCATGTTTGACAGTATCCTGGAGTGGAAGGAGTCTCTCCAAGAAATGGCCATATCACAGTCTGCCCATATGAACAGCCCCATCAAGAGGATCCTCCTGGATGATGTATTTTGGGAGAGAGTAGGAAGCAGCCTTAAACTCCTGAAACCTATAGCATTAGCCATTGCACGGATTGAGGGAGACAATGCCATCCTGTCTGATGTTCAGACTCTGCTTTCCGATGTAAGAGAAGAAATCTGTACTGCCCTGCCCACTTCACTGTTGCTCCAAGCAGAGGAAAATGCAGTTCTGAAATACATCACAGAATTCTGCCTGTATGCTGGCAAGACCACCCTGTCTGGTGCAGAGATCAACAAGGCCTATTGTGTCATCACTACCGTGTCTCGCCACCTTGGCCTGGATGAGGGCACGGTTCTTGGCAGTCTGTCAAATTACACTTCCAAGCAAGGGCTTTGGAATGGAGATGCAATATGGCAGTCATGCCAACATATCTCATCAGCCACCTGGTGGAAGAGACTTTGTGGATATGAGGCTCTTTCCCCTGTTGCCTCCATCATCCTCCTCCAAATCCCACCAACATCAGCCGCCTCAGAGCGCAACTGGTCCTTGTTTGGGAACACACACACCAAAGCACGCAACAGGCTGACCAATACAAGGGTTGAAAAATTGGTGGACATCTGGGCAAATGTTAGGCTTTTTGAGCCTGACATGAGCCATCCTCAACAAGGTTGGAAAGTGACAGTGAAGATGAGGCCACAGAGTCTGATGTTCAAAGGTGGACATTGAGGAGGTCCAGGGAGAAGACATGGAAGCCTGAGAGGAAGACAACCAAAGCTTTAGTTGCTAGACTATCATTTTACAGATGTATGTTGAAAATGTTTTTCTTTGCAACTCTAGGTAGAGTTGCAAAGAAAAAGCCATATCTTCCTCTGTCCAGTGTCTGTGTTCTTTTGCCCATCTTAATCTTTTATTTTTATTGGCTAGTCTGAGATATGGCTTTTTCTTTGCAACTCTACCTAGAATGCCAGTATCCTGGAGTTGCCTCTTCACTGTTGATGTTGAGAATGGTGTTTGCGGGTACTATTTAATGAAGCTGCAATTGTTAACTGTAAATACCACAGTATACAACAGTATACTACAGTAAATAATATAGAATACTATTGTAACGTCTGAGAAAACACTACAGTGAATACTATAGTATTTAAACCATTGTATATTATAGTATTTTTACATGTGGGAACTCAGCGCTTTAGCATGAAAATGGATATTGAGGAAGAAGGGAGCCTCAGAGTCTGAGGCTGCAGCATGGAGACGCATGGTAAACATCAGAGCAGAACGCACTGTGCTGTATAGATTCAATAGAGATCTTTATTCACATGCCATTAACCCTTTGGTGTGTAGCCTAAACCCTACTCATATCACTAACATGCTGCATTTGTACATTGCCTTGCATTCTTAGCTATATTCCTAGTCTACATGTATAGGCACTCAGTCATAGTGAACCGTTTTCCTGAATGTCTTTGAAACCTTCAGAGCTACGTGAGAGAACATGGCTCCATTCTCCCATTCTTCCCTTCTCTCTTCTGCCAGGATCTCTCATCCCTCCAGTCTGTCAGCCTGTTTATGGACAGTTGCAGTGTGGAAGCTGCCTTACAGACCCTGGCCTGTCCATTAGTCTCCATAATATGTCCCAGTTCCACACTGGGAACAGTAATAGACACATTATGCTCGCTACAGTGACTCCCTGACCTCAGATCTAGGTAGAGACAGATTAAGGCATTCGTCCAGAGCGGGTCGGCTTGGGCAGAGAGAGACCTCACTGACCACAAAGTGGATCTGAAATCACCACGGCTGCTTGCTAGCCTTATTTAATGTGAAGACTGTAAATAATCCTCAGAGACAATAAAAATACTCCATTTCAGAATGGCTTTTGGCATTGATAATATTGTTAGTATCCATTACGAAGCCCTAGGTTAAATCAAAAAGTAGCCATTGTTATTTGATTGATTGGATTTTACTCTGCAGAATAATTTGATACTGGTAGATTTACAGAATATAAAAGTCAAAAGTTTGGACTCACCTACTCATTCCAGGGTTTTTCTTAATTTTTACTATTTTCTACATTGTAGAACAATAGTGAAGACATCGAAACTATGAAATAACACGTATGGAATCAAGTAGTAACCAAAAAAGTGTTCACCTGGAATGCATTTCAATGAACAGGTGTGCCTTGTTAAAAGTTAATTTGTGAAACCAATCGGTTGTGTTGTGACAAGGTAGGGGTGATATACAGACTATTTGGTAAAAGACCAAGTCCATATTATGGCAAGAAAAGCTCAAATAAGCCAAGAAAAACGACAGTCCATCATTACTTTAAGACATGAAGGTCAGTCAATCCAGACATTTCAAGACTTTTTAGGTTTCTTCAAGTGCAGTCCCAAAAACCATCAACCGCTATGATGAAACAGGCTCTCATGAGGACCACCACAGGAAAGGAAGTCCTAGAGTTACCTCTGCTGCAGAGGATAAGTTCATTATAGTTAAATGCACCTCAGATTGCAGCCCAAATAAATGCTTCACAGAGTTCAAATACCAGACACATCTCAACATCAACTGTTCAGAGGAGACTGCGTGAATCAGGCCTTCATGATCGAATTGCTGCAAAGAAACCACTACTAAAGGACACCAATAAGAAGAAGAGACTTGCTTGAGCCAAGAAACACAAGCAATGGACATTAGACCGGTAGAAATCTGTCCTTTGGTCTGATGATTCCAAATTTGAGATTTTTGGTTCCAACCGCCGTGTCTTTGTGAGACACAGAGTAGATGAACGGATGATCTCTGCATGTGTGGTTCCCACCGTGAAGCATGGAGGAGGAGATGTGATGGTGTGAGGGTGCTTTGCTGGTGACACTGTCTGTGATTTATTTAGAATTCAATGCACACTTAACCAGCATGGCTACCACAGCATTCTGCAGAGATATGCCATCCCATCTGGTTTGTGCTTAGTGGGACTATCATTTGTTTTTCAACAGGACAATGACCCAAAACACACCTCCAGGCTGTGTAGGTGCTATTTGACCAAGAAGAAGATTGATGGAGTGCTGCATCAGATGACCTGGCCTCCACAATCACCCGACCTCAACCCAATTGAGATGGTTTGGGATGAGTTGGACCACAGAGTGAAGGAAAAGCAGCCAACAAATGCTCAGCATATGTGGGAACTCCTTCAAGACTGTTGGAAAAGCATTCCTCATTAAGCTGGTTGAGAGAATGCCAAGGGTGGCTACTTTGAAGAATCTTTTTTGGTTACTACATGATTCGGTAGGTGTTATTTCATAAAGTTTTTCAAAGTAGAAAATAGTCAAAATAAAGACAAACCCTTGAATGAATAGGTGTGACCAAACTTTTGACTGGTACTGTATATGATGGTCTATCTGACCAAAAACTACATTTTAACCCAATATTATGTGAGCTTTCATTATGCACACAAACGTAATTCAAATTTGCATGAATTCATTGGAATATCCCACATATTTCCAAGGTGCCTAACTTAATATACCTTTTGAGCAGTCTGGTCCCAGGAAACCGGTGAAGCAGTGGCAGTGACCAGCTACACATTCCCCGTTCCCCTTACAGTTGGTGGAGCAGCCGTCCATGGTTTCTACAGACAGAGAAAGTTTTAAACAACACAACCATCCATGGGCTAGACAGAAACACATAGGAACAAAATTGAGCCAAACTCAGGGTATAATGAACACTTTTACTTTGTGCATCCATTGAGACTTATAATAATCTAACATGTTGCATGGGTTACAATAAGGTAACATTATCATGAAGACAAAGAAAACGGACATGTACAGAACCACACTGCAGTACCATTCTTGCACTGCCTTTCAGAAAACAATTTGTTTTAAAAGACAAAAGCATTTCCAGGAGATGTTGGAAAGTGAGAGCATTAGAAGAACTACATTGGCTCGTCTCTCAGCACAGGCTTACAGACGGGTGACAAAAGGTCAGTCAATTAGGGATGACAGACTTTGCAGCACCTTGCAATGAGCAACAGTACTCAACCGTTTTGATGTTAAAATGGCAGCCTGTTTCACACAATTTTATTGGTGCAGAGAAAAAATATATAAAAAAATGTCTATTTGCAGCTATTGTACAAATTTCTTTTTGAGTGCTTTTGTAACCGCAGACTATATCCTGGAAATAATGTAAAATGTACTGTATTTTTCTTATAAGACTTCATTACTGCTCCCAAATATGATTGCATGGTGCTGCAATTTTCATTAATAACAGACACTGTGGAGCACATATTCTACGTTTTACACAATGAGGAGCCAATTACCGACGGCAGTGCTGAGAACAAGCACTTGTTCCATTTTCTTTCCATCGTTGTAGAAAGCCAGGTACCAGGTTCCCGCATCCATGTACTCTATGAAGCCAGTCTCCTGGAGGGAGGCCAGGATCAGGTTCCTGGGAGAGGAGTTGGAATCCTCTGCCACCGTCTGAACCTCCTGTCTGATCAGCTGCTTCCCGTCCAGGAGCTTGACAAAGTCAAACTGCAGAAGGAAGAGAACACATCCCATTAAATATGTGGCAAAGGTTTGGAAGTCAAAAGCTGGGACATCACAAGCTCCTGGTTGGGCGTACTGACATGCCCTGACTGACAGGGTGTATCACGGTTCCCCCAACATCATAGCACCGATATCTATCTCTGGGAACAGGCCAAAACATGAAATCATCATGCGCTGTATCGTATCCTGTCATCCATCTTAAAATAACTTGAACTTAACCATATGCAAAGCTCCCAAGCCACCTTTTGACTTTGCCCTTGATGAGCTTAATAAGGAGACAGGCCCCCATGCTGCATTGCTGGATTACCAGATGAGTAGGATATGACAGTAGCCCTGGGCGGGAAGCAGTGCCTTAGCTGCGCCAGTGTCACTCATGTTTGTGTGTGCTCTTAGAGATAAGCCGAGACCAGGGCTGGTATTACACCGCTGTCGGCTGGTGACTGCATGCAGCAAAGCCTCTCCGCCTGCCGGGCTCAGAGGGACGTCTGTCTTCACCCCTTCACCCGTCCTAAATAATAAAGCCAGGGCTGGGTGAGGCCAGGTCCCTAACTCCAATGACATGCCCCCAGGCCTCAGAATCATTCTATGACTCAGGTTCTTCTTATGAGAAACAAATGCTCCCCTACGGAACAACAGGAAAACGATGTTTGTAATTCAGTAGAACTGCTGGGACACCGTAGCCATCGGGCCACTGCATTTCAAATCATCAGCGATGCAAAGCAGCAGAGGAGGAGACCGAGGGATCCCAGATCCTCCATAATTCACTTTCAGAAGGGGATCAGCACATGATGTCACACTGAAGCGGAAATGGCCACTGTCGTTCCCGCTACAATCCCCTCGGCGCCAATAGTGACAAAATCTCATTGGAAGAAAAAAAAAAAAAGTCTGAACTGTGCGTGCCGCCCTGGGGACTGACTCAGATTAATGACTAAAACATCCTATTAGGATTCATCATGCGGAAGCCTGCTGGGTTTACTGGGGCTGGTAAAACAGCTTTGTGACAGATGAGTCACTTGTGTGCAGGTCTCACTGTGACCCTGAGTGCTCAGCCCTATGACCTGCTGGGTATGTAATGAGGGCAGGTCCGGGAGAACATATGTGTGACTGCATGCAGGAGCCAAAAAAACTGAACTGGGATCAACCGAATCAGCCGACCTGGCTGACAGAGACATCTAATGATGGTGTGTGATTAGTCAGCCCTACTCAGACAGGACTTGAATACGGTCCAACATACAGTTAGCAGGCTGTGTGCCAAGTGTGATTACTATCATGATTATGAGCATCCTTACAGAACAAAATCAATGTATGTGTTTAAAAGGAACCTTTCAATTAGCATTAATTAATTGTTTGTCTGTATCCGTGAACCTACATATGCAAATGAGTATGCAAAAGAGGCAGAAATAAGGAGGTTTTAATTTAATTGACAGGTCTTCATTTCTTGAATGATTTGAACTGTTCATCTTTGATAATATCTTTGCTAAGAAGCAGTGATTAGGGTGTTGAGGCATTTTACTGACATCACATTAGTTCCGCTAGATATTTCTTTAACTGCATTCATTCCATATCAATAAACTACATACATTGAAGCTCATTATGCATTTGACAAAAGTACTGGTAGGTATCCCACAGTACTGTAGCTAATTCACTGATTGGTGAAGTGGTCAAACTTAACATAAAGGTACCACACCTGCTTGGTCCAATTCTTTATTGTGGGTTTCAATGTGGATGAAGAGTGAGACTGAAGGATGACAGATGGATGGAGGAGGAAAGGTAGCTGTGCGTAGGGGCTGGGGTTAGCATGGGGTGTGGTGTGGATCTGTGCATGTGTGGATCTGTGCATATACCCAGGTTACTTATGTGTGATGGGGTGTTTCAATCATTGTGTAGGTTGCAGTGGGAATACATAAGACCCTACAGTATGATCATTTACATGGGAGTGGATGTAATGTATGAGGTAGGTAGGGGGTACAGTACCTGTGTGTGTGTAGGGGGGATGTTCCTCCGCCCATAGATCCCCAAGAGGGCATCTCGTGCCAGGGAGACGTTGAACTTGACATACTTAGGGTGGTGGATGGTGATGTGGAAACGCCAGAACAGACCTGGGGGAATGGCCTGGATCACCTCGGTACCAATGTCCACCTCCCCTCGGTCTATCGCTTTCCCCCTCTGGAAAAGCTCCTTATCTATATGGTGTACAAAAATGTATTTAAAAAAACACACACAAATGGATATAAACACAAATGAGAACAGCTTCTGTTGCTGCATGTAGATATTGTCTATCCCCCTTTACCTCTATCAGATAATAAGAGAAAATACAGGCAGACTTTAATCTGTTTAATTTCGTTGCCTCAACTAATTCCTCCTCTGTCCTTTTAGGAAACATTTTATCCTCATTGTCAAAATGAAGCCCTGCATCTGCTCAAACTGGAGCTAAACAACTGTGAACAGACACACCTAATATGGTGTATCCAGGAGACCAGCAAGCAACCGGATGCCTGTACAAACACCTCCCACATCCAGGCGTGAACTAATTATTCTGTGCTGATAACCTTTGGTGTGAGCTCTCTGGCAGGTATGCCAACACACCAGGGTGTCACATTATTGATTCCCTCTCTCATGGCGGGTAACATGAGATCAGTTCAGCTCTACTGTACACATTAAGCTATATTCTATCTGTTTGCTGTCTTTTCACCTTCACATTACTCACTGTACAGAGCTCTGGAAACCTTTTTAAATATGCTTTTATTGTATGTATGGAACATTAAAAAGCATCTAAATGCACATACATGTCTAGAGTATAGATATAGAATGACATGGATTGATCACACGTTAGCCTCGACAACAACCTTGTCACAAAGATTGGTTCGGTAATTGTAGAAACTGGGCTCTCTTAGTAGAAAACCCCCACCAGACTGGAGCAGGTGGACAAGGTAATGTCAGTGTTACTGTGTTGTTTGGTCTGTGCCACTGCCACCACAGAACCTATCACAGGGTAATGAAGGCATATCTAGCTCGTGCCTCTCCTGCAGGCCATCTCACCTGTCACTTACACTGGGTTCAGAGGAGGGGGCAGAAAATAAATTAGAAAAATGCTTCAAAATAGTCTGACATACAAGAACATTAATTCTCATAGCCTAAGGGCTATCCTGATATAACAATTATTCCAGTAATCCATTTTCAATGAAACCGTCTTTTCAATTACAGTTCTAATTCCACCCCCCTCTCACTTTAATGGACATCGGAATAGAACAAGCTTTTAATAATTGGGTCTGTCTGTTGATTGAGACAATGCAAAATAATATGGTTATTCTATTCCCTGTAATCCCTCAGATCTATGCTGAGAATAATCTAATTGCTATTCTAAAGAACATTTGCAAACCAATTACAGGACCAATTATACAGTATACAGAGGACTGGGCCGACACAACATGCTATGGGACTGCCCTCTTAAAATCCCTTTTGATTTATCTTATTTTAACCAACATTCCACCTCGTTGTAACGCTTCTCGTGTTGATAACCCACTGGGTCATTTAAACAAAAAAATCTATGTGATGAAGTTGAATCAACGTGGAAAACTGATTGGATCAGGGAATTATTTTTATTTTTTTTTCAACCTAAAAAGGTTAGTAAAATTCCTAAAGTACCTCCACGTATCATCATGAAAAGAACCTGGAAGCAGTTTGAGACATGTTTTTTTACATTATGTTTTTAACATTGCCTGGAATATAGTTGAATTCATCCCTGATGTTGAATTTGCCTTTTCTTACTTCTATAAATAATTCCAGGATGTATGCAACAATCATTCCCCTTTCAAACAATACAGAATTAAGGAAGGAAACAACCCTTGGCTTTAAGATTAACTAGCTGAAATCATAAGGAAATGGAATGCTTTGTATGTTAAAACAAGATGGTCTGATTCAGCTGATGATTGGATGGCTTTTAAATGCCTTGGAATCAGGGTGTGACTATGACCTGAAAGCTGAAAGCAGACCACCACCTCAACTCTACTGCTGATAATCTGAATAATCCTTTCAAATATTGGCACGTAGTGAAAGGTTTAGAGTGCTAAAAATATGCACAGCTCCCTAAACAACTGCTGGTTGACTCACAGGTGGTACTTGAGAAAACCTCTATTCTGAACTCTTTTATTCATTTCTTGATGCAAGCAGATTATTTAGGGCTAAAGTTCAACATGAGCCCCCTGTGAAATTACCTGACACTCCCGAGCACTCCATCTCCAGGTTCTCCTTCTCACCCTTCTCTGTCTCAGAGGTGTGTAGAGCCCTAAAAGCAACTGATGTAAAAACAAATCCCCTGGCCATGATGATCTACCACCTACTACAAAAATCTGAAGGCATCATTTAACATAAATCTTTAACCTCACCTTAGAATGTAATAAAATCCTCAAGTTGTGGAAATCAGCATTTGTCCTACCTCTTTTGAAAGAAGGTGATCTCACTCTACTGAATAACTATTGGCCCATATCTAAATAGTATTTTCTGAAAAAGGTATTTGAGTTCCTAGTCAATAAGCAGTTTAAGGCCTACCTCCAGGAAAACAATATTTTGAGTGGTATGCAATCAGGTTTCAGGTCTAGCCACAGCACTGTCACAGCAACTTTGAAGGTTTTGAATGATATTCACTGTGCCCTGGATAAGAAGCTGCATTGTGTATCTGTATTCATAGACTTGTCAAAGGTATTTGTGATGGTGGACCCCACTGTCTTGGTGCAGAGATCGAAGTGTATTTTTGGGATTACTGGTCATGCTCTGGAGTGGTTTGTAACCTACATGTCAAATCGAACCCAGTGTGTTAAGGCAGACGGTTGTCGTACACCATAGAGTTGAGTTTGGGTGTTCCTCAAGGATACATTTGAGGTCCCCTGTTTCGTTTCTATATCAAAAACATTGGGAGATATATTGAGACAGCTGATGTACATTTTTATGCAGATTACACTTTTGTCTATTCAAGTGGCAGCAGTTTGACTTTGACAGCATACAGCTTTTAACATCAATCAACAGAATCTGTACGATTTGAAGCTTGTTTAGAATTCCTCTCCCAAAAAATAAATGGTATTTTCCAATACTAATCACTCTGCAAACCATGAAATTACTACCTTGGAAGTACAATCTATAGAGCACGTCAAATTGTACAAATATCTGGGAGTTTGGGAGGATGAGCAACATGGGACAAACACTTTACATGTTGTGTTTATATATTTTGTCCGTATGTAAGGCCATTTTAGGAAAACAGTGATTACCCCTTTTTCTCCCCATATCCAATTAGTTGTTACAGTCTTGTCCCATCGCTGCAACTCCCGTACGGACTCGGGAGAGGTGACCCGCCAAGCCGCACTGCTTCTTGACACAATGCACGCTTAACCCAGAAGCCAGCAACACCAATGTGTCGGAGGAAACACTACACCTGGAGACTGTGTCAGCGTGCATGCGCCTGGCCCGCCACAGGACTCCCTACAGCGTGATGGGACAAGGACAACCCGGACAATGCTGGGCCAATTGTGCGTCGCCTCATGGGTCTCCCGGTCGTGGCCGGCTGCGACACAGGCGGGGCTCGAACCCGCATCTGTATCAACGCAGCTTGCACTGCGATGCAGTGCCTTAGACCACTGCGCCACTCGGGAGGAGAAAACAGCCATTTTATCTCTCCTCTCGTGTAGCTTGAACTGAAAACACATACAAGCTCAGATCTCAATCTTGTTTTATGCTAACAGTCCAAAAAGTTGAACCGAGGAAAAAGGTCCTTTCATTACTCGGCTCCTTGGTCTTGGAATCCCCTCCGAGCCAACCTAAAATTCCAGGACCAGGTGTCCCTGGAGAGGAGTTCAAAGGAGAAATAGATGAACAGGTTGTTGAGATGTAGTTGCCTTGTGTAAGAACACAGGAGGTTGGTGGCACCTTAATTGGGAAAGACGGGCTTGTGGTAATGGCTGGAGCGGAATAAGTAGAATGGTATCAAATACATCAAACACATAGTTTCTGTGTGTTTGATGCCATTATGAGCTGTCCTCCCTTCAACAGCTTCCTGTGGTAAGGAAGCAGGTTTTTTTACTTCACACACAACACACACATGCACACACACACACACACACACACACACACACACACACACACACACACACACACACACACACACACTGTTTGTTTACTGTTGTATTTCTGCTGTTGCCAGTGTCTTCTGTGAATGTTATTTTTATTATTTTCTCAGCACCCGTCCCCACAGGAGCCTTTTGCCTCTTACCAGGCCATCATTGTAAATAATAATAGGTTCTTAATTTACTTTAATGGTTACATAAAGGTTAAATAAATAGATTAAATAAAGAATGAAAGATAAGAATATATACATACTAATTATCTAATGTGTTATAATTCCTTGTTTCAACCTTCACTAAGGTAAAGGGCTAAAGTAGATATACTGTCACGTCATTGAGCATGCCAGTGCACCTCTAGATAATAATCCTTTGTGTTTGTTTGGTAGAACAGGGAGGTTGTGAATGGGAGCTGGCTGGAGGATCTCTGGTCTGAAAGAGTTAACGATGATGCTGTGGGCTGTAGCCTGCTAGGGGATTAAGCCACACTCTCTTACTTTAATTAACTGCCCATGAAGCTCCTCCTGATTACTTCATAGTCAATGCATGCTAATGTGACCCAGCACAGCTATGCTACATTGTACCAGCCACAGAGTGCACACAGCCCTTATGCACTGTGTCAATCTATCAGTAATACCTGCAGTGGTTCCTATTCCTCCCGTCAGAGGGCTATGATATGGAAATACTGAAACTCAGACACCAAGCTTTTACTGAGATTCATTATGTGCTTATGCAGGGGCAATCCAATATTTTCATAACTGATTTGATTTTAATCTACTCTTCAACATTGCCCTAGTTGCAGAGAACATTTTCTGGTTCACGCACTTATAGAAATAGAATTGAATTATGTGGAATGGAACTGAATTATTTCACTCATTGCCGATACGGAATTGTATGTATGCGGTGTTTGGGACCCCAGGGTTGGTCTGGTGTTATTGGAATAATTCTATTTCTCTATCTCGATGATTCTATGAGTTTATTTTTCGGAAGTGGGACATTTCTATAATCAGATCTTTATCGTGCTAATGGAGGCAATGCCCTGCGAACACGAGGCGTTTTAACTCAGGGATGACCTGTGCATCACCTGAGCAACCCACCCACCTACAGTACCGCACTCCTTTATCTGAAACGCAATTCAGCATCACACAAGAGGAAAATAATTAGCCCTGTCGAAACATATTGCATCCAACACGCTGGTTATGAAACAGGTTTATCATGTAAACACAGAGAAAGACAAAAAGGATGAGAGAGCCCATGGAAAACCTTCTGAGGTAAAACCCATGCTCTAGTTTTTGTTGCGTGGTCTAACAGTGAGAGTCAAAACCTAGAGGCTTCATAACATAAATCTTTGCCCACCACCGCTTACCTTTGTTGGTGTTGTTGAGGCCGGGCAAACCGAAGGGAGTGAAGGTTATGTCTATGCTCTCTGAGTCTCTGTCCAGTTTGCTTAGTCCATTCTCATAGAGCTGCCCATCCACTGGTTGCAGGTGCCAGGTCAGCCCAAACAAGTGCACTGCTGTAGGGGAGAGCCATGGTTTAGCATGGGGCAGGAGGATTAGTGCTAGAAAGAGAAACTCAGGGCATTAATCATTCAAAACCTAAGAGTAAGACATCTGATTAAACCTGGCTGCAGTAGACACGGTAACTAACTACAGTGTGGATGTGCTACAGGTTCCTGCACTTCGGCTGTAATAGTAGTTATTTGACAGAGGGCTAGTCATTACGGCTGGGAGCGAGACACATTAACATACTGTTTCTAAGACATCCTGCTGCTCCTGTGCTTATTACAACACCGTAAAGCAATTGTACATCATTAGTACGCCTTTCATTCATGACAACTTCACTGACTTTTCATCTACTACATCCAAATGTGATGAAACAAACCAAAAAAAGCTTGATTTATTACTAGATATAAGACTGGTAGCTTACAGTATCTACAGCAAATCTATTTAATGGAATATTGATAAGTAGCTGTCTAATCTCCAAAGAAAGGGGGGATAAACTATGTGCCTCTGTAAGTAATACATTAAAGAAAACCAAAATGGTCAAAATTAAATATGTATTTCATGTGCGGCTTCGAAATGTAATTAATTGAGAAAGATTCAGAAATGAAATTCCACCACCCCAATGTTTGGCTCATCGTTTCCAATGTGTCAAAACAGAGATCCCTTATGTAGTTCCATTCCCAGTAATCCAGGAAGCATTTCTAAGAATGGCAGAGCCAGTTCCCCACTTGCAGAGCAAGCATTCAAATATATTAGGGAAAAACATTTCTGGGATAATTTGGAAGTAATTTAAATAATTAAAAGAGTTCCAGAAAATCCAGTAATTGACAAACAATCTACAATAGACAAATCTTTGCAATTGGATACACCTCAACACTAGGCGCTATATTAACGTAGGAGTGATTAAACAAAGGTGAACAATGTGCCGGACCACAGGAAGACTAGTTGTCGTAATGGCGTCAGATAATAGGGATCCTAATCAAATCAAAATCTAACCAAACAAAGGCATAACACACAAAGAGACATGCACTAACTACACTGAACAAAGATATAAACGCAACACGCAATCATTTCTAAGATTTTACTGAGTTACAGTTCATATAAGGAAATCAGTCCATTTAAATAAATTAGGCCCTAATCTATGGATTTCAAATGACTGGGAATACAGATGTGCATCTGTTGGTCACAGATACCTTAAAAAACGTAGGGGCGTGGATCAGACACCAGTCAGTATCTGGTGTGTGACCACCATTTGCCTCATGCAGCACGACCCATCTCCTTCGCATAGAATTGATCAGGCTGTTGATTGTGGCCTGTGGAATGTTGTCCCACTCTTCTTCAATGGCTGTGAGAAGTTCCTGGATATTGGCGGGAACTGGAACGCGCTGTCGTACACGTCGATCCAGAGCATTCCAAACATGCTCAATGGGTGACATGTCTGGTGAGTATGCATCTTTGTGCATTCAAATTGCCATCGATAAAAGGCAACAGTGTTTTTTGTCCGTAGCTTATGCCTGCCCTTACCATATCCCCTCTGCCACCACGGGGCACTCTGTTCACAACGTTGGTATCACCAAACCACTCGCTCACACGACGCCATACATGCAGCACCCTGCCATCTGCCCAGTACAGTTGAAACTGGGATTCATCCGTGAAGAGCACACTTCTCCAGCATGCCAGTGGACATCGAAGGTGAGCATTTGCCCTCTGAAGTTGGTAACAACGGCGAGCTTCAGGAAGGTCAAGACCCTGGAGAGGGCGACGAGCACACAGATTAGCTTCCCTGAAACGTTTTTTTGACAGTTTATGAAGAAATTCTTTGGTTGTGCAAACCAACAGTTTCATCAGCTGTCCGGTGGCTGGTCTTAGACAAAACCACAGGTGAAGAAGCCAGATGTGGAGGACCTGGGCTGGTGTGGTTACATGGTCTATGGTTGTGAGGCTGGTTGGACGTACGGCCAAATTCTCTACAGCGACGTTGGAGGCGGCATATGGTAGAGAAATTAACATTAAATTCTCTGGCAACAGCTCTGGTGGACATTCCTGCAGACATCTGTAGCATTGTGTTGTATGGACATTTATTGTCCCCAGCACAAGGTGCACCTGTGTAATGATCATGTTGTTTAATCAGCTTCTTGATATGCCACACCTGTCAGGTGGATGAATTATCTTGGCAAATGATAAAAGCTCACTAACAGGGATGTAAACACATTTGTGCACAACATTTTAGAGAAATAAGCTTTTTGTGCGCATGGAACATTTCTGGGATCTTTTATTTCAGCTCATGAAACATGGGACCAACATTTACATGTTGCGTTTATATTTTTGTTCAGTATAATTTCAGAACATAACAGAAACACCTAACTACCAAAGGGAGAGAGGAGAGCAGGATAATTAGCGGCTAACTACTATACCACCTGATTCATAAGCCTTAACCAACCACTAACCCAGTAGGCCTTCTCCGCACTGATTAGCCATGGTGGAGACAGAGTGTGTTTCAGAAAGGTGCTGCTCTGAATAACAGCCATTCACTCACTAGTGCAGCATTTATATACGCAGATCAATGTAATTCACCCCTGACCGCTTCAAAGCATTTTCCTTTTCATCAGTCGTTAAAACACAGCTAGGCCAGTCATATTGGTGGAAGGTCTTAAAGAATGCCTGTTGAAAAATATAGTTTTTTTAACAGCCAGCTGAGCTGGAATGCCTAATTAGAGTGAAAGTAGTTCACACAAATTTGCATCTGTTTTACATATTCAGTGGAAGAATAATTGATAGTACCTGCTTTTAAAATGTATAATGCATATAATGATTATGCAGTTTAGAGGGAAGAATTAGATTAAACTCTTGTCCTCTACTTGGGTCGACCCAGAGAAACAGACAGCTGTATAGTCTTAATGAAATTGAGAGAGAAACATATCGCCACAATAATAGATAAGAGTTTTGTTTGGGGTCTTCCCGCTAATGAGGCAGAGACGATTTGATTAGATATTCTCAGTAAATAAGAAAGAGAGGGACTGTTTAGCTCAGGAGGCAACTGCAGTGTCCTCCTTATTAAGCTGCTTTGAACTATTGTCTTGTAACTTGTTAATTGATTCAAGCCAAACCGTATAATCACATTACGATCCTCTTGTTGCTAAAAAAATTATAATCCCCTACAATTGTTTTTGCTCTACAGGAAAATAAATAGAAATCGAAAATAAATGATGAATCAACAAAGTAAAGTATTCTCCAATGCACCAACACAACCCAAAACGAATATACTGTGGACAAATTAGACCTGGTGTAAAAGTACAACATGTACATTTTAGAACTCTACTGTTTCCCATAAATACATGATAGTATGAGATGTGACCTTTAAAGGACCATAGTCTTAAATAGCTACTTGCACCTTCAGGCCTTTCACAGCACATTTATGATGAGTCTTATTCCAATTTAGAGGCATAAAGTAGAGCAAACCCAGAGCTAAATGCCTAAAGCATCACACTGCCCAATTAGATACAGTTGAAGTCAGAAGTTTACATACACCTTAGCCAAATACATTTAAACTCAGTTTTTCACAATTCCTGACATTTAATCCTAGTAAAAATTCCCTGTCTTAGGTCAGTTAGGATTAACACTTTATTTTAAGAATGTGAAATGCCAGAATAATAGTAGAGAGAATGATTTATTTCAGCTTTTATTTCTTTCATCACATTCCCAGTGGGACAGAAGTTTACATACACTTAATTAGTATTTGGTAGCATTGCCTTTAAATTGTTTAACTTGGGTCAAAAGTTTCAGGGTTAGCCTTCCACAAGTTTCCCAGAATAAGTTGGATGAATTTTGGCTCATTCCTCCTGACAGAACTGGTGTAACTGAGTCAGGTTTGTAGGCCTCCATGATCAAACACGCTTCTTCAGTTCTGCCCACAAATTTTCAATAGGATTGAGGTCAGGGCTTTGTGATGGCCACACCAATACCTTGACTTTGTTGTCCTTAAGCCATTTTGCCACAACTTTGGAAGTATGCTTGGGGTCATTGTCCATTTGGAAGACCCATTTGCGACCAAGCTTTAACTTCCTGACTGATGTCTTGAGATGTTGCTTCAATATATCCACAAACTTTTCCTTCTTCATGATGCCATCTATTTTGTGAAGTGCACCAGTCCCTACTGCAGCAAAGCACCCCCACAACATGATGCTGCCACCCCTGTGCTTCAATGTTGGGATGGTGTTCTTCGGCTTGCAAGCCTCCCCCTTTTTCCTCCAAACATAACGATGGTCATTTGTTATGGCCAAACAGTTCTATTTTTGTTTCATCAGACCAGAGGACATTTCTCCAAAAAGTACGATCTTTGTCCCCATGTGCAGTTGCAAACCGTAGTCTGGCTTTTTGATGGCAGTTTTGGAGCAGTGGCTTCGTCCTTGCTGAGAGGCCTTTCAGGTTATGTCCATATTGGACTCGTTTTACTGTGGATATAGATACTTTCATACCTGTTTCCTCCAGCATCTTCACAAGGTCCTTTGCTGTTGTTCTGGGATTGATTTGCACTTTTCGCACCAAAGTACATTCATCTCTAGGAGACAGAACGCGTCTCCTTCCTGAGCAGTATGACGGCGGCGTGGTCCCATGGTGTTTACACTTGCATACTATTATTTGTACAGATGAACGTGGTACCTTCAGGCGTTTGGAAATTTCTCCCAAGGATGTTTTTCTGAGGTCTTGGCTGATTTCTTTTGATTTTCCCATGATGTCAAGCAAAGAAGCACTGAGTTTGAAGGTAGGCCTTGAAATACATCAAGAGGTACACATCAAATTCACTCAAATGAGGCCAATTAGCCTATCAGAAGCTTCTAAAGCCATGACATCATTTTTTAAAGCTTTTTAAAGGCACAGTCAACTTAGTGTATGTAAACCTCTGACCCACTGGAATTGTGATATAATGAATTATAAGAGAAATAATCTGTCTGTAAACAATTGTTGGAAGAATGACTTGTGTCATGCACAAAGTAGATGTCCTAACTGACTTGCCAAAACTATAGTTTGTTAACATGAAATCTGTGGAGTGGTTGAAAATGGCCAGAACGAAATACACAAAAGACAGATACACGATACATGATACATAGTGGAGCAGTATGAAAAAGTATAAAAATACAAGAAGTCTGGAGTGCAAAAAGCTATAAAAAGGCATTGCATAGTATGAGTGAATGACTGAATATGTGCACTATACACTGTTATATAGTGTTAGGTGAAAAACTGATACAACTATTGCAAGTTGATATAAATACAAAATATTTGCATGGTTAACTATACAGGTCGATGGCAGAAAAAGATACTTAAATAGATATTTGCATGGTTAAATTAACTGTACAGGTAAATGACAGGAAGAGATACTTAAATAGCTAAATGTGCGTATGATATAATATATAATATAATATAATTATTCCCTTAAAATACAGTCCTTAGTACAGGGTTTAATTACAGATAAATGCACGTATTGCACATTCAGTATACTATATGCAATGAAAAAAGATACTGCTGACAGGATACTAATATACAGTCCCGAGGAAATGACTACGTAATTTCAGACCAAGAATACCTTACAATATTGCACGTGATATGATATAACAACTGTATATGAATATGTATATACAGTCCTGAATGAATGAGTGCTGAATGAATGAGTCCTGAGTGAATGAATGATTACAGACCAGAAAGTTACTCACGGATGAATGGATGCCTAATTGTTAAACTAGGTCCTAACACCCCAACACCCCAATTATGTTTTATCAATAGCTGTTATCCTTTGACAGGCAATGCTGGTTACTAGTCAGTGAGAGTGCCAAGAAATAATGAAATCGCAAAACACATGACCCGCGTGTTTGGAGGGCAAAATTAGATTATGTTCAACAGTTGACCTACCACACTGGGTCCCCACGATGATACCATTGTCGTAAAGTAGCTACAAATCAGGGCTTTATCCATGTGATAGTGAGATTACTAGGGGCCCTGCAGAGATCTGTGGGAAGACTTTGGGGAGGGGTAATGAAAAGCAAGCGCTGGATTGGATTCTCAGCAGGGGGCTGGATGTGCAGGATCCAACACCACTCTTGTTTCAAACAGACCGGGAATCCAATGAGTATTTTTCTAAACGCAGTTCAGTTCACAGACTAAAAGCATCACATGGAACTGGCTGCCTCCCACACCATATTAGCTAATGAGTTACTGTTAGTAGTACTAGTAGTGGTACAACTAAGCAGTTGCAGTAGTAATAGACTTCCACTGACTTACAGTGCATTTGGAAAGTATTCAGACCCCTTGACTTTTTCAAAATGTTGTTACGTTACAGCCTTACTCTAAAATGGATTGAATAAAAAAAAATCCTCATCAATCTACACAATACCCCACAATGACAAAGCGAAAACAGGTTTTAAAAAATTCTTGCAAATGTATTAAAAATAAAAACAGAAATACCTTATTTACAGAAGTATTCAGACCCTTTGCTATGAGACTCGAAATTGAGCTCAGGTGCATCCTGTTTCCTTTGATCATACTTGAGATGTTTCTACAACTTGATTGGAGTCCACTTGTGGTAAATTCAATTGATTGGACATGAAAGGCACACACCGGTTTATATAAGGTCCCACAGTTGACAGTGCATGTCAGAGCAAAAACCAAGCCACGAGGTCGAAGGAATTGGTCGTAGAGCTCTGAGACAGGATTGTGTCGAGGCACAGATCTGGGGAAGGGTACCAAAACATTTCTGCAGCATTGAAGGTCCCCAAGAACACAGTCGCCTCCATCATTCTTAAATGGAATAAGTTTGGAACCACCAAGACTCTTCCTAGAGCTGGCCGCCCGGCCAAACTGAGCAATTGAGGGAGAAGGGCCTTGGTCAGAGAGTTGACACTCTGACATGAACGGAGCAAAGTACAGAGAGATCCTTAATGAAAACCTGCTCCAGAGTGCTCAGGACTTCAGACTGGGGCGAAGGTTCACCTTCCAACATGACAATGACCCTAAGCACACAGCCAAGACAACGCAGGAGTGGATTCAGGATAAGTCTCTGAATGTCCTTGAGTGGCCCAGCCAGAGCCCGGACTTGAACCCTGAATATAGCTGTGCAGTGACTCACCCCATCCAACCAGGATCTGCAGAGAACAATGTGAGAAACTCTCCAAATAGAGGTCTGCCAAGCTTATAGCGTCATACCCAAGAAGACTCGAGGCTGTAATCGCTGCCAAAGGTGCTTCAACAAAGTACTGAGTAAAGGGTCTGAATACTTATGTAAATGTGAAGTTTTGTTATTTTTTATTTGCAAACATTTATTTTTGCTTTGTCATTATGGGGTATTATGTGTAGATTGATGAGGGGGGAAAAAAACTATTTAATACAGTATAGAATAAGGCTGTAACGTAACAAAAAGTGGAAAAAGTCAACGGGTCTGAATACTTTCCGAATGCACTGTATTTACTACTGGATTAGATGGAAAAAAGGGTTCCAAAAGGGTTCTTTGAATTCAAAATGTAAAATGTAAAATTCTCACCCATCTACACACAATTCCCCATAATAACAAAAGTGAAAACATGTTTTCAAATATATCGAAAATGAAATACAGAAATATCTAATTTACATAAGTATTTAGACCAGTCAATACATGTTAGATTACAGGGTAAGTCTCTAAGAGCTTTGCCAAATGGATTGTACAATATTTGCACATTATAATTTTTAATTCTTCAAGCTCTGTCAAGTTGGTTGTTGATCATTGCTAGACAACCATTTTCAAGTCTTGCCATTAATTTTCAAGAAAATGTAAGTAAACTAGACTTGAAAATATGGAGAGTGGTATTCAGTAATGTGTTGTATTAGATTTGCCCTGAACATAACACTTTGTATTCAGGACAAAAAGTGAATTGCTTTGCCACATTTTTTTGCAGTATTACTTTAGTGCCTTGTTGCAAACAGGATGCACGTTTAGGAATATTTTTTATTCTGTACAGGCTTCCTTCTTTTCACTCTGTCAATTAGGTTAGCGTGTGGAATAACTACAATGTTGTTGATCCATCCTCAGTTTTCTCCCATCACAACCATTAAACTATGTACATAACTGTTTAAAGTCACCATGGGCCTCAAGGAGAAATCTGTGAGTGTTTTCCTTTTTTCTCTGACAACTGAGTTAGGAAGGATGCCTGTGTCTTTGTAGTGTATAGGTGTATTGATACACCATCCAAAGTGTAATTAATAACTTCAACATGCTCAAAGGGATATTCAATGTCTGCTTTTTTATTTTTACCCATCTACCAATAAGTGCCCTTCTTAGCGTGGCAATGGAAAACCTCCCTGGCCTTTGTGGTTGAATCTATGTTTGAAATTCATTGCTCGACTGAGGGACCTTACAAATAATTGTATGTGTGGGGTACAGATGAGGTTGTCATTCAAAAATAATGTTAAATACTATCAATTCATGAAACATATTATTATTATTATTATTATTATTATGTGACTTGTTAAGCAAACTTTTACTCCTGAACTTATTTAGGCTTACCATAACAAAAGGGATTGACTACTTATTGACTCAAGACATTTTAGCTTTTCATTTTTTATTAATTTGTAAAATTATGGATTATTGTGTGTAGGCCAGTGACACAAAATCTCAATTTAATACATTTTTAATTCAAGTTGTAACACAACAAAATGTGGAAAAAGTCAATGGGTGTGAATACTTACTGAAGGCACTGTACACTGTAGGGCCAGAAACCGAAATTGTTCTGCCACTATCATTTCAAAAGGAGGATGGAATAGGATTGAGTTGCATTAAAGCTAGGGGACACAGTCACCTACTGTAACACTAGCAGCAAGTCATCTGAAAGTAAAGACCTGCTTAATCAGGTGAGACTCCACATTTGCACGGTTACACCAGAGGACAAAACATGAAAGGTTAGTCATACTTGGCTCTTCTTGTCAATATGGCTGCCAGCATGCAGGTGTTTGACACTTTGTACTGTTAAAAAGGTGTTCTCTCAGAGGCAGTCAGCTCTGGTGGGCATAGAGGCAAAAATACACCATTAAGGATACTCTTACCACATTATCATGACAGATTGATTTTTGTGTTCATTATTACCAGAGCATGTTTCAGTATGACATATAGCCTCTGCCTATGGTCTCTATTGTTGACCAATACCAGGAAGAGGTTCATTAAACGTGGTTGAGTACAGGGAAAATATACTTCCTAATACCAGTGTGGTTAGTATTAGTCCTACACCTACTGTCCTCAAAGTCCATTCTGAGCTTCAAGAGAGGTGTCAGTTCCAGTAGATTGGCACTTGATCTAAACTTCCCTGTACTGGGTGAAATAATTCACTGCCTGCCCCCTGCACCCCAGCCTCCGCTCTCTTCAAAAAGGGCATTGTTTGGTTTATAGAGCCGCGACCAGAATACTAATGAGCTACTGAAGAGAAAACGTATCGATCAATACAATCACAATGAGGCATGAAAGGTCTGCTACCTTCAAGGCAAGTCGCCTGGAATCATAAATTCCTTGGCTGCCCGGTTCCCTTTCAACACAGAGACTATGACTTGGACCCTTTGACATTACTCAGTCTTATTGATCCTAACACTTTTCAGTCTGTTAAACCAATACCACAGCTGACAGCTATCCTTTACAGTGCCCTAATGAACTGAAAAAATCTAAACGTTTTAATTTTCTCCCAGGAACATTGTTCCCCTTTCAGAATCGCAGTCTGTCAATACACCTTGGAGAGAGATATCTAAACTTCATTAGGGCTTTTCTTTTACTCAATAACAAAAAAACTCCTGAAAAGGTAGGTGAGCTTTATTGCTTATAAGTTATTGCACTAATAAACAGGTGAAGTGTTGCAGTTAGATGAACCCACTGTGGGATAACTCAATCACGGACACAGAGGAGGAGAGCAAAATGGAGACAGAGGATGGGGAGAGAAAGGGGTGATGGAGGATGGGGAGAGAAAGGGGTGATGGAGGAGGAGAGAGAAAGGGGTGATGGAGGAGGAGAGAGAAAGGGGTGATGGAGGATGGGGAGAGAAAGGGGTGATGGAGGAGGAGAGAGAAAGGGGTGATGGAGGAGGAGAGAGAAAGGGGTGATGGAGGATGGGGAGAGAAAGGGGTGATGGAGGATGGGGAGAGAAAGGGGTGATGGAGGATGGGGAGAGAAAGGGGTGATGGAGGATGGGGAGAGAAAGGGGTGATGGAGGAGGAGAGAGAAAGGGGTGATGGAGGATGGGGAGAGAAAGGGGTGATGGAGGATGGGGAGAGAAAGGGGTGATGGAGGAGGAGAGAGAAAGGGGTGATGGAGGAGGAGAGAGAAAGGGGTGATGGAGGATGGGGAGAGAAAGGGGTGATGGAGGATGGGGAGAGAAAGGGGTGATGGAGGATGGGGAGAGAAAGGGGTGATGGAGGAGGAGAGAGAAAGGGGTGATGGAGGATGGGGAGAGAAAGGGGTGATGGAGGATGGGGAGAGAAAGGGGTGATGGAGGAGGAGAGAGAAAGGGGTGATGGAGGAGGAGAGAGAAAGGGGTGATGGAGGATGGGGAGAGAAAGGGGTGATGGAGGATGGGGAGAGAAAGGGGTGATGGAGGATGGGGAGAGAAAGGGGTGATGGAGGATGGGGAGAGAAAGGGGTGATGGAGGAGGAGAGAGAAAGGGGTGATGGAGGAGGAGAGAGAAAGGGGTGATGGAGGTGGTTGAGGTGGCAGGGGACACATTGTTCCTTCCTGCATTGACAGCATTCTGACAGGCAACGGTAACTTTCTCTTCAGCGCATATCTGCTCTGGGTATGTGGGTGACATTTTGGAGTATTTAAATTAGCACTAGGTTGTCCCCTTAGTGAATTAAGAGTGTTTCTGAGGAGAATGGAGTAGTTGGTATTTACTCCCGGTCAGAGTCAGACAGTGTGGCTTACCGTGTTATATCAGCAGTATGCCTGCGTGTTCTTCTATTCCTCTCATCATTCATTCATTCATTCATTCATTGCCCTGGGCCTTGTGTGCCTTCCTTAAGTATGACACAATGGCGTGTCACCGATGTCTTTGAGGCATTCCTCTCCTTATGTTGTGTGAAATCAAAGGAACATTCAGTTGCAGCTTAAACTGTATGGTGGCGGTCTACAAATTGTCAAATGCAGATTGTCCTGGATTGTTACTGGCCTCACCAGTTCAAACAGCAATGCATTCTCTTTAGAAAAGTGTGTTTAGTTATTTTGCTGACAACTTCCACATGTGGAGAATAAAGTGGGATGTGCCCTACCCAAGCTCCAGTGTGCCATCTTTCGTTTTAATGTTGTGCTAGAATTGGAACACATCCCAATAATTTGCAAATCAGTTACAAATGACGATACATTCACCTTATGACTTGGCAAAATGTGTATAAATGTGCTTGGGATGGAGTCCTATGAAGATAAATATTGTCCATTTAAAACATGTTTTAAGAGATGGATGCACGCTCAGCAGTAAACAAAGAAAAATCGCTGAAATGCAAATGTTACAACTGGCTTCTCCAGCCCAGCCACTGCTGTCCAGCTGTGACTACAGCAAACAAATACCATGCTGATGTCTCTTCTGGGGTCTGGACTAGCATTAACCAAAACAGAAAAATACAGTAGATAAATAACAGGGTTGATTACACCAATGGTACCATCAAGCAAAGCCATAAAGGCCTGTGTCAAGGCACAGAGAGAGCCAGGATTTCTGTGATTTGTGATGACTGGCACCTTCCATGTTCACTGAGATTTCTGATGTGCCACCACGAGCAGAGACTTGTGGGTAATAGATTTTCCACCTTTGATATTTATTTGACATTGTTATGTACAATAGCGACATTATTCGTGATGACAGTACATCTGTTTGTTTACGATTTGGACTGATTGCCTAATAACTAGACGGAATTTACATATAGCGGCTAATTTCAAAGCTGTTTGCCACTATTTCAAACTCCGGAAATTACTTTATGTAGCCTACTATTGTAGCCATATGGATTTTTATTTTGTCATATCAAAATTGGTAATGTAGAATTTAAAGTAGAAGAATGAATAATAAAGCAGAGCTGTTAAGATACAGTCAACATTTGTTAGACAGCGTGGGATTTACAATCCCTATCCCTCGCCTGCACGCTATGGGCTGATGGCTACCTTTGAAATGGCCTTATTAAAGGGCTGTTAATGCATGGTCATGCAATTTAGTAACTTACAAGTCTGAGGATCAAAATTGGAGGTCTAGAGTCTTCCATCTTGCTCTGTGTTGCATTTCCTAAGATCTTTATTGATCTACTGTTGGAAACGTAAGGGCATCCTCTCAATTAGGAAAAACACACAGACATCTCTGGGTCAGAGCCATCCATAGAGATGGCACACAAAGGTTATATGTTATATTCATGGCTACGGACCATGAACGACCAATCTTTTGTTGCTCTCTGGTCACTAGGTAAGGATCATTTTAATGGGAGGCTCCAAATCAAAGGCTTATTCAAAATCTTGAGTATCTTTAATTGAGTGGTTTATTGATAATCTCAGTGATCATAAGCACATTTGACCTGATTGATATCTGGATCTACAACGGACATATTGACAGAAACTAGGTTGTAATAAAGTAACACTTTCTCTTGATCAAAAACCCATATTCAGCTACACTTGACACAGGTCATATAGAGTAACTACCAGTGTAATAATATGTAACTACACTGTACTGTACACTAGTAAGTCCATGCAGTTATGGAATAGGCCTATTTGGTGCTATATGGATCAGTTGGTAGAGCATGACACGTGCACCGCCAGGGTTGTGGGTTCTCATTCCCCGGGGCCACCCATATGTACAACGTACGCACGCATGAGTGTAAGATGCTTTGTATAAAGGCATCTGCTAAATGGCATATATTACATACAGTGCCACTTTGGCACTGCACTGTTTTGTATTTTCTTGGAAACAGTGGGAAGTATTATGTAACTCTCTCAACTGACGAACCAACTTGGTACATGGTATTTGTCATACTCTGGAATAAAGGCTAAACAAGACCAACAGCTACATAATGTATTGTTATGTAACAGTCCATCTGTCCTTTTCTGCTTGGCTCTCAGTGCAAATACTGCTTCTTAGAGTTTCAATGGGACAAGGGCAAGAGCACAACCAGAGACATCATGCACCCCAAAAATCTGAGGGTGCACAAAGTACGTGAGGATGGCTGGGGGTGGTTCGGAGGAGGGATAGTCCCCCCGTCTGGAAGTTCGGGAATTTTGAAACAGATATTCCCTGCAATCTAAAGCCATACTCATTATGCTTAATTGTTTGTAAAACATATGTATATTTTTCCTGCATATCTAGGAATACCTCACACATGGACACACTTTCACACTCTTCATATACACTGCTGCTACTCTGTTTATAATCTATCCTGATTGCCTAGTCACTTTTACCCCTAACTATGTACATATTACCTCAATCCCCTCAACTACCTCGTACTCCCAACAAAATGACTCGGTAGCGGTACTGCTTGTATATAGCCTCGTTACTGTGACTATATTGTGTAACTATTTTGTGTGCTAATTTTCTTACTTTTTAACTCTGCATTGTTGGGAAAGTAAGCATTTCACGGTGAAATCTACACCTGTTGTATTTGGCGCATGTGACCAATAACATTTGATTTGATTTTATGTCTGTATCCTCCTGACTGGTGGTTAATATTTTGAAAGAAACTGTTGTTTCTCTGCATCTGCATAAAATCTGGGTAAAAGATTGAAAGGAAAAAAAAGCTACTCTAACTTGGTTGATAGCCTGAAATGGCTTCTTAGTAACTAGTTATGAGGTTGGGAGATTGGGAACCTAGCTAGGCTAGCTTAAGCCAACTTCATAACATTGCTAGGTGGCTAGTAGTACTACAACGAAACAACAACAACAAATGAAACAAAGACATTTTTAAACAGGACAAATCTGAGGGGGAACGTGCTCCTGTGCCTCCTAAGGGCGTGACACGTCTGAACACAACCATTACGACAGCTACAGTACAAAAACAACATCATTATACAAATCCATCTACTGTTGTATGTATAATGAGTTTTAAAACCTAGAAAAATGATTTGCCTCTGATAGAAAAGGAATGTTAGCTTCCTTTATCTTACAGACTCAGAAACGACTTGGATGGATTTTCCCCGAATCAATGCATTCATCCTAGTGCATGAAATAAAATGACCCTGGCAAATAGGAGAAAAAAAAAAAAGTATAATACAAGTGGAAGCGCTATGCTGTCTGATATTGTATTGTACTGAATTGGTCAGTAAAATATAGAGATAGATAATATAGACAAGGAGAAATGCCCGACTTACCAATGACATATGCAAGCAAGAGGGCGAGGGTTACGGTGATAGCGGTGGCGCTTAAGGCAGTGCATTTCCAGTTGCAGCACTTGTAGGGCTTGTTGAAGGTGAACATGGGTCTGGAGAAGGTGCTCCTGGGTAGGGGCCGGGGGGGTGGGGAGTACACTGTGTTAGATGTCAGAGGGTAGTTCTGACTGGCAGCGCTGAATAGGGCAGAGGAGCCTGAGCCATGTTTGAACAGGAAATGCCTGCAAGACAATAACACAAGAGGTTGACATGGATGAGAATATACACAACATAGCACATACAGTTGAAGTCGGAAGTTTTCATACACTTTAGCCAAATACATTTAAACTCAGTTTTTGGCCCATTCCTCCTGATAGAACTGGTGTAACTGAGTCAGGTTTGTAGGCCTCCTCGCTCGCACACACTTTTTCAGTTCTGCCCACAAATTTTCTATAGGATTGAGGTCAGGGCTTTGTGATGGTCACTCCAATACCTTGACTTCGTTGTCCTTAAGCCATTTCTGCTTGGGGTCTTTGTCCATTTGGAAGACCCATTTGCGACCAAGCTTTAACCTCCTGACTGATGTCTTGAGATGTTGCTTCAATATATCCACATAATTTTCCTTCCTCATGATGCCATCTATTTTGCGAAGTGCACCACTGCAGCAAAGCACCCCCCACAACATGATGCTGCCACCCCCGTGCTTCACGGTTGGGATGGTGTTCTTTGGCTTGCAAGCCTCCTTTTTCCTCCAAACATAACGATGGTCATTATGGCCAAACAGTTCTATTTTTGTTTCATCAGACAAGAGGACATTTCTCCAAAAAGTACGATCTTTGTCCCCATGTGCAGTTGCAAATCGTAGTCTGGCTTTTTATGGCGGTTTTGGAGCAATGGCTTATTCCTTGCTGAGCGGCCTTTCAGGTTATGTCGATATAGGACTCGTTTTACTGTGAATATAGATACTTTTGTACCCGTTTCCTCCAGCATCTTCACAAGGTCCTTTGCTGTTGTTCTGGGATTGATTTGCACATTTCACACCAAAGTACGTTAATCTCTACGAGACAGAACGCGTCTCCTTCCTGAGCGGTATGACGGCTGTATGGTCCCATGGTGTTTATACTTGCGTACTATTGTTTGTACAGATGAACGTGGTAACTTCAGGCATTTGGAAATTGCTCCCAAGGATCAACCAGACAGGTCTACAATTTTGGCTGATTTCTTTTTCCATGATGTTGAGCAAAGGGACTGAGTTTGAAGGTAGGCCTTGAAATACATCCACAGGTACACCTCCAATTGACTCAAATTATGTCAGAAGCTTCTAAAGCCATGACATCCTTTTCTGGAATTTTCCAAGCTGTTTAAAGCCACAGTCAACCCAGTGTATGTACATTTCTGACCCACTGGAATTGTGATATAGTGAATTATAAGTGAAATAATCTGTCTGTAAACAATTGTTGGAAGAATTACTTGTGTCATGTACAAAGTAGATGTCCTAACCGACTTACCAAAACTATAGTTTGTTAACATGAAATATGTGGAGTGGTTGAAAAATGAGTTTTTAATGACGTCAACCTAAGTGTATGTAAACTACCGACTTCAACTCTATATTACCATACATTGTAACAGAATAACACAGTTATGTTTGAACATTTTGATTTAACCTTTTGATTTGCACACAAATACAAACAGCGTAGATATGACATGAATAAATATGCACAGATTAAAACATTTCCAATCTGTGTAGTGCTCCAATCTGTTAGTTACTTGTGTAGTTCGGTCAAAGTTATTGGCAAACTGCTAGAAATGCACATCATTAAAATCAAATCTCAGAATGCAATCCCATTTCCCTCCATGACCAAATTATATAAATCCTACATCTAATTAATGAATGCTCCCAACAGGCGAACTGCCTTAATATGTTTGCACCAGCCATGCATTGGAAGTACACTCCAGAGACAGAGAGAGAGAGAGAGAGAGAGAGAGAGAGAGAGAGAGAGAGAGAGACCAACATTGTGTATTACATTCTCACACCTGACAGTGATGCTGAATGCTGTGCTTACATGGATGTATGCTAATGTAGAATGGTGGCCAATTCCTCCTCACTGTGAACTTGACCTTGCAACCACTGCCTTTATCTAACAAGCTGTAGGCACTTGTGTGCAGGGAGGGAATAGACCGACCGGCGGAACAGAAGAACACAAGGAAGGGGAAAAAATAACCCTCATTGTTCAGGTCCCTAATTAGAAAAGGTTTTAATACCATTAGCCGCTATCTTTAATGTGTTCAATTAAAGATGTGAGAGTACAAAGGTCAGTTTTAGAGAAGATTATATCACAGGGCTTAACTGCTGGACCAATTTTCACAGACAGCGTAATTAAGTTTAAGTATGGTTCACAAAGGGATAAAGTTATCTAAGGCATGTTTGTTTTTGTTGTCCAAACCACTGTAACCGCAGCATCCTGTGGTATTGGGTAATCCTCCTCACGGTCTGAAGCAACATTCATGAAAGCGGCTGAATTGTACTGTTTAGTGTTGGACAGTGGACATCTGAGCTCAACACTGTCTGGGATATTGAGCCACTGTTCGGTTGTAGTGCTGCTGCTGACACTTGAAAAATGCACTATTAAGGGCAAAAAAACGGTCAATAGGGGACCAATCAATTCCTGTCTGTGTGTAATTTAAAGAAATTAGAAAGAATATGCTTGTGGTCTTGAATATAGTCATTATGCTGATGTGACAAAAATATGTAATTGTATTGATGTTGGGTCAGTGCCATATCATCAGTGTCTGTGTTCTCAACAGTGTATCGACTTGGCTGATATCGTTAAGGCAAAATAAAATAACTGCTTTTATCTCATTCTTTGCGATGGTTTGAGGAAGGCGTTCAGGAGGAGGAGCGATAGGGTTCTACCAAGAACCGTTTTGATCAGAATAACCCTTTTTGGAAGACAAGGGTTCTTTGTAAGTCAAAGGGTTCTACCTAGAACCTTTAACATCCTAAGAACCGTTTTTTGGAAGATAGGGTTCTTTGATGATTCTTTGGAAGGCAATAAGTATTCTTTGGAAGGCAAGAAGGGTTCTACATAGAACCATATATAATATTTCCCAGCATGCTCTATTGCAGGGAGACTTTCAAAATGGTTTGTTTTACTATAATATTAGTGAATAGTGAATTATAAGTGAAATAATCTGTCTGTAAACAATTGTTGGATGAATTACTTGTGTCATGCACAAAGTAGATGTCCTAACCAACTTGCCAAAACTATAGTTTGTTAACATGAAATCTGTGGAGTGCTTGAAAAATGTGTTTTAATGACTTCAACCTAAGTGTATGTAAACTTCTGACTTCAACTGTATTTAACATTGAAAGCCAGCATAATGTGATTTGCAGGCCTGATTTGGCCTGTAAACCAGGAGATTCCTAAAACCACTGTGTTAGATTATAACCAGGCCCTCAAATATGACATACAATGCATTCGGAAAGTATTCAGACCCCTGGACTTTTTCCACATTTTGTTACTTTACAGCCTTATTCTAAAATTGATTATATCGGTTTTTTTCCCCTCATCAATCTACACACAATACCACCTAATGACAAAGCAAAAACTGGTTTTAAACACTGGTTCGATTTTTTTGCAAATGTACTAAAAATAAAAAATGGAAATATCACATTTACATACTGTAAGTATTCAGACCCTTTACTCTGTACTTTGTTGAAGCACCTTTAGCAGCGATTACAGCCTCAGGTCTTCTTGGGTATGAGGCTACAAGCTTGGCACACCTGTATTTGGGGATTTTCTTCTATTCTTCTCTGCAGATCCTCTCAAGCTCTGTCAGGTTGGATAGGGAGCGTCGGTGCACAGCTATTTTCAGGTCTCTTCAGAGATGTTAGATTGGGTTCAAGTCCGGGCTCTGGCTGGGCCACTCAAGGACATTCAGAGACCCTCCTATGTTTTCTTGGTTGTGTGCTTAGGGTCGTTGTCCTTTTGGAAGGAGAACCTTCGACCCAGTCTGATGTCCTGAGCGCTCTGGAGCATCAAGGATCTCTCTGTACTTTGCTCCGTTCATCTTTCCCTCATCCTGACTAGTCTCCCAGTCCCCGTTGCTGAAAAACATCCCCACAGCATAATGCTGCCACCACCATGCTCCACCGTAGGAATAGTCCAGGGGTATGAACACTTTCCGAATGCACTGTATGTAAATTATAATAACTAAAATTTAAAGGCTAATACCCGTTCATAGAGGGTTCTAGGAAAAATCCTCCAAAGATAAAAGGGTTCTTAGTAGAACCCTTCATAGACGGTTCTAGGAAGAACTTTTAGATGACAAAATGGTTCTAGGCAGAACCCTTCATAGAGGGTTCTAGGTACGTAGAACCATATACAGGGGGTTATTTGAATAACCTTACATAGAGGGATCTAGATAGAACCCTGTGCAAAGAGTTTTAGCCAGCACCAAAAATGTATCCCCTATGGGGACAAAAGAGTGTAAGTTATTGGATCATAAAGATACAAGACGTCTGTAATGATGATCTGGGGATCACTTTATTGATCACTGATCTTTACCATTGATTGCTTTTCTTCTGTCGCCTCTATTTCCCATTTTTGAGACCATATATTATGTTAAACCATCATTTTGTGGAGATACAGATGGCCTATATGTAGGTTGGCTCCTCATAATATCCCTCTCAAATTGTTTGTGGAGGTGGGTGATACTGAGAACCTAATTGCTAGTCATTTTAGCGGTCTGAAAAACACTTGATGCTACAGTATACTAATTAATTGGAAGGCAGCTATGTTTAATTGGTAATGTTTTGCTGGTGAGAGATGACAACACAAAAATCTGAAATCAACTCAAATATGTATAATCTCTGGTAAATATTCAGTATTTTGGTTTATTTGGAAAACCAAGAGAAAAGTGTTAAAATTATGTTAACAACACATCACCCAGCCTTTAGAGTGAACATGCAGTAATATAACAGTTGTTATAATTTTCTAAATGTGAAGACAAAAAGTGTGGTGATGTTTTTGATCGGCCATCACGTCAAACCTATAATTTAATTAGAATTGACAATGATAATACATACAATGCCAAGAGGAGGTATTGGATAGCAATTTGCTGATCTACATGAATCCTGGCATCGTATTAGGTTTGAATATCGACCACAGGTCAATCAACAAGGTTAATTTAGGTGTGAACAGAAAGTCAGCACACAGCCACATCAGGCATGGTGACATTCTCATCCTCTATGCAGAGTGGGTGACCTCTATATATACTGTATTTCGGGCCTTAATGAGCAGTAAATGAGATCCAGCATAAGGGAGGGAGGATCTACCTACTCCATCAAATTTGAGATGTTCAAGTAACACTACCTCTCCCGCAAACCTAATTGTGTTCATTTGTCATGGTTGTCACTGTTGTATATTATATAAGTACCTTCAGAAAGTATTCATGCCCCTTGACTTATTCCACATTTTGTTGTGTTACAGCCTGAATTCAAAATTGATTAAACAGATTTTTGTCTATCACCCATCTACACAATACCCCATAACAACAAAGTGAAAACATGTTTTTAGAAATGAAATACAGAAATATCTAATTTACATACACCGGGGGCAAAAAGTTTGGAATATTACTCATTCAAGGGTTTTTCTTTAATTGCACAATTTTTTACATTGTAGAATAAAAGTGAAGACATCAAAACTATGACATAACACATATGGAATCATGGGGGAACTCCTTCAAGACTGATGGAAAAGCATTCCAGGTGAAGCTGGTTGAGAGAACGCCAAGAGTGTGCAAAGCTGTAATCAAGGCAAAGGTGGCTATTTAAAGAATATAATAATATATTTTGATTTGTTTAACACTTTTTTGGTTACTACATGATTCCATATGTGTTATGTCATAGTTTTGATGTCTTCACTTTTATTCTACAATTTTATTGTAAAGAATAGTGCAAATAAAGAAAAACCATTGAATGAGTAATATTCCAAACTTTTGACCCCCAGTGTATGTATTCACACACCTTTGCTATGACACTCCAAATTGAGCTCAGGTAGATCAAATGTCCTTTGATCATCCTTGAGATGTCACTACAACTTGATTGGAGTCCACCTTTGACCATGAAGTACAAGGAACTGTCTGTAGAGCTCCAAGATAGAATTGTAATTTACAAAATAGCCTCCAACACTCTACTCAGCAAATTGGATGTAGTCTATTACAGTGCCATCCGTTTTGTTACCAAAGCCCCATATACTACCCACCACTGCGACCTGTACGCTCTCGTTGGCTGGCCCTCACTATATATTAGTCGCCAAACCCACTGGCTCCAGGTCATCTACAAGTCTTTACTAGGTAAATCCCCACCTTATCTCAGCTCGCTGGTCACCATAGCAACACCCACCCGTAGCATGTGCTCCAGCAGGTATATTTCACTGGTCATCCCCAAAGCCAACACCTCCTTTGGCCGCTATTCCTTCCAATTCTCTGCTGCCAATGACTGGAACGAATTGCAAAAATCTTTGAAGCTGGAGACTACCATCTCCCTCAATAACTTGTGTCAGAGCAGCTTTCTGATCACTGCACCTGTCTACAGCCCATCTGTAAATAGCCTACCCTACTACCTCATCCCCATATTTAGAATTTTTTGCTAATTTGCACTCCAGTATCTCTATTTGCACATCTTCATCTGCACATCTATCATTCCCCTGTTAATGCTAATTTGTAATTATTTCGCCAATATGGCCTATTTATTGCCCTACCTTAATCTTATTACATTTGCACACACTGTACATATATTTTCTATTGTGTTATTGACTGTACGTTTGTTTATCCCATCTGTAACTCTGTGTTGTTGTTTTTGTCGCACTGCTTTGCTTTGTCTTGGCCAGGTCGCAGTTGAAAATGAGAACTGGCCTACCAGGTTAAAAATAATGTTTTTCATAAATAAATAAAATATTCAACCCCTTTGTTATGTCAAGCCTAAATACATTCAGGAGTAAACATTTGTCACAAGTCACATAATAAGTTGCCTGGATTCACTCTGTGTGCAATAATAGCGTTTAACATGATTTTTTAATGACTACTTCATTTTTTTGAATCTTTCCAGAAATTTTCCATGGGAAGTTAAGCCCGGGAATTTTGGCAATTTTGCTTAAATTCATCCAAAAAGTTAGCTTATAACAGTGAACCTTTTTTGTGGGATACACATAAGGCAATTCTAGGTCTTGTGGCATATTTTGGTTAGACTATCCCCAATTCAATGGAATTTAAAACCCTCTGCATGCACAGTGCACTCTTCCATCACATGTACAACTGATTCTCAAGATCTTGCACACTAATGAGATGCTATTGAGCCCACACTACTACACTCTCTGAGCCAAGGACTACATGCTTTCTGGTAAGTTTTGATTACAATACTGGGTGGGGTGAATATATTTTATATGACATACATTCTTTTTTGTTAATTAGTAAATAGTAGCCTACAGCAAAGTGTGTTTAAATATTTTTTTTACTACCATGTGGGTTTTAGCTTGCTTGAGCCTGCCAATTGAGGAGTGTTAATTCACCTGTTTACATACATGTTTCATTTTAAAACATTTATCTTAAAAAGGAGTTGTTTAATCTAACTGCTTAACTATTTATCTGTACAATACATTTTATTTAATTATTTCCTAATCTTTACAGGAAAATGCCACAGGCACTATCTGATGTGTGGAGACATTTCACTGCAGCTAATGTAGAAGAAAAAGCTGTGTACATTTGCAAATACTGTGCCAAATATATGTGAAGAATGCAGAATCAAAGATGCAGAATCATCTGGCCAAGTGCATAAAGTTCCCTCAGCGCTCACAACAAGCAACCTCTGACAAAAGTCCCTCTACTTCTATTCGAGGTGAAAATGATGAATCAGACACCTTATTGATAGCAACAGCTCATGGTCCTCCTGGAATCAGAAGGTTTTTTGACCTGGAGGAACATGGTCAGAGAAATGCTGATGAATGTCTTGCTCGAGCTGTGTATGCAACTGGTTCACCTCTGATGCTCAGAGGCAATGTATATTGGAAGAGATTTCTGAAAGTTCTTCGCCCAGCATACAACCCTCCAACCAGACATTCTTTATCTACTAATTTGCTGGATGCAGAATTCAACAAGTGAAGGTCAAGCAAATCATAGAGAAAGCAGACTGTATTGCAATCATCTCTGATGGGTGGTTGAATGTTCGTGGGAAAGGAATAATTAACTATATCATCTCCACCCCTCAACCAGAGCACAGACACAACAGCCACACCGGTCTTTACATTGCAGATGAGCTGAAGGCATTCATCAATGACCTTGGACCACAGAAGGTATTTGCTGCTTGGTCTAAAGTGGAGGAGTCCTACCCTCACATCACACTCACTGGCTGTGCTGCTCATGCATTGAATCGGCTCCTAAAGGACATCATGGCACTGAAAACAATGGATACGCCCTAGAAAAGAGCCAAGGAAATGGTTAGGTATGTGAAGGGTCATCAAGTTAGAGCAGCAGTCTACCTCACCAAGCAAAGAAAAATAAGAGCACCACATTGAAGCTTCCCAGCAACACCCATTGGGGTGGTGTTGTCATCATGTTTGACAGTCTCCTGGAGGGGAAGGAGTCTCTCCAAGATATGTCCATATCACAGTCTGCCAATGTGGACAGCCCCATCAAGAGGATCCTCCTGGATGATGTATTTTGGGAGAGAGTGGTAAGCAGCCTGAAACTCCTGAAACCTATAGCTGTAGCCATTGCACGGATTGAGGGAGACAATGCCATCCTGTCTGATGTTCAGACTCTGCTTGCAGATGTAAGAGAAGAAATCCGTACTGCCCTGCCCACTTCACTGTTGCTCCAAGCAGAGGAAACTGAAGTTCTGAAATACATCAAAAAGCAAGAAGACTTATGCCTGAAGCCCATACACACCACATTGTACATGTTGGACTCCAAGTATGCTGGCAAGACCATCCTGTCTGGTGCAGAGATCAACAAGGCCTATGGTGTCATCACTACCGTGTCTCGCCACCTTGGACTGGATGAGGGCAAGGTTCTTGGCAGTCTGGCGAAGTACACTTCCAAGCAAGGGCTTTGGGATGGAGATGCAATATGGCAGTCGTGCCAGCATATATCATCAGCCACCTGATGGAAAGGACTTTGTGGATCTGAGGCTCTTTCCCCTGTTGCCTTCATCATCCTCCAAATCCCACCAACATCAGCCGCCTCAGAGCGCAACTGGTCCTTGTTTGGGAACACACACACACACACACACACACACCAAAGCACGCAACAGGCTGACCAATACAAGGGTTGAAAAATTGGTGGCCATCCGGGCACATTTAAGGCTGACAACGAGCCATCCTCAACAAGGTTGGAAAGTGACAGTGGTAATGAGGCCTCAGAGTCTGATGTTCAAGAGGTGGACATTGAGGAGGTCCAGGGAGAAGACATGGAAGCCTGAGAGGAAGACAACCAAAGCTTTAGTTTCTAGACTATCATTTTACAGATGTATGTTGAAAACGTTTTTGGGATCATTCAATATTCCCTTTCTTTTGTTGTCAAGTGAAATCATCCCATGTGAAGAGTCAACTCATTTAATTAATGTTCAACTAAATCGTTTTTAAAATGTATATTGGAAGGATTTAATCATTGCAATTATGTCTACTTATGATAAGGTAAAAGGTTTATGTTTCTGTCTCCATATGATATTGTAAATATATCCAATGCAAAAAACATGTACCTTTAAATGGTATTAATATTAATTTTCATATATTTCTGTTCATTCCAATATATTCCTGTTAATTCCCATATATTGCCGTTAATTCCCACGGAAAGTTTCCACCTATGAATATTACCCAAAATGTGCAACCCTAACTCCAAAACATGCATCCTGTTTGCAACAAGACACTGAAGTAATACTGCAAAAAATGTGGCAAAGAAATGTACTTTTTGTCCTGAATACAGAATGCTATGTTTGAGTACCACTCTCCATATTTGCAAGTCTAGTGGTGGCTGCATCATGTTATGGGTATGCTTAACATTTTTAAGGACTAGGAAGTATTTCAGAATAAAAATAAAAGGAATAGAGCTAAGCACAGGCAAAATCCTAGAGGAAAACCTGGTTCAGTCTGCTTTCCACCAGACACTGGGAGATGAAATCACATTTCAGCAGGACAATAACCTAAAACACAAGGACAAATATACACTGGAGTTGCTTACCAAGAAGATAGTGAATGCTCCTCAGTGATGGGTTACAGTTTTGACTGAAATCTGCTTGAAAATCTATGGCAAGACTTGAAAATGGTTGTCTAGTAATGATCAACAACCAATTAGACAGAGCATGAAGAATTTTGAAAAGAATAATGGGCAAATCCAGGTGTGCAAAGCTCTTAGAGACTTACCCAGAAAGACTCACAGCTGTAATCACTGATAAAGGTGATTCTAACATGTATTGACTCAGGGATGTGAATACTTATGTAAATAACATACTGTATTTTCACAAAATTCTAAAAACATGTTTTCACTTTGTCATTATGGGGTATTGTGTGTGTAGATGGTTGAGAAGAAAAATGTAATACATTTTGAATTCAGGCTGTAACAGCAAAGTGTGGATTAAGTCAAGGGGTATGAATCCTTTCTGAAGGCACTGTACACCTATAGGTGGTTATGGGTGTTCTGAATGTAACGCTTGGGGGAGAAAACATACCTAAGGAAGGCACTTGTTTTCTTCTATGATGTAGTCTTCTCCCTACTGATGCTGATAACACACGCTTCACATGTCTTTCTCTGAAGACGACATGTCAACTTCTTTTAGTCAACAGAAATAAGTTGTTTACCACTGATAGGATTGCTTATTTTCAATTTACAAGACATTTATGAAGCACCAAGCACTGGTGGGTTTATCAAACACTGGGGAAACACACAAATATGCCAGCGACTCATATACCAAGATGAACATGTCGGCTCATCCTTTCCTTCGCCACATTTCACGGACAACCCTTTGAGCGAAAACCAATCTCAAAAAGCAGACAGCATAACTGTCAATCTTGACAAAGGCTCTCTACTTCACGATCCATAGTTTTCTTGTCATAGTGGTCCCTCTTGCATGTTAAAACCTAAAGATAAACAAAACTTGTCATTAATAACAAGCAGGGAAATTCTTTGATTGATGGATAGAAAATGTACCTGGTTGCTTTTGGTCTACAGTAATTGCATTTGCCATTCTAAGCATGAAGCATATAGAGCTTAGCTCATTTTAAGTTAATAGAGTTTTTCCACCTCTGAACTTACCCACAATGGCATTCTCCATTATACTAAATCTAAAGTATTACAATTTAGAATTTCTGTATTTTCAACTGTGGAAAAACAGTGAATTAGACAGTGTGACATCATTGTTTGGCAACCCTTTTCAATTTCACCTTCGACCCAACACAGCTGTTGGCGGCCATCGCTTCTTCCTTTGATTTCCTATCAATAAGCAGTCTAGCTACTAACCTGTCACAGTCTGTTCTGTTTCAACTACTTTCATCTCCCATACTCTAGCAGAACAAAGCTAAGAAAGAGAAACTAATTATCTCATCTGGCAGGCTGGGTTTCAAGCAGTACAAAGATAATTAATTCCAAGTTCATAAGCTCAAAGGGATAAAGGTCACATTTTGGTCTCTTGGAATTCACAAAAATTATTACATTATTAAAAGAGAAGAGCGTTCATAAAGGGTGACTGCTTGAAATGGTTTTCCCTTTGGATGTCCATATAAAAACGAATAACCCTCTTTCGGATGAATAGATACACTTAAAAAAAAAAAAGTTGTTGCTTCATTAATTATCATTAACGACTCACACACCGGTCAGTTGTAGACAATCTTCCTTTAACTAACTACAGTAGCTGTTTTAGTATTCACATCTGACACAACATTTCTTTAAATGCTAATTGTGAACTCAACAGGCTTTTTGCTGTTAAATTGATGATTCGCTTTGTAAAGGCCTTTATCTTCAGTATTTTCAGCTAATCATGTATCTATTTGTGTTGGATTTGTACACCACTTCACTTCTCAAAAGCCTTAGCACTGAATCTCTTCAAAATTATATGATTTAGTTACACACCGCCAACCCCTCATTATGAATTAACACCATTATTCATCTCTCTATCAAGTGTGAATCATTAAAGACGCTTGAGAGGTCTGTGACTGAAGTCACAGGGGTCCTCTCTGAAACACTTAACTCCAATGCCAACAACATGTTCATTCAATCTACTTTTCTCAAAAGCTAGCACAATTTTTTGGATCCAAGTTACCGATGGTGTCACAGTGATTAAGAACACGGAGGGAAAGAGGCCAAGAGCCCTGCATGACTCATACTGGAGAAACTATGGCCACAGAGCTGTTAAAGTGTCTGCCACACTGAACTGACCCCATTACTAGGCAGGTGAGAGTGGAGGTGCCAAGGCTTACCTGGTCTCCAGGGGGATGTTGCTGTTGAGTGCCCAGCTGTTGTGGAGCTGGGCTCTGTCTCTGTCGGCCGGCTGAGTGGGATCTACATCCATCGTCTGGCTCCGAGCTGGCAGGGTGTTCCTCTGCAGAGGCTCAGAAACGTGAGCGTGAGGGGCTGGACGTGCACATGTGCACGCATGGGGAGGGGGTGGGGGCGGGGGTAGGGGTCTGAAGGTGAACTGGGCTGGTGGACTGCTGGGGAGCTCTGCAGAGAGAAAGAGAGAGAAAGCATGAGAGAAAGCGAGAGAGAGATTAGTATTTTCTGAGTGGCTTGATAAGTGTCTGAGAGTTTTGTGACATTTAGTAAGCACTTTGTTAACGTTCACTTTTCCTCCACTTGGAAAGAGCCTTGGGGATTTTTTTTCAGTTTAATTAGCACACTTAACAAGGTTATCATACAAAAGTACAATCCACATTTTGAAAAATAGTTGCAATAAAATCGACAGATGAACATAAATGTTCCTGAGAGTGTTAAGGCACCCCAGATGCTATGATAAATGACAAGCCTGTTGTAAATGAATTGTAACCCTAGAAAACCGATTGAATTCATCCTGCATTATTACATTGTTGTTTTTGTTCTATAAAGAGGACAAAACTCCTGAGTCACCCTGCGCAATCTAACGTACGAGTCTGTGCTCGAGTTCAGTGGCTCAGCAAAAAGAGCTAGCTTTTCATGCCCCTGCAGTGTGACAGGTGAGTTTAGTCAAGTACATCCACACTGAAGTCTACCAGATATGTTCTCCTGCTGCAACATCACAGAGGCATGAATTCACTCCAGCTAAGAGTGAGTTCCTGTCTATTGACCACACCTGTTGTGTCTTCACATCACAGAACATGCAACTGGCAGTCTTTAGTGTAGGAGCCTCTTATTCTACCCCACAGGCTCAACCAATTGGGGCTTTCAGAATCAAATTAAAAGTTTCAGTTTCAAGTTTTACTTGTCGAATGTACGGGATACACATGGTATACAACGTCCAACAAAATGCTTAGTTACAGGTTCCTTCTCGACAACGCAACAACAATAAGAAATAATACAAGATAAGAATACAAACTTGAAGAAAATTCTCAGTAGAATAGAATAAACATTTAAGCATTTAAACTATAATACAGCCATGTAAATTCCTAATTCAGCCTACATAGATACTGCACCTTACATACAAAACAAACAGACACAAGCGCAGAGAGAGAGAGAGGCACAATCACCAGATGGTGCCACAAAGTAGCCTAGTATGGGTTGCACCTCCGTCACTCGGTCCTGTCTTTGCCATTGTTATCAAGGTTCGACAGACGCTGCAGTCACATTTATGTCCAAAAGTAGAACGGTGGCTAATGAATTTGAACAAGAGCTATTGACTGTTTCGCCCAATGATGTAGTCGAGTCACTAAACATTGAGTCCCAAGTCCTCTGTGCTCGAGTCAAGAGTTGAGTCACGAGCCCCTATGGCTGAAGTCTGAGTCCCAGTGCTTGAGTCCTGGTCTAAGTGCTCAAGTCTGAGTCACTTGGTCCACATTAACTCAAAATAAAGTTAAATACCCAGTCAGATATAGTGTAGTGGCAAGAGGAATTTTGTCAATAAATTATTTGCTATCACTTTTCCTTTCTTTCTGTGCCACCAAATGTTTTCATATAGGCTACTGGTAATGTTACCAGGGCCACATTCAGTTGAACAACATTCTTGAACGTTGCAGATAGATCCGTGAAAAGAGCCAATGTTATTCCTTAATCTTTATTTAATTTGGTAGTTCCAGTCTTGTCCCATCGCTGCAGCTCCCGTAAGCTAACCGTGTCAGCGTTCATGCGCCTGGCCCACCACAGGAGTCAGCATCCCGGCCAGCCAAGCCCTCCCCTAACCCGGACGACACCTCATGGGTCTCCTGGTCACGGCCTGCTGCGACACAGCCTGGTATTGAACCAGGATCTGTAGTGACACAGCTAGCACTGCGATGCAGTGCCTTAGACCGCTGCGCCACTTGGGAGGCCTCATTATTCCTTATTCAACATGTCAGAGGCATGTTTGTTCTACATAGCATATTTCTATCTTAACATTCCAAACCTTTGCGTCCTGCAGCTGCTGATTAGCAGGAGGGACGAGGCAACTTATTGTTGCATGTGGTGCTCTAGTTAAGAAAGGCTGTCAGTCGAAACCCATACAGCGCTGTGAAACGCATAGCCTGAGGTCTGACGTCATGTATAGCATGTACAGCCACTGCGTTCCAATTTAGGTGCCCAAATCTGCCATTTTCAACCTGAATACGGGTTTGAGTGTAAAGGGCTACCTCCAAAATAAGATAGTTGTGTGTTCTCTTCCCAGTTGTATACAGAGAGACTAATGACAGAGTCCTGCATTTGGCCTAAGAGGTTGAATTGAATTGTATTGATTTTGTTTGTCTGTGTGATACATTTTACTCCTGCTTATTATACATCAGCGTTTAGATGCCAAGGCGCACTTCTAAGGCATTATATAATAAATGCAGATTGGAGTCTGTACCTGCAGTAATCTGATAAGATCACTCCTCTCCATTGATCTACTGGCCATTCATTCTGTTTAAATGTTAAATTCCTCCATAATTTCCCTTTTCAGAGTATTGATATTTACCAGGTAACAATGTAAAGGAGACTGAAAAAAAATGATCACAACATAATTCTGCAGGTTGAACTTCATCAGACAGGAGGAAATGATTATTGTAGATGCATGGAGGGCAAGTTGTTTGAGAGGGTCAAGTCACTCATTACAGAATCAAGTCGCTAATTTTTGAAAGATCTAATAAAATGTTATAAATCTTCAAACATAAAATGTCGTGATCTATGAAGACCAGAGAAATATGATTGGGAATGTTCTAAGTAGAGTAAGGACCAAATCTATGCTTCTAAAACTGTGAGGGGCTAACATGGAGAACAGTATGATTTCCAGAATGTATGCCAAAATCTAAACAGACAAACAAATATACACTGTGTGTACACAACATTAAGAACACCTTCCTAATATTGAGTTGCACCCCCTTTTCCCCTCAGAACAGCCTCAATTCATCTGGGCATGGATTCTACAAGGTGTCGAAAGCATTCCACAGGGATGCTGGCCCATGTTGACTCCAATGCTTCCCACAGTTGTGTCAAGTTGGCTGGATGTCTGCAAGGCATTGTGTTTAATGTCTCTCGTTTGGCGCAGACACATATTTTTACGCTTGTTACATAAAACAAAGCCTTTGAGGTGTAAACATGAGCTTTCAAGTCCTCAAAGGAACAGAACATACCAGAGGTGGCTGGTGGGAGGAGATATAGGAGGACTGTCTTATTGAAATGGCTGGAATGTAATAAATGGAGCGGTATCAAACAGATATGGAAACCACGTTTGACTCCGTTCCATGTATTCCATTGCAATGAGCCTGTCCTCCAATAGTGCCTCCCACCAGCCTCCACATGTAGGTAAGGGAAAAGGAAAGGGGTGCATATCTGAAAGGTTCTTCAGAAAAAGCTTTCATTTTGACATTGCTCTCTAATCATGCAGGAGCTTCCAAAGCCAGCCCTTAACATGGCCTCAATTTACCACAAGTGACTTAAACTCCATTTCCGGGAATTGCCTTCCGAGCGCATGTTTTCAAGACAGAACCTCCACGGGATTGAAAGTACCTTAAAAGCTGACCTGCTGTTGTCATACTCTACCTTTGACAAATGTAAATATACTGGGTCATACTTACACATACATTATTAAGACTAGGCCATTCACTGATCCTCTCTCTGATAAGCTCGCTGCTCTAAGTGCTGCCTGACTGCAGCCAGCCAGAGCCTGACAATACACTGCAAAATAACAAAGAAGAGGAACATTAGAATGCATTTCCATGGCAGCTCCTTCCACTCTGCCAGGCTGCTTGGCAGTTGGCATAATTGGACTTTTCACAGGCACCCTTTCTTATAAGTACTTTATAATAACCCCATCACAGGCTCCTCAATCCAGAGAAGAGGTGGGACAACTTAATACTTAAAACATAATGGTACTATAGAGAAGCTGCTGCAGTGTCTCAAAAAGAGGCCACATTTAATCAGAACCGCACTACAGAATTTACACAGCAGTATAAACATCTTTCATGAGGGCGGCAGGTAGCCTAGCTGTTAAAAGCGTTGGGCCAGTAACTGAAACATTTGCTGGTTTGAATCCCTGAGTCGACTAGATGAAAGATATGCCGATGTGCCCGACAAGGCACTTAACCCTAATTGCTCCTGTAAGTCGCTCTGGATAAGAGCATCTGCTAAATGACTAAAATGTTAGTCAAATAATATGGTTTCGATTGAAAGTTAACTATTTGCCGTTATAAATCCACACGGAATAAAACAGATCTAGCTACATGAACAAGAATGCTACAGCGTGGATTGAATCATATATATCATTATATATGAGATTTGGCCAGTGGGACATCAGACTACAGATCTGAGTGGAGAGGCATATTGGCTGCTGTGTCAGGAACACTGATGTGTAAAGCTGACCCACTGAGACCCTGGTCCAGGCAAGAGAGCAGTTTATTGATGACCTTGGCTGCAGAGCATGTGTCTACAAGTGTTATTACAACCCTGATGCCGCCCACTGCAGTGAGATGCACAAACAAACAAAAAGCCAATGGGAACTCTTTTCCCCTTTTGTCCCTACAACACATCGCCACGTCGACTCGCAACGCTAATGGATAACTGTTCATTTTTAACAATACAAATGCTTCTGATTTCAATGGTGGAAAATGGAAATGCTTCACCAGGAGAGGGGAGAGAGCAAGGCTCAGTATCTTCACTAGACATGGGAGAGTACAGAACAAAAGGGCTGGCCCTACAGTACCCCTCACCCTGCTGCTTTCAAGTGCTGCACATTCTGCTCTGTTTGAGTGTGTGCGTGTGTTTGTGTGAGGGTAGGGGTGATAGTAGGGTGTGAGGTTCGGCACAGCACCTGACATTTAATAGAAATTACTCTAACCATGTGGCCTATCAGTATGTCTTAGATTCTGAGAGAGACCTTAAATGGAAATTCTGTTGAGTGCAAAAGCTGGACTAGCCAGCTGACGGTAGAGAGAGAGTGTAAATTGCCGTGGTGTACTTTATGTCATGTCCTAACATAAAGAAAGTGCCAGCAGCAGTGTGCATCTTTAAGACGTTAACTTCGGGCAATTTTGAAGATTAAATTTAGTGTGTCCTGGTCTTACATGGCTATAGATGAGTACTGTAATACTCCCTCTGGAAATTCATAATCATGCACTATCTAGGATGATAAAACTGTATATGTTTCATTATGATGTTTATGTGACAGCAGACAAAATGGCATCTTTCCTTAACAGATCATAGAGGTATCAAGAAATCATGATAGAACTCACTCAATACGGAAGTTGTCAAATGACACGGATGCTACGCTACAGGACTGTTTTGCTAGCACAGACCAGAATATGTTCCGGGATTCACCCAATGGCATTGAGGAGTATAACATCTGAGTCACCGGCTTCATCAATAAGTGCATCGACGACGTCGTCCCCACAGTGACCGTACGTATATATCCCAACCAAAAGGGAAACCCAGCCGCGAGCTGCCCAGTGACGCAAGCCTACCAGATTTGCTAAATGTCTTTTATGCTCGCTTCGAGGTAAGCAACACTGAAGCATGCATGAGAGCACCAGCTGTTCCGGACAACTGTGTGATCATGCTCTCCATAGCAGAGGTGAGCAAGACCTTTAAACAGGTCAAACTTCACAAGGCTGTGGGGCCAGACGGATTACCAGGACGTGTACTCAGAGCATGTGCTGACCAACTGGCAAGTATCTTCACTGACATTTTCAACCTCTCCCTGACTGAGTCTGTAATACCTACATGTATCAAGCAGACCACCATAGTTCCTTTGCCCAAGAAAGCGAAGGTAACCTGCCTATATGACTACCGCCACATAGCACGCACGTCGGTAGCCATGAAGTGCTTTGAAAGGCTGGTCATGGCTCACATCAACACCATCATCCCGGAAACCCTAGACCCACTCCAATTCACATACCGCCCCAACAGATTCACAGACGACGTAATCTCCATCGCACTCCACACTGCCCTTTCCCACCTGGACAAAAGGAACACCTAAATGAGAATTCTGTTAATTGACTACAGCTCAGCATTCAACACCAAAGTGCCCACAAAGCTCATCACAAAGCTAAGGACCCTGGGACTAAACACCTCCCTCTGTAATTGGATCCGGGACTTACTGACGGGCCGCCCCCAGATGGTAAGGGTAGGCAACAACACATCTGCCACGCTGATCCTCAACACTGGGACCCCTAAAGGGTGCGTCCCCTCCTGTACTCCCTGTTCACCCACAACTGCGTGGCTAAGCATGACTTCAACACCAGCATTAAGTTTGTTGACGACACAAAAGTGGTAGGCCTGATCACCGACAATGATGAGACAGCCTATAGGGAGGAGGTCAGACACCTGGCAGTGTGGTGCCAGGACAACAACCTCTTCCTCAATGTGAGTGAGACAAAGTAGCAGATCGTGGACTACAGGAAAGGCGGGCCGAAAAGTCCCCCATGAACATCGACGGGGCTGCAGTGGAGCGGGCCGAGAGTTTCAAGGTCCTTGGTGTCCACATCACCAACAAACTATCATGGTCCAAACACACCAAGACAGTCATGAAGAGGGCACTACAACACCTTTTCCCCCTCAGGAGACTGATTTGGCATGGGTCCCCAAAGTTCTACAGCTGCACCATTGAGAGCATCCTGACCGGTTGCATCACCGCCTGGTATGGTAACTGCTCGACATCCAACCGTAAGGCGCTACAGAGGGTAAAGCGCATGGCCCAGTATATCACCAGTCACCCAAGTCATAGACTGTTCTCTCTGCTACCGCATGGCAAGCAGTACCGGAGCGCCAAAAGGCTCCTTAACAGCTTCTACCCCCAAGCCATAAGACTGCAGAATAATTAATCAAATGGCACTTTTCATGGTAAGGTCTACACCTGTCGTATTTGAAAAGTCAAATGTAATTCAATTGAATACAACCACCAATATAATAAACGTAGCTTCATTGCACAACAACATTAATGTGGCCTTTTTATCCATCTCCTCATCCTTATACATGATAGCTACCGTCATTATTGAAAATGTCACAACTACAATTATCTTTCCAGGTTTTTTTTCAGCTGCAGAACTACTTTAAAAAAATGTAGCGTAAAGTAAAAATGTGAATTGGAGTAATTCAACAATGGTGCACAATAAACCACAGGCACACACCACATACGTGTAGCGCTGGAGATTAAAGGGATACTGCAAGATTCTGGCAATTAAAGGGATACTTCAGTATTTTGGCAATCATCCCCGTTATCTACTTTCCCAGAGTCAGATGAACTTGTGGACAGGACACCATTTGTATGTTTCGCGAGCCATAGCACAATGACTAGAAGTCAACAGGTACAGGAGCACACGCTGTCAGACTTCCAGTCATTGTGCTAACACTAGTTAGCAAGATCTCACAAAACTACCTCTGCATGCAGAGATGTAAAAATGGTATCCACAAGTTTAGCCAGCACACATATACAGTATCAGATTGGGACTTTTGCAAAACACGCGAGAAAGCTCTTAATGCCAAAGGCTTTAACACAATTTCTTTCACAGCAAGACCCTCTATTATTGAAATTGCTCTCGGCATATAGAAAGGCACATCAGCCAGCCACAACGAAAACGCCTGGTGTTGAGTAACACCGCAAAGTCTAAACACACACAGCACTCAGGCACTCCAGAAGAGCGGCTTCCTTTCCCCTACCCCTCAGAGGCTACTGCAATAACCTCCGAAAATAAAACCCCACGTATAATGTACTACCGCAATTACTTTCAAAGGTGAAGAATATGAAGTAGTCTATTCATCACCCATCAACTATTTTTGCTTTTGGCAACAGTACATCTTCCACAATGACAACCATTAATGCTCGTGAAGAACATTTTCTTCCGCACAGTCCTCCCCACTGGCTTGCTCCCTTCAGAAAAGGGGACAGTGTGACTTATTCAATCTCTTCATTAATGCATGTTTACTTTCAGCAGATGTCCTTCACAGCTCATAAACCTAGACTTCCTCTCCAACATCTGATTAACCACCATATAGACACTGGATGAGGACTTGTATATATATGTATGTATCCATATGGTAAAGGATCAATTAAGGTACATTAAACCAAGAGTCTTACCACTCTGTCAGAACCTCTCAGAGAGTTGACTGTGGATTGGAGGTTAAGTAACCCAGTGTAACGCATGCCTAGCCTGGGTGAGAGAAAGACTTGAGGAAAGAAAAGGCCTGCTGTTTTAATAGACATGCCAGGCAGGGTTGTATGTTTACTGAGCAGCAGATTGATAAGAGTACTGTTGGTCTGTTTTATACATAAAATAACTGATGTAGGTCCACGTACCTGGGTAACCTCTCAGTCGATCGTATGGATTTGCCAGCAGGGTCCTTATACTGTATGACACTCTCAAGCACCTCTGCCAAGAAAATATGACTATCCTCTTCAGGTATAAATATATTTATTCTCTGGCATAGTTATGCATGGTGGATAATACACAAGAGGAAGGAGAGGCAAATACTCTCGTATTCCCCCAATTTGACCTTGCCTCTTCTAGCATGGGCTTGAAAATGCATTTATTGTAGCCTGGTGCGTGAATGGAATCTTTAAGAGCTTTAAGATGATCCCACTGTAGAAAGTGCTACATGATTTTATACGCTACACAAGGGTAACGTCAATCCATGAGATTAAACATGTGACTTCTAGAATCATCTGGGGCACTTCAATCTACACAGACAACATGGCAACTTAACATTCTGGGGTTGAACCATGACTTCGCTCAACAATATGGGGCTATCACAAAGAAAATGGCCAATGCAAATCCTATAGAGAAATGCAGTTATAAGGTGAACAATTAAAGACAGATATTTCTTAGCAAAATCAGAAAAGTTATATTATAATTAAATAGGTATTTACTTTAATTTAAAACCTGACTGTTTGTTTGAAGCCTAAACCCCTGAGAACCAGTAGTGGTTTGCTGAATGAACTCATGGCTTGGCCACGATGACATTGTTAAATGTGTTATAGTGCAACATGCAAAAAAATAACCCATTATCGGAGGGAAATTGACAATAATTACTGAAATCAACATGTTTTACATATAGTAGCTATTTCAAATGTGTATGCCAAGACATCTGGCTAGTTCACTGACCAAAGAAACACTGGGACTATTTGGAGCTATTCACAGATGATCTGTAATTGTAGATAATAGGGCCGCAGCACATACTTTATTTTATTTATTTTATGTAACTAGGCAAGTCAGTTAGAAAATAATTCTTATTTACAATGATGGCCTACTTACATAATTTGACTTTTCATAGGCACCCTTTCTTATAAGTACTTTATAATAACCCTGGAGCAAATTAGGGTTAAGTGCCTTGCTCAAGGACACATCAATTTTCACCTTGTCGGCTAGGGTATTCAAACCAGCGACCTTTCAGTTACTGGCCCAACGCTCTAACCGCTAGGCTACCTGCAACCCATAGAACTCACAGAAAACTAACATCAGGTATTTTACTAAGAAAATGTTTTGCTTACATAATCTAATTACACAAGGTGCACTAAAAGCAATGAAGACAATTACAGAGACATGGTTGTAATAATTAAAGTGAGAAAAATGAGTTCTCTACCAGATGGTGCGTCAGTGATAGTGTCACCGCTTGCGGCTCGCGTATTGATCCTCTTTTCTGAAACGACATACAAAGGTCACAGGAAGTCTATCTGTTTACCCTTAGTACGCTTTTACTGCGTGGATAGATTGGCAGACACAGAGGCCATCGTGTTAAAGCCCATTTGACACGACTGGGTGTTACCATGTTGTTCTGTGGCCAGTAAATTCTCCCTTCTCAGATTCATAGCCTCGTTTTATGGGCAACCCTTTCTCTATACTTATCTGATCTGACATGCATTATTTACTGAGCCAGCTTATCCGGGCGGTACACAAACCCTGCACTTTTCACACTTGAAAGGGAAGCAAGACTAGAAATCTGTCAAGTGCAATGACACAAACCCTAACAAACCCTATCAAATACCAATCTGAGTAATTAACAGGAATCATTCAAAACAATTAAAACTTTGTGAGATTGATCCATAAATCTCTTTTGAGGAGCATTTGGGTGAAACAGCCATGTTAACCTTCCAAAGGTTTAAAGCTTGACTAGTGTATCCGATGTCATTACCGAACATTTGCTAAATGGATGGAGAAGAAACGGCAGGAAATACTTCATTAAGCAATCAACAAATGTCAAGGTTTGCCTCTCTCTCTCTCTCTCTGTCTCTCTCTCTGTCTCTCTCTCTGTCTCTCTCTCTGTCTCTCTCTCTGTCTCTCTCTTTGTCTCTCTCTTTGTCTCTCTCTTTGTCTCTCTCTTTGTCTCTCTCTCACTCTCTTTCTCACTTACTGATAGTTAAAAATGCAAAGCACTTGCCAGGAGAATTTCATTGTGGTTCTTACACCTAATGAGATATTAAAGATACAAACATATTACCAGTGTTACATTTGGTTACCTTTGAGGTTAGCAAGCTAGCCGGGCACCTAATTAAAGGATCAGTTTGGCAGGGAATGACTTAAGATAGATAGCTACTGTTTTGAGACAGAAGTGCATGGTTACCCAGCTTGCATCACAGATTAGCATTTGGGATTTTTATTAGACACCCACGGCTCCCATCCCTCAAATGCCAGTCAGGGTGTGAAGGTTATGTATGTGTCCATGTGGGTGGCTGCAGCTCGATTTGTAGGAGTACAATGCACTGTACAAACTGTACAAACCACTACACCACAGACTAGTAATTAATTCACATTTCTCCAAACTTAATAGCCTCATCATTCATTCGAGTAGAAACACTGCAAAACAGAGCATCAAAACCCCTAGAAAAATGACAGCTTTTGACAGTTTATGGCTGTTACCAACATGTACACAGCTGTTGTTTCCACAGGGTCCACAGGTTTATTTTGCTTTAAATAATCAGCGCGTACGTTTTCTTCGCCTCGTCTTGAGAAAGTGTCTGAAAAGCCTCCTATGAGGATGGGACAATACCACATTTTCCCTTTGCTCTGTGAGAAAGCAACCAAAGCACATGATCCATTGTCCATCATTAGCTATGGTCTGGACGTTAGGTAGAGTGTACTGTAGGACAAAAATAGAACCCCTTCGTCTTAGTCACATCCTTGGAGAGAGAGCAAGAACAAAAACAAGCGACTGTGATTCAGACAATTAAAAGCGGTATTGATCGGTGTTGGATGCTCTGTAGGGGTCTGCCTAACTGTGCGTGTACCCAGTGTGCCTGACAGGGCAGACTCAATTGGTCTCCTCTCTGTCCGATGGGATTGGCAGGCGTCACGGCATGCCTGACAGGAATTGACACCATATATTACTTTATCAAACCATTATTCACCCTCCATTAAAAGAGAGAACTTAACTGACTTCCCACGAGGCCCCTGCAGAAGTGACAGCCATCCATGGAAAGATGACAACCTTGCTGTTAAAGGGCAGAGCTGTCATCGGCTGAGGCTACGCCACGTCTCTCGGAGGGCTAGTGGCCCTCCATGCTTTTGAAAGGGGAATGGGCAGAAGAACAGATAGTCTATATAGTAGGGATCATGCATGCTTTTTAAAAGGGTACAGACAGCAGGACAGATATGTAGCAGAGGATAATGTATCAGACTCCCAATGGACACATGCTTCCTGGCACGATACTATGCGACAGGGAGGCCAAACCCAGTGTAAGCAAAGTTTAAAGGTGCATGGGGATCGTAGAACAGCTGCTGGACTGGATACACATGATCTAGGTCCCAATATATGGGTCTAGGGCATTGTATAAGCCTTATGGTGGGGTTCAATTTCAGTTTCATCAAAATGAGCTGACATTACAATGGGGATGTTGCAAGTTTGAGAATCATCATGTGCCAGCATGCATTCATTATCAAGATGCTAACAAAAGGACAACACAGTTCAGCCGGTACATTTATATACTCAGTCTACCCACATCTCCTGTGATTTGCTGATTAAAACTGTGTGTTTGCCAATAATGTACATCAACTGAATATCTACAGACATCAACATTCTAATGAAAGAGACTGATGATCATTATGGAATATGTACAATTCTTTAAGAGCCTTATGCAATAAAATTGTGAAAAACACAATTAAAAAAACAATACATTTCATGGTGAGCAATTATCTGAAATTGCATTTCAAAACAATTTGCAGCTGAATAGCATTCCGCCTGTTGTCATCTTGAATAGAAAGCTTTCCTCTTATAAGTCCCCTGCTGGGAACATGTCTCAGGACTTTTTCATGACAGAAAGTCTTAGATTAAAGTGCTTGGTGACAATCAAACTGTAAGAAGTGCAACGTAACAGGTTGTTTGATTGATTGAGACACGGCACTGTGTTGTCCGTTTTAAGACATTCTGGATTAGACGGCATCAAAGGAAGGCCCTAAAAATTGTCAGACTCCAGCCACCCAAGTCATAGATTGTTCTCTCTGCTACAGCACGGCAAGCGTTACTGATGCACCAAGTCTGGAACCAACAGGACCCTGAACAACGTCTACCCAAAGCCATAAGACTGCTAAATAGTTAGTTAACTATCTGTTAACTATTAACTCTTTTGACTCATCACATACACTGCTGTTACTGTTTATTATCTATCCTGTTGCCTAGTCACTTTATCACTTCCTACATATCTACCTAAATTACCTCGTACCCCTGCACATCGACTCTGTACTGGTGCCCTTTGTACAGTGCATTTGGAAAGTATTCAGACCCCTTGAGTTTTTCCACATTTTCTTATGTTATTCTAAAATGTATATTAAAAAAATCCTCTTCAATCTACACACAATACCCAATAATGACAAAGCAAAAACAGATTAGAAATGTTTGCAAATTTGTTAGCAATAAAAAACTGAAATATCACATTACCTTAAGTATTCAGACCCTTTACTCAGTACTTTGTTGAAGCACCTTTGGCAGCGATTACAGCCTCAAGTGTTCTTGGGTATGACGCTACAAGCTTGGCACACCTGTAATTGGGGAGTTTCTCCCATTCTTCTCTGCAGATCCTCTCAAGCCCTGTCAGGTTGGATGGGGAGCGTTGCTGCACAGCTATTTTCAGATCTCGCCAGAGACGTTCGATCGGGTTGAAGTCCGATTAAATTACGAGCCGGACTTTGGCTAGGCCACTCAAGAACATTCAGAGACTTGTCCCGAAGCCACTCCTGCATTGTCTTGGCTGTGTGCTTAGGGTTGTTATCCTGTTGGAAGGTGAACCTTCGCCCCAGTCTGAGGTCCTGAACGCTCTGGAGCAGGTTTTCATGAAGGATCTCTCTGTACTTTGCTCTGTTCATCTTTCCCTTGATCCTGACTAGTCTCCCAGTCCCTGCCGCTGAAGAATATCCCCACAGCATGATGCTGCCACTACTATGCATCACCGTAGGGATGGTGCCAGGTTTCCTCCAGACATGACACTTGGCATTCAGACCAAGAGTTCAATCTTGGTTTCATCAGACCAGAGAATCTTGTTTCTCATGGTCTGATAGTCTTTAGGTGCCTTTTGGCAAACTCCAAGTGGGCTGTCATGTGCCTTTTACTGAGTATTTGGGCGGCAGGTAGCCTAGCAGTTAGAGTGTTGGGCCAGTAACCAAAAGGTCGCTGGTTTGAATATCCGAGCCGAGAAGGTGAAAAAACCTGTCTTTGTCCTTAACCCTAATTTGCTTCAGGGGCACCATACTACTATGGCTGACCCTGTAGGTAGGCTGTCATTGTAAATAATAATTTGTTCTTAACTGACTTGCCTAGTTAAATAAAGGTTAAATAAAAGTATTGGCTTCCGATTGGCCGCTCTACCATAAAGGCCTGATTGGTGGAGTGCTGCAGAGATGGTTGTCCTTCTGGAAGGTTCTCCCATCTCCACAGAGGAACTCTGGAGCTCTGTCAGAGTGACCATCGGGTTTTTGGTCACCTACCCGATTGCTTAGTTTGGCTGGGCGGCCAGCTCTAGGAAGACTCTTGGTGGTTCCAAACTTCTTCCATTTAAGAATGATGGAGGCCACTGTGTTCTTTGGGGACCTTCAACGCTGCAGAAATGTGTTGGTACCCTTCCCCAGATCTGTGCCTTGACACAATCCTGTTTCGGAGCTCTACAGACAATTCCTTCGACCTCATTGCTTGGTTTTTGCTCTGACATGCACTGTCACCTGTGTGATCTTATATAGACAGGTGTGTGCCTTTCCAAATCATGTCCAATCAATTGAATTTACCACAGGTGGTCTGCAATCAAGTTGAGACTTTGTTGGTGTTTCTTTTATTTTGGCAGTTACCTGTTTGTAAGTCCTTTATACTGCAAAACATCTATTTTCAAGCATTGTAGAAAATACTGGGGGCTAGCAAATTGGCATTTCCCAAGGGTGATGAGTTGAGGTGTAGTGACATGTTTCGAGTAAAATAATAGAAATATATATCCATACAAATGTTACAAAATGTTACAAAATAGTTTAAATAATTTAAAAGGAATACCTGTACCTCAATTTCATGTCATTGGTGTTATCGCTTAAAAATAATGTTTTTTGAAAACATACAATGTCCTTGAGAAGTACTTCCTGTGGCTCGTTTCAGGAAGCTAGGCTTATGTTGTGGTTCACTACTTCACAGGAGAGTCATTTTGCATTTAGGCAGCAATACCTTCTGGAACATGTGAACTTTCATGTGACTTAATAACAAAAGTGTATGTCATCTGGAAATACGAATAAAATTGTTAAATTACGAGCCTAGTTGGTTAAGCCACAGAAAAAGACAGCAACCTACCCACTAGCCATGATTGGCTGAGATAATGAGTGGGCTGGACATGCCGAGAGTGAAGTTTGGATTGGCCTTCCATATAGAAGGCTTCTGTCTATTTCAGCTGGTCAGTATGAGTTGACAGTCCTTTCTACCGCTCTGTTTTTGAAAGACATAACTTTAGCCATCAAGAACTACAACATTTTTGCTACTTTTTTCAACAACATTGATGCCCTGAATTTAGAAGGCGCCGTCGACAGATCAGTTGGAAAAGGTGATGGGCTACTTTCTGCACATGCCACGGTCAGTGTGAACCAGAGTGACTTGACACAACGCTGGCCAAACAATATGTAGCTACAAACAAACAGAGTTAAATAGCTCCAGTCGGCCGTGAAGCGTTCACCCATGTATACAGGTAAGAGTCTAGCTATATTTTCTGATATAAGTTTATAATGTTGTCAGAAAGTTGTTTTTATTGCAAGTTAAAGCATATTGTTAGTTAGCAAGCAAACGTTAGGTGCATGATCTGTGTAGTAATATTATTTGAATCAGAAACCCATTTGCATTGCTAGTTATAGCCAAATGTTAGCTAGCTAACATTGAACCTAGTTTGTCAGCTTTAGCTACCCACAGATTCATACTACAGCTATGACATGTTTGTATTGGAAGTAGTATGTGCTGGGATAATGCCGGCTCATTGTTTATGCTAGCTAGCTAGATACCTAGCTATAGATTTAGACAAGTGTACCGGGTAAGCGTCATCTAATAATGATAAAATATTAATACAATATTTTTCTCTGGACACTTTCCGTTTTTGATATTGCAACTATGCAAGTAACCACTTCACTGTACCATGTATACCTTCTGTATGTGACAAAAAAAACATATTTGATATAGCGCGTGTTTACCACATGGCCTCACATGTGAATTCTTAAAGAGATGGGTGGGGCTAAGACTTAAGAGGGTGTGAACAATGCTGAATGGGTGTAGACAAAGATGAGCTCTCCAGTAGGTGTACCAAAACATTCAAGGGCCATTTTCTCAAAAGTGGGGTTAAAAGTTTGTCAACTTTCAAAGCATAATTACTTTCCCATTGTTCTTCAACTGCAGTATATGATATACCATTTTCTAGTCTCTACTTTTATCCAATTTAAAAAACACAATTTAAAATTTTGCTACATAAGACTGAATCGAGGCGGTCGGTCACAATTATCTAGCAAGCCGTGAGAATACTTGATGATGTGAGGTCGGTTCCCCAAACCATAGCCCCCTAGGTACGGTACTACTGTACAGCCTACAAACACTGCTTACAGCTGCCTCCTAGTGGAGATTATACATTATAAATATTTATTCAAATCCTCCTTCACGATTATTTACCTCCTGTGATGAAATGGGTCGTATTAAGATCCGACATCTGTATGTAGAAACAAGATATCCACATTATATCTTATACATTTTTCTCTTCATCTTAGCGGTCTATTGAATACTGCCGACAAAACAGTGGCTCGTGCTATTACTGTATAGAGACGTCTTTTTATTTTGTGTAGAAGATTATATAGCCAGAATATGGAGATATGCTTTCCTCTCTTGTTTCTATTCAGTCTCCCACTGATGTCTGAGACTTTCATACTGGAAAGTCTATCCAAATTGGAATACTTTTGATGTGTTTCTTTTTTCAGTCCCCATCCTCCCACTTTAGTTTAGCAAACCCTGCGGGGTAATTCTCACAAAGGTATCTCTAAGTGCTAAGTCCTGTATTATGTAGCTGCTTCGCTCCCTCAGCCTTGCCGTCGCTCCGAGCTGTTCCCACCTAGAACTGGCATCCAGTTAGGACTGGATCACTATGTCAAGCTCAGCATATTTTTTTAATACATCTGAAACACTGTCAGAAATACCCAGACTTTGAAAAAATAAAATGCTGTTGGGTTGTTCAGAATCAACCAAAGAAGTGTCAGGAAAACCTGCACACATTTCATTCAGTAGAGCATACAACAAACCTTGTTTAGAATAAACTGTCATGGTCATTAGTCCACAAATTACCTGTAATTGTTCATTTGACCAATTCCCCTTTTCAGTACATGGATAATGCTCAAACCCACATTCTTTTGACTGGTTTAAAGCTACTGCACAACAATGGTTAGCTGAGTAACATCACTGTTCATACCATTGTCCTCTGGCTGCCATTGTTCTACTCCCAACCACGCGCCACATGAACCATCTTTAATCATTTAGAATCACAGAAGGTTTGCATGGTTTACTGCTCAGAATGTGCCAGCACAGTAAGATCTGTACAAATCTGGTTCCAGAATCCATCTTCTACATGACATGAAAAAGTGTTGCTGGTCTCTCAAGGTATCAGCAGAACAACTCCCTTGTGTCATGTCAAAAATATGAATTTAGCACATTCTGTGGAATGGCTCAGTGTTTATTTCCGATAACTTCCCTATCCCATGTGACACATTTGATATTGAAGAGAAAATAAGTTCTGCACAACTTGATGCCTTCTTCAGTGGGATACCAACACAGTTGCTAATATTCGGCCCCATGGAGACATCATTTCAGATAAGACGGATTTGGGTAGACAGGAAATGTAGCTCAGCAACACTAGAAAGCCGCAGGAAAAAAGGAAGTATGGAAACCAGAGATAGGTTTGATATTCTATCTGCAAGCACTTTCAAAAAAGGCCACTGAACGTTTCAGAGAATTGTTTCTAAAATGGAGATGTTTGTTTACTGTATTTGGCTTATTGTTTGACGCTTTTTATTCAGATATAGCAGGGTCAATATCTAATTGTAAATTCAGCATTGACCCTGGGGGGGAATAACTTTTTCCACATTGTTATGTTATAGCCTTATTCTAAAATGTATTAAATTCTATGTTTTCCTCATCAATCTACACACAATACCCCATAATGACAAAGTGAAAACAGGTTTTTAGAAACTTTTGCAAATTAAGAATAAAAAACAGAAATATCAGAATAAGTATTCAGACCCTTTGCTATGAGACTCGAAATTGAGCTCAGATGCATCCTGTTTCCATTGATCATCCTTGAAATGTTTCTACAACTCTTTTGGAGTCCACCTGTGGTAAATTCAATTGATTGGACATGATTTGGAAAGGCATACACCTGTCTATATAAAATGTCCCACAGTTGACAGTGCTAGTCAGAGCAAAATCCAAGCCATGAGGTCGAAGGAATTGTCCGTAGAGCTCCGAGACAGCATTGTGTCGAGGCACAGATCTGGGGAAGAGTACCAAAACATTTGGCCTCCATCATTTTTAAATGGAACCACCAAGACTCTTCCTAGAGCTGGCCGCCCGACCAAACTGAGCAATCGGGGGAGAAGGGCTTTGGTCAGGGAGATGACCAAGAACCCGATGGTCACACTAAAAGAGCACTATAGTTCCTCTGCGGAGCTGGGAGAACCTTCCAGAAGGATAACCATCTTTGGGGCTCCCGAGTGGCGCAGTGGTCTAAGGCACAGCATATCAGTGCACGAGGCTTCACTACAGTCCCTGGTTCAAATCCAGGCTGAATCACATCCGGCTGTGATTGGGAGTCCCATAGGGTGGCTCACAATTGGCCCAGCATCGTCCAGGTTTGGCTGGGGTAGGCCGTCATTGTAAATAACAAATTTTTCTTAACTCACTTGCCTAGTTAAATAAAGATTAAATAAAAAATAAAATAAATACAATTTGCAGCACTCCACCAATTAGGCATTTATGGTAGAGTGGCCAGATGGAAGCCATAAAAGTAAAAGGCACGACAGCCTGCTTGGAGTTTGCCAAAAGGCAGCTAAAGACTCTCAGACCATGATAAACAACATTCTCTGGTATGAAGTGTTTGATTGAACTCTTTGGCACACCTGGCACCATCCCTACAGTGAAGCATAGTGATGTTTTTCAGCGGCAGGGACTGGGAGACTAGTCAGGATTGAGGCTGAAGATGAACGGAGCAAAGTACAGAGAGATCCTTGATGAAAACCTGCTCCAGAGCGCTCAGGACCTCAGGCTGGGGCGACAGGTTCACCTTCCAACAGGACCACGACCCTGAACACACAGCCAAGACAACACAGGAGTGACTTCGGGGACAAGTCTCTGAATGTCCTTGAGTGACCTAGCCAGAGCCCGGACATGAACCTGATCAAACATCTCTGAAGAGACCTGAAAGTAGCTGTGCAGCAAAGCTCCCCATCCAACCTGACAGAGCTTGAGAGGATCTGCAGAGAAGAATGGGAGAAACTCACCAAATACAGGTCTGCCAAGCTTGTAGCGTTATACCCAAGAAGACTCAAGGTTGTAATCGCTGCCAAAGATGCTTCAACAAATTACTGAGTAAACGGTCTGAATACTTATGTAAATGTTATATTTCAGTTTAAATTTTTTATAAATTAGTAACAATTTCTAAAAACCTGTTTTTGCTTTGTCATTATGGGGTATTGTGTGTAGATTGATGAGGGGGAGGGGAAACATTTAAACAATTTTAAAATAAGGCTGTAACCTAACAAAATGTGGAAAAAGTCAAAGAGTCTGAACACTTTCCAAAGGCACTGTAAGTGTGAATTCTGCTGTGACCTCCAATCTCTAACATCCAATACATCAAATGAGAGGAGCGGCCACTGACCTTTGGAACGACTTAAGAAACAGAGTGATAAATAAGTTCCTGGTTATAACACAGAATCCATGTAAGTGGACACAACTTTGAGTGGAGACATGAGACAACACCCTTTGGATGCAGATGACGGGGAGGAACAGGTTCATAGATCAAGTCTAAAAGAAGAGATCTATCATGCCCCCCACAGGAGGTCATCCGGAGCCCCTTACCCATCAGGCCTAATTGCTGGAAGCGATTCCTCTTTGCGGTGAGGAAGGCTGGGCTGTCCCCGCGGTCAGGGAGAAGCATGCTGGGGCAGGATTAATGGACTGGGAGTCAGGGCTTCGTCACAGCGCAGGGTAATAAGCAAATCTCACATCCGTCAGTCGAGGGAGCCCCCCAGTCCCCGAGCCCCGCTGTGCTAAGCTTTTACAAAGCTACTAGGAGTCCTTGGGCATTAATGCATACTCGCCTCACAGTCACACTGCTCACAGCAGTCGATTGGATTTTCATGAGATGACCATGCTCGTGCTCAAGTCCCCCAAATGTTTACTATGATTTTAAAGTCTTAAGTCAGTTGATGGTAACATCCATTTCTACATGGGAGAATGGGTTATGGTAATCTAGACTGTCTGAGGATGAAAAGTATTGCTCTTATTATTGTGTGAAACAAGTTGTCTCTGTGACTGCAGTTTGTCTCTGTGACTGCAGTTTGTCTCAGTGAAACCAGTTGTCTCTGTGACTGCAGTTTATCTCTGTGAAACCAGTTGTCTCTGTGACTGCAGTTTTAGAATCAGAATGTAGAACGAGACATCAACTATTAGACCAACTATGACAGCATCCCTCTCAGTAGACACCATAACTGTCCCATGTATATAGAGACATTAAACACTGGACCGTTTCTTTTATACTGTTTTCACACTGTCCAATCATACGCTGTAGTCTTCATATACTGTAGCTCATTCTAATATATCTACTGCAGTACATATCCTTCTTACTATATATTTTTGGTGTACAGTGCATTCGGAAAGTATTTAGACCCTTTGACTGTTTCCACGTTTTGTAACGTTACAGCCTTATTCCAAAATTGATTAAATAGTATCCCCCCCATCAATCTACACACAATACCCAATAATGACAAAGCAAAAACAGGTTTTTAGACATTTTTGAAAATGTATTAAAAATTATTTACATAGGTATTCAGACCCTTTGCTATGAGAGCTCAGGTGCATCCTGTTTCCATTGATCATCCTTGAGATGTTTCTACAACTTGATTAGAGTCCACCTGTGGTAAATTCAATTGATTGGACATGATTTAGAAAGGCACACACCTGTCTATATAAGGTCCCACAGTTGACCGTGCATGTCAGAGCAAAAAACCAAGCCATGAAGTCAAAGGAATTGTCCATAGAGCCTTCCAGAAGGACAACTGTCTCTGTAGCACTCCAACAATCAGGCCTTTATGGTAGAGTGGCCAAACGGAAGCCACTCCTCAGTAAAAAGCACATGAAGGTTTCTTAGACTATGAGAAAAAAGATTCTCTGGTCTGATGAAACTCTTTGACCTGAATGCCAAGCGTCACATCTGGAGAAAACCTGGCACTGTCCCTACGGTGAAATATGGTGGTGACAGCATATTATTCAGCGGCAGGGACTGGGAGACTAGTCAGGATCGAGGGAAAGATGAACGGAGCAAAGTACAGAGAGATCTTTGATGAAAACCTGCTCCAGAGCGCTCCAACAGGACAACGACCCTAAGCACACAGCCAAGACAACGCAGGAGTGGCTTCGGGACAAGTCTCTGAATGTCCTTGAGTGGCCTAGCCAGAGCCCGGACTTGAACACAAACATCTCTGAAGAGACTTGAAAATAGCTGTGCAGCAAAGCTCCCCATTCAAAGTAAAGATACCTTAATAGATAATGACTCAAGTAAAAGTGAAAGTCACCCAGTGAAATACTACTTGAATAAAAATCTTAAAGTATTAGTTTAAATATTATTAGTATTATTATTAGTAAAGTTTAAATATACTTAAGTATCAAAAGTAAATGTAATTGCTCAAATATACTTTAGTATCAAAAGTACAAGTATAAATCATTTCAAATTCCTTATATTATTGTTCTATTTTTGTTTATTTACAGACAGCCAGGGGCACGATAGCCAGGGGCACACTCCAACACTCAGACAAATGAAGCATGTCTGTTTAGTGAGTCCGCCAAATCATAGGCAGTAGGGAAGACCAGGGATGTTCTCTTGATAAGTGCATGAATTTGACAATTTTCCTGTCCTGCAAAGAATTCTAAATGTAATGAGTACTTTTTGGTGTCAGGGAAAATGTATAAAGTAAAAAGTACATTATTTTCCTTATGAATGTATTGAAGTAAAAGTAAAAGTTGTAAAAAATATATATAAATAGTAAAGTACAGATACCCAAAAAAGCTACTTAAGTAGTACTTTCAGGCATTTTTACTTAAGTATTTTACACCACTGATTAAGGTAGACATGGTAAGTGTTTTTCTTGAAATAATCATCTGTTTACTTTGACTTCACACTGGAAATGGATTGACACAAAATATATAAATCAAGTTAATTAGAAAGTCATTATTCTAGAGCATAGGAGGTTGTACTGCTTATGTAAATAGTAATCTCATGAAATACCCAAAGGGTAACAATGGTTTGAGTCAGTCAACATTGTCTCAGTGTTATTTCTCCATACTTTTTCATAACTGAATCATCAATGCTTTTTGATAGCATTTTATTATTTTTTTTAAACATCAATGTTCACAATTTCTGTCTCAATTCATTTCAAAGATATACAAGGTTTCATTGTTGTTAGATTTGGAATCTAATTCATGTTTGTTGACAGCTCAATAAAAAAATCTAACAAAAGTGGATCATTCTGTATGTATGTCTTGGGAAGGGAGACGATAAGGAGAGCGATGTCAAAACCAGACAAGGAATACAATCAACCACTCAATCTGCATTAGTACTGCTAGATGTTCACAATGACAGACAGCAGAATAATAAAACAGCAGCTACATTTATCACGACAGTAGAAACAGTTTGTATTCCCACCTGGCCCATAGATCAAGATCGAACGTATCCTTCTTCTTCTACTAGAAGCTTCTATTGAGAGAGGTCACTAAAGGCATTGGCGCTTTAATTCCTGTATTATGAAAGGTAAATATAAAAACAGCACATTTGAATCTCACAGTCAATTCAGATCCTGGTATATGTTGTGACTGGTGTGCACTGGCTGGATTATGGGAGGTCACACAACATGGTGTGTAAATCCGCAGCAGGTTTGGGGCTCAGCTCAGAGCCCTGAGTATTACAACACCTGCTGCCCTGACTCCCATTCTCATTAAGGGCTCTATAACAAGATTACCCATCATGCAATCTCTCTTCACAGTTTACCAAGCAGCTCTGCCTCTAATCAGAGTGGATGCCCTAATCGTAGTCGTTTATGAACAAGTTTAATATCTGGTCTATAAAAAGAAAAACGCTATATACAAAATTAATTGGCAATTCAGAGGTGCTTGACAGGAAAAAACAAAGAAAAACACATGCAAATGACAAAGGTTTAAAAAAACTGCATGTTTACAGAATTTTAAACAAAATACTAGTTATGATCGCACACATTTCCACCCAAAAAGGGCACTCTGACTTTTTAAAAACACACCTGGGCACAATCTTATCGCTTCAAGAGCAGTACATTTAGCCATACGCACTTCATACATCATGGCAATGGAGCCAATCTTTATTTAGATGGGTCACCATTTGTATTCCTGACAGCACAATAGTGGGTGAGGAAGGCTAATTCTCAGGGTGGTTAGTGTGCACTCTGCGATAAGCTTGACTCGCGGCAAAAGGGAAAAGCACCTATTATGTAGATTTTCAATTCAACTCCTCAGAACTGCCTGCTGCCTGTGACACAGCCATGTGTTTGCTCAGAGCAGCAACACACATCCCTTTCTGGGGGCCTGCATGAAGGGTGGAAAGGTCTCTGCTAGTGTCAATATGTCAGATGCTGCTCCTGTGCTGTGTCAATGTTTTATTTCACGTCACAGACGCACAGAGGAATAGACTGCATTGTCTGAGTGAGGACACTCTTGAAATCTTCGACACTTAAAAGGATCTTTCATGTCAGCGAGGGCTTTTGAGTAATCACAGCAGTGCTCACCATCCCTGCTATCTCAGATATTGCAAATGTGTTTTTGGCAAATGTGTTTGGACAACGCCTTAGGGAAATATTGAAGTTTTGCGTTCAGCATCTCCAAACCAGAGAGCTCTACCAGCCTAATGATTACGACAATGATGCATCCATTTTCCTGGCTCTCGAGAGGAACGCTGAATATCTACCGCCATCAAGAGGAGAAAGCGACGTTGGCCAGAGGGCTCGTTCTGACAGAAAATGATCAATTAATCATTAGTTCAATCAATTAAGACAAAGAGAATTAGTAGGCCTACTGTAAGGGTTTACGTCAAGTAACATGAATATGGAGCTACACATTTTTCCTCTCTACTGGTTTCAGAGATGCGCATATCAAACATTTTGACTTTGTCCTATCATGATTGAGTATCAAATAGGATATCAGCTTATCAGTGTAATAAGCATATGTAAAATGTTCAGCAGGTGAATTCTCATCACGTCAAATAATTATGAATGTTGACATTGGAATCTAATGGGGGAGGACTGGAAACACAGATTTTTCTGTTTAAAACGCCATGGTCGAAGATGATCATGTTGCTTCTGTATGTTATGACCATTGCCATTAGTCTTATGCTTTAAGATGTTGAATGAGATGAATTACTTTTTTTATTCTTCTGTTGGAAGTAAATTCCCATGCATATTACTGTATTTCCACTGTATCCTACTGGCATTATCATGTAGATTCAATTACTGTAATGGAAGTTTCTAACTTGCTACTGTATGAAGCCATACTCAGCCATAGATAGGGACTCAACACACTTGCTTCCTCTGTTGTATGCGAGGCATTTTCATAGAAAATATTGGTCTAGGCTTATAGGATAGTGTGCAGGCCCTTTATTGGTTTTATGTTTCCATAAAACAAACATTAACATCGACCTGGACACTGAATTTACATACGCAGGTTGAATACCAAAGGGATCCAGTGCCATATATATTAGCTTTCTGTGGTCTTAGCATTCCATCCGTCTGTCTCTACATCCCAGGGGACCAGTACAGATGTCCCTGCCTGAATCAGATGCTGTTTTATATCACAACCATTCCATTCATGCAGTCATTACACCATAACACTGAATATGTGCACCAAAGGACACACAACAACAGCGAGCACAAACAAATAATCAAGTGTATTAATTTAATCAGAGGAATAGAGGTGAGTCAGTTTATTCCTTGTTCAATTAAATTCCGCGACTACAAATTAATGATAATTAACATTGTCGGAACCATTCCATTTCTACCAAACCTGTTATTATAATTTTCTATAACAGTATATCTTTATCACATGGCACATATAAAACATTATCACTTTGAACAAATGTCTGAATTTGCATTTAGAGAGACCAAGAAGATGAAACCTCCCATCCTTTGCAGAACCCTAGAGAATGAGACACAATGCAGGCATAAAAGTGGTGTGTGTGTGTGTGTGTGTGTGTTTGTGTACGCGTGCATGCATGTGTGTGTGTGTGTGTGTGTGGTGTGTGGCAACAGCAAGAGCCAGCCCCAGTTTGCCAGCATTACGCATTCTGTCGGAGGTCAATCCATTATCATTCCTGACATTTCAAACAGATAAGAGCCCACCGCTGCCATTCTATTACCGAAATCATAATGGAATTTGGGGACATTGCAAATAGATGTTTGACTTTGGCGGATTAAGGCAGAAAGCTCCATAAGAAAATGTTATCAAAGGGCTGTTGACCAAACAAATGAAACAGGTGTTGTTCTGTGTTTTCCAGGGCAGACCATAGCAATGAGCATCTGCAGGGGAGGGGAACATTATTAGCATTTGGGCCAAGTGGGAGTGTGCTCTCTCTCTCACACACCCCTTGTACAGTGTATAATGTAGATTTTCTAGCATTGTTATCCAGGTTCTCATTGATGTACAAATAATTATCTTAGACAGACCTAGTTCTCAGTGGCAGCAAGCGAAAGCCGATAATTAAGTGTTGGAGAAAAATCTATCAGTCCCCACTGCAATGGAACGAGAAGAGGAGACTTACATCTATGTAATATGCAATTGAAATAAACCATTTAAACGTATGTTGAATCCCTTTTCTGTGTTTTTTTTAGTAGAGTTGTGCTGCTCTTGAGGCTATTAAAGTGTTGAATGTTAACCTCCCTAGTTACACAAACAAGCAGCAAACGAACCTCTCCTGTGGAGCCAGGAGAGCCAGATGTGTCTGTCCTTTAGAAAAGATGTCCGTTCCCCAGAGTGATGCTTCCATTTACGATGTGACTGAAGCCTTGTGTTTTCTCCCTAAAGCGAGCCACATTCACTGAGAGAGCTGTGCTGTGGCTGTGTGCGGCGGCAGCAGCATCATCATCTAGCCTCATGAGTAGGAGGGAGGAAGGCATAAAGCCTGTCAACCAAGCTGAAGATAAACTACTGCCACAGATGCAGCCATGCACAGAACAAAAAGTCATTCTGATGAAAACCACAGCAAAAGTTTGTTTGATTACAACTCTGAAACAAGACCTTTTTCTATCTCTTCTAAAAGAACCCAGGAGGAGACCTTAGTCCAATGAATGAGCAGAGAGAAGACGGAAGTGACATACAATTATAGCAATTCCTCTTCACTAACAATGCAACTGAAGAGGACATGGTTTTTTGTGAAAGGTTCCTTTTCACCCCAAAACTCCAAACGGCACTTTATTTGGCTCACTTTATTTCCTGAGTAAGAGAATCAAAACAATGATCATTATGATTTGGTGGGGCTGTCACCTCTGGAGAGATCTATGAATATAAAGTCGGTGCAGCTCATAAAGTTAGGTCTTTGTGGTGTCGGATTGAGATGAGAAAGCTTATGCATTTCATAATTACATTTTGAAAAAGCACTGTGCAAGCCAGGGAGTCAGAAGATGCCAACCGTCTATATTTAATGAGGGTCAAATTTAGAGCTGCCATTTTAATGTTGTATGGAAGATCCAGAAAAAGAGAATAGACTATTGCTTATTGTGGTCATTAAGCTGACATTCCAATTTGAGTTCCAACTCCTGAATGAAAAACCCTGCTTAGACTTGTAACTGCTCTAAGAGCCATATGAGGTCTGTTAACTTGGCTGCGTCTGATCATCACTTATTTATGTTCTTTTTGAGTCCTTTTCATATTTCATGGTGTGAGAGGGAGTGGAGGAGGAATATAGACAGAGGTGGCTTTAAGCCAAAGAGAACAGCTCTTGAGAAAAGAACAGAGGGCAGAGAAGGGAGGACGAGATGGTGAGAAGGGGGTCCAGGATGGGGGGGGGGGGGGGTGAGCATGTTTGAGATTTACTGGGGAGGGTGAGCGTGTTTGGAGCAGTGGATGGTGGATGAAAAAGGAGTAATAGGAATAAGTCGATGACTGCCTGGAATGTGGGGAGTGTGGTGGAGTCATCATCTAGGAGTAATGATGGCAAAGAAGTGGCAATGGGGAATTTATGAGTGAAAAGACACAGGCAGGGCAGGCATTGTTAACAAGCATATCCAGTGACAGATTGCAGATGGGGGATCTTTCTGCGGAGGAGAATGATATGGACAAGATTAGGAGCTCTTGCAGCTTAATATGTTGGTCTGGATCTCTTCCATTGTGTCTGTCTGCAAGCTGTTTCCTGCTTACTAAACATAGCTGTTCAGAGCAAAGTTGGAGAGAAGTGGTACATTTGAAGTGGTACAAAGGGCACAGTTGTGATGGGTGACTGTTCAGAAGAGGGAGACAATTTCAGGGTGAAATACACAAAAAATAGCAATATCAGCAGGAAGAGGGCCATATAAGTGAGCAGGAAATGTCGACTGTCATTTTTCGGCTTGGCATTGAGTGGGAAGACTGCCTCCCACCCTGACAAAATGTAAGCCTTTAAGTTCAAACTTGAATTACAAATTGTTGGATATTAGATAGATAGATAGATAGATAGATAGATAGATAGATAGATAGATAGATAGATAGATAGATAGATAGATAGATAGATAGATAGATAGATAGATAGATAGATAGATAGATAGATAGATAGATAGATAGATAGATAGATAGATAGATAGATAGATAGATAGATAGATAGATAGATAGATAGATAGATAGATAGATAGATAGATAGATAGATAGATAGATAGATAGATAGATAGATAGATAGGTACTTTATTATCCCACTGGGCAAAACCTGGTTGAATAAACATTGTTTCCACGTCATTTCAACCCCCAAAAAACTATGTGGTGACGTTTAATCAACGTGGAAAACTGATTGGATTTGCAAAAAGTCATCAACATAAGGGCATTTCGTTTTTTTTTTTATCCAACTTCTAACCTTAATCCAATGACATGGTGACATTTTTGTTAATTTCATGTTAAATTCACGTTAGTTGACCACTCAACCAAATGTAAATCAAAGCTGACGTCTGTGCCCAGTGGATTTGGTCCTCTAGTTGAAACCACCCCGTGATACAGGAGCCTATATATACAGTACTGTAGGCAGTATATTCCAATATATTCTAAAATGAAGGGAAAACCGTAGCAGCTCCTACACATGGCTTAAGCATGTTCTTCAGACCAATAACCAATGCACAAATAAGAGATAAAACATTATTTCCTCAAGGCCAAAAGACTCAATCCCAAGTAGTTTGCTCAAATGGATAACATCGACCAACCCAGGGAGGTAATAATGAAAACAAGCAACAAACTATCCACAAATGCAGGCAATATGTCTATCAATAAGTCTTAGATAGGCGATTCAGAGTCACCTTAGCCAATCCGATCTACTAATGAGTGTCTAATTGATACTCAGCTGGAGGTAAATCCAGCACGCACAGTGTGTCTCTAGGGCTGCATTTACACAGGCAGTCCAATTCTGATCTTTTGCCCAATTATTGGCAAAATAGCTGATTGGTCAAAAGATGCTATTAAAATATCAGAATTGTGCTGCCTGTATAAACGGGAGGATCAATGTAGGAGGATCAACGTAGAACAACACTTTAGTAGAGGACTTCATCCTCTCTCCCCAGCCTGGTGGCCTGTACTGACAGGAGGATGACCTCCTCATGTTTGTTCAGCAGGACACTGATGGTGCTGCAGTCAGCACACATGTCAATTATCACCAAACAAACACACTAGCAAGTGTTAGAGCTGGGCATTCGCAGTGGGGAAACTGCACCAGCTAGCACATTTCACCCATTCTTTAATTTTAACCATTTCCTCAAGTTTTAAAACAGAGTAGTGTAATAACATCACTTATCCTAAAATGGAGCCTGCTTTCCTGTTCTCTGGCTTATTCTGATTAGGCTTTAGATATTGAACATTAAATATTAATACTGGAGGGTTTTAAGAATTCATTAAAAAGGCATTATTTTATAAGTAGGCAGAATATGTTTTACAATAATAAAACAGCGAAAGTGCTCCCTAAATGTTCACATTTTCATCCATTCATCATCTATTTGTATCTATCCATCTATTGCCCTATGAAGTATATTATGGGTCAATTGGAAATAAACTTCAACGTAGTACTTAATTTGATCACATTTTAGTTTTTTTCTGTACAGCCTGAAATTCAAACTTGTAGTGTATTCAAGGTTTAAAAAGTCTTCTTAAGTTTGTAATTCACACGTTAAAATGTCAGACTTGATTTGCTGTAACGAAAAATGTATCAACCCCTACAACAAATGTCCATTAATTATAATCCACACAATAATTGACGTCCTGTTGCTGCAGGATTATTTTCCTGCTGTAGCAAAATAGCTCAAATTAAGATCCTACATCTGTAACTACACATCAATTGCATTCAAAAGAGTATCATTCATTGCCAGGACAGACAGGCTGCTCTAGGCCTGGGAGACAGCGTCGACCAGCAGTAGCAGATGTAGAAGCCTCAGCTTTGACAAGCAAGCTGTTCCAGCAGTCAGGCAGCAGAGGCAGACGTATGAGGGATCTCTCTTTGTTTGTTACCTTTAGCATTAATCAGGCTCACCATCACTGGAGCTGCCTGCTCTGATGTCTCTAATCTGCGGCAAAAAAAGGCAGGTCTGATTCAACACTCTCCTCGGTGTACATTTCCCTCACAAGAATGTCATGGTAATTCTGCAGAATACTAAACTATTTGTTTCGTTTCTGCACTGTGGGGTTGACGACAGAAAGGCTTCGGATGCCAAAGACAAAACAATGAGATGGAATCAGTCAAATAACCGGTGTCCGCTGGAAAAAGAATACAAACAATAAAATTCAATCAGACACGTGAAATAGTCTATATCCAAGACAATAAAGCCCACAGACAGACCTACAGTCTTGACTTGAACAGGTGCTATTTAGAACCTTAAAGGGTTCTTCGGCTGTCCGCATAGGAGAACCCTTTGAAGAACCCTTTTTAGCTGCAGGTAGAAACATTTTGGTTCCAGGTAGAACCCTTTTGGGTTCTCCTATTGGGAAAGCCGAAGAACGCTATTGGAACCCTTTTTTCTAAGAGTGCATAGCCCAATCAGATGGACTGTTTACTCTAAATACAGACATATTATACACCCCAAAACATCAAAGCCCACATCTGTCAGAAAGCCAGACAATATTGTCTCTTTAAATTATGACCCCTATAATCAGACCATATATTCTGCCAGCCCTGTCGTGACAGTGGGTATCTTCACTGATCATTAAAACCATCATCATTACAGCCAAAAAACATTGAGCACAAGTAAAAGGGCACAAGCTAATATCTAATGATCAACAAGCTAGCATCCTAAGAGGAATACACACCACGGTATTCTGTCTAATGCTCTTAATTCCGCTCATATTTAACAGTTTGGTTTAATCCTTCCCTTTGATGTTTTCCTGATGAAATTGTTCAAGCTCGTCTACTTTATTTAGACTGATATGGCTCGTACGTTTCCATACCGGAGTCTCAGTCAGTCATTAGAAGGGTATTTGATATGTCCGTCTTCCGAGGGTTTGTGTGTCTCACAGCCCCCCAATCATCTAGTCTCAGAGTAGCCAGAGGGAGAGGAGGATGGCTCTGATGTCGACACTTTACATTAAACTGATGAAATTAATTCAAAGATGTGAATCCATCACACAATATCAGTCCTGGCATATGGGGTCCGTTAAAATATTAATAATTAATAGAATCATCTTATTGAACCACTGCAGAGACTCAGGTTCTCATTTTCTCATTTTCACTCCAGACAATTTTCCGGCATGAAATGGAAGGGGAAGAAAACAAATTGAACAAATAATACCTTTTTGGTATGAATTTTAGATTAAGCCTTGTCACCTGTTAAACTTGTATTAAATTACATGATGGAAAGTTTGGGAGATAACTTTGTTATCACCACAGCTTGAATACAAATTTCATAGAGCATAATTCATATAAATGAGATATCTTTGACAGTGCAGTGGGATGAAACCCAGACGTGTGGATTCTTTATTATGCTTTAGAAGAAAGACTTACGGACATATTTTTTTTACTTTCTTCAAGATACTGTCATTGTCTCCCGGAAATCAGATCCAAGTGTAAAGAATAAGGCAGTTAAAGTCGCATTTGAAACATGCAAAGAGTCCCTGTACTAACTTTCTTCTGCACATGGAATATAATCAGCCCATGACTACTTATGGCTGTTTCTGGAGCCCTTCAGACACACAGACAAATGTGGTCCCGATCATTGCCTTATATTTCCATTGAATTGCCCAGGGACATGTTGTAGTAACAGATCAGCTAAAGACCCTCTGAGGTGACGAATGGAATGGTCGATAATTCACCAGAGGCAGGACTTCAGGAGCTAAAAGCCAAATGCATTTACACAAGATGTCCAGGGGACCGCTGTACATGGCCTAATCTCACACCAAATCCCCCGAGAACACTCCTGGAACGGATCCAGGCTAGTTTGTTATGTGGCATTTCACCAAGAGAGGAAACAAACTTTGTTGTTTGTGTACAGCGTAGTACTTACTCTGTACACATCGGCATGAAGTAATTAAACAAATATATTTTGCATTATTGTATATCAAAACAAGGGAGCAAAAGATTGTACTAGTTCTGACAACGTATTACACTAAATAAAACATAAAGACAATATAAAATGTAGTAAAACTTCAGATGGCAAAACAGCTCTGAGCTACATTTGCAATATCAGTGTAAGATAAATAGAAAATACTGCAGTAAAATCCTCAACATCATGAAACATTTATGATGTAGATCAACTATACAACATTTTGTATTTTAACAAGAATATTGTTCAACCCATCAACAACATCTATACTGTAGACCTCAAATGAAGTATACATGAGCATCATCCATTAACGGGAAGCGGTTTTAGATAATTTATACTGTCTGTTACCCTCCAGCTATTCAACCCCTCACTTTGAAACATTCGGTGAGCATGAATAAACATAAGTACTTCTAATGCATTAACTGGATTGATAAATTAAAAATACATTAATTGACAGATAAGTACACAAATACATATATAAAGCTATAGTATGAAAATTTTACTTTTGAAACAATCCATAAATGACCGAGTGAGTTACTCCTGTAGTTTTGCTACTGGGAGCTGAATCCATGCATTAAAATGTATAATCTGTCACAAAGTCTCACTTTACAAACAAGGAGATATTGTTCTGATGGGAACCTTTTCTTTCAATCATTTTGTTTGCAGAGTTTTGGCTGTTTCAGCTCTGAAATGTTCAGAAAAAAAGAAAAGAAAAAAAAACCCTATGGTGGTGTAATGCACAGGGGGAGGTGATGCATACAGATTGATGTTACTGCTATGATTGACACCAGTGAAAATGTAGGCTCATGCAGGGTAATAGATACACACAGCGAGTATGACTCAAGATGGACTTATTGTACAGCTATTCTAGAATCAAATTCTCAATATTTCCTAGTGTCTGCCTGGAATGTACTATAGTTAGCCATCCATCAGAGAGACATACTGTTCATAACATGAAAGTGTCCATGTACTACTACCACTACCACCACCACCACCACCACCACCACTACTACTACTACTACTACTACTACTACTACCACTACTACCACTACTACTACCACCACTACTACTACTACCACCACTACTACCACTACTACTACCACCACTACTACTACTACCACCACTACTACTACTACTACTACCACCACTACTACTACTACTACTACTACTACTACTACTACCACTACCACTACCACCACTACTACTACTACCACCACTACTACTACGGTATGTTATGATTTCTAACAATGCTGGTCAAGTTCTCCAGGGTATAACCTCAACTATTTTCTTGAGGACAACCTCACACAGGCATGTGACAGCCACAATTGGGCCTAATCCATCAATGGCTGGCATTAGATATTGTTGTGTTTGTTCTGGAGGGGTACAGAAGCCTAGAACAAAAAGGAGGGTTTATGGCAATCAACCAAAGGTGCTGTATGATATATGAACCTAATATGCTAATATATCAGGTATAGCCTGACCATAGCAGATTTTCAAATCACACTTCAAAACCCTTGAAGAACTGGGAAAAGCACTAGCCTAAAAAAAACAGTGACACATTTGATGTAACAAAAATCTAACTTCCAGACTTCTGACTGTTTTTATGTGCATTATAACTTTGTTATAGAGTGACACATTTATGACCTGTACTCAATGACAAATGCCTCACTATAATGATTCACTCTATCCCAAATCAAAGAATAACAAGAAGCTTTTTCATTCAGTTGCAATGACATTCATTCTTAGCCTTCATGCTTGTCTATGGTGCATAGCATTAATTGCTACACTCATCCACAGTGGTTTTACATGCATGGTAATCCTTTACAGAACAATAGTTGTATTTACCCAACATAAGCTGTGAAATACCAGGAGAGAACAGAGTACTGTGACAGCAAGTAGCCCAACAATTACAAGAGCAATTGGTTTCTTCCAAGGGAGTATAAAGGTTAGTTCCGTTCAGAGTAAACTGATAAATACTGCATTAAGAAACAGTGATAATATGTTCTCTACATGGGGAGGAATAGCATAAGATACTAATAGTGAGGAGCCAAGACATTTACTCAGGGAGGTAGGTAAACTGCATCTGAACCTCCCTCTGCGTTGCAGCTCATTAAAATTGCAGATCACATACCTCATCAGTGCCATGCCAGTTCAAAACACCATCCTGCTCTTCCTTTCCATTGGTCTGTCAGTCTTAACAGATCAGCAGGAGACGGGGACAGTAAGAGAAAGACAACGCCCACCATATTTCCACTTCAAACACAGCCTTTTTCCCCACCTCACAGCAATATTTATTCCCTAGAGTGATAATCCTTATGACTGAGAATAAATAAGTGCTGAGGGACATTCTAGCGCAGATAAAGACAATAAGGAAATACCATTAATAAAGTAATGACAACATTGTCTATGTAATGACCTCGGTCATGCTTCCCACCAGATACACACTGAGTGTATAAAACATTAGGAACACCTGCTCTTTCCATGATATAGAATAACCAGGTGAATCCAGGTGAAAGCTATGATCCCTTATTGATGTCATCTGTTAAATCCACTTCAATCAGTGTAGATGAAGGGGAGGAGACTGGTTCAAGAAGGTTTTTTAAGCCTTGAGACAATTGAGACATGGATTGCATATCTGTGCCATTCAGAGTGTGAATGGGCGAGACAAAATAATTAAGTGCACCCGTTTGTGTTTAGAACTGCAACGCTGCTGGGTTTTTCACGCTCAACAGTTTCCTGTGTGTATCAAGAACGGTCCACCACCCAAAGGACATCCAGCCTACTTGACACAACTGTGGGAAGCATTGGAGTCAATATGGGCCAGCGTCCCTGTGGAAACAGTTTTGACACCTTGTAGAGTTTATGCTTTGTACACTCAGTGTATAACATTCACAAATGCAAACTTCTAGCAGGATAAATAGTCAATGTGAAGTCTAAGGGGTACATTTGAATGGCAGCAACATTGCACAACATTGCATCACAACCCTCCAGCTTGCACTCTCAAAAACAACAAAATGCACCTGTTTATTAATAATGTTCTCTGGTGATGCTCTATTTCGCCCATTACCACCACAAAATTACATAATGCATGAAGCTTGTATAAAAGCACTTTGAGACAAACCTTCAAAATAATAAGATGATATAAATCTAATTATTACTTGAATTATGCTCTCATCCATATATGTCGATATCTTATTTTTCTCCAGCTGCTGGAGCCCTGAAATGGGTAACTAACACTGCTGTCTGATTTGGTATTCTGAATGGACCTCAACAAGAGAAACGAGGCTGCTACAGACTCTTTTCTCTCATCAGACTTGACCCTGGAAAAGGTGCCTCACACAAGCAAACTTAATTTCACACTAATGTTATGCCTCTCAGTGAAGAATGTGCATAGCAAATTAAGAGCGTGACATCCCTGATGCAAATATCACTTCTCTTGACGATCAATAGATCGTTTACTTTCATTACCCGCTGAATGAATCCCTGGGTCTCCAAGATAAATACATACCCCAACATCATTCTATTCCTCAGTGCACACCGTCGCAGTACACGCACTGTCGCTTTATGGTGTATAGTACCGTAGCTCACAATGCCTTGAGGACCTTGACGCCTTACAAAAGGTTTCACCTGACACCTTGCAATAGTGGTCACTATGGAGTTCTTGGGTTGACATCATGCACAGATTTGGTGGAAAACACAAAAGTGTGTAGCTTTACTTCAGCTGGACACATTTTCATTATTTTCATAGCAAAATTATGCGGGATTCACAGCTACCTATTGAACAAAGCTCAATCCTATGTACAGTATAGTTATTAACAGGTTATGAACAAAAACTAGCTTCCTGTTTTAAACATTTTAACAAAATTATAGTAACACACAGACAGTGGGATATGTAGATATGTGGTGTATAACCCCATGGTGTTGCATTTCCCGTGCCGTGTGGTCTTACCGTTCTCACCGTCTGACTTCCTCTCCTGCTCGGTGTCAGTGAGAGACAGGACAGAGTTGGCTCTGCTGGACAGACAGGAGCTGTGCTCCGATTTGATCTCCTGCATCCAGAGTCTTAGGGCGTGGTCAGACGAGGGCCCACCCTCCGTCTCTGTCTCCACATCAGAGCCCATGCCCAGTGGGTAGCCGTGCTGGGGGGTAGAGCGGAGCTCTGCCTGGTAGCTGGGCCGCGCTAGCTGGGTGGATTCACAGAAGTCCAGCTCTAGGAGAGAGGCAGGAAATAACAACAATAACAAAGTCACATACTGTATGCATAGCAATATGAAATTATTTATTTTCATATCTCTGCAAGTGTTTTATGGCGTTATATTATTTCATATATCAAAACAAACTATTATACTGTACACTGCAGTACGTTTATCACTGAAGAAACTCATAATATTTGAAATAAACATGCACTGCAAGAGCCAAGAGGACACTATTTTGAAAGATACAGTACTTGGCAGAACTGTTGGCATGCTACCAATAATGGAATGCTACCCTCTTTCAACAGATTGTCAGATAATAGTTTAGAATGTAATAGTTTCTGGCTTTATTTAAACCATTTGGCTATTCATTAGAATTCACAAAAGACCTCTAAATGACTCACCTTTAAACTACAGAAACTGTACAAACCATTATAACTAAATGAGAAACAAAGACTGTTTCTATTCTAATAAAACCGTGAGATAATTCATAGTGACATATGGTTTCAGGGACGAGATGCTGTGAAGTAAATAGAGTTTTTCCCCATTCTTAGATCTCCCAAATAAGGCAGCAGAAAGATATATTTTTGGTGCTCACTTACATATCCCTTGGAAAAGTGCTCACAACACAAAATAGTTTCTAAGAGTCAGATTTCTTTACAGCGAATAGGCTTTATTAGGTATCACAGTATCCACTATGTTGTCATACTCTATTTATGGAAAGGTAGCTGGTGCCAGTGAAAGCAAATTTGCAAAGGCTGTTCTAGAGTGCAACATGTCATATATTTTAGTCAGTGCACTTCATTCCGAAACAATGTTTACTCCACATTTCGTGTTTGGGGAACAGAACCATTTTATAATGGAAAATGTATATTTTACTACTGCACGTTGATACCTATCAGTATACTGGGTGGTACATTGACCTACACTGTGCTTTCATATATACTTCTGGATAAGCAATCTGGTATAGCCTGGGTGATACGGTTTCCACTCTCTTGCCAACTCCTTATGGAATTGATCCTTCGCTAAGCCCCACCAATCGCAGTGCTCCGTTCATTAACAAGGCTCGAGTCCCACCTGCCTCGGACAAAATTCACATTTCAAATACAAGGAAGCCAATGAGGGCAGTGGCAAAAACAGAGTTTTCATCAAAATAATAAATGGTTTAAATGGCTAAATAATGTATCAGTGCACCATGGGTACTTGCGACTGTGATTCCTGAAATGCAGAGCCTTTTGGATTATTTTTCGAAATTCAAAATGTTAGTTAGCTAGCTAGCCAGTCAATATAACTGTTTTATCCAAATGCATGTTAGCTAACTAAGTTAGCTATATTATGAATTTAACTGTCATCTGCTGTCAACATCAAATCACATCAAATACCCCCGCTTTTTCTCACAAATTTCATGATTACGATCTTGTCTCATCGCTGCAACTCCCCAACGGGCTTGGGAGAGGCGAAGGTTGAGTCATGCTTCCTCTGAAACATGACCCCGCCAAACACTCCCGCCAAACACTCGCTCGCTTAACCCGGAAGCCAGCTGCACCAATGTGTCGGAGGAAACACTGCTCAACTGACGACCGAAGTCAGCCTGCAGGCGATCAGCCCGCCACAAGGAGTCACTAGAGTGCGATGAGTCAAGTAAAGCCCCCCCGGCCAAACACTGTTTTATTTTACCTTTATTTTACCAGGCAATTCAGTTAAGAACAAATTCTTATTTATAACGACGGCATGGCAGGAGATAAAAAAGTCCTTCTGTAGGGAAAGACAAACCAAGCACACATAAAAACACCAATAAACTATGAAGCAGCTAACAAGATATATTAAAACCATCACATTAAAAACACTAAACTATGAAGCGACATAACAAGAAACATTAAAAGTTACACATTAAAAACAGCACTAAACTTCAAAGAAAAATGCAGAAGAAAAATCCCCTAACCCGGACGATGCTGGGCCAATTGTTCGCCGCCCTATGGGACTTCCGGTCACGACCGGTAGTAACGCCGCAACACTGCGATGTAGTGCCTTATACCGCTGCGCCACTCGGGAGGCCGAAGAAATCACATTTTATTTGTCACATGCGCAGAATACAACAGGTGTAGACCTTACCATAAAATGCTTACTTACCAGTCCTTAACCTACAATGCAATGAGTTTTAAAAAAGTAAGTAAGAAACATTTGCTAAATAAACTAAAGGAAAAATCTGTGTAGTAAGTGTGGATCTGTGGTTAACGTCCAGTGAGTGTACACCGAGCCTGTGCAAAACATTATAATAGATAATAACAAAAATAAGGGGGTCAATGTAAATAGTCCGGATAGCCATTTGATTAACTGTTGAGCAGATTTATGGCTTGGGGGTAGAAGCTGTTAAGGAGCCTTTTGGTCCCAGTCTTGGTGCTCCGGTACCGCTTGTTTTTGACTGCATGCTGACATTGCAGAGCCATTCAGTGGCTAGCCACACTATTTTACCAGGTTCCTGTGAAGTAATTGTTATGACCGTCCACCACAACATACCAGAGAGGCGCCTGATTAGCAAGGGGTAGTCTGTGTTTAATTTCATAGTGTATTAAAAACACCGTTCGGGATAATTGTTAGATGATTTCTCCACTAGTTTGAATTGGAAATTGGGCTTCCCAGGAAAATGTTGTCCGATGTTGCAACAGTAACCAAGGGGGCGGAGCGAAAGGTTAATTGTCATGCAAAACACATCAATGGCCAAATTCGTTTTTGCGTGGCCCAGTGCCCTGAGTTTGCTCATTTTCAACCATTCCATTGGTCCTAAGGAGGTCTTTTGCCTAATAACAATCATGATTGGCTTGACAATGACAATGGAGCTGGCAAAATGACAAACAGACCTGGGACCAGGCTAAATACAGTACATTCTGTCTACCAACAATATTTACATTAGTTTAGTGGTACATTCTCTTTTTCTCTATTCATTTGATGTTTAGAAATTGGAGAGGCATTCTGGAAGTTTGTGGATGCTGTGAGTATTCCCACAGAATGAGGTGTTGGGAGCACCATCTGTTTTCACCACCTCCAGATCAGGGATGGGTGAACAGTAATTCCCACAGTTACCTTTCAAGACGGAACACAATATGATATCCTTCAAAATAAATAATTCAGGACTAAGAATACTAATTTTAACTCACAACCGTGGAAACTGAAAACACTTTCAGATTTCTAGGTCATTGTTGTGGAGTGGCACAATTAGGCGAGTTTTGTTTTCACTTGAAAAAGCAGCAGAAATACTCTATGTAACAAAGCACTTAACTTACTAAATCTGGGCAAATTAAATATATTTCTTCCACGTCAGCTTTGTACCTCTATAACAGGTGTGACCTCTATATATGTATACCCTTTTCAACAATAAGTTAACTTACTCCAGAGAGGATGACACATCCTATTTTATTCCTAATCTGTTCTGCTCTGTTTGGTCAAATCATAACTTCCAACAGTAACAAAAAGAGCAGTGCCCAAAGCTTCAGCTACAAACCCAGCATGTAGAAAGACCAAGGCTTAATCTTTCATTATGATTTATCTGTTTATTTGGATCCCTGTTAGCTTTTGCAGAATAAGCTGCTACTCTTCCAGGGGTCGACCAAAAAAACATGGCAAGTAACAAAGCACTGATAGACAAGGACAGTCACACACATTTAAAATACAGCGATATAAAAACAATGCAACTAACAAAATAATACAAACAATACAACAAAAATAATGTGTGTGTGTGTGTATTTTGATAATGCAGACAAACTGGAATTTGTCACAGTAATATTCTCTTAAAAACTAGAAGAGAATCTCTCGTTAACCCTCAAACAGGAACGACAGGCATGTATGTTGTTGATGTTAGTTCTGTATGTGCAGTTAAGGGCAACGCAAGCTGCTCTGTTTTGAGCCAGCTGCAGACTTTGCTAGATCTGTCTTTGCTACACTTGATCTTATTACCGGACAGTAATCAAGATGGGGCAAGACCAGAGCCTGAACAACTAGTATAGTTGATTTTTGTGTAAAAAACGCAGAACATCTTTTTATAAACTGACATACCCCTACCTATCTTCACAACAACTTTGTCAATATGACTTGCCCATGATAATTGACCATCCAATGTTATACCTAGGAGTTACAGCCTTATTCTAAAATGTATTAAATAGTTTCCCCCCCTCATCAATCTACACACAATACCCCATAATGACAAATCAAGACATTTTTGCAAATGTATTAAACATAAAAAACTCAAATATCCAATTTACATAAGTATTCAGACCCTTTACTCAGTACTTAGTTGAAACAACTTTGGCAGCGATTACAGCCTCAGGTCTACTTGAGTATGATGCTACAAGGTTGGCACACCTGTATTTGAGAGGTTTCTCCCATTCTTCTCTGCAGATCCTCTCACGCTCTGTCAGGCTATTTTCAGGTCTCTCCAGAGATGTTCGATCGGGTTCAAATCCGAGCTCTGGCCGGGCCACTCAAGGACATTCAGAGACTTGTCCTGAAGCCACTCCTGTGTTGTCTTGGTTGTACGCTCAAGGTCGTTGTCCTGTTGGATGGTGAACCTTCGCCTCAGTCTGAGGTCCTGAGCACTCTGAAGCAGGTTTACATTAAGGATCTCTCTGTACTTTGCTCCGTTCATCTTTCCCTCCATCCTGACTAGTCTCACAGTCCCTGCCACTGAAAAACACGATGCTGCCACCACTTTGCTTCACCGTAGGGATGGTGCCAGGTTTCCTCCAGATGTGACGCTTGGCATTCAGGCCAAATAATTCAATCTTTGTTTCATCAGACCAGAGTCCTTTAGGTTCCATGTGCCTTTAGGCTGTCATGTGCCTTTTACTGAGGAGTGGGTTCTATCTGGCCACTCTACCATAAAGGCCGGATTGGTCAGAGTGACCATTGGCTTCTTGGTCACCTCCCTGACCAAGGCCCTTCTCCCTTGATTGGACGGGAGGCCAGATCTAGGAAGAGTCTTGGTGGTTCCATTTAAGAATGATGGAGGCCACTGTTTTCTTGGGGACCTTAAATGCTGCAGAATTGTTGGTGTCCTTTCCCAGATGAGTGCCTCAACACAATCCTGTATCGGAGCTCTATAGACAATTCCTTCGACCTCATGGCTTGGTATTTGCTCTGACATGCATTGTCAACTGTGGGACAGGTGTGTGCCTTTCCAAATCATGTCCAATCAATTGAATTTACCACAGGTGGACTCCAATCAAGGAAACAGTATTTCCGAATGCACTGTAGTCATTCTAGCTTTGTGTAAGATCAATGGCAAATCATTTGTCCAAATAGAGAAGAGTAAAAGCCCAAGGTAACTGCCCTAAGGGACACCGTACTGTACATATCTGGGTTGTATAAATAACTATCCAACCAAATAACTATCCAACCATGTGATGGCAGGTGATGTAAATAACAGCAAGTCTGTTTTTGTAAATAACAATTTATGATCAATAACATCAAATGCTGCACTGAAATCTAACAATACAGCTTCAACTATAATCTTATTATTCATTTATTTTAACCAATCATCTGTCATCTGAGTCAGTACAGTACAAGTTGAATGGCCTTCTCTATATTCATGCTGAAAGTCAGTAGTTAACATTGTATTTGGTCAAACACAATTTTCTCCATCAGTTTACTAAGAACAGGTAGTAAATGAGCTGCTGTTAGAGCCAGCAAAAGGTGCTTTACTATTTTTAGGAATTACTTTAGCTTCATTCCATACCTGTGGACACACAGTCCTTTAAGCTTTGATTACAGATCTAGCAAATAGGGGTCTGTAACCATTTAGTCTGCAATATAACAGTCTGCAACCATTCTCAATAGTTTCCCATCAAGGGTGTCTATACCTGTTGACTTATTTTTGATGGATAACAATAGTTTTCTGCCCATGATATAATTTAAGGTACTCCAAAGTATTTTTCCATTGTGTTTTATATAATTTATCTTTGCTTGGTAATATAATTTATTATTATTTTTGTTAAGTTTAGTCACAACATTTCTCAATTTACAGTATGCCAACCAATCAGCTGAGCAGCCTGACTTGTTTGTCACCTCTTTTGCATAATTTATTTGAACCATCCAATTGTTCAATTCATCATCAATCCATGGGGCTCTAATAGTTATCACACTTCCTAACAGGTGCATTCTTGTCAACAATTGGCATGAATCATTGTACAAATACTTCCAGAGAAAACATGTGATCTCTTATAAATTACTTTAAGCCCAACCTTTGGCGCTTTCCTTGTTATTGCCACAATGTTATGTTCACTACAGCCAATGTAAACTGATATTAATTTGGGGCAAAGCTTTGCAGCATTAGTTAAGATATATGATCAATAAAGTGGATGTCACAGATCCAACACTATTGTGATAACCTGGGTCATATTACAGGCATTAGTCACAGTTAGAAGCTTCCTCTTGAGAGGACAGCTAGTTGCTAAAAAGTCAATGTTCAGGTCACCCATAAAATAGACCTCTCTGTTAACATCACAAACATTATTAAGCATTGTACACATATTATCCAAATACTGACTGTTAGCATTTGGTGGCTTGTAGCAGCACCCCAAAAGAAGAGGCTTTAGATGAGGCGGTTAAACAACCACAACATCTCTAATTTTTTTTATTTAACCTTTATTTTACTAGGCAAGTCAGTTAAGAACAAATTCTTATTTTCAATGACGGCCTAGGAACAGTCTTGTTCAGGGGCAGAACGACAGATTTTTACCTTGTCAGCTCGGGGATTCGATCCAGCAACCTTTCGGTTACGGGCCCAACACTCTAACCACTGGGCTACCTGCCACCCCATTTGACATGAGATCCTCTCCAACTTCACATCAATATGGCTCTGAACATATACAGCAACACCTCCCCCATAGGCATTCCTGTATTTTCTGTAGATGTATATCCCTATATTGCTACTGCTGTAACATCAAAGGAATTATCTAAGTGAGTTTCAGAGATAGATAGTATATGAATGTTATCCGATGTTAGCAAGTTGTGATTTCTAAGGCTACATATATTCTATGGACGATTCTTAGCACTTTCCTTGGTAGCTTTTCAGAGAAAGACATCCCATGCTCTCCGGCAGCTTTCATTGATGGATAAGTTCTTTCCGCTTCTGGCGCACAGCTTCACAGACGTTGGTTCCTCTCAAGTTCTTGGCTCTCTCCAGAACAGCCATCTCGTCCTTAAACCTCAGGAACTTGACCAATATTGGCCTGGGTCTGTCACCTAGGCTGGTTACATATTTTCCAGACCTGTTGGCGCGCTCCACATCAATCTTCATATAATCCATCTGCAGCTTTTCAGTGATCATTTTTCTTCCTTTCTCCTCAGACATGGCCCAATTCTCATGTGAAGACTCTGGTATGCCATCCACGACGATGTTATTCCTATCCTTCTAGATCAGTGGTCACCAACCTTTTCTGAGTCAAGATCACTTTTGCAATCGAAAAGCAAGCCGAGATCTACTGCTCAGAATTTTTTTATAAACATGACATGATTTTTTTTACATTAACCTAATATAAACAGTTATGTGAGAATGAGAATTCTGCAGTAGGCCTACTACACTGTCACAGCATTTTAACTATATGTCTGGCCTGACAATATTGTTCTTCTCAGACCATATTATATTTAAAAACTCAAGCTTTGATAACAAAATACATACAGCTGAAGTCGGAAGTTAACATACACTTAGGTTGAAATAATTAAAACTTATTTTTCACCCACTCCACAGATTTCATGTTAACAAACTATAGTCGGTTAGGATATCTACTTTGTGCATGACACAAGTAATTCTGCCAACAATTGTTTACAGACAGATTATTTCACTTATAATTCACTATATCACAATTCCTGTGAGTCAGAAGTTTACATACATTCTGATGACTGTGCCTTTAAACAGCTTGGAAAATTCCAGAAAATTATGTCATGGCTTTAGAAGCTTCTGATAGGCTAATTGACATCATTTGAGTCAATTGGAGGTGAACAAGTGGATGTTTTTCAAGGCCTACCTTCAAACTCAGTGCCTCTTTGCTCGACATCATGGGAAAATCAAAATAAATCAGCCAAGAAAGAAAATTGAAGACCTCCACAAGTCTGGTTCATCCTTGGGAACAATTTCCAAACGCCTGAAGGTACCACGTTCATCTGTACAAACAATAGCACGCAAGTAAAAACACCATGGGACCACACAGCCATCGTACCGCTCAGGAAGGAGATGCGTTCTGTCTGCTAGAGATGAACGTACTTTGGTGCGAAAAGTGCAAATCAATCCCAGAACAACATCAAAGGACCTTGTGATGATGCTGGAGGAAACAGGTACAGTATCTAGTATCTATATCCACAGTAAAACGAGTCCTATATCGACATAACCTGTAACGCTGCAAAGCAAGGAAGAAGCCACTGCTCCAAAACCGCCATTAAAAAGCCAGACTACGGTTTGCAACTGCACAGGGGGACAAAGATTGTACTTTTTGGAGAAATGTCCTCTGGTCTGATGAAACAAAAATAGAACTGTTTGGCCATAATGACCATCGTTATGTTTAAAGGAAAAAGGGGGAGGCTTGCAAGCCGAAGAACACCATCCCAACCGTGAAGCACGGGGGTGGCAGCATCATGTTTTGGGGGTGCTTTACTGCAGGAGGGATTGGTGCACTTCACAAAATAGATGGCATCATGAGGAAGTAAAATTATGCGGCTATATTGAAGCAACATCTCAAGACATCAGCCAGGAAACTAAAGCTTGGTCGCAAATGGGTCTTCCAAATGGACAATAACCCCAAGCATACATCCAAAGTTGTGGCAAAATGGCTTAAGGACAACAAAGTCAAGGTATTGGAGTGGCCATCACAAAGCCCTGACCTCAATACTATAGAAACTTTGTGGGCAGAACTGAAAAAGCATGTGCGAGCAAGGAGGCCTACAAACCTGACTCAGTTACACCAGTTCTGTCAGGAGGAATGGGCCAAAATTCACCCAACTTATTGTGGGAAGCTTATGAAAGGCTACCTGAAACATTTGACCCAAGTTAAACAATTTAAAGGCAATGCTACCAAATACTAATTGAGTGTATGTAAACATCTAACCCACTGCGAATGTGATGAAAGAAATAAAATCTGAAATAAATCACTCTCTACTATTATTTTGACATTTCACATTCTTAAAATAAAGTGGTGATCCTAACTGACCTAAGACGGGGAATCTTTACTAGGATTAAATGTCAGGAATTGTGAAAAACTGAGTTTGAATGTTTTTTGTTAAGGTGTACAGTATGTAAACTTCCAACTTCAACTGTAAGTTGGTGTAGCACTTGTGAGACACAGCTGAGCATGAAATTAAATAATTTCATTTTTTATTCTACTGGACTGACGGTACCTGCATCTGAAGGCCATGGTGCTTTCAAGACAACTGGTATATCGGAAAAAAACAAAGTCAGATCATGACTTCAGTGATCTTCCAGTCGGAAAGTCAGTGAATTTGCAAGTTCAAAACACCTGGGAAAAATCTATTTGAATGAAATTCCAACTCAGGAACTCGGCCTCTTTCTAGAGCTCCGACTTTCCAAGCTGAATATTATATTTTTCAGAGTTCCCAGTTGTTTTGAATGCGGCATTTATCTAGAAAGTTGCAGTTTCCAGCTTGGAGTTGGATGACCTTTCAAAATTATTTTTCACAGTCGTTATTTTCCTTGTTCCCAGTTGTCTAGAACGCACTGAAGTCGGAAGTTGGACATTTCAGAGTTGGGAACACTTTGCTTTGCTTACCAGGTGCGCAGGGCTTCTGAATCGAGTACACCTACCACCAACAGCGCAACACAAAAAAACAAAAACAAAAAAAAGGAGCGCAAGCCTTTATCGTTGGCTTTTCAACAGAATTGTTTGGTGATCAACTAGGAATGCCTTGAAGAACGATCAGTCGATCGCAATCGACCATTTGGTGACCACTGTTTTCCCAGTCATTGTTAATAGTGATTCAAAGAGAGTGCTGATGTCATCTCGAGAGGACTTACAGTTTCTCGTCATCTTGCTGGAAGTCTATTTTAGGACATCCACCTCTCTCTGCGAAGGAGGATCAATCTTTATCAACATTTACACTGCTGAGCGTGAAATGACCTCACCTTAGAGATCATTTGTGATAAAGACTGGGTCACATAGCTAAACCAGAATAAAATATAACAGAGTACCTTCACTTAACCCTTACACAGAGAGATTAACTTAACATTATCTAATTAGATTTTCTTATCAAAACTAGATAAAGAGTGTGCTATAAATGATTGCAGAAACCCGAGACCTGTTATACTGTATAGTGATTAAACAATTGATTGATTTCATTAAATGTATTGATAATTAAAAAAATACATCTTAGGTCAATTGGTTTAGCAACAGTTTTAATGGATTTGTCAGGGCTGTACAATAATCAGGCGTAGATCAGAATCCTGTGTGACTAGACTCAGTAATGTCAGCCTGTGGCCATGGTCTGTACTCAACACTGTGGTGCGGCTTGCATATGGAGAGGTATCGTCTTTCTTTAAACTGCTCTTGAGAATCCCTCACCAAGGTGACTTGCCTGACCTCACTCTCAAGTAATAATCTCTACACTAATTACGCCAGTCAGGAACCCATGTCCTTGACCAATTTCTTGTCAGTGAATATCTCTCTACGACCTCCTGCCCCTTAAAATCACAGGCGCGAAATGGAGGCACCAGCGGAAAATGGACACATAAATGAGCACAGAGAATATTCTCCTCTCCACGAAAGGAACTGAAATCCTGTGCATACTGTTTTGCTATCAATCTGTTCAGGTTGAAAAAGCTGCTGCTCCGAGCAAATGTCATTTGTTCATTTTATGCAGTTTCCAAGGTAACCAGAACAAAATGTTTTGTTCAGTGTATCATTTGAATACTGCAATACATCGGAGCATAAAGCTGATTTGAGCTCACATTCGCAGTTAAAACAAACCAATAGATGTATTTTTCATCATTTCGCATAGGGGTTTGAAGGTAAAACTAAAGAAAAGAAGAAACTACGGTATAAAGATTATATTTTATCACTGTTAATCATATCAATGTGAGGGATATGATGTTCAGATGTTATTCATATGTAAAATGTGCCTTTAAATACAGTATACTGTATGTGAAATAAATATGTCCTCTTTAGAAATATGTCATCATTTGAATTAGAAATACCTACTCTGGTCTTATGATGATCAATCACTAATAGGCATCATTAGAGCGGATCCTCATATAGATTATAATGACATCATAGTCATTATACCAAAGATTGATTCTTTCAGCATGACTACTTTGTTCTCCAATTATTCTCTTCAAATGATTCAAATTATATTACAATGATCAAGGAATGTGTCATGTCAACTATATTTCACAACTGCATTTATTACGGTAATCTTCTGTTTTCGTCCATGTTCCGCACCTGTACATACTTGTGCTCAATAACCTTACAAATAGCTTTCGTATAGGTCCTATGTAGAATTGACATCAGAAAATACAACTGTTGTGAGGAAACCTTACAGTAGCTCCTATAAATCCTTATTTTCCAATGACACTGTCATTGTGATTCTGTTGTTGGCCCAATCTCACAACCGCTTGTTTTCCCCCGATATCAGTAACGGCCATCATGGCCAAGAAAATATTGGTTATTGTCCCAGATGTTTCTTATCTGGGCATCCCTAGTAACTGTGAATCTTTGACATGTAATAAAGCAATATGGACATTTGTGAAATTACTGTTACCTTATCAAATGTCTCATCAAATTAGAAATGAGTCTATTATAATTTCAAGACCTATAATGTGTATTGTGAAAGGTAAACATTGAACCAGTGGTTTAAATGGGACCTGGAATAACCTCCTTGTGACATTTTTCATGATGAACCATCAAGAAACAGTGATGACATACTGCACTATGTCTCCAGTGAATAAGGTAGATAACAATATAGACGGCAATGTGAAAACATCTCCACTCAAACCATTCATAATTCTTGTGAGTTTTGAGTTTTGACCTTGTTTGCATTGTGTTTTTCCCTACAACACTCATTTCCTATTGTGATTTCCTAACGATAGATTTGTTAAGGGTGGATAAAATAGAGGTGTGATTGTGTTATTTTCTACAGAGAAAAAGTCAATTCAAACGTAATTATACAACCATACCCATCCCACCCACCAAACCCCGACACAGCCCTAAGGTGTTAAAAAGCTCCAATGTGTGACTGACTAGGAAACAATTGATGGAATACGTGAATTATACTACCGTTCAAAAGTTTGGGGTCACTTAGACATGTCCTTGTTTTTGTTTTCACCATTAAAATAACATAAAATTGACATACAGTGTAATACAGTGTAGACATTGTTAATGTTGTAAATGACTATTGTAGCTGGAAACTGATGATTTTTTATGGAATATCTACAGAGGCCCATTATCAGCAACCATCACTCCTGTGTTCCAATGGCACGTTGTGTTAGCTAATCCAGGTTTATCATTTTAAAAAGCTAATTGATCATTAGAAAACCCTTTTGCAATTGTGTTAGCACAGCTGAAAACTGTTGTGCTGATTAAAGAAGCAATAAAACTGGCCTTCTTTAGACTAGTTGAGTATCTGGAGCATCAGCACTTGTGAGTTTGATTACAGGCTCAAAATGGCCAGAAACAAAGACCTTTCTTCTGAAACTCGTCAGTCTATTCTTGTTCTGAGAAATTAAGGCTATTCCATGCGAGAAATTGCCAAGAAACTGTCCAGTGTCTGTGTTCTTTTGCCCTTAATCTTTTATTTTTATTGGCCAGCCTGAAATATGGCTTTTTCTTTGCAACTCTGCCTAGAAGGCCAGCATCCCAGAGTCGCCTCTTCACTGTTGACGTTGAGACTGGTGTTTTGCGGGTACTATTTAATGAAGCTGCCAGTTGAGGACTTGTGAGGCGTCTGTTTCTCAAATTAGACACTCTAACGTACTTGTCCTCTTGCTCAGTTTTTCACCGGGGAGTAGTACACAATTAGCCTTTTAAAATTATAAACTTGTATTAGCTAACACAACGTGCCATTGGAACACAGGAGTGATGGTTGCTGATAATGGGCCTCTGTACGCCTATGTAGATATAAAAAATCTGCCGTTTCCAGCTACAATAGTCATTTACAACATTAACAATGTCTACACTGTATTTCTGCTCAATTTGATGTTATTTTAAAAAGACAAAAAAATTGCTTTTCTTTCAAAAACAAGGAAATGTCTAAGTGACCCCAAACTTTTGAACAGTAGTGTGCCTTTAATTCACATTTTTCACAGCAATGTAACAAGTCTACCTTCCACATTAGCATGTAATACTTCCATAGTCACTGCAGGTGAGCAGAGTTTTCATACATTTACCAGGGGATATGTGGATACGGGAACATGAGATTATAAAAATAATTCTACTAGCTGCAATGTCACGATAAGCTACAATGTCTTATCAAGCATACAATCAGTTATCCAGTCACACTGCATTTACCTGTTTCACCCTGCAACCTCTCTGCCATTTTGACTTCATAACTGACCATAACCTGTGTGCAGGGAAAACTGATTAACCTGGAATGTCAAAACTGGAACCTGGGAGTTTATCAGCTCCAAAATGGAATGGCCATTTACATAATAAACACCCCCACTGTAGTTACCAATTAAAATGATTTGCTATTTCAATTCAATTACCATTTAACAATCTCACTTTGACTGGTTAAACTGGTTTGTGATTTGTGGTGTTAAGCCGTACCTCCAGTGGGCTCGTCCACTGTTTTCCGCTTGGCTCTGTGGCTGTTGTAGTTGAGTCTCATCTCCTGGCCGTAATCGGGCAGGGTCTCTCGTGATGTGTAGGACTTGCAAAGATTCCTGCCGTCCTCGCTTTCGTCTGAGGAACTGGTATAGGCAAGCTCCATCTCATTCCGGGCCTTGGATAATGACTGGTAAGGCTTACAATCCATCTGCTCCATGCCTGGCAACACTGAACCAAGCTCATTCAGTCATGGGATCCACAATGCAAGACCAATCTGGAGGAAGAATGAGAGTGGAGACAGAGTACAGACTTAGAACAATTAATATACCTCTGACATGATAAATGTGTCTCAGTATTTGGAGAAAAATATATCACTCAAGTAAAAAGTAATTATTTGGATATTAGTATCCTTAAATCAACGTGTTCTTGTTCTAAGAGGTTGCTGCTGGGTGATGGTGGTAGAATATTGAGTTGCTTTTAGAGACACAGGGGAGGAGGAGCTGTTGTAGGAACAGATTGAGTAACTTTAATTTACAGCAGAATCTAATGGACTGCTATCATATACAATGACATAAATCATGTGGTGAACAATGTAGTTCTTGCATCCTATAGCAATGTCTTCTCACACACACTACTTAACGTGCCTTTTTGAGCGACCTGACCAAATTCACATAGAAATGTGGGTTATAGATCTATCATTCTACTTGAAACCAAGTCTAAGAAGCGGTAGATATGTTCTATGTGCGCTATTTCTATGCTTCCCGTTCATACGTTTCGTTTTTGCATCTTTATACACCTAAATATATTTCACAGCGGTTTAGATGGTACAATGATTCTCTACACTATACTAGATTATTTTGTCACATGAACTGAAATTAGCCGAACTATTACAGTTTTAGCAACCAGGAAATGGCGGAGAGATTTCTGCATAGCGCAACCTTAATACAGCAGGGTTTGAATTCTCAATTGCATCCTAACATCACATCTTGATACCTGACATTATTTTATTTTTTTATAACAGTAGCACAATGATGAATAATGTTTTTTCTCATCTGTGTTCTAGTGTAAGGCTGCAGTTCATCACAGCACAGTAGTGTTTTGCTGTGTAGTGTAAAGCACACTAGTAACCTTGACATTAACCTGTCTGTTCTGACCTGAGCTCTGCTTGGGCTGACCTTTCTATCATTGCCGCCTGACAGCCACTAAACCTTGGCCTTGACCCAAACACTCTCCTCGTGAAGCAGAGAGGATTGCCTTCACCCCACTGTCCTATCGTCTGCGAACAGAGGGGGAAAAACTCCCCATACTACAAACTCAGAAGAGGCTCATGACAATGCTTGCCCTCTGACATTTGGAATCTTTAACAGCATTCAAGACAAATATGTCAATCAAATGCTCATTAGGTTGTGCCATCTTTACCCGGCTTGTGGTAAAAGATTATTAATTGCAAGCTCAGTACATATCTTGCTCGACTAATTGGCAGTTGAAGGCATTTTTATGGGCCATTTGTATTCTGTGCTGTGGCCAGCCCCCTGGCTGTTCTTCTGTGCGTGTAGAGGTAATTACTCAGGGTAGGTGTGGATGGAAAATAATGAGTGGGGAGTCAACACCACCAGTTGAAACAAGGTTGTTTTTTGTGAAGTTACTGTATAGTCTATAAGACAGTTCAGTTCAGGGCTTTAGACATAGGCTGCCCACCTCTCAGTGTTTGGTTTCTCCCGTTGTGGGGGTGTATGCATTGTTTATCAGAAATGCTCATGTTTATGCAAATGATGCCTTTCTTTTCATAAACATGTTCATGTGGTCATTGTTTGTCTATATGAGCAATAGTATTGCCATTAAAGTGTATAATCAAAAAGTGTATAATTAGAATTAACCTGTTTAAAGGTGTAAATGGTTTATGTCAGTTTAAGTCATGTCATTTCAGCATGTCTGTGGCTAGATTATGGTATACAGCTACGTTAAAAAAAAAATTATCTCGTCAGGGAGAATTTTTGCATTTTAGCAAGCTCTAACACTAACCCTTTTCCTAACCTAAACTTAATTCTGCTAACCTGCTACGTTAATTCTCCTAACATGCTGCGTAGGTTCTAACCTGCTACGTTAATTCTCCTAACATGCTGCGTAGGTTCTAACCTGCTACGTTAATTCTCCTAACATGCTGCGTTAATTCTCCTAACATGCTGCGTAGGTTCTAACCTGCTACGTTAATTCTCCTAACATGCTGCGTAGGTTCTAACCTGCTACGTTAATTCTCCTAACATGCTGCGTTAATTCTCCTAACATGCTGCGTAGGTTCTAACCTGCTACGTTAATTCTCCTAACATGCTGCGTAAGTTCTAACCTGCTATGAAAAGTCCCTTCTATCCGTAGCTGTATACCATCTAGTCAAAACCTTTCAGCATGCCCATTCTCACTTCTCCTCATTAAGGTAGAGCTCTTTGTCCTGGCAACATGATGTAACTTTAGCTATGCCATAATATTTAGATGTTTGAGTTTTCAACCTTTGTCCGCCAGTTGAGGTAATACTGCTATTGGCAGTGCCCGTTATTATTTTTTTTTGTCATCAACTGTTTTCATAATTTCTCACCATTTTTAGGCCTATATTTTGTAAATACATATCTGGATCCAGTCTTCTACCAGTTCTACCAGCCAAATACATAGGCCTACAACCAATTTCTCACCTGATCCTCTGACTCCACTGTTGCAGCTCCACACCAACTAACTAGGCTGCCCTGTTCTCTATCATGAGGTTAGAGACAGGTAATGGACTTATTGTGTACACCAGTGGTAACCAATCAGTCAATCGCGATTGACTGGTCGATTTCCAAGGCATTCCTAGTCGATCACCAAACATTTCTGTAAAAAACAACAACGATAAAGCCTTGCGTTCCTATTTTTTTGTTTCACGTTATTGGCGGTAGGTGCCCTTCATTCCGCAGCACTAGCGCCGGGAAGGCAAAGTGTTCCCAACAATTTCATGTGTCTGAAGGTAGAACTCTGCCCACCCGGCAGGCCCAGAGAGCAAATCAAGTGCACCTACTGTATACCGGTATGCCTACCGCTGGCCAATCAGATAGCTCAGATCACCGTGTCGGTACAGTTTCCTGGAGCCATTGAATGTAAAATTGAACCTCAAATGCACACAGTTCATACTGTGAGATTTAAAAACATTTAGAGAGAGGAAACTGAGAGACAACGAATACAGCAAAGAGCTGCTGTTTTTATGAGTAATTACATGATTAAGTTGGTATTTAGCACTGTCAACACTTTGTTCAACACTTTCACAGCTATAAAATAGCAGTGTTTTTTTGTTTTTTTAATAACGATGAATATTTCACTTTCTCTGGTCATAGGAGTAACAACATGAATTGGTGCATGAGGCAGAAATAATGCAGTGCGACTTGTTTCGCCATCAGCTGGAAGATTGTGTCCCCCTTTCTCAGTGGACAGAGGGACGGGGAGTCGGGTGAGAGTTAGCCTCGCGGATGCTCCCTCCCTCCCTCCCCTCAGACTGGCCATCAGTTCAGTGAAAAGAAAACTAATTATTATGCACGAAAGTAATACAACAAATGATCTATTACCAGTTTGATCATATACTGTACTAATTTAAAAATAGATATATATAATTTCAAAATCATCTGAGAAGAACAACGGCAGGGCAATTCAAGCATAGCAATTCGCCTATAACCTACTGCACAAACCCTATTGCTACAAAACTGTTTTTAATTGGTTAATGTTGTACAGGCTTACGTAAAAAAAATGTTTACCCTTGCCCTTCATTTTATGAATTTGAATCATGTTCCAGTTGGGAGACAATCAGTCTTAGTTATCTTACAGTAAATGTCCCTTTTCTTCCTAATGCTCCATAACGATATTGGGTGATAGTTGCACCATGATTGCGAACTATACCATGCGTCCGCTTGGTTAAGACTGCTTAGTTCTACCTCTCTGGTGCTTAGCAAAATAGGTTTTGAATGCAGAGGTTTAATGGGAGCACATTGGGGCTGATGCAGTGTCTTCTGATGAGCACCAAGTAGCTTTTAATGAGATGATTACCGTGTTTGTAATAAACTGCCAAGTGGACACACAAATCATTCAGAGTAAGACCAGCCTGAACAACACACAGTCATTTGCTCATTATCTATGGACTTTAACAGGATGAATGTTGCTGTACGTCCAGTACCATTCCGGAACACTCTTAACGTTCCAAAGCTCCATGACAAAGGAGTCAGTACCACTGTAGAGAGAGAAAGAGAGGATAATAAGCCTACTGCTATGACAGAAATAAAGGAAAATATTAGATTTCTGGTCATTTCTGTATGAATACAATATTCTGCCTTGGTGTAGTACACTACAGTATTAAGTCCATGAATCAAAGGCTGTTTGGTTCGTTTGGCCAGTTTGTCATGCACCATGATGCTGACTGCGCCATCCTGGGACTCGGCAGGGTAAAGTGCTTGGTGTTAATTGGGTAGGTAGGTGGGGAGATACAATATTCAGATGAAAGTCCCCCGTCGAGTCTGGGAAAGTCTGGCCGGTCGGCCCAGCATGGGCACACCAGCCACAAACTTCATTACAGTGCTACAGGCATGCTGTAGGCACTCCCTGCCTCAATCTCTGTCATAGAGCTACACTTCTCTGAAGTTATTGCTCTTCTTCCAACTGAGAGAGATCTGTCATTGTCATTGCTGTATTGTATGTATCTGGTGGTGAGTGTTTTCTACCTTACTGTATTTTCACCCCAGCTCATTCATTCCCTCACATAAGCACTGTTCCTAGGTCAAGGTTAGTACGTACCCAAAGGGGTTGGCTTGAGCGCCTCGAGCACAAAAACCTATCACTTAGAATGTGTGACGTAACTGATTCTTGTGTGAACTGAAGCCGTCTTCATAGACATACATAAAATACATCTCTAACACCTTTGATTACAAAACTGTTGGAAGGAAGTGAACAGTAACCACCACACTAGAGGCGGCTCAGCTGCAAACTGTAGAAACACCTGCACGTATGAGAAAACATTGGTTCTGAAATCCCCGTCGTCCACTAATTAACTTGTCATTTTCGCAGATTAAGTGTTTAGAGCTAGTAATGTATTCGTTTTTATCGTTTACAAATTAGCTATGACATAGCCAATTAATATATAGCACAACTTTGGAATTCACCCCCCCCACCATCTCAAAATCGAACGGGTTTTGACCGTTTGGACGTTTTTATGGAGGGATCTTCTCTTATCTTAATAAAAGTACGCTACCGGAGACACAATTCTCATCTGGCTATACCTGCTAAACAGGGACTACAATAGATTTGATTTAGATTTTTCAGGTTCACTATCAGTGATACCTTTGGTGATTTTGCTTTAAACAATCAGTGTATATGCTCATTTGTAAGTGTATAATTCCATAACGAGGACAGCAATCACTTGAGGAGAGGAGAAAACTAATTTCAACAGCGCAGAGATAACAATAACCTAGCAAATCACAAAGGTTGTCGCTCAACTAATAATGCCTAATGTCCGCAAGCCATTTTAGCATTTAAATGCTGAAGGTTCCACGCAGATGTGAAAGATCAGGAACAGGCTGCCTACCTCACAATGGTCAGCGTGCAAAGCTGGGAACAATGCACAGTTTCACTAGGCTACTGATATTGTCTGGGGTGGTTCGACATGCAAAATGACTTGTAGATCAATGACTGTCAACACTGTTATTTGCAGTTCCCCACTGAAGGAGAGGATGCATCAGTTGTCACAAAATATGAGCTTTTAGAATGTAATATCAGCAAAACATTTTAGTGAACAGGTGATTCGTAATGTTTGAATTTACATTTGGATCAGTTTGGGGTCCACAGACCGATGCACTTGTATATTAAACATTTAGGGACCGATGCGTATCAGTGAATCCTTACATCCCTATAAAATACAGTTATTAATTTATCTTTATAGGAAGACCAAATATCCAACCACTGCCCGCTGTCATACTTCAAGGTAATGATCCAAGATCAACAGTTACATTTTCTCCACCAGCTCAGTGATGAGAGAAATATCAGCAGAGTAATATCATTTTTCTGAATGTACCTCCAGCAGGTGACAGACAGGTCCAGAATTAACTACACTACAGGCTTTATGGCTAGCTACCTCCATCACCACTTTAACATGCCCCACATAGACCCACTCTCCTCGGGAAGCACTAAGCTGGCATGACCCACCCATCCATCCGCCTCCCCCAAACCAGAGACACTTAGTGACAGCAGACAGCAAAATGAACTTAAAAAGCAATGATTTCCATTTAAAAGATTAATAATAAGACTGACAATTCACAAAAAAAGAGGTCCTCCACAGTGTATCTGTGTTACTGGCAGTATCCCACTAAAATGTGAACCGTTTCAATTATTCATAGATATTATGAAATGTCATATCCTGTAGCTTTCGTGGAGTCATATGACAACTGAATACACTTACTGTAATAGTGGGCCTTGGTAAGACTAGCTGCTCACGCACATAAAACAGAAGACAAGGAAAAAGGATAAAATCCTTAAAAGCAGGCCTCTGACTGAAATGGCAATGAGGTTCAGACTAAACTCTATTCCCCTGTGCCTCTTAATAGAAATTACTGATTTAACGACTCACACACGTTCATAGAGCTTGGCTTTGACCACAGAGAAGGATCCTGACTAATGTGATCATCTATACTTCTTGACTCCCCAAGGGAAAACAAATGCATTTGTATACACTGCATACTGTTTAGATGACAAATCCAGTAAAACAACAGTGAATAGCTCCCTTTATTTTTTTATTTATTTAACTAGGCAAGTCAGTTAAGAACACATTTTTATTTACAATGACAGCCTAACCCCCCCCCTCCCCTAACCCAGACAACTGTGTGCCGCCCTATGGGACTCCCGATCACGGCCAGTTGTGATACAGCCCGGGATTGAACCAGGGTCTGCAGTGACACCTCTAGCACTGAGATGCAGTGCCTTAGACCGCTAAGCCACTCGGGAGCCTTGGTACAATATGGAAGGACAAACAATAGACAACAATGGTTCTAAAAAAGCATATTGAACAACCTCTGCAAACAACAGAGGATAGGCTTCCTCCCCCAGTCGTAACCTACTGGTGAACAAAATGTAGTACAGGGCAGACCAGACTACAAGTATTTGGTTTTAAATATACTTAAGTATCAAAAGTAAATGTAATTTCTAACATATACTTAAGTATCAAAAGTAAAACTTAAAGTATAAATAATTTCAAATTCCTAATATTAAGCAAAGCATATGGCTTTTTAAAAAAAAAAATATTATTATTTAGGATAGCAAGGGGCACACTCCAACACTCAGACATAACTTACAAACGAAGCATGTGTTCAGTTGAGTCCGCCAGATCAGAGGCAGTAGGGAAGACCAGGGATGTTCTCTTGATAAGTGTGTGAATTGGACCATTTTCATGTCCTGCTAAGCATTCAAAATGTTTAGTACTTTTGGGTGTCAGGGAAAATGTATGGAGTAAAAAGTACATCATTTTCTTTAGGAATGTAGTGAAGCAAATGTAGTCAAAAATGTACAGATACCCCAAAAAACTACTTAAATAGTACTTTCCAGTATTTTTACTTAAGTACTTTACACCACTGCTAAAACCATTGACAACTGCGTGCCATTTAAGGGATTGTTAAATAAATGTTATAATTATTTTATTTTACTATCACCTCTTGAAGAGTATAGTTTAGATTATTATTATTATTCTACATTTAGCTCTATCGTCAGAGTTATACAACAAGTAAGTTAACTGCTTTTCATGATCAGTAATTTCCGATGGTAACGTTAGCCTATCCATTTGGCATGTAGCTAGCTAGCTAAACAAACATGTCATTTAGTTTGCTTCATCAGAGATTAGGCTTTTTGGAAAGAGCTTGACATCGGCAAGTCCTCGTACTGGTAAAGTTGTCAGTCGGACTTCTGTCATCACCACTATATATACAGTAGATGGCAAGCAAATCAAACAATATTTGGATATAACGTTAGCGATCTAGTTTATCCCCTGAAAGTTGGCTGGTTAACTAGCCATATTATATTGCCGTGATATGTTATTAGCTAGCTAGCCAATTTCACATGGTCCATCAATCCGTCAGCAGCAATCGTGATTGAACACTTTTAAAAACAATGCTGAAAAGGGGATAGTGTCTAACTTCGCTAGGTAGGCCTAAATTGGTTGGAGAAAAAAGTACATTAGGTCTACTTACCACTATGCTTAGCCAACTGTACAAAATTTCTACCAGTAGCTTGCAAAGTAAACATTATCAGCAAACAGCAATAAATCCGTAAACGTGCCCTTCTGCTGCTTGACAGGCAGAGGCCACAAAGGATGGGAAACAAACATAAACCATTCATACTTGTCAGGTATAGTTCACAATTTATTTTATATCACTCACATATCTAATTAATGCTGGCTAATATTGAGAGATATCGTGAGTCTACGCTCACGTATCTGAAATGACATGATCAATTTATGTTTACTGATCTTGAAAAGCATGCAGTTACTTGCTGTATAACTGATGACAAAGCTTAATATGCGCAATTGTTTTGTATGGAATAATCTGAAATGTGTGGTTCTGACTATGCTCTTCAAAGGTAATGATATTACAACCAAATAGTTAACATTTATTTAACAATCCCTTGAAAATGGCACGCAGAGAACGCTCTGCACTTTGTGACGTTTTATTGATAACGACCTATTGGAGGGATGCGACATCATTCTTCCACAATAAATGCCATTATTTGGTGTTTTGTCAATGGCGATGGAAAACGCTGGCTCAGGCGCCGCTCCATAATCTCCCGTAAGTGTTCAATTGGTTTACATAGTTTTCATGCTCATCAAACCATTCAGTGACCACTCATGCCCTGTGGATGAGGGCATTGTCATCCTATGGGGGTGTAGCCAAAATAATCATTTTTATAAATTACCCTAATCATGATGGGATGTTAATTGCTTAATTAACTCAGGAACCACACCTGTGTGAAATAACCTGCTTTCAATATACTTCATATCCCTCAAGTGTTTCCATTGTTTTGGCAGTTACCTGTATCTGGAAAGCCACCTGAGGAGCAGATATTCTGAGCATACTCTGGGCAGTTCCAAACATCCATTAAAAGGATCACACTACAGGAAATACATTTTGGCACAGAAAATACTGTGGCAATGACACAAACATACACTCACACACATTCACTTGCTTGCCCACGCACATACGCACACACGCACACGCACAAACACACACACACTGAAGCAGTAAATACCAGTAAATATAAAAGCCAAGTTTAGGGTCAACTAAGAATACCTCTTTGCTCTTGGCGATGTTCCATAGTGCTGAAGAGCAAGTGCCTCAACATCCATCTTTTTAACTTGCAACAAGCAGTAGAATGTGTATGTGATATCATGCAAAGGATATGACAGTGGGGCCAGAGAGCAAAACATTGCCTCTGGGAATGTGGAGAGGAAATGTCAACTACCTGTATATTGTTTTCCATGCTTGCTGATAGAAAGTGGTACTCACATTTTAAACAAATCTGTCAAGTAGGCAGAGTATGTTATCACATTTTGGGATTATTCAAATAATGCACAACATCATTTAGGTTTTGAAACAAATACTCACATTTTTATTTATTCATTTTTCTCTGCTTCAAAATATTTGCAATATTTCCTTAGGCATCGTGTATATCCTTTGGCCCAGTGTTATAATGCCAACTAGTAAGCATGCTTTACAAAAATGCTGCCTGGGAGCTAACTATTTCTCCAATTAGTTCACTATTTTACATTTCAGAATCAAAGTGATGAAATAAACAGCTGTGGTTTCAGTGTTCTCATAAATACCCAAATTGCAACTATAAGGTCAAACCATTAGATTACATTATATTAGGAGCATTACACACTCTACACAGGCTGTGTTATTTACAAAATGTAGACTGGCCAAGCCATGTCCTTACAAGGAATGTTGTGGTTCCTCTCTTTCCTGTCTCTTTTTCACAATACTCTCCCTCTGGTTTTCCAGATTGTGTAGATCTGCTCATGCTGGCCCCTCTGCGCCAAGCCTATTTGGTAGCTTGATGTTTCTCTTTGAGACCTGAAAGTCTGCCCTTCACTAAAAATGAAAGACGAATCTTTGAACATTTGAACGTTTTTTAATAGATAGCCCCAGGTTGGCTCAGTTCTCTATGATGCACCATGTCATCAGTCTGTGGTGATTTATCTGCACTGACATAAATACTTTTTAAAGCATGTTGAAGAATACATATCATGTTTAATTTTGCATGTTGAAGAATACATATCATTTCTGACATGTGTCAAGACAAATATTACAAAAGCCATGTGATACAGAAGCACAATGACGCAAAATAGCTTAGTTCAACTTGGCTGAAATGGTCTGCATTGAGGAGCATGCGTAGGCAGTAATACAATGTGATATTAATAATATACTCCAAATCATGTTTTACTCTCGTTCTTTGTTTGATTGGATTATGTGTTCTAGGTGGAGTTTCAGGAAGACATGTTGGATTATTCATTATAAAGCAAACCTGTTCTGTTCACAAACCCAAAAGCGAGATGTCAAATACCTTCATAATGCTTGTCAGTATTCTTGACTTACAGTACACACCCCTCTTTAGATAACAGCACCAGCAACATCACCGCCTCCCCAAGAACGCTATAGCATACCTATAGCTCCATGACTGCCTTCTACAAAACCAATTACTACTCACTGACAGTGTTCCAGAGGGAAACCTTCCCTTATTAGCCAGGATGATCAAAGTTTTTGTCCCAATGATTTTGGACACACAGTAAAGAACCTACAGGCCACTGAGCATTACCATAATTCAAAGTCTTTAATCTTCTCTTAACGGTGCATATCAAAGTAGTTTTCCACCTCAGCCTCTAGTGAAGTGCCAACATAACAAGGAGCAATATGACAGATTCTCTCAAACTCACTGTTGTTTAGCTATTTATTTGTCTATTTTTTACAGACCCCAAATAACATGGCCTGTCACTTAGCCATCTACAATAATCAATGATGATTAAAGAGAATTACCCGCCTCATTGGTGACCACACTGAGTACAATTATGTAAAACCTGCCAGGAACATCATAAAACACCCATGCAGTGCACTGGAGGTATGCACCTGAGGAAAATCCCATTTAAATTCACATTGGTATTACTGAAAAGAAACCTAGGAGACCTAATACAAGACCTAGTACAACAGAGAGAGCATGGTTTTGTAATGGGCACCTCAGTATGTGTCAGTGGCATTGCATCAACTGTTGTGATCACTCCACAATTACATCAACATATCTCCTGTTTCCCATTTGTTCATGTAAACAACACAATTATAACAAATACAAAAATGCTTATGAATTCTAGATGTATACATACAATAACTAGTGGTTAGTGTATTTTATACAATTTAATAACATGAATAAAGTTATACCCAACATTTTTCCTGTCAAAGGTCGTTTCCAACCATTTGATGTCTTACAACATAGTTTTCCAACAATGTTGTCAGTGCTTAAACGTGTCTACATCAGGGTGTACATCGGGGTGTCACACTTTTTCCCCCATCCCTAGCAAACACAGCTGATTAAACTAATTGCATTCTAATCAGAAGATCATCATTAGTTTCTTATTGGACTCAGGTGTGTTAGCTGGGGCAAAAGTGTGACACCAATCAGGACCCAGAGGACTGGAGTTCATTTTTTATTTAACCATTATTTAACAAGGCAAGTCAGTTAAGAAGAAATTCTTATTTACAATGACGGCCTACACCGGCCAAACCCAGACAATGCTGGGCCAATTATGCACAGCCCTATGGGACTCCCAATCATGGCTGGTTGTGATACAGCCTGGATTTGAACCAGGGTGTCTGTAGTGACACCTCTAGCACTGAGATGCAGTGCCTTAGACCGCTGCGCCACTCGGGAGCCCATCTAATGATCTCCATCTAATGATGGTGTTCTCCATGAGGCACAGCAAAACAACACCACACCTCAGTAAAATATGATTTAGAGAAAACGTATACATGATAGAATAACTTGAATGGTAATAGAGTTGAAATACAGCCAACAGTCTCCCAGAGGAGATGCCAGTAAAGTCCACAGCTGCCACACATCACTGCCTCCCTTCAGAAGAAGCTAATTATTCCAACACTTTAGCAGGTTGTCTATGTTGTCAATGTCCCTATGTGTGTACACGGCTGGCACCAGGTACTGGTTGGAAATAAATAACTGAGTCTAATAGTTTGGTGAGAGCAATTCCTATTGATTTTAATGTGAGATCCAGTCAGAAATTCATTATTGATAGAGAGTGACCTGAAGGCAGTGGATGCATTCAACAAGATGACAGTCTCAGTCAAACTCATGAACCTGAGTGACAAAACTGACAATCTCTTGCAGTACTACACACTATCTAGTACTATCTTCACACTGTTCCTAGCTGCCTAATAATGGCCTCTAAAACCACCAAGAAACAGCATATTAAAATAAGGAATAGGCCACTGTCCTCTGCATAATTTAAAGGGAAATTATGCTCAAGTCATGCAGTAGGGTCGTTCCGCCAATTCTGCGCCTTTTGAGAAGTGTAATTTGGTTAAAACAACGTTTGATTTCACCCAATTTTAACATTCTGTCATAAAGAGCTCAACTTTATAAAAAACATGTTTTACGATCTGAAGAGGTTGAATAAAAATGACTATAGTAAGTGCAAAATGACTATAGTAAGTGCCTATAAGTGCTAAATAAAGTAACAGGGTTGTTGATTTCTTCTTAAATCAGCCATACATCCCCTTGTGACAGGGGGAATGGAAGCTTGTTGTGTGCAACAGATAGTGGCAATTGAAAGCAAGCTTCACAAAAATTATTTTTTTCAAATCAAATCAAATGTTATTGGTCACATACACATGGTTAGCAGATGTTATTGCGGGTGTAGCGAAATGCTTGTGGTTCTTCCCGGCTTTATGTAATGACACAAAACAATTCCTGAGCTAATAACGTAAACAATAGTACATAAACAAACAAAATACTGCAGAGTTTCCTAAGGGCTAGTCGCGAAACTGCCATCTCAGTCTGCGCCATCTCTGTACAAAGGCCCAGTGCAGTCAAAAACATATTTTTCCTGTCTTTTTTATATACTTCCACACTATAAGGTTGGAAAAATACGGTGAAATTGTTGAATGTTAATGTGAAGTGGATGGCCGTATATTATTATTTATATATGATTTGTATGCACATTTTGCACTAGTATGCAGTGTTGTAAAGTAATTAAGTAAACATCCTTGAAAGTACTTTACTAATTATATTTTTGACAACTTTTAATTTTCTTTCAACTACATTCCTAAAGAAAATTATGTACTTTTTATTCCATACACTTTCCCTGACACCCAAAAGAACTCATTACATTAGCAGGACAGGAAAATCCCTAGTCATCCCTACTGCCTCTTTTACTGGGTGACTTTCACTTTTACTTGAGTCATTTTCTATTAAGGTATCTTTACTTTTACTCAAGTATGACAATTGTTTTTCCCCACCACTGCTAGTACTGTATGCACTGCTATAGTAAATAGTATGAAAAATAGTACATTGTAAATTAAATTTTCTAATGTTATATACTATGAACAACGTAATCATGAAAAACGGGAATAGGGCTTGACATTTTTTGTTGATAATCTACATGTACTCACAATCAATTTTACAATTGACATGCTATAAGATATCAGCTGCTTTATTACTGTAATCATTTTGTATATAACTAGTGGTCAGGGAAAATCGGACTCATTTCCTGGTGAACTGTGAACGATCTCAGCTTTCATCTAATACATAGTTTGTCCCTCTGTGATGAAACACAAAGTGGTTTTGTTTCACATCTTCAAATTGTGTTTGAGTTTGTTGTTTTTTTTTAATAAAATTTGATATACATCGATGAGTGTTTGTCATAGAACAATGTGAGACTCTCAGCTTTACAGCGGTACGCCACAAATTGACGGACAGTCCGATCAGCAAATGAGTGTTAAGGCGGGACTCCCGAGCCTCCAATTGCTGTGGATATGTAACCTGATACCCCAGAGTCATTCGAGGCCAACTGAATTGGAACAGGGAAGCGGCAGAACTGTAGTGAAGCGATTATACCATGATGAAGACTGCTTGTCTGTCGAAAAAGTTGGTTATTAGGTTATTAAATTATTGCATCTGAGCTCCTAGAGTGTGTGACTCTCCTTTTCTTTTTCAAGTGTTCTACTCTGCTTGCCAGCACCTCGCCTAAACAGGTGTGCGTTTCTTTCGCCTCCAGATTAAGCGATTTGGCCTAACAGAATTACCTTGATATGCCTTGATGAAACAATTAAATGATATCTAAGGTCCCCTAAATAGAGGATTTAACATTTAAGAAGAACAATTCTAGCCTGTCTATATTTGGGTAACAAGGTTGACGTGTTATGCTCGACCCACTCAGTTTTCCACCTCAAAACACCAGAAAATGAACAGCTCACCCACTTGTACTCTATGATTTGACTATTAGATGGTCAATGTTTTTTGGGCAAAAATGATTTTTAAATAGGAATAGTTTCACCTTATTAAAACGAGAGTTCAGTTCACGTAATAGGGTTAACCTTAAAATGAAGGACAGACAAATTAATCACTAATCACATAAAATAAAGCAATAAGGCCCTAGGTGGTGTGGTATATGGCCAATATACTTCAAACCCTGAGGTGCCTTATTGCTATTATAAACTGGTTACCAACGTAATTAGAGCAGTAAAAATAAATGTTTTGTCATACCCGTGGTATGCGGTCTGTTATAAACTGGGTGGTTCGAGCCCTGATTGGCTGACAGCCGTGGTATATTGGGCTCCCAAGTGGAGCGGTGGTGCATCTCAGTGCTAGAGGCGTCACTACAGACAACCTGGTTTGAATCCAGACTGTATCACAACCGGCCGTGATTGAGCGTCCCATAGGGCGCCGCACAATTGGCCCAGCGTCGTCCGAGTTTGGCCTGTGTAGGCCGTCATTGTAAATAAGAATTTGTTCTTAACTGACTTGCCTAGTTAAATAAAGGTTAAATAAAAATAAAAAAATGAATACAATAATGTAGACCAGGGATGGGCAACTCCAGGATATTTCATGCTGAAACCCTCATATTAAACACCAATGATATTCACTAAGTTTATGGTTTATATTTAGCATAAAGTTTTACTGCTTTGTCATTCTATCACCTTATTAAATTATTTCAAATATTTTACATGCAATAAGGCCACACATAGGGCCATAGATAATTACAGACACCTGTGATAATCTGAAGTACCCAAAAGGGCCACTAGATGTCTTGTGAGAGATTACATAAAGCCCTTGAAAGATATCGAAATGCTGGTAGTTTACTGGTAAACTTCGAAAGTATCAAGTAATATACCCTCTCTTTGCAACCCAACATGGGATGCATTTTCTCCATTGTTTTGTTGGTGGCCCAGCCTTGGATGGCATCCACATCTTGCAAGAATGTGCCTCCAGGGTACACACATTCAATGAGGGACATAGGGTCATCAGGTAGGAAAGGGATTCTCTTGCCTCCTTGAGAGGAATTCTGCTTTAGCAGCACTAGAGATAATCCACAAGACTCAGTGATAAAAGGCTTTACTGTTCCCACTAAGTACCATGGAGTCCCCAGCACCTGCAGCTATCTAGGGTTACAGGCAAACTAGTTATTGGGGGTATATGACAGAAAACACCTCAGATCCACTGTGTACACGCCGTTCCCTGCTTCACATTTACTATAACAATTGCAGCAATTGAACATCACACACACTACACTGTACATGGATAAGAACACACATGCACGCCCACATACCCACATGTGTGCATACACACCCACGTGCAAAGAAATTGTTTACGTAAATTGACCCAATTCTGGCAAGCCCTGCCCAAGGTTGCCATGCGCAATTTTCTCTCCAGAGGAAAAATTCCCACCACTAATTTAAATGTCTAAATAGTTTTCTTCTTCTTCTTCTTTTTCTTCCAACATAAAAGAGTTATGGTCATAAATCATTAATACACTGTAAGCTTATTCAAAAATTGGATATTTGTGCGACATAAATAGAAGATATATTCCCATAAATAATTGATACGCTTAAATAATAAACCATGAATATATTTGCAATTTTATTCCCTGTATATTATCTTGTGCTTATAGAAATTACTATTGTATATTCAGCGGGCTTTCTTCTTGTTTTAGGTGAACAGAGTCCTCCCATACTTTTTTTCATTATGGAAAAAACAGCACTTATGAATAAATAGCAGAAAATCTAAATAGCAAAAATAAGATATATCTTTTAAGTGGTAATCCTCTGAGGCTATAAAACAAAAGCAGGTCTCACAGGGATGCAAAAACATTAAATTCATATTTCAGCAGTGTCTGGATATAGTGGCAAGCAGCAGCCCCACTTGGTCAATTACTGCAGCTCAACCATGTGACAACACCAATCAAACAGCGCCTCACCACGACCCATCACTAACTAAAGGCCATTTCATACTTACAGGCCCACCAGATAATTCTGATATATTTATGGTAGGGCTCTTTTGGCCTACAGTACATCTAAACAAATGTCTCACCAATGTAGCTCTGCATGTGGATGTGGCTTCATTCAAGAAGCAGCTACAGAATTAAGAGACGTAGACTTTATTTTAGCCTGGGTCATATGTAAGGTAAGAAACCCATCTACCAGCGCACAGTCTAATATTCTAGAACATAGTCATGCAGATCCATCAATTTTTTGTACCAGTAAGAGTTAATTATAGAGATGGTGCATTACTACAGAAGGTTATATACACTAGCTCTGCTCTGTCCATTCCACCAGGGAAGACAGGAGTCCAATTAAGTGAGTGCTGGGATTGTTTTGACCCTGAGTGACACCTGTCTCTTCACATGGAGTTGTCACAGCTTGCAGAGCGGAGCAGAGTGGGAGACTGGATGTACTATAACAAAATCAGATCACAGCTCAATAACGTGTAGACCTCTCTTTCACTTTCAGTGTCTCTTGCTCGATAGCTTCTATACATCTCACTAAACTATACATCCCCCGCTTGTACATTCATGGCATAAAAATACATGATTATTATCCTCTCCTCATTGATTGCTGTTGTATACAGTAGGTGAATAGGTGAAATGGAATTGTATAGTATGGCCTTCAGCGTGATGAACAGGACCCACACTTTTACAAGCTTGTTGCTGAATGGTCAACAGTCGGTTCTTGTTTTGACTATAAAAATGATGTTGTTACTGTTACTCTCTTGCATCAATTGTAGCACTGGTCTCCCAAGTTATCCCTGCCAACATCTAATGGTTGCCTAAGGAAGTCTACAAAAAGGGACACACTAACACCCACGGCACTGTTTTGGATGCTGGTACCCATTGTACTTGACTGTAGCCTCCTCCTCCCTTTCTCTTCTGCAACTCTGGGGTCTTGCATTCAATCATCATCTTTGACTTTGTCACAGGGCAAGCGTGGCCCTGCAAGGCAGGCCTGTGGACTGTGAAGAGATCACTCTCTCTCCCCACCCCAACACCAGTGCTAATGAAGCGGGCCCAGAGATGGAGGAGGCGAAGGACGCACTGAAATCTCTTTCCTACCCTGTTATGTGCAGATTAAAGGTGACTCCTCCTAATGCAACAACCCTTTCCAGAATCTAGTAGAAGCAGCATCTCCTGAAAAAGTAATCCATAAACGCAGGTTCAACTTTCGCAGTTTTTCTGAATATTTTAGGTGAGGACCTGATAGGCAGCATGTTTCACTGTGACTTTCCCGTTGTGCTTTGACACCTACAGATCTTAAACATTCAAAGGGTGCTCTTGGTTGTCACGGCGCCTAATGCACTGTTAGCTACATGAGGCAATCAAATTAAGTGCTGGAGGCATTGATTTCTCTGCTTTAGAGACGTTTGTTTCTGGAGCTCAAAAGAGGCTGTTCATAGAAGATAGTTTTGTAGTTTTATGGAATCCAAATTCTCTCCAAAGATGTATTGGTAGTAACTACAGTATATAGCATACAGTGTATTAGACAAATACTACAAAAACACAAATGAAAGCCTATTGTATAGTTGATGGTGAGTATACATCATTCCATGATATTTCAATATTACAGGCTATAACCATGGGCGATACAAGTCTCGTCCACCGGCTGTCTAACGTACCTATTTACGGAACAAGTACATTTACATGCACATTTACGGAACAAGTACGTTTACATGCACACTAATAATTCGATATTAAACTGATTATGGCCGAGAATGGCATTAGTCATGTAAACACCTTACTCTGCTTATCTTAATCAGTGTAAGCTCATAATCGAAATAAGCATACGCCGATTAAAACACCTGGTTATCTGAGCAATATTTATAATTATTAGGACATGTAAACAGCTTAATCGGCGATCAAACTGTGTATTTGATCTGCGCATGTGCAAGCACCAGTAGCGTAAGCCTCACCCTTTGCGCGAAGTGAGTTCGGAAAAACTGAAAGTATGCACCTTAAAAATAGTTTTCACATACAAATGTTATATATCCGAAATCAGAATCGAATAGTCTTCGTAAAATGAATATGGTCACTGTTGTAGAACGTTTATTTTTATTGGCGATTTTCTGCATTTATCGAAAGGCCCATCAGAAGACTGATTTCAGATGTGTCCATGTAAACAGGCTTATTAGGGAAATCGTTCTTCTTGCAAAGCATATACATGTTTTAAACTAACTATTATATTAATATATCTAATATAATAGTATTATAGTGTGCATGTAATCGTGCTTATCTGAGTAGCAGCAATTGATTTATGCTGCTCCTTGTGAGCTATTGTAGGCAGCATCTAAGTCAGGGGATCCAACGCTATGATTTGTTAAAATCGAAATCTGCATTTGATACATACATTTTTTTTTACGTATACATTTTATGATATATACCCATTGATTCTTGAAGAATATAACTTAAAAATGCTTCATGAGCTTAGTTCAACTATGAGTAAAACAAGCTTATATTAGGGGTTCTGATTGGGATCAGAACCCCAAATATCAGCTTGTTTTACTCCAATGTTTGTAAACAACATACATGTAAACAAACACTGTATAGCCCCAAAACATGGTTAAAACAACCATTTTGATGTAATAGGTCAGTCCAAATCAAATCTTGAGATCTACATTCCTCCAGACCCATCCCTCAGCTTTTCACCAAAACAGTGGGGGGTTTATGCTTTGATATTATATAAACAGCAGATTGGCCCTTTAAGCAACCAGCCTGTAACCTTTTTAGCATGCGCCAACCCACCCAGTGTGGGCAGTTCTAGTTCAAGATTACATTTAGAGTTTACTAGGCTTATAAGCCTGGCATGCATGGTTAGCTACGCAGAAATGCTTGGTGGTTTATGGGAACTAGTACAAGCCTTTTATAGGCTGATTTAATTCCCAGGTTGACTAATGGTAAGACTTGGTTTTAAGGGTGCTTCCCACCATTTCTGTTCTTGAAGTTCCAAGGAAATGACACAATAAGTCATCTCTGTTCTTTTGCTCCAAACTGCCAGTAGACATTGAAACATAATGGACTTGAACTAAAAGCACTGGAACTATGATTTGAAAACAGCTGGAGAGTTCAGAGTCTGTGGGTGGTACTGATGTTTCTATCAGAGGAGATGATCACTCTAGACTACACTGTTTGAATATTTAAATAAAAATCATTGACCTATCAAAAACCCCTATGGAAATATGTAAAATAGTCCAATGTTATGCCATATATTAAAACATGAAAGAAGCATGGTTGCATGGTACCACTGAAATGAGTAACGTGCATTTGCACGTAAAAGCTTTTCGATGAATTGACCAACGCAGGTAACATGGATCTCAAGATGGATTACAATAGAAGCACTAATGTTTTTATTGATGCTCGTTCACATTACAAGCCTAGTTTGGTGCACCAGGGTTATCAAGCCATGTATCAAATGGAGGCATTATACGCAGACACGTGCGCTTTTGACAGGCACCAGTGAACAATTTATTGTACGAGACACAGCGTCCACTTTCATGGTCCTCATTGCATTGTGCTGCAGCTGCAAATCATCCATTTTGAGTGTAAGAAGGTGTCACTCAGAATCTTCCAATGTCAAATGTCTGTATGACACTCACGCTTTTGTCATCCTTCAACAGTATACCGTTTGACATTCAACTTTGGCTCCATCCTTCCCGCATGGACAAGCCCTTAGATGCAACACATTATTCACTATCCCTACCGGCACGTCTGTCAAGCCTCTCTCTCCACTGCGTGTCTCCACCATGCATCACAGCTAGCTGCTCCCAGCCTCCTATCCACTCTGCTGGGCCGACCCTTCCGAAGCCCGTCCTTCAAACCAATCATCCGTGCTAGACATGGAATGTATGTGCCATGTACTGAACACACTAAATCACATACCAGTCAAAACTCAATTGGGAAAACATAATTGCTTTGCTCGAAAAACTAATAACACTGACATGCAAAGTGTGAAAACTATTGTAATTTAATGTTATGCAGTTAATTCAGATCCACTGCTCGTCCAATTCCAATTGAAGCTCTTTTTCTACATAAGACAATTTTATTTTGCCCTTGTCATCCATTCATTTGTTTATTTCACCTTGGTACTATGTGTTACTGGAGTTAACTGGAGTAATCGCCACAGCAGAGCGTCCTCGTCCTTGCCTTTTCTTCTGAACAATCTAATCATCTGAAAGCATCTGATAAGGAACATAGATCCTAATAGATACCACTGAGTTGGTTTGTGAGTCAAATAGTTGTAGATGTTGTTACTATAGTGCTTTTGTTGTAAGACTCTAGTAGAGCAAACGCACTACTTTTGATCGTTGGTCTCTAGTGGCATGTGGTAAACTTAGAAAGTCTTCAGTTGTTCAAAACAAGCCTTTCTTTGTAATGTCTTAGACCAGCTCTGCTTCATTCAATCCTAGCATCGTTAGTCTCAGTTTATACATAATGTAGATTCTATGGGGAAGGGAAAGGTATGCAGAAGAAGACAATAACGATTCACATATCCACCGAGCAGATTTCTTCAAAGAAAAAGTTAAATTCCTCCCTATTAGCATTTCAAGACAACGACAAAAGCTGATCAAGCTTCTCCCTAGAGTCCACTTAATATATTTGAGCAGACATATTCCGGATAAGTTATACAAGCGCAAACAAATATGACTTTGGGTATTCCACACACATAACTCAAAGGTATCTCTGGCTTCAAGATCTTTCTTTTAACCTCTAGCCGACATGTTGACAATGCTGTATTCAACACAGGTGCTTTTTTGTACAGTATAAGGTTAACCCATGGTAAATCATGGTTCAATGGGCATCTCCTTGAATGAAGAAAGAGCTCTTACTCAGGCCCAAGCCAGGTACTGTATAACCACAAAGATTTAGTGTCACTACTGTACAGCATGATACGAGTTATGGTGCAGTACTAATATCCCTTTTATGGCTGTATCCTCTCCAGTCAAGAGAGAATTTCATCTTCACTCCCAAATGTTCCTCCCCTCCTTTCCAACTCACTGCCCCGATACACCTCTCCATGATAGTGAGAGGCCAAATGAATGTGCTCAATAACTGCGCCTATAGGGTCTGGACATTTTAATGGGCTTGTGTACTGAAATTCGAAATTATTTGTTTTTTAACTGCATCATTTATAACAATACAATTTAGAGACTCAACTAATATGTCATGAAAGTTAAAACACTCATTGTACACAAAACATGTCTATTTTCATGACATAGACTGACCAGGTGAATCCAGGTGAAAGCTATGATCCCTGATTGATGTCACTTGTTAAATCCACTTCAATCAGTAGATGAAGGGGAGGAGACAGGTTAAAGAAGGTTTTTTAAGCCTTGAGACAATTGAGACTGGATTGTGTGTGTGTATGCCATTCAGAGGGTGAATGTGCAAGACAAAAGATTTAAGTGCCCTTGAACAGGGTATGGTAGTAGGTGCCAGGCGCACCGGTTTGAGTGTATCAAGAACTGCAATGCTGCTGGGTTTTCACGCTCAACAGTTTCCTGTGTGTATCAAGCATGGTCCACCACCCAAAGGACATCCAGCCTACTTGACACAACTGTGGGAAGCACTGGAGTCAACATGGGCCAGCGTCCCTGTGGAATTCAGTTTACACCTTGTAGAGTCCATGCCCCGACGAACTGAGGCTGTTCTGAGGACAAAATGGGGTGCATCTCAATATTAGGATGGTGTCCCTAATGTTTTGTGCACTCAGTGTATAGTCTCAACTACTATATGATCAGTACTTTCCTGATAAAATAACATGGAGAGAGACGCATAACTAACAAGAGGTAAGATCGGGACCAAATACCATGTACAATATAGCTTTCAATCAAACTATTTTCATCCATCAAGTAAATATTAGGAAAGATGAGAGGCATAATACAGTAATTGTATGGGTGGATGGTCACTGTATGGAAAGGTACTGTATGTAGAGAAAGCCACTGCTGAAGTGGGAGGCTATGGAGAGGATGGAGGGTCGGGAAAATTATTGCCTTTGTTGTAAAGACTACAATCCATTTGACTACAGGGTATGCCAACGGCATAATTTGAGAAGAAAAATGTACAGCGATCAACAGACGAGCATGGGCAGAAGAGGCGGAGACAAATAGTTGAATAGAAAATAGGCAGTTGACGTTTGGCAGAATGGGCTCCTAGTGTATGGGAAAATACCTGCTCATACAACCACATGATATGGGGAGAAATCAACATAATATACACAATGAGCTATGGGAAATGTTACTCAAAAACTTCACTTCAAATTTTTTTTATCACCAGTTGAATACATAATAAATAAACAATAAAGTTAGGCAGACAGAAAACGATTAGTTGTTTCAATGCCAATGGGAGAGAGGCAGAGTTCACACTTAATGCAAATAGAAAGTAGGGATGTAATGATTGTTAAATGGACATAATTGTTTGATGATGAAGAAGAAGATGATGATGATGTTGATGATGATGATGTTGATGCATACTGCTGAATTCCTCATTACAGCCATAGAATCTGACATGAGAAAAATGAAAACCCTTAGGCCTAAAGGTGTTTTTTTTTGGCTCCATTCAGTAATTGCCACATTCTCATAAATGATCAAAATAAATTGACAATAAAGAATGATTTAGATACCAAAACATGCACATGGCAAAACAAAAATGTTATTAACTTAAGATTTCGGAAATATATACACATAATCCCCAATAATGCAGAAAAACAGACAGCTGCAGGTCTCATCTAACACAACAAGGAAATAACTAAAAGGTTATTAATTAAAAGGTTATCCCTCCCTAGAATAACTCACTAGCATCACCACTACCACTGCCACTACCACTACGACCACCAATACTGCCACCACCACTACCATTACCAACCCCAACCCCAACACTACCACTACTGTCACTACCACTACCAACACCAGCACCAACACCAGTACCACTGTCACCAAAACCACCTCCACTACCAATACTGCCGCCACCACCACCACCACCACCACCACTGCCACCGCCACTACAACTACCATTACCCACTACCATTACCCACTACCATTACCCACTACCATTACCCACTACCATTACCCACTACCATTACCCACTACCTCAATTCATTACAGATGGGTATACATTTACTGGGAATCTGCATGTGGCCCTTAGAACAGCTAGGGACCACCATTCCTCAATGCCTTGCTCCTTGTCCTTGTACATCTCCTCTTACAAACTCCTTATGATTGTATGTCATTTGCCCATGTAAATGGACATTAGGAAATACATGTCTATGTATAAACCATATCTTAGAAGGGCCAGTGAAGCACAGGCCATATGTATTTCCTTAATTTATTGGTTATAAAATGCATTAGGAATTCATAACCAGACCTTAAAATGAAGTGTCACCTTGTACTTGTACAAAAACAACAGAGCAATGCCACATACAGTAGTCTTGTGTCTCATACATTTAGTAGGTATGCCTAGGGATGGTCATTGAGTAAGGGAATATTAATCTGGGAATGGAAAGATATGCATACTAATTTGCTTGTTTTCACCACCTTCAGACATCAAATGTCCCAACAATATGTTTCCATATTTCCTTGGACATTGAATGAAAGAATAACCAAACTGCATCTCCCATTTAATTAATGTGTGGAATGTTGAATGGAATATATTTGCATAACTGATTTACTGATTTTAAATTTGGTTCAAACTATCCTCCAGTCTTCAAACGTTGACCTAACCTATAAGATGCATAATTTATTGTATCACACAATACATTCATGGTCACTAACAACTGTTCAAATACAACATTGATTAATGTGAAACGCATTCAAGTCGGCAGCGTTTCCAGGCAAATGCCCTTTCATAAGGTTATAGGCCTTGAACTGAAAAAATATGTACTGATATAATAACAGAAGGTTTCTTTTGTTTAAATATAGACTATGCAAAAGAGTAACCAACTTCAATGAATTGTTATGATATGTAAGATGGACAGGCCAGGTCTTGGTTTAGCATCATACAAATCAAACTGTGTTTGTGTTTTTTTCTGCATTTGTGTTTTTATCTACCGCTAAACCCTGTGGTTTCATTTGAATTGAGTGAGAAATAAGGCATAGGGATTGGTTGTTTGATAGTGTACCATCTAAACCAGTTGAATTCAGTGTACATGACTTCTCAAAACACACTGAGGGCTCTATTTTAACAAAACTAATGCCAGTAACCAAAATGTTTACTATAGAATAGTACAGTACTTACTATAGATTTCTGTAGTAAACTGTAGTATACTGTTTAATACTATACTACACACTGTAGTATCCCTCGATCATGTGTAGTACTTACTATAGAAGGTTTTAGTATACTGTAGAATACTATAATAAATACTACAGTATTATCAGCAAATAAAAACTGTAGTAAAATACTACAGTCATCTTTTCAAAAACATTACAGTATGCAAAAACACAATACCCTGCCCATTACATATACCCTGCCCATTCCCCTACCCCAATTTGTGCCACCCATTAGTGAGAAACATACAGTTGAAGTCGGAAGTTTACATACACCTTAGCCAAATACATTTAAACTCAGTTTTTCACAATTCCTGACATTTAATCCTAGTAAAAATTCCCTGTCTTAGGTCAGTTAGGATCACCACTTTATTTTTAGAATGTGAAATGTCAGAATAATAGTAGAGAGAATTATTTATTTCAGCTTTTATTTCTTTCATCACATTCCCAGTGGGTAAGCAGTTTACATATATTTAATTAGTATTTTGTAGCATTGCCTATAAATTGTTTATCTTGGGTCAAACGTTTCGGGTATCCTTCCACAAGTTTCCCACAATAAGTTGGGTGAATTTTGGCCCATTCCTCCTGACAGAACAGGTGTAACTGAGTCAGGTTTGTAGGCCTCCTTGATAGCACACACTTTTTCAGTTCTTCACACAAATGTTCTATAGGATTGAGGTCAGGGCTTTGTGATGGCCACTCCAATACCTTGACTTTGTTGTCCTTAAGCCATTTTGCCACAACTTTGAAAGTATGCTAGGGGTCATTGTCCATTTGGAAGACCCATTTGCGACCAAGCTTTAACTTCTTGACTGATGTCTTGAGATGTTGCTTCAATATATCCACATAATTTTCCTTCTTCATGATGCCATCCATTTTGTGAAGTGCACCAGTCCCTCCTGCAGCAAAGCACCCCCACAACATGATGCTGCCATCTGCTTCACGGTTGGGATGGTGTTCTTCGGCTTGCAAGCCTCCCCAATTTTTCCTCCAAACATAACCATGATCATTATGGCCAAACAGTTCTTTTTTTGTTTCATCAGACCAGAGAACATTTCTCCATAAAGTACGATCTTTGTCCCCATGTGCAGTTGCAAACCGTAGTCTGGCTTTTTTAAGGCGGTTTTGGAGCAGTGGCTTCATCCTTGCTGAGCGGCCTTTCAGGTTATGTCGATATAGAACTCGTTTTACTGTGGATATAGATACTTTTGTACCTGTTTCCTTCAGCATCTTCACAAGGTTCTTTGCTGTTGTTCTGGGATTGATTTGCACTTTTCGCACAAAAGTATGTTCATCTCTAGGAGACAGAACGCGTCTCCTTCCTGAACAGCATGACGGCTGCGTGGTCCCATGGTGTTTATACTTGCATACTATTGTTTGTACAGATGAACGTGGTACCTTCAGGTGTTTGGAAATTGCTCCCAAGGATGAACCAGACTTGTGGAGGTCTACAATTTGTTTTCTGAGGTCTTGGCTGATTTCTTTTGATTTTCCCATGATGTCGAGCAAAGAGGCACTGAGTAGGCCTTGAAATACATCCACAGGTACATCTCCAATTGACTCAAATTATGTCAATTAGCCTATCAGAAGCTTCTAAAGCCATGACATCATTTTCTGGAATTTAAAATAAAGGCAGCTTTTTAAAGGCACAGTCAACTTAGTGTATGTAAACTTCTGACCCACTGGAATTGTGATATAGTGAATTATAAGTGAAATAATCTGTCTGTAAACAATTGTTGGAAGAATTACTTGTGTCATGCACAAAGTAGATGTCCTAAACTACCAAAACTATAGTTTGTTAATATGAAATCTGTGGAGTGGTTGAAAAATGAGTTTTAATGACTTCAACCTAAGTGTATGTAAACTTCCGACTTCAACTGTACATGCCAAGTATAGACCATATATTGTGTTCCCTACAGGTTATAGAGAGCAGAAGTTCAGAACTATCCATTCAGACCCCAGTCCTACCTACCTAAATGTTATGGACAATTTGATATTTTAGTATTTCTCCAGTAGGTTTCCTCAAGTCAAAGATAATAAAACTAAAAAAAACTATAGTAAATATTACAGTAATGTACGCAAAAACACTACAGTAAATACTACAGTATATAATAGTTTTATTTTACTACAGTATTTATATTATAGTTAACTGTAAATACTACAGTGATACTTTTTATTTATTTTATTTAACCTTTATTTAACTAGGCAAGTCAGTTAAGAACAAATTCTTATTTACAATGATGGCCTACATCGGCCAAACCCGGACGACGCTGGGCCAATTGTGCGCCGCCCTATGGGACTCCCAATCACAGCCGGATTGTGATACTGCCTGGAATTGAACCAGGGTCTGTAGTGACGCCCCTAGCACTGAGATGCAGTGCCTTAAACCGCTGCGCCACTTGGGAGCCCCCAATACAGTTTATACTACAGTAAGTCTGCAGAAACACTACATTGAATACTATAGTATTTATAACATAGTATAATATGGTATTTTTACATGTGGGTGGCCAATCAACGCGTTCCATGGTTTATTACTGCATGTGTTTGTCTCAAGTTCTGTAGGTTATTGACGGTCTTTGCATTGTCATCAACTCCAATCAAATCATTTCAAAAGAAGATGGAGAACAAGCTATGAAGGAAAAATACTGGAGTTTTAGTACAGGTACAGCCAACTTGCGCAATAACAATATTGCAATATGGTAAAAATGATATATTGTCCAAAATAATATCCTGATATGTAACTGTATGGATTTTTCTCCCATAACTAGCACACAGCTCGGACACCCATGCATACCCTACAAGACATGCCACCAGAGGTCTCTTCACAATCCCCAAGTCCAGAACAGACTATGGGAGGCGCACAGTACTACATAGAGTCATGACTACATTGAACTCTACTCCACATCAGGTAACTGCTGCAAGCAGTAGAATCAAATTAAAAAAACAGATAAAAATACACCTTATGGAACTGCGGGGACTGTAAAAACTATCATCACTACTCTCGACGGGTCCGAATTAGAATACGTGGACACCTACAAATACCTAGGCATCTGGTTAGACTGTAAACTTAACTTCCAGACTCACATCAACCATCTCCAATCCAAAATTAAATCCAGAATTGGCTTCCTATTTCGCAACAAAGCCTCCTTCACTCATGCTGCCAAACATGCCCTTGTAAAACTGACTATCCTACCGATCCTTGATTTCGGCGATGTCATTTACAAACTAGCCTCCAACACTCTACTTAGCAAATTGGATGTAGTCTATCACAGTGCCATCCGTTTTGTCACCAAAGCCCCATACACTACCCATCACTGCGACCTGTATGCTCTCGTTGGCTGGCCTTCATTATATATCCGTCGCCAAACCCACTGGCTCCAGGTCATCTATAAGTCTTTATTAGGTAAATCCCCGCCCTATCTCAGCTCACTGGTCACTATAGCAACACCCACCCGTAGCATGCGCTCCAGCAGGTATATCTCACTGGTCACCCCCAAAGCCAACACCTCCTTTGGCCGCCATTCCTTCCAGTTCGCTGCTGCCAATGACTGGAACGAATTGCAAAAATCATTGAAGCTAGAGGTTCCTATCTCCCTCTAACTTTAAGCATCAGCTGTCAAAGCTGCTTATCGATCACTGCACCTGTATATAGCCCTTCTGTAAATAGCCCACACTACTACCTCATCCCCTTATTTAGTTTTGTTATTTTCACAAATCTTGCACTCCAGTATCTCTATTTGCACATCATAATTTGCACATCCTTCATTCCTGTGTTAATGATGATAATCTGTAATTTATTTCACCACTTTGGTCTATTTATTGTCCTACCTCCTAATCTTACTGCATTTTGCACTACATTTTGCACTCTGTATATAGATTTTCTATTGTGTTTTTGACTATGTTTTGTTTATTGTGTAACTCTGTGTTGTTTTTGTCGCACTGCTTTGCTTTGTCTTGGCCAGGTCGCAGTTGCAAATGAGAACTTGTTCTCAACTGACCTACCTGGTTAAATAAAGGTGAAATATATATATTTTTTTTTAAAAGACAGACACACAGGTACAAACACACGCATACGCACATGGGCGCTAGCACATGCGCTCTACACACACGTACATTTTAACATTGTTGTATGGTGGTATCATACATTTTGTGTTGTAGATATGTAGTGGTGTAACAATGTTATATGATGTACTGTGATATCTTTTGTTTCATGTGTACTGTAAGTGTCTTAATGTGTTTGGACCCCAGGAAGAGTAGCTGCTGCCTTGGAGGCGCCAGGTAGCCTAGTGGTTAGAGCATTGGGCCAGTAACCAAAATGTTGCTGGATTGAATCCCTGAGCTGACAAGGTGAAAACCTGTTGATGTGTCCTTGAGCAAGGCACTTAACCCTAATTTGATCCAGTGCGCCGTACTACTATGGCTGTCCCTGAAGGTAGGCTGTCATTGGAAATAAGAATGTGTTCTTAACTGACTTGCCTATTTAAATAAAAGGTTAAATTAAACATTTAAAAATAATTAAAAATGGGAATCCTTAGTAAATACAGATACAAATGTAGGTCTTGATATGAAACAGAAAACAAGCAATCTGTTTTTAAAACAATAACAATATTTCTAAATAGGATGGGGTCAGAAGCATGATATCATAAATCACGTCTCTTGTTCCATGGCACTCACTGTATGCACAAGTAGGCCTAAATGTCTTTATGCACCACATTTGCACATCTATACAAAATACTAGGTTCCTATCAATTATATCGTTGTTATATCGATTATTTTTTAAATCGGCAGTTGATATGGCATTATAGGAGGACTGAATAGTTTGGAGGAGCGTGTGTTGGTAAACGGATGAGGGGCACTCTGAAAATAGGGATGGATAGTCTACTTGAACAAGCGAAAGAAGGTATGCGGTGAATTGTGAATAATTAAAAAGGTCTAATTGGAGGGGAAAAAATACACACTTATGCGTTGCTGCTAAAACAGACTATGCTTGGTTTTTTCTCAAATTAAACGAAATGGGGGGAAACCAATCGTTTTTTTATGTTTCTAAATACGAGATTCACCGGCACAAGGAATCTCTCTTCCATGGGCACTGTGCGTCATGGCTGGATAGGCTGCGCTTCCGCTCTCAAAATCCATTCCATTATTACGGTTAAGACCTTCTTTTTGTGGGTCTTAAAACTTCCCATTAGCACTGCCTGAAACTCACTTTTGTGCTTGTTTTTAAGGAGACACCTCAAATATTGCCATCCCTCCCACCTCAGCGCAAGCGAGCTGATTTTAGACAGGTAAATTGCCAAACCTGGCGTTAGGGCTGGAAAATGCCAGTGCGCCAGTTTTTACATGACAAAATTACAAACGTGCGTTTGACACTTGCGCCTCCTTAGTGCCAGACCAAAATATAACCCTGAGATTTTTACATAAAAAATGAGTGTGTCCTTTTATCTAGAAAAGTAACTGTTGTCACACTGTTTCTCAATCCAAAACTGGTATTTTGATTGTTTATCTGTGTTTTATTCTGATTATATATTCGTATTGATCTATTGGAGAGGTTCATAGCAATTGATAAGAATATAACGGTGCATGAATATGACTTTTACATTACACATCTGGAGTCTGCAGTAGTTTAATTTAGCCTACTCAATGCAGTAATGGAAGATCAACATTGCCTCTGCTCTGACTATAGCCTGTGTGTTTCAGGTTGCTCCTGAGAGTAAATGAAAGACGTGTGTTGATCATTCTCAGTGGCCTTATGATATCATATCTAATATCATAATTGCAGGTAACAAATATGTAATAATATGTAATAAATGTTTTCAATTAAACATGGTCCATGCTATTAAAGCTATTACTGGACACCCCTGAGTAACAAATACTTGAGTTGGCAGTTTAAGAAGGGTCTGTCTTGCACATTGCACAAGGTTGTAAACAGATAGCAGCAATTATACAACCTGCCATAAACAGAATTTAGATATTATTATGAAATATTTTTTGTTTCATCCTTGACAGTGAGAACATAATGTATATTCCGTTTCTGGTCATGTCATCAAGACAAGAGCATTGGCATAACATCACATAGCCTACTTGTTTGCATCTTTACCTGAGGAGCCGATCAACTGACAGCGGGGTCTCAGGGATATGTTTTCAGAACAGCAGACATTATATAGGCTACTGAATGTCTAATACTACTACCATTGATAATACATTTGATACACACGTTTACCATGATAGCCAGCCTACATTTAACATTTAGCTACATTATAACCTAACCGTACTGTATACAAGTAGCCAAATACATTGTGAACACTGGGAAAAACTGGTTGAATTAACGTTGTTTCCACGTAATTTCAACAAAACAATTCAATGTGATGACGTTGAATATACGTGGAAAACTGACTCCACATCCTCTACGTTAGGGCATTTCGTATTTTTTTCACCCAACTTTAAATCTAAATCCAATGACATGGTGACATGTTTTAATTGATTTCATGTTGAATTCACAACCAAATGTGAATCAAAACTAGACGTTGAAATTACGTCTGTGCCCAGTGAGTGACCGACACTATTCATTGAATGACCCATCTGTCTGTAAAGTTTACGGGTCAGGTGTATAGCCTTTAGCAAAATTGTCATGTTTCGGTAGGTTACCACAGAATGTCCCTTTCGCCAGAGTTGGTATCACCAGCTAGGAGCATAAAGATCATGTACATTCGCATCACGGGCCCACGGAATGGGAATATCCATAGCGTTGCCGGCACCTTGTGTGTTGATACGCGGCTATCACTGCACTCTCATTCCCGTTTCTTGATACACAATGGTTGTGCACCTGAGGATACCACGATTCACGGGCGATAAGGCTATTGCGCGCCACGTAGAAAATATGCGATACACACAATCTGAAAGCAGTAGCTAGCCTAACACACAAATGGCTCACCTTTGCGTGATGTGACCATTCCGGAGGCTTATTCCCATGTCATAGCTTCACTTCAGAGCAATAACAAGACTGTTGATATTTCTATATGTTGTATCCTCGTGTATCCTTGGATAATAACGCAATGAAGATGGTTGAGCTACGCTCGCTTTAGCCGAATAGGCTATGACGCTCCGTTGAATGTCTCGAAGAGAATTTGCAAGACAGCGTTTTGAAATGTAAAGCCGGAACGCGTGGATTAAAAGTTATTTGCTTTTTTTCTAAGGCTTATTATTCAACTGCTCATCTTCAACAAAATCTTCCCTGTTAGACACAATCACCAACTCAGCATCACTGGAATATACCATATGCTACAGAGAGGAAGGGGGTGTGGCACCGGTGACCAATATTTTTACCATCCAACACATTCAGTCTATTCCTGCCGAGATGTAAAGAGCGTTAAATTGGAATTACACAGTTTCAGGGTGAAGACATATTACTGAACCTTTTTAAGGTAGTTCTCACTAGCTTATAATGGTATTCTTGTGTAGTATAGTACGCTTTTAAATGTAGCAAAATAATCAAAATAATTATTATGATAATGATGTTGACCGTGGCATTATTATTATTATTATTATTATTATTGTGCTTGTTGTTGTTATTATAAGTAGGCTATTGTCAAGCCATTTTCTTCAACAGATTGTTACGGTAGACAACCATTACGATCTGTCTACATCCAATAATGGATGTAGACAGATCCAAATAGGGAGGTGAGTTGAACGCAATCCCTGCCTGTGAACTGGCTGCTTTCTCCCGTTAGTATTCAAGACTGCTAGCTTATCATGGCTAATTTGAATTGCAATCTGTTTACGCAAGGGTCCTGCCAGAGGGAACCAAGGACTGAGTCTTATAAACTCTGGGAGGCCACAGCTCTGCCTCTGCTGTGCACCAAGGCAACAAGATTAATCAATACAGCAGATTTAAATACATACAGCCTCACCGCACCATTGAGCTTTATCAAGGACTAATTTCAATGGTGCAAGAAATAGTTCCTGTGTTATGCCATTAAATACATAAATATAGACTAAAGCAAACATACAGACAGGGCACATGAGCATAGGATTACTTCCATTACAACTGAGGGCATGTGGCATCTTTAGGTTTCATGCTGTTTAAGCATAATGATACTGTATATAATGTATAGTTACTGTAAAATCACTGAACAATTCCCTAACACCATAGTTTGCCATTAGCCCCTGGAAATGACTAGGTGCTATTATGAGGTCCTACTGTAGAGGTAGAGGGATTGGCCAGTCTTGCCACAGTATAATGATAAATGATAGATTACTTTCACTAGGTTTCGGCAGAAGGGTGAGATGACGTCATATAGCAGGCTGAACTTGCAGTGAGTGACTATTCTGATTAATCTACTTCAGCCCAACGAGCTGCAGAATCATTCAAGGACTTCGTCTGTGAGGATCCTGACATATTAAAGCTATTAAAACATCTGTGAAATATAAATGAAAACAAAACCTTTCTTAACATAAAATATTGTTCAAAGCTTTCACATTGTGAGGGTCCCATGTAATGATCATCTTTTGTTTTGATTTTTGTTTGTTTTTCTGATCTTGTCTTATTATCATGTTGCAGGGTAACAGGCAACATCTAGAACATCAGAGTGAGAAAAATAAATTACAGCTTTCATACAACAGTCCCCGGGGAACATGAGAAATAATTTCTCGGTGAGAGCATTTTTAACACGGTTTTGATGGGAAATATATTTTTTTGTATACTAGACACTCACAGCTACTGCTTCAACACAAACATAGACTAATGGAAAATAGGAAAATAAATGGGATTGAATTGGCCTGGCCAGGAAAATTGACCGATGGCCCATTGAAGTAGCCATCAACCCATCAATCAATTCACATTCACCATACCATATGATATCAGTGGATACATATATATATTGTTAAGAATGAACAAAAATACATCAGTGTACATAGTTTTCATCTTAACTGAACCAAATCTTCAAACAAACATCGACAACAGTGTTTCAAGGGTTTGGTTAATCCCTAACTCAATTCGTGTTTCTTGACAATCCAATCAAAATTGGATGTTGATCTGACGTCTTTGCCCAGTGGGGAGTAGGCCTACTCTGTGGTTATAAATGCCAAGGCCTTTGTATGGAACACACAGACAAAGAAGTAGTTTTAGGTTACATTTGATTTGTCCTTGTGTCAGAGGACATATCACAATTGCATCCGACACACAGTGGCTTGGTAGCTTAAAGAGAAACCAGCATCCAGCCACTGAGACTGAAATCTTTACATACTTATTTAAGACAAGGGAGACATCATTTATTTTTTTCAGACAGTTTTCAACACTTTTGTTGCAGTTCCAGCCAAGAGAGTGCACTTTCACAGTCTTTGATCTGGCGGTCTGTGGAAGAACTACTAATCCCAATGCATAGCAGCCTGTTCATTGATCTCACAGAGGAATGGATCAGCCTATCTATCATTCTACAAACACAGTGCTGGGTCACACTGACAGCACTAGATGGCATTTTAACTACAGCCCATGTCTCCATGCCAAAATTAAAGACTGATGTCAAATCAAAAAGTATATAGCATTACATGTGGAATACACAAAGATGTCTTCATTTAAAGAGCTACAGCTATCTTAGGGCGGTGTGACTACATTACAGAAAGTAACTACATTTCAATGGATCAGACTGGACAATGTCAGATTGATCTGATGGTGCTCAGACAGCGTTTAGCTCACTCCTCTAGAAAATTGAAACACGGCCAAATGATAGCCCTATATCTTATAGTTCAAAATCACAACTGCCCACATCTTGTACTGGTCAGTTTGGGACAGTCTTGCTAGTACTGTGGGGATCGCACAATGCTTCACTCAAGGCCAAAGTACTGTAACCATGCATATATGGTTCCCTCATATCAAACCCAAATTATTCTCATATATGGCCATACCATATTCAAATGGGTGTGTGTTTTTTTTATTGGGCACAGGGGAGGGTAGTGTGTTTATTCCCTGGTTTACATTCACTCTTTTGCAGGTTTTACTGTATAATTTCTTCTGTCTTAGCCTAATTCCCTCATCTGCCTGCATGCACCTCCCCTATATCAAGGTGTTTTGGTGCTTCCGTTAAGCACTACGCTAACTTTTACTATACCACAGGTCAATATAGTCTACCAGTCTAACTGTCTATCCTGCCCTCTATCCACCATTCATAGTGACAATAGTGGTAGGTGGATCGTTTGTCCAGGTCTGCAATAGGCTATTAGCAATCATACAACACATAAAAGCATTTAAAGCTGCATCAAGAACAAATAGCAATAACTGATAGGCAGTGGAGAGGCCAGGTGCATCATTGCGCATGAAAGAACATTGGCTGTATTTTTACTTCTGATACTGAGATGCGTTGTCTGTTGTGGATCATCATTCTCCCAAGTCGTCCTATAATAATGTGGCCACACATGCCCAGTTCTTCAGGAAAGCTTAACACACGCTCTGCTCCTCTCCAATCGGAGAGGCTGTTCGTAGTGCACATACAACCTAATGCTTCGATATAGCCTAAATATTTGTAATTTAACTTTTTTTTAAAATGTATTACCTTTTATATGTGGCATAAACACAACCAGTCATATTTTTTTAATCTGATTAGGCTACTTCAAAGGTTTCTTGTAGGCATGCGCATGTTCGTCCAATATGATTCCAGCATCCTCAAAATGGCTTGACATTAACCAGGTTTCCATCCAACCTTTTTATGCGAGTAAAGTAAAGGTTGAGTAAAAAATGTCAAGACATCATGGGAAAGCATACAGTTTATTAGGCTACAGATGAAATAATGATGCACTTCACACGGTGGTGAAAGTGCACGGTGATGAGCTTGATGCTCCTTTCCATAAATATCAAGGGTCTTATTCTGGTGACGTGATGATCGATGCTTGGCTGCCATTTGACATAAAAATTGTCCATAATAATCTTATCATGCATAATAATCTCATCATGTAGGCTATACCCGCACTGTATCTGTGAGCTGTTGGCTAGAGAGCACGTGCCAATACCAGAGTGGGCACATTCCCTATACCTACGCAACATCTTTGTGACAAAACCATCAGTAGGCCTAGAGTTAACCATCCAACATCCACCAATGTATAGTGTACATATTCAGCCAACCACCCATACTATGTGATGTCTTTTTTTATAGCTTTTATTTTTTTTGCACTTCAGATATCTTGTATTTCTATACTTTTTCATACTGCCGCTCCATGTATCATGTACCGTGTATCTGTCTTTTGTGTACTTTCGTTGTGGCATTTTGCACCTGCCCTGTGTTTTGTTGTAGCTGCTTGACAATGAAATTTCCCCCCCGGGGGATCAATAAAGTATCTATCTATCTATCTATCTATCTATCTATCTATCTATCTATCTATCTATCTATCTATCTATCTATCTATCTATCTATCTATCTATCTATCTATCTATCTATCTATCTATCTATCTATCTATCTATCTATCTATCTATCTATCTAAGAATTGTATTTCAACTCCCCCTCATACTCATCTAGAGGACAAGCATTTCAAGCAGCTAGGCTGGCTATCTGTGGAAAAAAATAGTAGTATTAATTCAACTTGGTCTGGTCCACAGAATTATCACGGACTCAACATCCAGATAACTATTTTTCATTTGTTAGAGATGTCCACCACATAGCATAATACCAGAGCCAGAGATTCTAATGTTCACTGTTTTAAATATGAGTCTATCTGGTAAGAACACATTTGTATATACCGGTGCTGTTGAGTGAAACAAACTACCTGTAATATTGCGAGGGGTGAAAGTGAGTGAAGAGGCGAAAGAGGGACAGAGATGAATAGTTATAGCTTTGGACATTTAATAAACAGACAGCGACACACAAAGACAACAACCCGCGAGGGTTGAAAAAAAATACACAGGGTTAAATAGTGACCCTGATGACCAATGAGGATGATCGCTGGAGAGGATGAGGGCCCGTCGCTCTGTGCGGGGCATTCGTTACAGTACCCCCCTCCCTAGGCGCGGCTCCCGACATCGCCACTCGCCGGCGCCCTGGACGACCCAGAGGGCGGGGGGCTGGTCGGTCCGGACGGCGTGCATGGTACTACGTCGTGAGTGACGGATCGCAAATGTCCGCCGCCCGGACCCAGCTGCCCTCCTCAGGGCCGTAACCTGCCCAGTACACCAAGTACTGGACCCGACCCTGCCGTAGCCGAGAGTCCAGCATGGAAAGAGGGATACATGTTAGTATATGGTGGTGTGAGTCTCAACCTATAGGTGACCTCATTCACTCTCAGAAGGACCGCGAAAGGTCCCACATACCGGGGCTCTAGCTTGTGGCATGGTAAGTGGAGCTGGAGGTTCCTCGTGGACAGCCAGGCTTTATCCCCCGGTTGGAACACCGCTTGCCCGTTAGTCTGAGGATGGTACCCGGATGTGAGACTGACCGCGACCCCCAGCTTGGACATGAAAGCTTTCCACACACGGGAGGGGAAGGAGTTTACCTGTAGGAGCCGTTCTCGGCGCCTTTGACTGTGCGCACACTACACATGACAGTACATAGTGTCGCACAGTCCTCCCCATGCCCGGCCACCAATATTTCTCCTGGAGCGCCTCCAGGGTCCGGCTGATACCTGGGTGTCTGGTGGCAGGTGTTGTGTGTACCCAGGTTACCAGCCTTCCCCGCACTCTCCGCGGGACGTATGTTTTTCCCGGAGGGCATGTTGCTGGGGTAGGATCCCGTCTCCCTGCCCGCAGAATTTCAGCATCTTTGTCCCAGGAGACGGGTCCTACTATGCATGATGGAGGCAGGATGGGCACATCCTGCCTCATTTCTGCCCCACGGTCGTGAGTGCGGGAGAGTGCGTCTGCCCTGCCATTCTTCGTTCCCGGGCGATAGGTCAGGGTGAACTGGAAGCGCTCAAAAAACAAAGTCCAGCGGGCCTGTCGGGGGTTAAGGCGCCGGGCTGCCCTGACATACTCCAGGTTCCGATGATCTGTCAGGACAGTGAACGGCTCATGAGCATCCTCTAGCCAATGTCTCCACTCCTCCAACGCCAACTTCACCGCCAGTAGCTCTCGGTCACCCACGTCGTAGTTCCTCTCCGTAGCGCTCAGCTTCCTGGAGTAGTACGCACAGGGGTATAGCAGGGGAGGGTTCCCCTGCAGCTGGGAGAGGACCGCCCCTACCCGACCTCCGACGCGTCGACATCGACCGTGAAGTGCTTGAGCGGGTCTGGGTGGCGTTGTAGCGGCGCGGTGGTGAATCGGCCCTTCAGGTCGAGGAATGCCTTCTCCGCTTTCGGGGTCCAGGCGAGGCGTTGAGGATTTCCTTTCAACAACGACGTGAGTGGCGTGGCGATGGAGCTGTAGCCCTTGATGAACCGGCGGTAGAAGTTGGTAGCCCTTTGATGTTTTTTGGGACTGGCCATGACCCTACTGCCTCCACCTTTAACTCCGCCATCTTCACCCCCTCCGGAGCAATACGATATCCGAGGAAAGAGACGGCCGTCTGGTGGAAGGCACATTTTTCCTCCTTGACGTACAGAAGATTCTGCAATAGTCGTTGGAGGACAGCACGAACGTGTTTCACGTGTACTGAGAATGTCGGGGAGTACACTAGGATGTCGTCAATATACACTACAACATACCTCCCTGACATCTCTCGAAATACCTCATTCAGAAACGACTGGAATACCGGTGGGGCATTGGCGAGTCCATATGGCATCACTAAGTATTCATAGTGACCTGACACCGTGCTAAATGCGGTCTTTCACTCGTCTCCCTCCCAGATTCGTATGAGGTTGTATGCGCTCCGGAGGTCAGCTCCCCGGAGCTGCTCTATGGCCGCAGGAACGAGGGGCATTGGATATCGATACTTCGTCGTTACCTCATTCAGTCCTCGATAATCAATGCATGGCCTCAAACCCCCGTCCCTCTTCTTCACGAAGAAGAAACTGGCTGAAGCAGGGGATGTAGAATGGCGAATATGCCCCTGCTCCAGCGCCTCTCGGATATACGTCTCCATAGTATCCGTTTCGGCCATAGAGAGCGGATAGATGCGTTTACTGGGAGGCATGCTACCTGGCATGAGGTCAATGGCGCAGTCCCACTCTCGGTGGGGAGGAAGACATTTGGCTTTCTCTATAGAGAACACCCCGCGCAGATCTTCATATTCTGGCGTAATGTTCCCCATGAGGGTGATCTTAGGGCTCTCTACCGATGTTGCCCCTGCCGTAGGTGTGATACAGGTCTTCCTACATTTGTCCGACCATCCCAGGATCCTTTGTGCGCTCCAGTTGATGTTGGGGTTATGCTGCTGGAGCCAAGGAAGTCCCAAGATGACCGGATGTATGGACGATGAGATCACCAACAATTCCAGTCTCTCTCGATGGCAGCCGTGAATGGTGAGAGTGACAGGACGGATCACGTGAGTGATGGAACCGGAACCCACCGGCCGACCATCCAGAGTGTGAACTGGCATAGAGGACCTCAACCGGCGCAACGGCAGCCGGAGAGCGTCAACCAGGGTCCGGTCAATGAAACTCCCCGGAGTCAATCAGGGCTGTGGACACATCATTGGGGAAGTTACCGGAGAGTACAACTGGGCAACAGAAAGGACTGGCGATATGAACAGTATTTGAAACACTTACTGTGCCCACTTGAACCCCCCGGCCACTTACATGTGAGGAGGGACCCTCTCTCCGCAGAAAAGGAACAATCCCTGACGACTCTGCCTTTCTCTCTCCTCTGCGGAGAGCCTCGTTATTCCCACCTCCATCGGCTCATGTTCCGGCTCTGATCGAGGAAGGGGAAGATGCGAGTTGGCCGTCGATGGCAATGGCCCGGGCGATGTAGGCGTCCAGCATCATGGATTGGCTTACACAAGCCAGCTCCATCCGGACCTCCACCCGCAGCCCTCTACGGAAGGCTGTCCGAAGAGCCGGCTCGTTCCACCCACTAGGCGCCACCAGCGTCCGGAACGATAGCGCATACTCCGCGGCCGTGCCCCTTCCTTGTTCCAGGCGCATAATCCGCTCGCCCGCATCTCTCCCCTCCGCGGGATGGTCAAATACAGCTCGGAACTGCTCGATGAAGATGGGCACTGACCTTAACTCCTCAGCTCCGCTCCCCCACAGTGACGTTGCCCAGTTGAATGCACGCCCCGTGAGGAGAGTGATTATCGTGCGCACCTTCTCCGTATCCGACACTGGCAAGTCGCCCAAATACAACTCGCATTGGAGAAGGAACCCACGACAACCCTCCGGATTGCCATCATACTTCTCCGGGATGGCTCTCCGGAGTTCTCCTCCCGGGACGTGACGAGACTCGACACGACCAGGTGCTGGGGACGATGTGGCTCCAGCTGGATCCACCGGGTGCTCCCCGCCCGGTCATGCTGCCATGTGGGACATCAAACCACTGAGGGCAGTGACCAAACTGGAAACCTGTTTCTCCATGACTCTGAGTCTCTCCTCCAGCTCAGGTGCCCGACCAGGTGGCCCAGCTCCCTCCCCGCGCCCGCCCATGGAGACCTAGGGAAGAGTGTGGGAAGGAGAGAGAGTTAGAAAAACAGTGCAGACGAAGACAGGTAAGTGAAAAAAACTAAAAGGTGCCTCTGGTTGGCGGGTTATTCTGTGATATTGCGAGGGGTGAAAGTGAGTGAAGAGGCGAAAGAGGGACAGAGATTAATAGTTATAGCTTTGGACATTTAATAAACAGACAGCAACACACAAAGACAATGACCCGCGAGGGTTGAAACAAAATACACAGAGTTAAATAGTGACCCTGATGACCAATGTGGAACAGGTGTGGGTCATCAGGGTGTTGCTACCATCTTCCCCCGACCGCTGGTTTAGAACGCCGGCGAGGATGATCGCTGGAGAGGAGGAGGGCCCGTCGCTCTGCGCGGGGCATTCGTTACACTACCACATCTAACTCAAAGCCATACCAACCATAACCACTTTTAAAAAGAATGTCAAAAGCTGGCTAATGTGTCAACAGTATAACCTTTTTTTGTCTGTATCTGTGTAATTTCTCTGTATCTATGTAATTGTATAAGTATTTATGTAAAAAATAGGAACCACAATGGAAACACGTCCCCGACTTTATCCTGGTCACTTTTAAAAATCTTTGTACTGTGTATAGTTGAAGTCGGAAGTTTACATACACTTAGGTGGAAGTCTTTAAAACTCCACAGATTTCATGTTTACAAACTATAGTTTTGGCAAGTCGGTTAGGACATCTACTTTGTGCATGCCACAAGTAATTCTTCCAACAATTGTTTACAGACACATTATTTCACTTATAATTCACTATATCACAATTCCAGTGGGTCAGAAGTTTACATACACTAAGTTGACTGTGCCTTTAAACAGCTTGGAAAATGGCTTTAGAAGCTTCTGATAGGCTAATTGACATTATTTGAGTCAATTGGAGGTCTACCTGTGGATGTATTTCAAGGCCTACCTTCAAGCTCAGTGCCTCTTTCTCGACATGGGAAGATCAAAAGAAATCAGCCAAGACCTCAGAAAAAGAATTGTAGACTCCACAAACAATTTCCAAACGCCTGAAGGTACCACGTTCATCTGTACAAACAATAGTACGCAAGTAGATAGATAGATAGGTACTTTATTGAGTATAAACACCATGGGACCACGCAGCCGTCACACCGCTCAGGAAGGAGACGCGTTCTGTGAGATGAACGTACATTGGTGCGAAAAGTGCAAATAAAATCCCAGAACAACAGCAAAGGACCTTGTGAATATGCTGGAGGAAACAGGTACAAAAGTATCTATATCCACAGTTAAACAAGTCCTATATCGACATAACCTGAAAGGCCACTCAGCAAGGTAGAAGCCACTGCACATGGGGACAAAGATTGAACTTTTTGGAGAAATGTCCTCTGGTCTGATGAAACAAAAATAGAACTGTTTGGCCATAATGACCATTGTTATGTTTGGAGGTAAAAGGGGGAGGCTTGCAAGCCGAAGAACACCATCCCAACCGTGAAGCATGGTTTTGTCAAGTGAGGGATGTGTTTTCTGTCTATTTATTGTGCTGTTGAAACACAATCAAATATATTGAAACGCAAAAAGTTGGTATGCTTTGATTATTGGTTGTGTGGTCCATTGGCACAGAAACCTGTTGGTGGATTTTCATTTGCATATACAGTATTTACAGTGCATTCGGAAAGTATTCAGACCCTTTGACTTTTTCCACATTTTTGTTATGTTACAGCCTTATTCTAAAATTGATAAAATCGTTTTTTTCACCCTCATCAATCTACACACAATACACCATAATGACAAAGCTAAAACAGGTTTTTAGACATTTTTGCAAATGTATAAAAGATTTAAAATTAAAAATTACATTTACACAAGTCTTCTTGATTATGACACTACAAGTTTGGCACACCTGTTTTGGGGAGTTTCTCCCATTCTTCTCTGCAGATCCTCTCAAGCTCTATCAGGTTGAATGGGGAGCATCGCTGCACTGCTATTTTCAGGTCTCTCCATAGCTGTTCGATCAGATCCAAGTCTGGGCACTGGCTGGGCCACTCAAAGACATTCAGAAACATGTCCCGAAGCCACTACTGCATTGTCTTGGCTGTGTGCTTAGGGTCGTGAAGCTTCGCCCTCAGTCTGAGGTCCTGAGAGCTCTGGAGCAGGTTTTCATCAAGGATCTCTCTGTACTTTCCTTCGACCCTGACTCAATAAAGTACCTATCTATCTATCTATCTATCTATCTATCTATCTATCTATCTATCTATCTATCTATCTATCTATCTATCTATCTATCTATCTATCTATCTATCTATCTATCTATCTATCTATCTATCTATCTATCTATCTATCTATCTATCTATCTATCTATCTATCTATCTATCTATCTATCTATCTATCTATCTATCTATCTAGTCTTCCAGTCCCTGCCGCTGAAAAAGATCCCCACATCATAATGCTGCCACCTCCATGCTTCACTGTAGGGATGCTGCCAGGTTTCCTCCAGAGGTGACGCTTGGCATTCAGGCCAAAGAGTTCAATCTTGGTTTCATCAGACCAGATAATCTTGTTTCTTATGGTCTGAGTCTTTCGATGCCTTTTGGCAAACTCCAACCAGGCTGTCATGTGCCTTTTACTGAGGAGTGGCTTCCGTCTGGCCACTCTACCATAAAGGCCTGATAGGTGGAGTGCTGCAGAGATGGATGTCCTTCTGGAAGGTTCTCCCATCTCCACAGAGGAACCACTGGGTTCTTGGTCACCTCCCTGACCAAGGCCCTTCTCCCCCGATTGCTCAGTTTGGCTGGGGCGGCCAGCTCTAGGAAGAGTCTTGGTAGTTCCAAACTTCTTCCATTTAAGAATGACGGAGGCCACTGGGTTCTTGGGGACCTTCAATGCTGCAGAATTTTTTGGTACCTTTCCCCAAATCTGTGCCTCGACACAATCCTGTCTCAGAGCTCTACGGACAATGCCTTCGACCTCATGGCTTGTTTTTTATTCTGACATGCACTGTCAACCTTATATAGACAGGTGTGTGCCTTTCCAAATCATGTCCAATCAATTGAATTTACCACAGGTGGACTCCAATCAATTTGTAGAAAGCTCAAGGATGATCAATGATGAAACAGGATGCACCTGAGAGTCTCATAGCAAAGGGTCTGAATACTTATGTAAATAAGGTATTTCTGTTTTTATTTTTAATACATTTTCAACATTTCTAAAAACCTGCTTTTGCTTTGTCATTATGGGGTATTGTGTGTAGATTGATGAAAAAATATAAATATTTAATCCATTTTAGAATAAGGCTGTAAAGTAACAAAATGGGGAAAAAGGGACAGGTCTGAATACTTTCCGAATGCACTGTATATAATTATAAATATGCCATTAAAATGTCATTGTCTGCAGCCTGCTCTGATCGTAGTGTAGGCCTAATGAAACAGGCAGGGAGAGTGATCTCGTCCGTGGTGGTCGGTCAACCCTCAACCTTCTGGCCTGTAGCCTTGCGTGGCAAAGTCGATATCCACGTTTATAAACACAGGGTTGCTACAGTTATTGTTATTTGTGGTCGTAAACATTATTTTGAGGGGGAGGGTGTGCAATTGTTTTGGGCGGTACAAGGGGAGGGTCATGTGAAAATGTTTGTAATGTTGGGGAGAGTGTTGCATTTTTATTATGACACTTTGAGTTGGACCCCACCCCCAGCAAAATTCAAACTGTCCCTAAATGAAAGTACCGATCCTCTGTTAGTACTCTGTTTGTTTTTTAATGGTATCACTACGTCTATTCCTCACCTTTCCTCAGGCCGATGAGAGCACAGTGGGTTCTGGGCAAGATGGGTAAGATGCTGTTAACGGAATCATAGATGCAGCACACCAAAACACACTTTATCATTTGATGCGGACATGAACGGAGCGCAGTCATGTTGTGCAATCTTCAAACGTCTCTCCAGCACTCTTCGCAGCCTTAAAAGTGCTATTTCTTTGACCCCTGCAATATGTAATTGAACAAGTGCTCACTTTTGCTCAATAGGTTGATAACTCTTGATAGCTCTGCTAGGACAGCTCTTAGCTATTCTAGACTTCCAAGATTTTTAAGTGCCCTGCTTTTCCTTTGTGCACTCAGAATTTAAGCACCAATGAAAGGATATTTTAGCATCACCATTATTCCTTATTCATTGATTCCGTGATCTAAAATAAACTAAAAAATAAATATAAAAGTACAATTAGTTTTACTTACATAGCTGACCATTCAACACCGCTTAATTTCTTTCAAAGTTCCATTGTTGGGAGGCTGTTCTAGCATGTACAGTAACCTACTTTACAGTACACGCTATTTTCATTGGTAGGACAGGGAAAGGAATGGAGTTGAAATGGAGTTAATTCCGGCATAGTGTAGATCATTACTTGCTCCCTTGTTAAGGCACAAATTATACCTTGCTCAATTGCTAGGGTAAAGGGAGGGTTACATTTTCTAAATCATTGAAGCCTATGATTAAAATTAAAGTTTATGACAAGGAGAGTCTGAGTTACTTAACGAGCATAGTGGTCCTACCAGCAAACGGGTGCAGAACAGTATTCTCACATATAAGTACTCAAAAATCTTGGACCATCAATTTAAAGCACAATTTACTAATAAAATGCACAAATTATACAATGGAACTTCAATAGGACCATGACAGAGAGTTTTTTCATCATTCATTTAAAATCAGCATATTCCCACCAGCTATGAGTGCCAAAGGACAGTGGGTTAATTGTTGATTCCTGGTGTTTGTTTTGAATTGCTTTACTGTTCCTGCGTCTAAAATACCTTTATTAAAGTTAGAACTGTTCTGAAATTTGGCAATATTATTTTCCAACATATCCCATGATACTGTACTTTATTTGTCTTTAATAACTGTCACAGTGAGTTCCCAGTACATTCAGCTGGCCCTGCATTAGTATCAGTGTCCTTGGAAAGTGACCTCTGTCTTCTTAATCTGATTCTCTTATCTTTCTGTCATCTTTAACACAGGGAGCCTTATCAATTATGTAGTAAGGCTTTATAGACATAGATTAATTCAAAAGGAGATAAGGACAGTAAAAAAAAAATGCATTTTCATATGACATTGTGGGGCCATTAACTCTCTTTACTACAATCTACAACATCCACCAAACGACCCAAACCACATGTAAAGATAGCAGTTATACTGCTTTATTCTACAGCTATAGGGTGGGGGTGGTTTATTAGTCTCCTCCCTTGGTGTGCCTGAGTACTTCTGTAGTTTTTAGTCTGCCTTTGGTCAGTACATTTCCAGTGGCACAATAAGTATCGATCTACAAAGAGAAATACTAGGGTATGTTGAACATTTGTTGGTTTAGATTAAAACAAAAATTAGGACAAGAAGCTAGCTTGTGTATCTAATAGATAGAGCTTTGTGAGAATGTCTTTGTGCTTCAAAGACAGGGTTCATCCTCTGATCAAAGCCGATAACAGCTTGGTCGAAAATAAAGTTTTTTTTTTTTTTGCCTCCTTTTCCTTTATGTTCGGAAGTATAATACACTTCCTTATCTGTAGCATCGGAATTTCTCAGCTATCAAGAAAACCTTTTGGTCAGCCTTTCTACTTGTAAGATGACTGTATTCGGGGAAAGATCAAACTTCAGATGAAAAGGTTTACACTCCACGTCCCTGTCCCTTTTTTGCCTATGCAAAAACCAGAGAAAAAGTCTTAAATGTCATCTAGGCTGTGTATGCATCCCAACACTGACCCTTTCATGGCTCATCATTGTTTACTCTCACCGCTTTCTCTTCCTGTCCTCCTTTTGCAGCCCTTGCTCCTTTCATGAAACCACATCTCATTCAAAAGAATGGAGCAATATGACCATTGTTGTTGGAGGTCTGTAAACAGTGGGCAGATATATGGTACATATATGTAAACGGTGGGCAGATACATGGTACAAATTACAGAAGGTAGCTCAATTTAAATCAGTACTCAATGCCAACCACTCCATCTATGCCTGACTGAGAAATCTAATCTCTGATGCCTGTCCATGGACTCCATCCTTCCCCATCTACAGGAACAGACAATGTGAGGTTACTGAATTTTATACATGATTAACCCTTTCAGAACAGTACCGGATACTTGAGTTATGACACAGTTATGACCAATTTGTGTCAAAATACTTCCCGACTTTTATGCTGTGGGTATTTTTATGTTTTATGCTTCCATAACAATTTGTTTTGTTGAACGGCAAACATAAACATATAATTATTGAAAAGAGTGCTCCACTCACACACAATTTTCTTCCTATCCTTGCAGATCTAATCCTTTTTCACACTTAAGCAGCTATTTCTGGGGCAGATCTCTGCAGCACCTCTTATAGACACTTTGGAATTCTTAAATACTGTTGGGCTCTTTTTTTTTTTTTTTTTTTTTTTTTTACATTAATCCGGTCATAGCATTTCTGAATCATGTGATTCGGTTCTATATCATCCACCCGTGCTGTAGCATTTAAGTATTGTCAAAGAGGATGTCATAGTACCCTGCAGAAGCACTCATTTGAATGGATAAGTGAATAATGAATATGCTCTAAAGCAATTAGGCAGTCTGGACATCTTGTTCTTATGTGTTATAATGAGAGGCAATAGAGCTAAAAGCATGCTTTACAGCTTCCGGCAAATTAGTATCATTGTGAAAGCCTGACATCTGAAGAAGGAAAATACAGACCCACCTTGCCAAAAGAACTGGCAGCCATTGTGAATATCGGAGGAGTCAAAGAGAAAACTATGAACCAACTAACGACATTATTAAGTCATATTTTCACCATGGCAAATCATGATTAAAAGAAACTTCAGGATACTTAATGTTCATATGTCTTTCAGATACAAGTTCATGACCACGGAAACATAATGATGTAGAAATACACCCCCAATAGCAAGCAGGGAGAATATTTCCTTGGATTACATCCTGGCTTCTTCCCATGACAGGATGGTGATGAGAAACCACTAGCCAGCCCCCAAATGAGAAAATGCATTGATACCACATTGAAGTAAATGTGTGATTTATAGTGTCTAAAGTATCTGTGGATATTCAGTGTAGTGTGCAAGGGTAAAACTGTGGTTAAGAGGGACAAACTCTGGGGCTATTAAGTATATGAGGGGGAAATGGTCTTTGCCTCTTTGCTGTCTGGAACAAGGCTAAATATGTTTAGGCCTGTGGCTTTTAAAGCCTTGCTGTGAGAAGCAGGGAAATGTTGTTTTGTCCCCCTCACACATTGATGTTCACCATTGTGACGCTCGTCTCCTGTAGCTGCCACAAGGGAGGTCGCTGAATATCATAAATCCTCTGTGCTTTTCAATGTCACCCGGTAATTAACAGTCTCCACCCGTTGTAAATCAAGCCAAAAATACTGTCTGGAGCCGGTGGGGTAATATACAGTGCGTGGCTGCAATACGATCAACTCTGTTACAAAAGGTAGGCATCATCCCTGGTGATCTGATGAAATACTCTATGCTAAATGAAGTTGTTATGATGAACTGTGTTACAGGGAATCTACAGTATGTCATCCTCATGACATGCTCTGACACATGTGGGACCCAAGAGCTTAAGGCTACATGATATCACCATGCACCAATGAACAGCTGTCTGCATGCATATAATTACCATGATCCCTTTATGCAAAGCTATAAATATGAGGTAGAGCACCAATGCGTTTTACAGTACTTTTCTAATGGGACATTAGGTTCTCCTAAGGAAAAAAATGGAATATATCTTGATTGAAAATAAAGGTCACTTGTCAGCTCCTGTAAGATCAAGGCAAGATTTAGGAGTCAAGTTAGAAAACGGTTAATAATGGCCTCTTATGGACATTGGTCTTATTTGAATGTAAAGTCCATACATCTGACAGAATACAGTATAGCAGTATGACTTTCTGAAATTACAGATAAGGACTACTTGGCATCTTTGATGGCATGACAGCTTACCACAAAGAGACACAAGAGATTCACATGCCTCCTTACAGTAAATACTTTTGATAGTATTCATAGCATCACTAGTGGTAGTAGTGGTACACTGTCTCAGAGTGTCTTACACTGCTTCAGAGTGAGGTCATTGTCTCAATTGTATGTGCTGCGGTCTGTGTCACATTAACTTGACTATCCCTGTCTCCCACTGTGACACCATGCGTTGCTCTCAGGCTGGGGTTGGATCATGCTTAAACACATGCTTCTCTCTCTCCCCGGGGTATGGAAATGCAACTGGATGGAAAACAAGAGCCTTTTCCCACATCACATTGTCCTCCCTGCCATTCAGAGTGGAGACTCCTGCTTTCCTGGAGATGGGTTGAAAACATTATAGATTTTAGCACATAGTCAAGATCTCACACAACAATGTTTGATGAGAACAATAAATCTGTGCCACAGTAGTAAACACTGGTAGGGAGAGAGGCATTGTGTACATGCTGGGGGACACATTGCTTTTACAATTTCAATTTTCAGCAGCATCGGGGAAGCGCATTACGTGCATTCCTAAACGTGTAAACATTGGCATCACTGATGCCAGACTTGTATTTTACCTTTTTTGCCATAAGGGCTGTTTTTTAATGGCACCACTTAAAAATAATATCATACTCGTGTTTCACATTGCATTTCTACATGCGTTTTCAGAAAGGGTGATGTACACTTTTAAAAATTATAGGTTGTTTGGATGATCCAGCTGCTAGGTTACAGGCATTGGGTCACTTAGTTGGGTTGTTTTCTTTAAAAAGAGCAAGGTTAGGTTGTTGATGCTGGGTTATTGAGATATGACCCAGCGGGTCAGATCAGAAGACTGGAGGTGTGGCTTAGTAGGGGCGTGTGGCTTTCAGATAGTTATTTTTGGCCACCAATGAGTGTAAATGTCATGCAGGTTAATCTGTTCTGCTGTATTTTAATCACATGTTAAGGTTGAAGACTGACACTTTTGCAGCTTTAATGAGCCTTACATAAGTGTATGAGTTCCTCAAGAGCCTATGCACATCCCTATGTTGGGATAGTTACCACACAATAACGTAAATAATAATGTTATTAATATTATAAATATTCTAGGAAAATCAACACAGTTTGTAGTGTACAAACTTGACATGATGAACAGGAATGATATTTACTCTCATGGGTGGCCAAAAATAACTATATGAAAGCCACGCCCCTAATAGGACACGACTCTGGATTACATTAAAAAAGACCCAGCTGCGGTCAACCCAGCATGAAAGTGAATAAAAACTCAACTGATTTTTAAATTAACCCATGTTTGGGTAACATGTTGGGTTATTTATGCAACCCAACTGGCTGGATCAAAATAACCCAGCGTGTGTTCTGTCCAATAATAACCCAGCGTGTGTTCTGTCCAATAATAACCCAGCGCTGGATTACCAAATAACCTAAATTGGGTGTTTTTTAACACAGCATATTTTGGGGTGTATAGCACTCGTATCTATTTTCAATTGATTCATTTTTATGTACTTGTTTGATCATCACTCATGTTTTTCCAAAACTTTTGTTCACGACTCCTTGAGATCAATTCTAATAAAGGAATATTCGATACAAAAGACACATCCAAGCAAAAATGTCATTATTTGATACCTCAACATTATAGGATATTTGGCATAGGTGTATGTACAAAACCATTCAAGGACGGTTCATTCTCTCTCTCTCTCTCTCTCTCTCTCTCTCTCTCTCTCTCTCTCTCTCTCTCTCTCTCTCTCTCTCTCTCTCTCTCTCATGTAAAAATAACCATGGTCAGGGCAATCTATTATGGGGCATTTGTGAAAAAACACATACATTATTTATTCCCCTTCTTTTTCCATTGTGCGCTGGGGCACCCATACTTAAGGCTGTTTCTTTAATGTGTATCATAACTATTGTACTGTTTTCATAAGGCCATATAACTGTAGATATCATACTTTATTGTTCCATAATTATACAGCACACCCCCAGTAGCGTAAAATAAATAGCTGTGCATGCTACGAATCTGCAATCCACACCGCATACAGTATCTCAACCTGAAATAATAAGCTAATAGGCTTTGTTGTGTGGTCATGTCTCGATGTCACATATCTAAGCTCTTCTTTCTCTCTTCACAAAATAACAATGTGCCAGATCATAAAACAGGTCATTAATTTGGGTGCTATTGCATGTATATAATTGTGTGCTGAGGTACTATTCCCACCGCTACTAACATAAAAAAAAAATCCACTCAAGGTTGTTAGTTACCCCTGAGCAGTTTTATTTGTACAAAGTTTCTCAAGTGAAAACAAAACTGGAAAAACACTAATGGCTATTAATTGTATTAAACAGAGAGGCCATTAGGTGGATGGCTGGGCATTAGGGAACAAACCTTTCTGGAGGGAACATGCCGTGAAGGGGGTAAATCTACCTCCACTTACTGCTCCCCCCTGGCCTGTGCACATGAGCATGACATTAACTTGAGGGCAATGAGGGCGATGTGCCCAGCTATACTCTTACTTCAGTATAAAGATAATGAAAAGAAATATAGATAGATAAAGTGCAGGGAAAGAGTTCATAGTTTGCATAATGGTCATGGTCAGTCAGCTCAGAGTCATGGTCCATAATAGTTAAGTATGATAACAGTTGAATGAATTGTAGTGGGTTGAGGTTAATGTGGGTAGTGGGGATTTGGGTAGGGATTAAATCAAATCAAATCAAAGTTTATTGGTCACGTGCGCCGAATTCAACAGGTGGAGACCTTACAGTGAAATGCTTACTTACAAGCCATCTGCATAGATGATAAACAGAGTAGCAGCAGTGTGAAGAAGAGGGGTGTGAAGAAGAGGGGTTTTGGGGGGGGTGTAGCAATTTGATTAGCTGTTCAGGAGTCTTGGGGGTAAAAGCTGTTGAGAAGCCTTTTGGACCTAGACTTGGCGCTCCGATACCGCTTGCCATGCAAAAATTAGCGCCGGTATAATATAATTTGGATGAATATGTTCTGAAGAATGAGATCATATACTGTTAGGCTTATTTCGCTGTTCATTCACACAGCTCATTGTAAACATTAGAATAGACACAGCATGAATGTGAGATACTTCAGCAATGTCCCTAGGCTGGGGGCATAACCCTGCTTTTACATCTGTTTCTGGTCTGTCATATTCTAGGCCTGCATCTTTTATTTATACTCAGGTTTTTTGTGTTTGTTTGAGGGGGAGGAAAGAGAGAGGGGCGTTCCGTGTGGTTACCGAGCAGGGCCACTCCAGTACGGTCTCTGATCCCTGCACTAACATGCTGCTCAGCCTCAGAGCAGAGAAGAGCAGGACACAGCCTGAGAGGAGAGACATGGCGGAAATGAAGTGGAAAAACGATCCTGGGCCATCCTCCAACGCCACCATTCCTCTGAAACTAGACCTCCAGGGAATCGGCGACATCTCTACCAAAACATGTACGCCTACGTGCAGCAAATCCCTCCAGGACTGCAGGCTACCAGGAACTGTTGGAATTGGAATACTGAGGCTGAAGACAATTAAACTATTTACATGCATTATTTATGCCCAGTTTAGCAGGCAGACCAAACCTAATCAGTGAGCAGTAACAACCTATGGTAAAATAGGGAGTCCTGCCATAACGATGCAATAACCTTTTTAGATATTTTCATTACCTTGTGAAGTAACATACTGCATGATTGAGGTACCAGGGATTGAAGGTAGTTATCTGTGTAGTTCTGGATGCTGAGACAACAGATCAAATTGAATATTTATATGAATAAAGGAGAGGGGTGTATTTCAAAATTGCCTGATCCAATTAAACATGTTATTATATTTTTCTTATTCCAGTTTTGGGCTTGGTGAGGAAGGATGGGGTACAGTATGTAACCTACACCCTGTCTAAAAAAAGAAAAAAAAAACTAAAAAATATATCTCACCATGACAGTAACAACAGATTAAACAATACAATTAAACAATAAACTTTGTTGAAAACAAAGATGATTTGCAATTCCGAGCTCATATACTGATGCACCATACTAGAGATTTAGGCAGAGAAAGCCAGGGAATATAGTGAGTTTATTGCACTTGAAGCGCTGAGATTCAATTAGAGTAGAAAAGCCTCCACAGATAAGCGTCTCATCTGCTCAGACTGACACAGTAGAGCATGCCCACAGAATACATCACAGCTAGCTACAGTACACTCTCACAATTACAGCTAAACACCATGTCTGTCAGACAAGTGGAGGTATACACTACCTGATTCACTGATTTGCACAGAATGTTGACTCTGTTGATTGTGGATGTACATTTTCAATTGCTTCATCACTTTTAAGTAGCTGAGCTTCAATCAGATGGCATACACAGAATACAAATCCACAAACCTGCTTTACAAAAATATAAAAACACAGTTTTTTTTATTTAACTTTTATTTAACTAGGCAAGTCAGTTAAGAACAAATTCTTATTTACAATGACGAACTACACCGGCCAAGCTCGGACGATGCTGGGCCAATTGTGCGCCGCCCCTATGGGACTCCCAATCAAGGCCGGTTGAGGCCGGTTGTGATATAGTAGGCTACTAGGCTACTATGATGAAGCCTGAAATTCACTGTTGTGTTACTAGCTGTGCTCATCTGGCACAAGATGTTGTCCTTTTGGTTTGTTTACCCTGATAATGAACATAATGGTGTGGCACAATGGTGCAAACTTGTTCTGGTCAGTCAGGAACATTTCAGTCCGTCTGTATGAGCTCTCGTCCTTTAAAACATAAAAGAGGGATTACTCATTGTTTTCCTATGGTCAACAAAAGGAAAAAACAACTATCGAATCCACTTCTGTTGTCATGCTTATCAGTAAAATGGCATACATTCAGATATTGTTTCAAATAATTAGGGTTTCAAATGGAACTTTGCGGGAAAAAAGCATACTTTTAAACCCATCTGGCTAACACATAGCTACACATTTTTTTAGAATATCTTCATGAAATTACTGGGGTAACTTTTCCATTGCCTGTGAATAAAATAGCATTATGTAAGATTCTGTTTTAATAGCCTGCTCTTTTCATCTCCTTATATCAGACAATGTAACTTCAAAGTGTTCTGTGGGAGTTGAGGTTTCTATGTTCTGCCCCTAATGAAAATATAATGTCCTTATGTTCTTCAGTCACCCCTTTCACAAATACATAGATTCAATCTTCTCAAGATTGTAGGTATGGGCTGTGTGTCTGGTTGTTTATCCTATAGAAATAGTTGTCTGGGCCTGATCTTGCAGCCATAGTGATTGTATTTGACTTCATCCTAACTCATACACAGGGAGAGGGAAAGGAAGGCAAGAGCATTGTTGAGCATGGAAAATACAGAAGGTAAAAAATGTATAAATACAATGAAATACTTGCACTTGTCTTTTCCTACTAGCACTAACTTTGCTGATAGCTACTTTATTGAGGGAAAATGTACTTACAAGGACTGAGATATGTGGTTGTCTCACCTAGCTATCTTAAGATGAATGCTCTAATTGTAAGTTACTCTGGATAAGAGCATCTGCTAAATGACTAAAATGTCAATGTAAATATTAGTTTGTATATTAATACAGATTTTTTTAACAGAAGAGAGAAAATATGTGCTTGTTCAGCATGTGAACCTGTAAACCTCTCACTGCTGTTTCAGGACCAACCAGACAAAAACACAGGGGCAGAAAATCCAGCGATACTGGCTGGCTATATAAGTACCTTGAGGCAACCAAACTCATGGGGAGAGACCTATCGACGTGGAATATAGATGTGTGTGTGTCGGTTGGGGTATCAAAATAATTGTCTGCCAAGCTTGAGATTAAAGAAAGACCCCACAAAAGTGGCATCAAGTAAATTGAATTATATGAAATGTATGTGTTTTACACATAACCAGGTGCATATGATAGAATAGAGCTTTGATAAGCTGGCTTGATTCAATTGTAGCTTAGCTTTCCTCATAAATGTTGATCACAAAAAAACATTTCCCTGATACTACGATGCCACACATTTGATATCATAACACAACATGCTCATCCTTCATTTTGAATGAGCAGCATGTCTAATGTAGTTATTATTCTCTTGATTTGTGTGTTAAGTAGATTTTTTACATGAGCATTTATTTATTTTTCTTTGCGGAAACAGAACATCACTACACTGCAGGATGGAATGTGAAATGTGAAAACAAGTTTCAATTACAGGGAGGTGACTTTCGTGGAGAATGATTCAAAACTCTGTTTTCTAATTAGCACGTTTTTTGTTTTTAAATAATGTCTTGCCATTCTTCAGTGTTGCCAAATAAGATAGAATGCTGATTTATGCCTCTGTGCACCATGGCATTATGTCCCTATTCATTTCAATTGAATAACCAGTGATGTCATTACTTTCCCTAGATTTACATTTTATTTCCTGGTGTTTGTTAATTTACATTACAATAGCCTAATTCCAATGGAATTACGCACAGACTCCAGTTTTTCACATCAAAATGTTACCCAACAGAAAGCATTTATTTCAAAGTTTAAAAAAACATACAACTCTATGCACAAGGACTCATTTTAAACATTTCCACAGAACATTTTACAAAAACTAATTTACTGGAAGAACTGTGTAGATGCAAAGTTCGTAACTGAATTTCAGTAAAATCTCCCATTTTTTTGTGACCATGTTTTCCAAAAACTGTTAAATATCTGCTCCGAATTAAGATTCAAAGATGTCTGCAGAAAGAATGGGGTGTCAGCGATGACATGACACCTTGAGTTTGGTTATTGAACTACATTAAGTGTAGTGAATTTTCATCCATTAATACAATTACGGTAAGGGAATTACATCATGGGTCACTGATCTGTACTGTACAGAAATGCATTATTATGGTTCTGAATATCATTCTGTTCATGGTGTTGTATCCTGAATAGGTACACAAAGGTAGAAATACCTCCCTTGCATTCTATACACTATTATTCTAATGACCTCCGCCCCTAAACGAGACCACATTTGGTTGTTCCGGGCAAGGCCAAATCTGAACCAATCATGGACGTCTATGTTTCACAAGATTGGACATCACAGTACAGCACATTAGAGCACAGTAGAGTACAGTACAGTACCGCATAGCACAGCACAATATAGTAGAGTTCAGTAAAGTACAGTGCAGTAGATATGTTCGGCACAGTACAATACAGTAGCGTACAGTGCAATACAGTAGCACATTATACTTTACTCTAGTTTGTTCTACTGTACTGTACTGTACTGAAGTCTACTGTACTGTACTGTACTGAACTCTACTGTACTGTACTGTACTGTACTGTACTGTACTGAACTCTACTGTACTGTACTGAACTGTACTGAACTCTACTGTACTGTACTGTACTGAACTCAACTGTACTGTACTGAACTCTACTGTACTGTACTGTACTGAACTGTACTGAACTCTACTTTACTGTACTGTACTGTACTGAGCTCTACTTTACTGTACTGTACTGTACTGTACTGAACTCTACTTTACTGTACTGTAGAATAGTTATTCTTTACTTTACTGTTCTGTACTGTCCTCTACTGTTCTGTACTGTCCTCTACTGTTCTGTACAGTCCTCTGCTGTTCTGTACCGTCCTCTACTGTTCTGTACTGTCCTCTACTGTTCTGTACAGTCCTCTACTGTTCTGTACAGTCCTCTACTGTTCTGTACAGTCCTTTACTGTTCTGTACTGTTCTCTACTGTTCTCTACTGTTCTGTACTGTCCTCTACTGTGCTCTACTGTACTGTCCTCTACTGTGCTCTACTGTTCTGTACTGTCCTCTACTGTGCTCTACTGTTCTGTCCTCTACTGTATTTGATACATCAGAAAAGCAGAAACCTTTGTTTGCAATTACAGAGATCATACATTTCCTGTAGTTCTTGACCAGGTTTGCACACACTGCAGCAGGGATTTTGGCCCACTCCTCCATACAGACCTTCTCCAGATCCTTCAGGTTTCGGGGCTGTCGCTGGGCAATATGGACTTTCAGCTCCCTCCAAAGATTTTCTATTGGGTTCAGGTCTGGAGACTGGCTAGGCCACTCCAGGACCTTGAGATGCTTCTTACGGAGCAACTCCTTAGTTGCCCTGGCTGTGTGTTTCGTGTCGTTGTCATGCTGGAAGACCCAGCCACGACCCATCTTCAATGCTCTTACTGAGGGAAGGAGGTTGTTGGCCAAGATCTCGCGATACATGGCCCCATCCATCCTCCCCTCAATACGGTGCAGTCGTCCTGTCCCCTTTGCAGAAAAGCATCCCCAAAGAATGATGTTTCCACCTCCATGCTTCACGGTTGGGATGGTGTTCTTGGGGTTGTACTCATCCTTCTTCTTCCTCCAAACACGGCGAGTGGAGTTTTGACCAAAAAGCTCTATTTTTGTCTCATCAGACCACATGACCTTCTCCCATTCCTCCTCTGGATCATCCAGATGGTCATTGGCAAACTTCAGACGGTCCTGGACATGCGCTGGCTTGAGCAGGGGGACCTTGCGTGCGCTGCAGGATTTTAATCCATGACGGCGTAGTGTGTTACTAATGGTTTTCTTTGAGACTGTGGTCCCAGCTCTCTTCAGGTCATTGACCAGGTTCTGCCGTGTAGTTCTGGGCTGATCCCTCACCTTCCTCATGATCATTGATGCCCCATGAGGTGAGATCTTGCATGGTGCCCCAGACCGAGGGAGATTGACCGTCATCTTGAACTTCTTCCATTTTCTAATAATTGCGCCAACAGTTGTTGCCTTCTCACCAAGCTGCTTGCCTATTGTCCTGTAGCCCATCCCAGCCTTGTGCAGGTCTACAATTTTATCCCTGATGTCCTTACACAGCTCTCTGGTCTTGGCCATTGTGGAGAGGTTGGAGTCTGTTTGATTGAGTGTGTGGACAGATGTCTTTTATACAGGTAACGAGTTCAAACAGGTGCAGTTAATACAGGTAATGAGTGGAGAACAGGAGGGCTTCTTAAAGAAAAACTAACAGGTCTGTGAGAGCCGGATATCTTACTGGTTGGTAGGTGATCAAATACTTATGTCATGCAATAAAATGCAAATGAATTATAAAAAAATCATACAATGTGATTTTCTGGATTTTTGTTTTAGATTCCGTCTCTCACAGTTGAAGAGTACCTATGATAAAAATTACAGACCTCTACATGCTTTGTAAGTAGGAAAACCTGCAAAATCGGCAGTGTATCAAATACTTGTTCTCCCCACTGTATATTCAGTCATGTGAAAAAGTAAGTACACCCCCTGGAAAGTTCTCTTTTTTTTATAAAAAATGATGGATATCCACTTCAACACTATTGACAGATAAAGGTTACCCAATTTAACAAATCACACAAAACAAAAAAACGTTGAAAATGTTATGCAATTAAAATAATCAAAAATGCCTTTTCTTTATGGGGAAAAAGTACACCCCTACCTTTACCATCACATAAAATGTCTCAAATTATAATTAGGTGTAGCAAAACAAGTGCAAATGATTAGAAAACATTAGAGAGAAACTTCCAGCCTTCCATAAAGATAAGGAAATTGGTCTGGTTTGGTCTTAACCATCTGGGTGTGTGGTAACACATAATTCAAAGATCAAAAGACCTACCCGATGCCCTCAGAAGAAAGATTATTGATGCCCATGAGTCTGGGAGGGGTTACAAATCCATTTCCAAGCAATTCTAAGTACATCATTCCATTTCCAAGCAATTGAAGTACATCATTCCATTGTCCAACGAAAATTCCAGACCACTGGCAAACTACCTAGTACAGGTCATCCCACCAAAGTCAGCCTAAGAGCTGACTGAAAGATGCTCATAGAAGTCTCTAAGAACCCCCAGGGTAACATCAAGGGATCTACAGGCCTCTCTTACCACAATCAATGTCAAAGTGCATGGGTACACTGTCAGAAAGAGACTGCACAAACTTGGCCTACATGGGAGGTCAGGAAGGAAGAAGCCTCAAAAAAGAATATCAAGATACAACTAACTTTAACCAGGTGTTTTCTGGCAAAAGTCAGTTGTCTGCTAAAATACAGTACCAGTCAAAAGTTTGGCCACACGTACTCATTCAAAGGTTTTTCTTTTGTTTGATTATTTTCTACGTTGCAGACATCAAAACTATGTAATAACACATGGAATCATGTAGTAACCAAAAAAGTGTTAAACAAATCAAAATATATTTTAGATTTTAGATTCTTAGTAGCCACCCTTTGCCTTGATGACAATTGTATTTGTCACATGCCCCGAATACAACAGTTGTAGACCTTACAGTGAAATGCTTACTTACAAGCCATTAACCAACAATACAACAGTTGTAGACCTTACAGTGAAATGCTTACTTACAAGCCATTAACCAACAATGCCGTTTTAAGGAAAATAAGTGTTAAGTAAAAAATTGAAATATAAATAAATATAAATAAAAATAACAAATAATTAAAGAACAGCAGTAAAATATACTATACAGGGGTACCGGTACAGAGTCAATGTGCAGGGGCACCGGTTAGTCGGGGTAATTGAGGTAACATGTACATGTAGGTAGAGTTAAAGTGACTATGCATAGATAATAAACAGAGAGTAGCAGCAGCGTAAAAGAGGGGGTGGGAGGGGGGGTTCTCTCTGCTACCGCACGTCAAGCGGTACTGGAGCGCCAAGTCTAGGTCCAATCGGCATCTTAACAGCTTCTACCCCCAAGCCATAAGACTCCTGAACAGATAATCAAATGTCTACCCGGACTATTTCCATTGGCACCCCTCTTTTACGCTGCTGCTACTCTCTGTTTATTATCTATTCATAGTCAGATCCTTGAGACATGGGGCAGCGGGTAGCCTAGTGGTTAGGGCGTTGGGCCAGTAACCGAAAGGTTGCTGGATCGAATCCCTGAGCTGAGAAGGTAAAAATCCATCGTTCTGCCCCTGAACAAGGCAGTTAACCCACTGTTCACCAGTAGGCTGTTCTAAACTGACTTGCCTAGTTAAAGGTTAAATGAATAAAACATGGAGTGCATTATCATGCTGAAACATGAGGTGATGACGGCCGCTGGAGAAGTGTGCTTTTCACAGATGAACCCTGGTTTCAACTGTACTGGGCAGATGGCAAACAGACTGTATGGCATCGCTTAAGTCAACATTGTGAACAAAGTGCCCCATGGTGGCAGTGGGGTTATGGTATGGGCAGGCATAAGTTACAGACAATGAACACAGTTGCATTTTATCAATGGCAACTTCAATGCACAAAAATATTGTCATATTGACATGCCATTCATCCACCGTCATCAACTCATGTTTCAGCATGATAATGCACTAACCCATGTTTTGTTTTTATTTATTTTTTTATTATTATTTTTTATTTCAGCTCATGAAACATGGGACCAACACTTTGCATGTTGACATGCTTCTGTGACTTCACATGTTGTTGCTCATGGGTCCTTTCACTGTACATGGAAATGCTCATGCTGACAAACACCTACAGTTTATTTACCCCAACTGGTGAAATGCATGCTAACTTTCATTAATGGAGTGACGTTGTTCACTTCAGCCACAAAATGTCATACATTTTAAAGGCTACCCTTTTCCAACAACAGCAAAATCCACTTTCTATTCAAATGGATTAAACAGATAGTGTAATTCTCAGAGAAAGAAAGGGAAAAAGGCTTGTTGAACACTGAGCACAGATCATTTGCTTTCCAAATACACCAAGATTTCCAAGCCAAGTAAGTTCGCATAGAGAGGTCACCACTGCCGCAGGACCTGAATTCAAATGAGACGGTTACATTGTGTTCATTTCAGCATACAGTTACCTGCTGGATGAAGGGCAGATCTACAGTAGATATATAACCAATGATGGGTTTTCACTGACACATTCTGTGGTAATTAGTTTTGAACTGAGAGCAATATAGCAGTTGACTTGTAGAGGTGCATGTTGATACCAGTGAGAGGGGAAAGGTCTGACACTAGCTTGTTTGTTGTTTGATAAATCAGGCTTGTTGCTGGTAGACCATGAACTGAAAGCCTGCACTGATCAACAAGAGGAAAAGCGAAGCATGTGTCTGAAACTGTTGTAAATTGAGACTTTAAAGATCCAATGCAGCCGTTATCATATAGTTTCTAGGTAACATATCATATCATTGTTTGGTTTGGAGCTTGCAAGAAATGCATTTCTCTGTACTTGTGCACGTGACATTAAAACTTGAAACGTAACAATTAAGTACCTTTTTAATTAAAAGTGTCAAAAATGAACAAAAATAGCTTCTTAGCAAAGAGCAATTTCTCAAGCAAGAATTTTGCTAGGACTGTCTGGGAGTGGTCTGAGTGGGGAGGAGAAAACTGAAAACTAGCTGTTATTGGCAGAGAGGTTTGGAACTCTCTTTCTTATTGGTCTATTAACTCGTTTTCCGCCTGGTGATGTCACCATGCAGGCCAAAACCCCATCTCACCAAAACAGGCTGCAATTTCAGGCGGTCATTTCAAACAGCTCTTACACTAAAAGGGCATTATCAAAATGTTCATAATTTTACAGTATTATTCCAACCTCATAGTGTGGAAATATACAGTGAGGTCCAAAGGTATTGGAACAGTGACACGTTTTTGTTGTTTTGGCTCTATACTTCAGCACTTTGGTATGATATTTGTGCATCTGTAACTTTCTCACTAATCATTGTTCAAGATTCATTCAGGATCGGCACAATACATTATTTACCATTAATTTATATTGCGCACAAAATAATCTGAAACACAACCAAAACAAACAGCAAATGCATCCAACAAGTATGTAGTGTCACAAGCTTGATGTAATCATTGCACTCTAGGAATATGGGACCAAATACTAAACTTTTGGCTGCTTTAATACACATAAGTTAATTTGTCCCAATACTTTTGGTCCCCTTAAATGGGGGGACTATGTACAAAAATTTAATTTCTAAACGGTTGAAAATACCCTCAAATTAAAGCTGACAGTCTGCACTTAAACTTCATATTCTTTGTGTCATTTCAAATACAAAGTGCTGGAGTACAGAGTCAAAACTAAAAAAGTGTCACTGTCCCAATACGTTTGGAGCACGCTTTATATAAAAAATCAGGACAATCATGCTTTTGACTGCACTGGGCCTTTAAAAAATTATTGATTTATCGATCACACTGTACAGTATTGTGCTTATGGACTCACTGCCAACAAGCCTCAAGCAGTTGTTTGCGCACAACAAAATATGCAGCCACGGTGTTTGATCCTAGTTGACTGGCAGGTAGGATGATGGAGGGGCTGGGGAAGGGCATTGCTTGATCTACTTTCAGGCAGATGATAGAAATGCAATAGAATGGAAAGATTCCTTTGCATATCTGATGTAGCACAATGTAGAAATGGCATATATCAACCACTGTTTGTACTGTAGGTTTTACCTTGTTGAAGGTAAGCCCATGACATTTCGTGTTACTGTTTTGACATAATGGTATGGTGTGCACCAAGCCTCAGACAAGTATCAATACATTTGTTTGTAGAGAATGTCTGCTAGGATTGATTCCAATCAATCAGTCTTTTTGAATCTTTTCAGTGTGGAACAACGAAACACTGCTCGCTTGTCTCCAATTTGCATTTTGATCATACATTATGTGCCTTTTTCAGGATGTTGCACTGGGACTTGTTGCAAAAAACTGTAGGCGAAATACAAAACTGCTCTCTGCCTCCCTCTCTCTTTGCCTCCATCTCTGCCTTTCTCTCTGCCACCCTCTCTTTGTGCCTCTCTCTCTCTCTCCCTCTCCCTCTCTCTCTCTCCTTCTCTAAACTCATTGTTCTCAAAGTCTTCCCATTAGGGCTCCCTGAAGCAGATACACAGTTTTGGCTACCAAGAAAACATTGTCAATTTCTTACTCATCCACATATATATATTCAAGAAGGTTCATCAAGTATTTATCAGAACAATGTCTTCCTTTCTCTCTCCCTTCCTTTTGAGAACCGTTTGTACAGCTACTAGCTCAGTATCAGCTCAATATACAGCTCTCATCGATCCAGGCATTTAAAATCCAACATCAAAAATATGCTTTGGATCTTGTAAGCACAACCACAGCAACGTGTACTAGGAATATATTGGTCATAAAAGACATTTGATATTTAATAAGAAGAAACCAGGAGGTTTATGAAAGACAGCATCACTCAAAGGAATTGGCTAACTGTCAGAAATGACACAGTCTAAGTATGTAGTACTCCCAATGCCATCTACTGTAGCTGATTTTGGCAAAACCAAACCCAAAAACCTCAACAACACAGGCCTAAACATGACAGTGACATGACGGTATAGCCCTCTCTAGAGGCAACAGCAGGTATTCAGTTGTTCCAAATGAGGATTCTCCATGGAATAATTTATAACAAGGCAAATGTTAGAATACCTGCTGTTACATTAATAAAACAGTATTATTTTTGTGAATTGTCTGCTCAATATTTCACTACTATAATGAGGTTATCCATCAAGAAATGTTGAAAGAAGACTGCTCACATGAGAATTCTTCTACAAAAAAAAACATGGCCTCAGCAGCTGCATATGTTAACACATACTTTTCTTTTCTAGGGAAAACAACATCTGATAATGAATCAGTATTTTATAAGTGTGTTCCAGTGGTAAAGAATTACATAACCGCACATATCCCACAATATCCCTGCCTGTTATTGTCTCATGGTCATTTTCTGCATAACAATAGTTCTGACCTTCAATTTGACTCCTTTGGCTGCAGTAGAGGAGATGTCTGGTCACGCTTCAAACTAGAAAGGAGACATCTGAATTGGATAATTACAAGGTGCACTTTGCTTTTGCAAAGGAATCTAATTCCAATGGTGATGGGACAGCAGTAAAAATGTCACTCAGGATTCAGAGGATTCTTAACGTGATAATTTCTCACTTGAATAGGCATAGTGCAATGGCAAAGATGACTTTATGCATGCACACACACACACACACACACACACACACACACACACACACACACACACACACACAAAAACTACTGGTAGGTATCTTTGGAGGAATGAGTTTTATGAGATCCTTTTTGGTGACAAACCAATAGAAACCAGAGTTAATTAAAGAGAAGAATGACATTTCAGAGAAACATGAGTACAATGCACACATGAGTGTGTGTGTGTGTGTGTGTGTGTGTGTGTGTGTGTGTGTGTGTGTGTGTGTGTGTGTGTGTGTGTGTGTGTGTGTGTGTGTGTGTGTGTGTGTGTGTGTGTGTGTGTGTGTGTGTGTGTGTGTGTGAGTGAACTAGATGACTGCGAGAATCTTTTCCTCATGGCAGCTCATAATATTTTAGCACCTTGCTATAAGGTCAGTAATACAGAGATATATAACGGAAAGCCCTGGGCTTGGTCTCAGAACTCTGACTTACCGGTAGTTATTTTTGGAGGAATTAGTTTTATGAGATCCTTTTTGGTGGAAGACCAATAAAAAACCAGAGTTAATTAAAGAGTAGAATGACATTTTCAGAAAAAATTTGAATATAAGTACAATGTACACATGCATGTGTGTGTGTGTGTATGTGTGTGTGTGTGTATGAGGGATGATAAATTCCATAAATTAACCATTGAACATGTGAACGTGTGAACCTGTTTTTTTTAAAAAAAATTATTTGGTATTATTGTTATTTAAAAAAATTGTTGAAGGCTTGTATGTGTTAATTTTACCATTCAACCAAGTTTATTCATAACAATACAATGCGTGGAAGTCTGATTAATTCATTTCCAAACAGTTGCTTTAATGAAATTCACTCCACAATATAATAGCCACTGTACTAACAGGACCCCAGCACTGTTTACCATCTGTCAAGGTAGGGGCTATAATGCCTGTATGCAGTATAAACACAACACTTGAACCACATTATAACATTGTTCATTGGGTCTACATTAATTAGGATACATGTAAAAAAGTTATTGACCTGTCAATTATTTTATGTTAGGCTATTACATGAGCTATAAAGCGGGAACATATAACAACATTCAATCAGACTTGTGAGTTGAAACTTGTTTGAATCTTTCTCCTTCTTGGTATCTTCACATATTTAGACAGTTATTTTTGGAGGATTGAGTTTTATGAGCGCTGCTTTTTGGTGGCAGGCTAATAGAAACTAGAGTTAATTAAAGAGTGAAATAGCATTTTCAGAGAAACGTGAGCATAAGTACATTGAGTTGCAAGTGTGTTTTGTCTTGTGTGTGTGTGTGTGTGTGTGTGTGTGTGTGTGTGTGTGTGTGTGAGGGGTGATAAATGCCGAAAATGAACCGTTGAACGTGTGAATGTTTGTACGTGTGAACACGAGAATGTGTGAACTTGTATTTTCAATGTTTTTCTTATAATTTTTTTTTCTTTAAAGTGTGACTTGTATGCCAGAAATACCAGTTGACTTGTGTTTATGCTGATGATAGACACAAGGAAGCACATTAGATGCAGGACAACAGTATGTTGATGGCTGTAGATTCGGTATTTGTCTGTTAGCATGGAAAGAACTGTGAATTAGCAGGAAGCTAATGCAACCATTCAAATTAGGGCATGCTAGCTAACTCTTACAGCAATAACATCTCAGGATGCCCCCAATATCTAACAGGTACCGTACACATATATACATCAAGACATGTACATAGTAAACTCGTACATATTGTAAATATGAAAATAGAATACATTATTTTAGAACGTGACCTACCGCTTGCATGTCAATATCAGACTGGGAAGAATTGACGTTCGCGATATCCCCCTATCTGCAAGCCTAACCAATGGCATACCACCTTATTGATATGTAAATTCAACCAACCAATAGAAATACATAAACATTGAATACATATTTCTGCAGTGCCATGTGGAAACACAACCAACCCAGTTACACATGCATAATTGAAGCTTATACTTTTCCAACATATCTCCCTTATAATGTTATGCATCACTGATTTTATTCACTGTCATCATCCAGGCATTTGCAGAAAGTTAACGTAGTCCTATTTTATGAAAAACCCATTTAAGTTCTTAAATGAGTTATAATCCATTTAACACTGCCTGTGTAATCATTTGCATGTAATAATAATTTAATTTCTAATTCCAAATTAGCAACTGAAACATATCAGGATACTCTTTGGTTTGGCATTTGTTTCTCAACAAAACATGTTAGTTTAATAAATGGATACCAGTTGTATTAGCATTTTTTAAGCAAAATATTCCCAGTGAATAGAATACAAACAAAATGTATTCTACCGAGCTGGATGCCCATGACTCAGATGAACAAAGTCTCTCCAACCAAACCAATCAGTCGCACCGTCCTCTGAGACAGAAGATGTGCACCAAAGGACTGTGCCGTCTCCTTATCAGCGAGGGTCACCAAGCCTACCGATCACAAAGCTTTAAAGCAGAAGAGAACAGGGCTTAGATCTCCATGTGGGATGTGCACCTGCTCCTGGGAAGCTATTTCCTTTGAGACGGTCCCCATGGTCCCTCATTCATCAATGACAGCATGGGCTGAAACCACGGCCGCCTCGGCCACCGTGGCCTTAACAGGAACAGTCACGCCTTATAATTTCCTTGAGATGATCCCCAATGCTGGAATCCAAGGGCATTTATGTTGTTGGTTTGCTATGGCACATATCTCTCCCCAAGGCAGAGCTGGGAATGGTGTGGGCTAACTGCAGTGCAGCCCTTATTAACTAGCAGGTTTGAGGGCAGTGGACTCCAAGAGAAGGTGCATGTCTGTGTGCGCGTATGTCTGTGTGTGAGCATGTCTGTGTGTGTGTGCGTGTGTCTGTGTGTGTGTCTGTGTGTGCGTGTGTTTTTGTGTGTGTGTGTGTGTGTGTGTGTGTCTGTGTGTGTGTGTGTCTGTGTGTGTGTGTGTCTGTGTGTGTGTGTGTGCGTGTCTGTGTGTGTGTGCGTGTCTGTGCTCCCTCAGATTTGTTCTGTTTTTGTATTTTTCAGACATTAAATCAATTACTAAGCATATCTTTTAAGCCCACGTTTTATCATGATTATTTATAAAAAGATTTGTCAGTAAGTGGTTCCTTACAAGGTGCACCATGGACCAAATATATGCAGGCAGGACGCTGGATACTGTGCAGACAGTGTCATCTGTGGAGGAGGAGAGAGAGTGTCAAGTGACAAACACAGCATTTGATTTGATTTTAGATGCACTCGCAGGAGGTATGTTAGTAAATGAATGTGATCAAGCTATGTAGTCTATTGATTCCTTCTTGATGAATAAATACAATGAAAGTGTGTTGTTTCTCTGTAATTCTAGCCAGATAGGTTCCCAATCTCCCAACCTCATAACTCCGAAATGCTGTCCTTCTAGGCAGAGTTGCAAAGAAAAAAGCCATATCTCAGACTGGCCAATAAAGATTAAGATTAAGATGGGCAAAAGAACACAGACACTGGACAGAGGAGGATATGGCTTTTTCTTTGCAACTCTGCCTAGAAGGCCAGCATCCAGGAGTCACCTCTTCACTGTTGACATTGAGACTGGTGTTTTGCGGGTACTATTTAATGAAGCTACCAGTTGAGGACTTGCGAGGCGTACATTAGACACTCTAATGTACTTGTCCTCTTGCTCAGTTGTGCACCGGGGCCTCCCACTCCTCTTTCTATTCTGGTTAGAGCCAGTTTGCGCTGTTCTGAGAAGGGACTAGTACACAGCGTTCTACGAGATCTTCAGTTTCTTGGCAATTTCTCGCATGGAATAGCCTTAATTTCTCAGAACAAGGTTAGACTGACGAGTTTCAGAAGAAAGTTCTTTGTTTCTGGGCATTTTGAGCCTGTAATCTAACCCACAAATGCAGATGCTCCAGATACTCAACTAGTCTAAAGAAGGTCAGTTTTATTGCTTCTTTAATCAGCACAACAGTTTTCAGCTGTGCTAACATAATTGCAAAATGTTTTTTTAATGATCAATTAGCCTGTTAAAATGATAAACTTGGATAATCTAACACAACGTGCCATTGGAACACATGAGTGATGGTTGCTTATAACGGGCCTCTGTACGCCTATGTAGATATTACATAAAAAATCATCCGTTTCCAGCTACAATAGTCATTTACAACATTAACAATGTCTACACTGTATTTCTGATCAATTTGATGTTATTTTAATGGACAAAAAATTTGCTTTTCTTTAAAAAAAACAAGCATTCTAAGTGACCCCAAACTTTTACTAAAGTAGTATTTTACTGGGTGACTTTCACTTTTACTTGAGACATTTTCTATTAAGGTATCTTTATATTTACTCAAGTATGACAATTGGGTTCTTTTTCCACCACTGCCCCAGCCCCCTCCCACCATCATGTACTTTGTGCAACCTCTAAAATAACAGGTGCATGATGCCTCTGTGTGTGTGTGTGTGTGTGTGTGTGTGTGTGTGTGTGTGTGTGTGTGTGTGTGTGTGTGTGTTATCCCTGACTGAGTGGAACACCAATCCACCGGCACAGAGGCTGAAGATATTTCTGATGCTATTATCATCATTGCTAAGAGGAATTGACCTCCAGAAGGGGGTCTCTTAGAGGTTCAAAATTGTCACAGCCTTTCACTATGCATAGATCAGATGAGTGACAAGCCCAGTCAGACAGACAGGTTGTCAACATTTAATGAGTCCAGAGTCACATGTAATGAAAGGTAACTGACAGACAGTGTGAAGGGGTGGCTGATTTGCTTAACCACATATTATGCAATTCCAGGAGAAGAAAGTGACAAGTAAGCGTCACTTTTGGATATATTTAGCTGTTTTCGGGGCATTACATGTAGAAGTTGTCCCTTTTCAGGTTTAGAAGACGTGACTGCTAAATGCTAACTCGTATAAGCTAGTTAGCATCACAAGCATACAGTAATCAGTGGTGGTAGTCAAAGTCTAATGCAGTAATGAAGTTGATTGGTAACGATGACATGAACATGTGTTGGGGTTGACATCCATACAAGCATTATACTCCGATTTTGACCTCAACATAGTGTGAAATACACACATAAACAATAGCCTAAATGTAGGCTAATTTTACTGGGGGGCTGAGAGGAGACTCGGGTTCTTTTCCCCTATGCATTTCCATGGCAATTCCATTGTTTTGGGGGCGAATTCAATGGACCTCTTTACCGCATTTATAGTTTTGTTAAAGATATCACCAAGTGTCGGCAGATGAAGGACAGCAAAGTCAACTTTTAAGCATTGTTACTTTCTATTATGTTGAGGCTGAATACTGAATTCTACAGTTTATGATCAATATGTTCCTGTAGGTCTTGCTTTTGTGCTTCAGGGTCTTGCTCTAGGCCTTTTGTGTACAGGTGTACAATTCTGCAATATTCTGAATATTGGAGCATGTGTATGGATATCAGATTGCCATGCTGATACTACAACCGTTTGTCCCTTCTACCTTGCGCTAGCTAGACTACCTTTTCTCCCTGCTAGCTAGCTACTTCTAGCCTATGTTGTTGTTGGCTAGCTGTTCATGGGTTTTTGTTACATTTAATACACAGGCCTCTTCTATAATTTGTTTGTACTGTTATACAAACTGTTGTTACCCAAACAATGCATGGGAGATTTTTGACACTGGCTTACACACAATACACCATAATGTCAAAGTGGAATGATGTTTTGATGTTGATTTTACAAATTAATACAAAATGAAGCTGAAATATCTTTGGTCAAAAACTATTCAAATGTGCTTAACAAGTCACATAATACGTTGCATGGACTTTGAACGATTACCTCATCTCGGTACCCCACATATACAATTATCTGTAAGGTCTCTCATTCGAGCAATGAATTTCAAACACAGATTCAGCGACAAAGACCAGGGAGGTTTTCCAATGCCTCGCAAAGAAGGGCACCTATAGGTAGATGGGTAAAAAAAAAAAAAAAGTAATTGAATATCCCTTTGAGTATGGTGAAGTTATTCATTACACTTTGGATGGTGTATCAATACACCCAGTCACCACAAATAGTTACAGAGTTTAATGGCTGTGATAGGAGAAATCTAAGGATGGATCAACATTGTAGTGACTCCACAATACTAACCTAAATGACCGAGTGAAAAGAAGGAAGCCTGTACTGAATAAAAATATTCCAAAACATTAATCCTGTTTACAACAAGGCACTAAAGTAAAACTGCAAAAAATGTGGCAAAAAATTAACTTTTTGTCCTGAATACAAAGTGTTATGTTTGGGGCAAATCCAACACATCACTGAGCACCGCTCTTCATATTTTCAAGCATGGTGGTGACTGCATCATGTTATGGGTATGCTTGTCATCGGCAAGGACTAGGGAGTTTTTTTAGGATACAAATAAATAGAATAGAGCTAAGCACAGGCAAAATCCTAGAGTAAAACCTGGTTCAGTCTGCTTTCCACCAGGCACTGGGAGACAAATTCACTTTTCAGCAGAACAATAACCTGAAACACAAGGCCAAATATACACTGGAGTTGCTTACCACTATGACATTGAATGTTCCTGAGTGGCCTAGTTAGTTTCAACTTAAAACATGTTTCCACGTTGTCGTTATGGGTACTGTGTGTAAATGGGTGAGATTATTTTTTAGAAATGTTTAATTCAGGCTGTAACACAACAAAATGTAGAATAGATCAACAGGTATGAATACTTTCTGAAGGCACTGTAAGCACCAGATTTGAAAATCAAAGATTAATGAAAGTGTTTTCAAAAGAATCGAGCAGAGTACTGGCAGGAGTCATCCAGCTTGGCCCAGGGCTAGCCTCCATGGGGGTTACTTTAGTTCCAAGGCCTGCTTAGCCTAAATGCAGGTGCTAATACCCGCTTTGTCCTGCTCTACTGAAATGAATTGTCATCCTTCAAGAAGTGTATTTGTGCGTTTTATTCAAGGAACTACAATAAGAGTTCTTTTAGTATAGCGATGTCGTGAGGTGCTGGAAAAACCTTTGTAGTGGCGCACCAGTAATTAAAAGTCATTTATGAATTCATTAATTAATTTAATATTTAATTGTGTTTTTAATATATCAGTGACATATATCCGCTAAGGCAAACTAGCAATGACTAGCATTAGCATTCAGTGGGGCGAATAACGATATTGCCACTCCCATTTGCCATTTATTCAATTTAAGCCTACTAGAAAGTGTGTGCCCTCAGGCCTGGTGGGAAGCAAAAGTAATTCCGCTTCCCAAGAACAGTAAAACTCCCTTTACTGGCTCAAATAGCCGACCAATCAGCCTGTTACCAAACTTTAGTAGACTTTTGGAAAAAATTCTGTTTGACCAGATATAATGTTTTTTAATTTGTATTTATTTTTACCCACTTTTTCTCCTCAATTTCGTGATTACGATCTTGTCTCATCGCTGCAACTCCCCAATGGGTTCGGGAGAGGCGAAGGTCGAGTCATGCGTCCTCCGAAACATGACCCGCCAACACCCCCTCGTTTTAACCCGGAAGCCAGCTGCACCAATGTGTCGGAAAAAAACACTGTTCAACTGATGACCGAAGTCAGCCTGCAGGTGCTCGGCCCGCCACAAGGAGTCACTAGAGCACGACGAGCCAAACCCTCCCCTAACCCGGACACTGGACCAATTGTGAGCCGCCCTATGGGACTCCCCGTCACGGCCGGCTGTGACACATTCTGGGAACGAATCAGATAAAAAAACTTGCAAAAATACACCTCATGTAACAGCGGGGACTGTGAAGAGACACATACAAAGATACAGACACACGCAGGGTTGGGGAGTAATGGATTACATGTAATCCGTTACATGTAAGGGATTACAAAAAAAGGGTAACTGTAATCCGTTACCAGCTAAAATATTGTAATCAATTACAGATTTTTAAACCAGATGATTACTTCCAGGATTACTTATACATTTAGAAAGGATGTTTGCGTAAAAACATATTTGACATGTCTCTGTTTTCTTAATGACATTCAAATAAGCATTGAAAAAAGGCTCAAGTTGAAGTTTCTTCCACCTGAGCGAGTCTGACCACAAGTCAGAGACCATTATGATGACACACCAAATGTGTTTGATAGATTGCGGTAAAAGAGCAGGAATAGGCTTTTGTAGGCTACAGTCCAAGCTATGTCTTCCAATGGTGTGACTGCTGTCGGCATCCAAAGATAATCCAATTTGAATAAATGCTTGGAGGTAAGGATGACAGCAGTGGTGTAGTCTACGGCGATATGGATATCACTTATTATTGATATCTACATAGCACATTGATGTAAATCACACTGCTGCTCTCTCATTTAGCTATTTGCACCTTACGGTTTTGTGGTTGTTTAAGCAAGGCACCCATATCAGCTATGTTTTTTTAAAAAGGCAGTAAATTAGTCTGAATGAACTGTTTCGCTGCCAGACAAAGCTCCGCTGATAGCCAGGTGTGGTGGTGGTAAGGATTCACTCCGTGGTGCTGAAACGAAAGCTCTGCTGTTGGGACAGCTTTTTGTAAGCCTTAACAGTTTGTAGGCACCGTTTGTCAAAGTTATAGTGCAATTAATATATTGTTTAGTGTTGTGTTGTGTAGTGTCTTGGCTGCCATGCATCAACCCCCCAAAAATAGGGATTTGCCGCATCAAGATTTACATGCTAAAATCGCCACTGGACGGAGATATATTATTACTTGGAATTTCAAGATGTGTCCTGGTAGTGGGTTGACGTGTGTGGTCATTTCTGGGGATTTACTGAACCGTTTCCAGACGTATACATGTCCGTGTACATTTTCGGACTGGTTCGGACTGGTACACTGGTACATCAACTGATTCTGAAATACATTTTGGACCCTGTATCCCCTGTCTCACGAACACTTGAAGAGTTTAATTCCAAAACACAATATGTGACTAGTTTCAGGAAACTAGGCGTATGTCGCAAGTCACGACTTCACAGGAGAGGCATTTGAACGTGTATTTGTATTTTTTATCAAAATTTCGTTCTTTGCCAGAAATGCCTTCTTGAACATTTTAACTTTCATGTGCCTTAATAACAAATTTGTATGAAATCTGTAAATACGAATAAAGTTAAATTATGAGCCTAGTTGATTAAGCCACAGAAAAAGACAGGAACCTTCCCGCTAGCCATGAATGGGCTGGACATGCCAAGCAATGAAAGGAGTTGCAGTTTGCCGTGAAGCGTTCATCCATGTACGTATACGGTTTCAGATATTATACATTTCTAATTTAGTCAGAAAGTTGTTTTCATTGTAAGTTAAAGCTTACTTTTAGCTAGCTAGCTGACGTTCAATGGCTGGCTTGCTAGCTAACATTACGTGTATGATCTGTGTAGTAATATTATCTCAGAAATCCATTTGCATTGCTAGTTATTGCCTAATGTTAGCTAGCTAATTAGCTAACATTGAACCTATTGGGTTAACTTTAGCTAGCTATTACAATCAATGTGTATTGCTAGTACTCTATGGATTGGGATTATGGGTCATTGTTCAGCTAGCTTGCTGGCTACATGTCTAAACAAAAGACTCCACTTCACCAGATGATTACATTCTCCATCAAATTAGCCAGGTTTGTCTGACTGTGATTACGGCTATCTATTGTATAATAATGCTAAGATATTTGTATCTGGAATTTGTCTTTTAGCATCAGTAGAACACGCCTGACTCTCCTCCACCAGTTATACAAGGAGAATGGTCTAATGTCTCCCATCAAAAAGAGAGCTGGCCCTAGCAAGCACTTGTAAAAAAAATGAGTGGTCTGTCTAGCAGAAGATGGTTGCTGAATGCAAGACCACCTGTCAAGACCTGCAGTTGTCTCTGAGGGGAGTCCTACTGAACCAGCAAGCAAAGACATCAGGATGCATTATAGCTTTGATTTTGCTTTACAAGTAAGCAATATTTCCTCCATTACACTGATTAAGGACACAGATCGATATACACAAAAAAATATATATATATAATACTGTATATACAGTGGGGAGAACAAGTATTTGATACACTGCCGATTTTGCAGGTTTTCCCACTTACAAAGCATGTAGAAGTCTGTAATTTTTATCATAGGTACTCTTCAACTGTGAGTGACGGAATCTAAAACAAAATTCCAGAAAGTCACATTGTATGATTTTTAAGTAATTAATTAGCATTTTATTGCATGACATAAGTATTTGATACATCAGAAAAGCAGAACTTAATATTTGGTACAGAAACCTTTGTTTGCAATTACAGAGATCATACGTTTCCTGTAGTTCTTGACCAGGTTTGCACACACTGCAGCAGGGATTTTGGCCCACTCCTCCATACAGATCCTTCAGGTTTCGGGGCTCTTGCTGGGCAATACGGACTTTCAGCTCCCTCCAAAGATTTTCTATTGGGTTCAGGTCTGGAGATTGGCTAGGCCACTCCAGGACCTTGAGATGCTTCTTACGGAGCCACTCCTTAGTTGCCCTGGCTGTGTGTTTTGGGTCGTTGTCATGCTGGAAGACCCAGCCACGACCCATCTTCAATGCTCTTACTGAGAGAAGGAGGTTGTTGGCCAAGATCTCGCGATACATGGCCCAATCCATCCTCCCCTCAATACGGTGCAGTCGTCCTGTCCCCTTTGCAGAAAAGCATCCCCAAAGAATGATGTTTCCACCTCCATGCTTCACGGTTGGGATGGTGTTCTTGGGGTTGTACTCATCCTTCTTCTTCCTCCAAACACGGCGAGTGGAGTTTTGACCAAAAAGCTCTATTTTTGTCTCATCAGACCAAATGACCTTCTCCCATTCCTCCTCTGGATCATCCAGATGGTCATTGGCAAACTTCAGACGGGCCTGGACATGCGCTGGCTTGAGCAGGGGGACCTTGCGTGCGCTGCAGGATTTTAATCCATGACAGCGTAGTGTGTTACTAATGGTTTCCTTTGAGACTGTGGTCCCAGCTCTCTTCAGGTCATTGACCAGGTCCTGCCGTATAGTTCTGGGCTGATCCCTCACCTTCCTCATGATCATTGATGCCCCACGAGGTGAGATCTTGCATGGTGCCCCAGACCGAGGGAGATTGACCGTCATCTTGAACTTCTTCCATTTTCTAATAATTGCGCCAACAGTTGTTGCCTTCTCATTTTTATCTAAACGTGGGAGGTGAATTGATGTTATGCATGGTTGTAATGTCTTCAAAATGTTTTTTTTGTTATTTCCTGTTTTACAGCTTCGATGCTCTGGAGCCTGGTGTTGTTGCCACGGAGCGTTCAGACTCAGTCGGGACCAGGTTTCAGCTGCTGTGCAACGCTGACATCCTTCTTCTCATAGATGGTCTAGTAGCAGCCATACTTTGCTGCTACTATTTATTTTTTTTATCCTGCTGCTCAGCCACTTTACCCCTGACATTAGGCTATAACTAGCAATGCAAATGGATTTCTGAGATAATATTACTACACAGATCATACACATAATGTTAGCTAGCAAGCCAGCCATCAAACGTCAGCTAGCTAGCTAACAGTAAGCTTTAACTTACAATGAAAACAACTTTCTGACAAAATTTGAAACTTACAATATCTGAAACTACCTCATCTATCACCAATATCACTGATATTGTTATTGATATTGTTCTTGTACATACTGTATATTATTTTGTTCTTTCTCTACTTGCATTGACACTTTGGAATTTGTCCTTATTGTAGGCTAATAATTTTATCACTTTTAGTCTTAATATTTACAACACTACTCACTGTTTAGCACAGTCCCGTGTAGCTCAGATGGTAGAGCATAGCACTTGCAATGCCAGGGTTGTGGGTTGAATTCCCAAGGGGGACCAGTATGAAAAAGTATGAACGTGCATGCACTAACTAACTGTAAATCGCTCTGGATAAGAGCGTCTGCTAAATGACTCAAATGTAAATTACCTCAAATGTGAATCCTTAAAGAGATGGGTGGGGCTAAGGCTTAAGAGGGTGTGAACAATGCTGAATGGGTGTAGGCAAAAAAGAGCACTCCAGCAGGTACCAAAACATTCAAGGACCATTCTCTCAAAAGTGGGGTTACAAGTTCTTCTTTCCCATTGTTCCTCAACTGTAGTGTATGATATACCATTTTGTAGCTCTGTGTCTCTACTTTTATCCAATGTAAAAAACAAAATTTCAAATGTTGCTACATAAGACCAAATCAAGGTGGTCGGACACATACAGTGTATCCATTTTCAGACATTTGTGACTCGTTTCAGGAAACTAGGCGTATGTCACACGTCACTACTTCACAGGAGAGGTACTTTATCAAAATGCGTTTTTTGCCAGAAATACCTTATGTAACTTGTGAACTTTCATGTGCCTTAATAATAAACTTGTATGCAAACACGTCGATAGACGTGGTATAAACCAGCCTTTAGTCTTGAAATCTTTGGTTGTACACTATTGTACTCAGTGTTTAGCACATGGCCTCACATGTGAATCCTTAAAGGGATGGGTGGGGCTAAAACTTAAGAGGGTGTGAACGATGATGAATGGATGTAGAAAAAAAGATATCTCCGGTAGGTGTACCAAAAACATTCAAGGGCCATTTTCTCAAAATTGTCCCAAACATGTCTCTTCTTTTTGGTGTCCTTTAGTAGCGGTTTCTTTGCAGCAATTCAACCACGAAGGCCTGATTCACACAGTCTCCTCTGAACAGTTGATGTTGAGATGTGTCTGGTACTTGAACTCTGTGAAGCATTTATTTGGGCTACAATTTCTGAGGCTGGTAACTCATTAATTTATCCTCTGCAGCAGAGGTAACTCTGGGTCTTCATTTCCTCTCTGGGTCCTCATGAGAGCCAGTTTCATCATAGCGCTTGATGGTTTTTGTGGCTGCACTTGAAGAAACTTTCAAAGTTCTTGAAATGTTCCAGATTGACTGACCTTCATGTATTAAATGATGGACTATCTTTTCTCTTTGCTTATTTGAGCTGTCCTTGCCATAATATGGTATTTTACCAAAAAAAGGTCTATCTTCTGTATACCACCTCTACCTTGTCACAACACATGTCACACCCTGATCTGTTTCACCTGTCTTTGTGATTGTCTCCACCCCCCTCCAGGTGTCGCCCATCTTCCTCATTATCCCCTTGGTACTTTAAGCTGTGTTCTATGGTTGGCTGTTGCCAGTTCGAGTTCTTCAAGACTACCAGCGGTTTCCCCTTTATTCCTGTCCTTCTAAAGTGCCTTTTTTCTTGGTTTCCTGGTTTCGACCTTTACTCTGCCTGCCCTGAGCCTGCTTGCCGTCTTGTACCTTTGCCCCACTACTCTGGATTAGCTAACTCTGCTTGGCCCTGACCTGTCTTTTGCCTGCCCCTGTTGGTATAATAAACATTTGTTATTCCAACGTTGTCTGCGCCTGGATCTCACTTGTACGCTGATAACACAACTGATTGGCTCAAACGCATTAAGAAGGAAAGAAATTCAACAAATTATCTTTTAACAAGGCACACCTGTTAATTGAAATGCATTCCAGGTGACTACCTCATGAAGCTGGTTGAGAGAATGTCAAGAGTGTGCAAAGCTGTCATCAAGTCAAAGGGTGGCTACTTTGAATTATCTCAATTAAAATATATTTTGATTTGTTCCTTTTTTTGGTTACTACATGCAATATGTGTTATTTCATAGTTTTGATGTCTTCACTATTATTCTACAATGTAGAATAGTAAAAATAAAGAAACCCTTGAATGAGTAGGTGTCCAATTGTTTGACTGGTACTGTATACTGCAAGGTAATTGTATTCTAGAGAGACAAATAGGATAAATCAAGGGAAGCTTTTTGAGTTTGATTATACATACTGTAGGGAAGGATTTCAGTAAAAATAAGGACATTGAAAGTTTGTAGCAATTCATTATTCCCGGTCAAGGATGGATTAATTCTTATAGTCGGAGTGACGGAGCCTACTGTTTACAACCTCTGTATGTTTGCAGCCAGTAGCCTATTGTTTCCTGTCACTGGATTTTGTCTCTCTCCTTTTCACAAGCTTGTTTAGAAAGTTTCATCTTTTGACCAACAGGAACAGCCTCCAAACTGTAGAAGGAATCCATAACCAAAAGGTCCAGCTGTCTATCACCTTATCTGGCCTTATAAGCCAGGGGTTAGCCGAAATGAATAAGATAATGCTCATTAGGTTTGGAAAAACAGTGTAACTTACAACTGAACAGACAAATATAATGGAAATTATTTGCTAAATTACCCACTTTTGCACAACGTTCCCTCCATCTGGACAGAGAAAAGAGCCAGAGCTATATACTGTTTCATGAGCTGAAAAAAAGATCCCAGAAATGTTCTTCTCAAATTTTAAACAAATTTGTTTGCATCCCTGTTAGTGAGCATTTCTCCATTGCCAAGATAATTCATCCACCTGACAGGTGTGGCATATCAATAAGCTGATTAAACAGCATGATCATTACACAGGTGCACCTTAAAAAGGCAATAAAAAGGCCACTAAGTTTTGTCACAACCACTGCCACAGATGTCTTAAGTTTTGAGGGAGCGTGCAATTGGCATGCTGACTGCAGGAATGTCCAAAAGAGTTGTTGCCAGAGAACTGAATGTTAATTTCTCTACCATAAGCTACCTACAATGTCATTTTAGAGAATTTGGCAATATGTCCAACTGACCTCACAACCACAGACCACGTGTAACCACGCCAGACCAGGACCCAGTGGGTGGGCCTGGCTCCAAAGTGGGTGGGCCTATGCCCTCCCATGCCCACCCCTGTCTGCACCCCTGCCCAGTCACGTAAAATAAGTAGATGGCCGGCAAACAATGCCAACATATCCTCCAAACACCGTCTTCGAGGGCATTATCAATTTTATTGTCACGTTGGTATAAAATGATTGGGAGACATGCACAGGAATGCGTAATAGGGGTTTTAATTTATACACCCAAAAACAAGCATGTATACAAAACACAGGGTTGAGACCCAAACAAAAAGGCGAGGAGTACCTCGAATAAGTACACAGGGCGAGACCCGAAAACACAATGATACAATGCGGAACGAGACCCGTAATCATACATGCACAATTCACACGGAAGTGAAAGCCAATATATCAAAGCATAGGTACTCACACGATCAACGGTCATTGTAACAATAACCGACCAACCCAATGGTGAAACAAAGGGCAAAGTTATACAAAATCTAATCAGGGGGAATGTGAACCAGGTGTGCGTGATGAGACAGTTCAGTGACACATAGAAAACCGGTGATGTAGACCTCCGGAGCTGGTGCACGGATGGAGCAGCAGTACTGGGGGATCTGTGACATTTATACAACAGGTTACAAACATATTCAAACAATGATTGACATATGTTAATTGAAAATGGTATTTTGATGAATTTATTCATACTATTTCATCCTTCCACAAGGAAGTTCTGTATCTATGGACGCAACCCAGTTGTTCGTTCTAAATGTTCCATTGCCATACTGGCTGGCAACGTTCTCATCTCTTGCTTGCTAGCTAGCCAACTACAGCTAATTTACAGTCATGTCAAAAATGCAGCCAGAATAACAGCAAAGTAGCATTTGCATTTGTTTAAGCTGTTTTCTAGTGACATTTCTGTGGATACCTCCATAACAATGAGCTAATGAGGCGCGATTTCACCTGGCATAGAAAATGTACTCACTCGTCAGGACACTGTTGTTCAGAGGAACAAGCCAACAACACAGCTAACACAATAACTTCAAACTGAAGCTGGAAGGACTGCAAACTAGCTGCCCTTAGTTTCATTTTACCTTTTTTCAATTGACATTTCTTTGTATATATCCATAACAAATTATGCCAGGTGATTCATGATTTTGACTGGCTGAGAAACGCTGCCTGCCTTTTTGTCTTGTCCCGACTCCCGACATTATTATTGGACACCTGGAGATCGAATTTGAATATTGAAACAATTTTTCAAATATCGGAGAGAGAGATAGCAAGGTATATACAAATCTCTGCTGTTTAAAACTAAATGTTAGTCTAAAAGAAATGTGAGATGATGTCTAGATGCTTTTTATAGTGGAGATCAAGTTTATAAATTGCCTAGCTGAGCTGATGAGACAGTGGATTGCGCAGTCAGATGGAACAGAGTAAATATTTTAAATACATTTTAACGGAATGCGGTTTTAACCAATCAGCATTCACGATTAGACCCACCCGTTGTATAATTCTAGATATTCAGTTACATAGCATTTTTTAAATATTCCCCATGTAATGTTATTGGCAGGGCCAGCTCTAGTCTTTTGAAGGCCCTAAGCAAGATTTGGTTGGGAGACCCCCCCCATCAAGTGGGCAAAAATAATAGTAGTCCCGTAGTTTTAAAGTTAATATCCTGCAATTCTACACATTCGGCCAGGTGGCGTAGAGAACAGTGACTGTGACTGAGTGACAGTGACTGACACAATCAATAGGGCCCCCCTGGAGGTTAGGGCCTCTGGACGCGTGCCCTGCATGCCTGGTCGGTATTCGGCCATGATTACTACAAGTTTAGATAACTGGCTAGACTAACTTGTTAACTGACAAAGTAGCTAATTTAGTGACTGTCAGTGACTGATAAAACAAGAGAAAAATTGGTGATGCACAACCAAGTTTCCAACTTGAAACTACTACAGTAAGTTGAGACCCCGACTGAGTTCCCCCCAAAAGTAATAGCTTATGTCTCTTATGCCTGGAGCCGCCCCTGGTTATTGGGGTGCTAACATGGCTGTCATAGAATTGTAAAGTGTCATGTAAATGCACCATAATGCAGAAATCTCAATGTCCCAACTCTTTAAACACATGGCTCTGGATATATCGTGTTTTGGTATGAAACGGTACAGTACTTTGCAAAAGTATTTATCCCCTTTGGTGTTTTTCCTATTTTGTTGCATTACTTCCTGTAATTTAAATTGATTTTTATTTGGATTTCATGTAATGGACATATATAAAATAGTCCAAGTTTGTGTAGTGAAATTAAAAAGATAACTTGTTAAAATAATTCAAAAAAAGAAAATACTGAAAGGGGGTGCATGTACAGTGGGGAGAACAAGTATTTGATACACTGCCAATTTTGCAGGTTTTCCCACTTACAAAGCATATAGAAGTCTGTAATTTTTATCATAGGTACTCTTCAACTGTGAGTGACGGAATCTAAAGCAAAAATCCAGAAAATCACATTGTATGATTTTTAAGTAATTCATTTGCATTTTATTGCATGACATAAGTATTTGATACATCAGAAAAGCAGAACTTAATATTTGGTACAGAAACCTTTGTTTGCAATTACAGAGATCATACGTTTCCTGTAGTTCTTGACCAGGTTTGCACACACTGCAGCAGGGATTTTGGCCCTCTCTTCCATACAGACCTTCTCTAGATCCTTCAGGTTTCTGGGCTGTCGCTGGGCAGTACAGACTTTCAGCTCCCTCCAAAGATTTTCTATTGGGTTCAGGTCTGGAGACTGGCTAGGCCACTCCAGGACCTTGAGATGCTTCTTACGGAGCCACTCCTTAGTTGCCCTGGCTGTGTGTTTCGGGTGGTTGTCATGCTGGAAGACCCAGCCACGACCCATCTTCAATTCTCTTACTGAGGGAAGGAAGTTGTTGGCCAAGATCTCGCAATACATGGCCCCATCCATCCTCCCCTCAATACGGTGCAGTCGTCCTGTCCCCTTTGCAGAAAAGCATCCCCAAAGAATGATGTTTCCACCTCCATGCTTCACGGTTGGGATGGTGTTCTTGGGGTTATACTCATCCTTCTTCTTCCTCCAAACACGGCGAGTGGAGTTTAGACCAAAAAGCTATATTTTTGTCTCATCAGACCACATGACCTTCTCCCATTCCTCCTCTGGATCATCCAAATGGTCATTGGCAAACTTCAGACGGGCCTGGACATGCGCTGGCTTGAGCAGGGGGACCTTGCGTGCGCTGCAGGATTTTAATCCATGACGGCGTAGTGTGTTACTAATGGTTTTCTTTGAGACTGTGGTCCCAACTCTCTTCAGGTCATTGACCAAGTCCTGCCGTGTAGTTCTGGGCTGATCCCTCACCTTCCTCATGATCATTGATGCCCCACGAGGTGAGATCTTGCATGGTGCCCCAGACCGAGGGAGATTGACCGTCATCTTGAACTTCTTCCATTTTCTAATAATTGCGCCAACAGTTGTTGCCTTCTCACCAAGCTGCTTGCCTATTGTCCTGTAGCCCATCCCAGCCTTGTGCAGGTCTACAATTTTATCCCTGATGTCCTTACACAGCTCTCTGGTCTTGGCCATTGTGGAGAGGTTGGAGTCTGTTTGATTGAGTGTGTGGACAGTTGTCTTTTATACAGGTAACGAGTTCAAACAGGTGCAGTTAATACAGGTAATGAGTGGAGAACAGGAGGGCTTCTTAAAGAAAAACTAACAGGTCTGTGAGAGCCGGAATTCTTATTGGTTGGTAGGTGATCAAATACTTATGTCATGCAATAATTAATTAATTATTTAAAAATCATACAATGTGATTTTCTGGATGTTTTAGATTCCGTCTCTCACAGTTGAAGTGTACATGTGATAAAAATTACAGACTTCTACATGCTTTGTAAGTGGGAAAACCTGCAAAATCGGCAGTGTATCAAATACTTGTTCTCCCCACTGTATGTATTCACCTCCTTTGCTATGAAGACCCTAAATAAGATCTGGTGCAAACAATTACCTTCAGAAGTCACATAATTAGTTAAATAAAGTCCACCTGTGTGCAATCTAAGTGTCACATGATCTGGCAAGGAGCACCACCAAGCAAGCGGCACCATGAAGACCAAGAAGCTCTCCAAACAGGTCAGGGACAAAGTTGTGGAGAAGTACAGATCAGGGTTGGATTAAAAAAAAATATCTGAAACTTTTGAATCCCACGGAGGACCATTTAAATTCATTATAAAAAAATTGAAAGAATATGGCACCACAAAAAACCTACCAAGAGAGGGGCGCCCACCAAAACTCACGGACGAGGCAAGGAGAGAATTTAATCAGAGAGGCAACAAAGAGACCAAAGATAACCCTGAAGGAGCTGCAAAGCTCCACAGTGGTGGTTGGAGAATCTGTCCATAGGACCACTTTAAGCCGTACACTCCACAGAGCTCGGCTTTACGGAAGAGTCGCCAGAAAAAAGCCATTGCTTAAAGAAAAAAATAAGTAAACGTGTTTGGTGTTTGCCAAAAGCCATGTGGGAGACTCCCGAAACATATGGAAGAAGGTACTCTGGTCAGATGAGACTAAAATTGAGCTTTTTGGCCATCAAGGAAAATGCTATTTCTGGCGCAAACCCAACACTCAGCCACAAAGGTCTGAGTGTCCGCCTCCGCCGAGGGCCACCAAAACCTCCTCCTCAGAAACTCTAGTGTTCGTTGCCCTCCCGGATGAGAGGTGAGATGCGACGAGTGAGCCCACTGAAGTACCTTGGACCGTGTCCCAAGAGGAACAAAAAGTCTGTTAGAAGGTCAACCGTCAGGAACTGCCTCCCTTCCTTTTGCCTCCCTCCCTACAGTCACTATACCCCAGGACACCGGCGCGAGGATGAGCGACCTGGGGATGATGGATCCAAGCGGCCGATCCTCACTGGAGCTGGGGAACTGGCGAAGAAAACCAACATTTCAGGTCCTGGAACGCCTTTTCAGCAGCAGGGATCCAGCTTACATGCCTCGCAGAGCCCTTGGTGAGCGCTGTCAGTGGCGCAGTCACAGAACTAAAGTCTCTCTGAGCAAAACCCCAAAAACGCTGGACTTGCTTGACTGTGCTGGGCCGCGGCCAGTTGACAACTGCTTCTACGTTTTGGGAGTCCACCCATACACAGCCCTGAGACACGATGTACACCAGGAAGGAGATCTGAGTAACGTGAAACTCACACTTTTCAGCCTTCACAAACAAGTGGTGTCTTTGAAGGACCTGGCGAACATGTTGGATGTGTTTAACCATGGACCTGGAGAAGATGAGGATGTCATCCAGGTACACAAACGCAAACTGGTGAAGGTAATTAAACACAGGTGAATCCAATAAGTCATAATCAGGGTGACCTGGAAACTACAAAACAAGGTAAGGGTGCCCTCCAGCTGTGATCTAAGGAAACAACAACCAAATAAACCAGAACCGTGACAGAAACAAGTTGGTTGGATATCTCCTTTTGCAAAAAAACACGTTCTAAAGCACATTTAAAGTTAATGTTTTAAAAGTGTGATAACAACCATAATTCATACACATAGAAAGAGACCCTTGAGAATACATTTCAGATGAATTAATGCAAATGTAACATTGGCGTTTATCGCGTTTTGGAATCAACCAAACCCTTCACTTATAGTTACATTTATTTGAACATAGGCTACATTTTCATTGCTAAGTCATGTATCAACAGCAGTGACAGTGGCCTAAATATTGGAATCAGTTTAGTTATTAATGCTCTGTTATTCTGTGATACACTTTTACCACACATGCTGAACATGAAAATAGATCACACTTTGGTGGGTTTCTCTGGTTGATAGGGGATTCGGGGAATAGTTGAATATCTCACTCTCACTACATAATTGATGAGTTGTATAGAAATGTATTCTTTATTTATGCCAGATGTACATTTAAAAGCATCCTGTCTATAACCAAATGTTAGATATGGCAGGGGGGAGATCTAATTCATATTTTGCAACATTGTTGCTGAGGTCGGAGTGGCAAACAGAAAAGTTCATACAAACCTGTGCTGTTGCAAACTAAATGCTAGCCAGAAGCAAAAGTAAATAATGTGTTTAATAAAAGCATACACTCTTGGATAAAAAAAAGGCATAGAACCTTTTGGTCAATAAAAATGGCAACTGCCATTTCCAATTAAAAAAACAACTGCCAATCCAGCATGTGACACAACATGCAACAGCAATGCAACATGTGACCATGCGACAGTGACGCAACATGCGACAGCGTGTGAAGGTATTGAAAATGAAATACAGAAATGTCTCATTTACATAAGTATTCACACCCCCGAATCGATACTTTGTAGAAGCACCTCTTGCAGCAGTTACAGCTATGAGTCTTTCTCTGTAAGTCTCTAAGCGCTTTCCACACCTGGATTGTGCAACATTTTCCCATTATTCTTTTCAGAATTCTTGTTGATCATTGCTAGACAACCATTTTCAGGTCTTTTCTTTTTGGTAAGCAACTCCAGTGTATACAGCGGGTGAAATAAGTATTGAACATGTCACCATTTTTCTCAGTAAATATATTTCCAAAGGTGCTATTGACATGAATTTTTCACCAGATGTTAGTAACAACCCAAGTAATCCATACATACAAGAAACCAAAACAAATACGTTCAGAAATTAAGTTATGTGTAATAATGTGAAATGACACAGGGAAAAAGTATTGAACACATGAAGAAAGGGAGGTTCAAAAAGGCATGGAAAGACAACAGCTGAAAACTATCAGTAATTAAAAAGCAATCCAGCCCCCTGTCAGTGCAAATTAATATCAGCTGGTTCAGTCCCAACTGATGGCCTACAAAAAGGTCTCTTTGCCAAGGTGTCACACAAGACACATCTCACGATGGGTAAAAGCAAAGAGCTGTCTCAAGACATTCGCAACCTAATTGTTGCAAAACATAATGATGGCATTGGTTATAGGCGCATTTCTAAGCTTCTGAATGTTCCAGTGAGCACTGTTGGGGCCTTAATACGGAAGAGGAAAGACAATCATTTCACCATAACAGCCGTTCAACTCTGTAACTGTTTTAAAGTCCCTGAGTGGTTCCCTTCCTCTCCGGCAACTGAGTTAGGAATAATGCCTGTAACTTTGTAGTAACTGGGTGTATTGATACACCATCCAAAGTATAATTAATAATTTCAAAATAATGAAAGGGATATTCAATGTTTGATGGTTCTATATGGAACCATCAAATAACTCTATAAAAGGGTTCTATATAGAACTTTTAGGGGTTCCATATATGAAGCAAGTGATATAACCCTTTTTCGGTTCTACATAGAAGCTTTTTTTTAACAGTGTAGGTTTCTGGACTTAAAGGGTCCTTTCTCAAGTGTTTAGTTGCCAGAATGCCATTGGGTTTCAAAAATTAATCTGTGTTTCTCTGTGGATTATTTCCCATTATACATTCTGGTCCCACTGTTTACATCAATCTGCCTACTGTTGACAAACCTGCTGACATTCACAGTAGCATACATGTAAATGGATTAAAGATTCACTAGATTGATTTCCGATTTCTCCAGCAGGGTTACACACAGGAAATTATTTAAAGTACAGGACAAGAGCAAAACAAGATAATTTTGAGGAAATGTTTTCTCCTCCACAAAGTCTAAGTCACTTTTGTCCCACTGTGTATTAACAGAATCAGATATTCCTGGCCAATGACATGTCAATTCGTTTTCTAAAGGGTATTTTTTCTGAATGGAAACTTCAGTAGCTATACCAGTTCTCAACCAACTCTGTTGATATCCCTATGCATGCATATCACCAAACAACTTCCAAATAAAAAAGGATGTTTCTTATTACCTTTGCATTACATGTCAGTGAATGTGTTCCTGTGTTCCTCTAGTCTTTCACTTCACAGAGACTCACTACAACGACATAGTGTTTTGTGTGTGGGCCCACCTCTTGCATACTATTTCAGAGGAGAAATCATCCAAAACTGATCCCTCCATGTCTTCATGTACAAGTTGAAACACTGCTGACGCCGCAGGTTTGTTTGTCACTGTTACAGGGCTAAGCAGCAGAGTGGAAAACTTGATTTTCTGCTGGGGTAACAATTCCCAGTGCTTTATACCATAAAACTAATTAAAGATGTGAGCTACAAAAATGTATCATCCCTGTTGTGCAGCTTCAAAAACTTCATTACAGCTTCCTATTCCCCTGTCTTTCATTCTATCTTATTTATTTATTGGCAGGCTATGGAGGCTGTGCAGAGAGAGAGGCAGACAGGGCTCACTATGTCTGTGTAGATTAACCAGTGATGAGAGAACTCCACTCATCTCACCTGGTGGAGTTTCCTAGGTTGATTCTCCAAACTGTAACATGGCAGAAGATTTGGGAATGCAAATTATTCTTAAAAGTACTGTTTAAAATGCATGTAAGATAAATGCTGCATTTCAAAAGTTGGGGAGGTCAGGGATATGTTGGCAAATAATGAACTCCCCATTCGCCACTGCCATCTGATCAGGAAACGGAGAGTTGTTTTGCTTAACGATTGCTACAGTAATTATGCTAAACCCCGCTCATCTGCTTTGAGCCTCTTTATTAGATGAGGGATTTCATTTGCACCAAATAAAAATAATCACATCCACAACATGAACATTCCTGGTGGCTGTTTCTCTGACTGTACCCCTGCAGCTCCTACTAGGATCAAATCAAATCAAATTGTATTTGTCACATGTGCCGAATACAACAGGTGTAGACTTTACCTTCAAATCCTTACTTACGAGCCCTTCCCAACAATAAAAAAATGTAATAAAAAAAGTAACACCAGAGGAATAAAATACACAATGAATAATGTTATACACTGAATGTACAAACATTTTATGAACATGTTCTTTCCATGACATAGACATGGGCCAGTGAATTGAGGCTGTTCTGAGGGCAAAAGGGGTATCTTGATACACATAGGAAACAGTTGAGCATTCCAGTTCTTGACACACTCAAACCAGTGTGCCTGGCACCTACTACAGTACCATACACCGTTCAAAGGCACTTAAATATTTTGTCTTGCCCGTTCACCCTCTGAATGGCACACATACATAATCCATGTTTCAATTGTCTCAAGGCTTAAAAATCATTCTATAACCTGTACACTGATTGAAGTGGATTTAACAAGTGAAATCAATAAGGGATCATAGCTTTCACCTGGATGCACATGGTCAGTCTTTGTCATGTTTTGTACACTCAGTGTATATCTGTATATATCTGTGTTTTTTGTGTTTCTGAGCATTGATTGAATCAAATATGCCATTTCTGAAAAAACACATCCCACTTATTTGTGTAATATTTGTTTACCTATTACTGCTTACCATAAGCTGTAAGCATACTCTTTGTTTGCCCAGTTTGCCCTCACACAAGGAACTAGAAATCCTAGCCAGCATCTATGTGTTCTAATCGTCATAGTTATCCCCCGATAAAGGCATCCCTGCTTGATCAGCAGTGTCAACTTTGGTGCAAGAACCTGAGCGTTCTCTAAACACTGAATGTCTGACACATGCCAAGTCCAGGCAACAATTCAATCAGTGTGCTATCACAGGGGACACAGGCTTATTGACAAAGAGAGAATACGTGGGAAGCTAGCTGGCACTCTGACAGACACATGGACACCACAGACCAGAAGGTCCCATTTAGTTGATATGATGCTCATGCTACTTTACACATTTTGCCAATAGGCTGAGAGAAAATGTTGCTGTTTTAGAGCTCAGGGATTCTTGAAAGTATAATATTCAAAAAATATTTGTCTTAATGTTAACACCATTTTAAATATCTATTTTGATAGACCAAAGTATCAGCCATGTAGCGGAACAATCTCTTATTTACATTTTATTTTTTCATAAAAAGCTAATAACTGGATTTATGTACTCCGACAGCATAAAATAAATTTTATTTGTACACGTATTATCCAACAAGTGTTTAAAGGCCTTGATTGTTTAATTCTAACATTAGATTATTCAAATATATGTAATACAAATATCCAAACTTATTTGTTTTGTTTTTTTAAATAGCCCTATTAAATGCTCCAGGTCTTTTGGCAAGTTTTTCTAGATTTAGAACATAAAACAACATTTATAAAGCAAACATTATGCCTTAGGGCTTACACAGCAAGTACTTCAATTGTTTAAGCATATGTTGAAGAACAGTGACTACAATTTGTTATATTTTTAATATGGACAAAAAAAACAATTCCTAAGGGCGTTAGTCATCAATGACGTAGTTGACAAGACACTGACAGAGTTGACAACAGACATATTTTTGCCTCTTAAAACACTGACTGTGTAGACCAAATCTTCAGACACATCTTTTAGGAATCACAGTTTTGAGATAAATATTCACAGAGGGCTATTGCAAGAAACTCCATAAGATCATTTTTCAGGTATTATCCATTATTGCAATTGAAAAAAAAATGTTTTTACTTGTTTGGAGAAAAATGTATTTTCTTTTGCTCCGGACAAGGGAATTTTCAGGCATAGAGCCGACATGCAAGTTAATAATATTGAAAGTATTTTGAAACAAATCTTTCCCTTATAAAAAAAAGTTTCTCAAAGGTAATCTAGTAAAAGCTCTGATTACAGAAACAATGGTAATAGGCTACATTTAGTAGATATTACATGTTTTACTCATAGGAATAACTGTGGCATTATTTTGGATCTTGCCGTCCACTCCCATAGACTTCCAATGAGTTGTAAGTCATGTAATAATCATTGCAAAGTCTGAGTTTTTAAGCATTGGGAGTGTTAAGGATTACACATTGAGAACCTCACATTATACTGAAATAAAGACCTGCAGTCAACTTTGATATTAATCTATGCATTCTGTAAAATCTAATTATTAACAGTTTACTACCTTAGCATTGGAGGAATCATTGATTTGTTTGTATAATTCAGAACTTTATCAGACACCAGCAGCTACCCGAGGCTACCCTTGACAAGGTCAAATTAAATCCAATCAAATGTATTCATAAAGCCCTTTTTACATGAGTAGATGTCACAAAGTACTTATACAGAAAACTAGGCATCACATCACTTTGACATACAACTGAATTACAGATAAAAAGAAGGCCGTTTTGCCAAAGAATTATGTCTGTCACCACAGAGGAGATGCCGTGTCACTCAGTAACCCCAGTGATGTTTTTAGAGGTAAGCATAAGGTGGACAGAGAGATAGAGAGGCGGCTCTCCCATGCGCTTGGTGTCCTTCTCGCTTTAACATGAGCTGACACCTTGTGTCTGGAACACACACTATCAAACAAGATGTGTGAGGATCGGCTGTGCTCCCCTATGCATACTAAAATCCTATAGGTCCCACTCCGAAGCCCAGGAGACAGCCACTTTTTATTTTAAATAGACAGGTTCTTGGTATGTATGCCTCCTCTTTCATTGAGCAAATACTTTACTAGCTCACAATTGCTTTTTCTACAGAGCACAGTGGGTGTGATCATATTGGCTTTGCAGCTCAAAGCACTCAGCATGTGTCAAAGAGAGTAGAACAGACTATAGCTTAACAAAATTCAGGGGAGAGGGAACTCTAACTATTTAAATTGGTTTGTTTTCATCAATATCAGAACAGTTACACATTTAATGTCACACGTGCTTCACGAAGTAACCCTGCAATACATATCCAACATCTGAAACAGCTAAAAAAATATTGACGTTCAGTAACATTGTGAGAGATTCATGAGGAGTTAGACATGATGTGGCCTAGATAGTAAACTTCAAAACAAATAGTCAACAACACTCAAAGTTGACATCACAGGCTTGTGAAACAGGGATAGAAGTGATTGTGTTGTTGGAGAGGTTTCTGTTTAGAAGTGATTGTGTTGTTGGAGAGGTTTCTGTTTAGAAGTGATTGTGTTGTTGGAGAGGTTTTTGTTTAGAAACAGACGGGGACCTTGGGGACTGGCAGGAGACCCAGCAACCAATGGTGCATGAACCATTCCTATTGGGCAAAGGGCGATTTCCTCCTGCTTAAAAGTGATCCTGGCATTATAAATGTTGTTGTTTGAAAACAGATATGTTGGGGAACACCTGTAGTGTTTTATTAGAATCCTCATTCCTCAGCTTTCAGTTGTCTCTTTGCCTTTGTGACAATGCTGTCAAGTAGATCATAAAAAAATCTGATTTTGTTTTGTAGGCTAATACAATTTTCATTACAGTAAATTCAAAGCCTCCTGTAGGGCATATCACCAGTCACCAGTGGTCAACAAACCTCAGTTTGGGAACCTGTGGCCAGATGTTACCTAACAAGCTTGAAATATAATGATCGGTGCAACTGCTAAGCAATGTAGGAAACTGACAACTTTGAGTCAGAAATGTACTGTACTTTAGCCTATACACAGAGCTCCAGACTAACATTTTCCCCTGGTGGCTTTTTCAGTTGGTGGCACCAGCCCGTGGTTTTAATCATCCTATAATGTAATTCACAGTGCTTTATTAAAACATTTTTATATCGATATTGTATTCAAGAAATACGTTGTTTCATCGAACATGTTTAAGCAGGAATGCAATATATTTTGATGTGCAACCTAACCCAGTGATCGTCATGAATTTTGGGTTGACAATTAGGCTATTGTTGATATATTTGACTGTTAAAATAGGAATTTTTAACCAAACAAAAATGAATAGAGATGAATTTGCCTACATCTTCATGTGCACTACTGTCATAGGCTCATTTATTTGGTTCTAATTGACCACCTGAGTAAGTGGAATCTCAAAACTCATGGGCTAGATTGCTAATTCTAAATATAATAACCACTGGTAGTAGCCATGTTTTAATCTAACAGTACATTTGATGTCCTAAAGAACTTTGGAGTCGTATATATGCATTTTGCTTGCTCCGTATCTCAAAGCCATATCAAATATCTTGGTTGTAAAATAGCTGCTATAGAACTAAACATTAAGAGTAGAGAAATAAAAAGTAGACCTACAGAAAGCTGATAACCTCCTCTTTTCAACTCTAGAAACAATTATTACACAGGATAACTGTCTTTTTCCCGCAATTGGGTTTTCAAATGTTATACAATTGTTCTCCTGGAGTGCAGTGGGAGAGGCATTGAGAGTGGCTTGCTCATCACAGCAGCAAGCACTAGTGAAACAGGCACAGTGTCTGGGCAGACACTTTCATTACAGGAATCATGAGGATAATGCACTTCACTGTTTGACCAAATCATGTTTTAGCCTCCAAAAAAATAGTTTTCAGTGATGTGACCTTGTAGGATGCGACCAATAAAAATTGTAACTCACACAGCCAAGTCAAGGGTCGCAAAATGTGACTAAATGGTGGCTGTCTGGAGCCCTGCCTATACATCAAAACCACATTCTGATATTCACACTTATGCTCCATATCTCCTTATCTACTGAGAATTCTGCACTTTTATGTTTTACTTTGTTGACATTGCCTCTATTATCAATTGTAATGGTTAACTTCCCAATTGTGAGATATTCAGCAATGGCCTTAACGAACCGCTGCAGTGCCATTATTTGCAGTGCCATTAGTTTTGATATTGCAACCTTCACTGTTGAAACTCTCAGTACTGTTTCCATGGTGACCACATCTCTGCCTCTCAGGCTATTGTGTATAGCTCTCTCCCTGTCTGGCCTGTGAGAATTGTCTCTTCTCTCTCCTCTTTCACTCTCTCTCTCTCTCTCTCGCTCTCTCCCACTCTTTCTTTCTCTCTCCCGTTCTCTTTTTTCTCTCTCGCTCTCTCTTTCTCTTTCTCTTTCTCTCTCGGTCTCACTCTCACTCTCACTCTCTCTCTTTCTCTCTCTTTTTTCCCCTCTCTCTCTAATCTCTCTCTCCTTCTCGCTCACAAGGTCATTTAATCAATAACATTTTCCATGAATTAATGCTATACTGTACATGGTGTTTGCGAGTTTACCACATATATTCAATTTCAACAATACAGGAACCATCGATTGGAGTGTTCTATTGTGTTTCTATTTCACTCCAATACTATACATGTAGCTACTTAAAGAGGCAATCCGCAGTTGAATCAACAACAAAGTGTTTCCCCGCCCCTGTTTCGGTAAAACACTGAGGGATGGGGCTGGAGAAATGTAACCACTCTCAAATTCATAGAAAAGCTATAGATGCAAGGACTGACCATCCATGATATCAAAACTATAGTTTTAAGCATGTTTTGGGGCTATATAGTGTTTCTTTATATTTATGTGTTTACAAGCATTGGAGTAAAAAAGGCGAATATTTAGGGTTCTAATGGCGTACGACAGTTGAACTAATCTCATGATGTATTAATAATTGATATTCTTCAAGAACCAATGGGTGCATCTCATTAATTTATAAGTCCAAAACTTGATGTAGCAACTGCAGATTGCCCCTTTAAGCTAATATGACCAATATTATATGGTTTGGTGTCAATATGTGCGCTGTAAAACGATATAAGTACCAATGAGCTGAATATTGTAAACTTTCTTCTTTAATTTTCACCTCACAGGTGGCTCAGCCTGTAGATCAGCGGTGTGTGAGTTTCTCGTCTTGTGAAGGCACAGGTTGAAATCCTTTACCCAAATAAAAAAAGAGACATATTGTACGTGATCATGTCTCACTGTGATCAATGTATGAAATTATTATGTTATTTTCAAAAACAATCTCTTTTTGGGCTTAATTGTGGTCTTTTGCAGTGTACAAATGACTATAGTTATGTTCCAGCCCCACGACCAACCGCTCGGACAAAAATTGACTAGCGGCTGAATCTAGTTGCCTACCGCTGTTCTAAAGAGTTCAATCAATGTGTGTAGAAGCTATATTGATCCTTGCTCTATTCTTTATGAACATGCTTTCTTTATGTTTTCTTTTATTTATCTTGACTTTTTTTAAGGGTCCGGGAGATATCACTACTTCATCCCCTTTCAGGTCTCATCCCTGAAATGGATAGGTACTCAAAGGTGTGCACATATGATGTAGGGATGTACACTTCATTGACATATGTGTCCCTTCCTCACACTGCTCTCAATGGTAGGGCCATGCACAGTGAGCGATTTTACCAGTTGGGGACTTTTAGAAGTGCTGACAACACTATGCTAAGCCTTCATCTTCTAATTCATGTGAGGTCTGACTCCTCTGACCATCATCGCTAGTGATTACAGACTGTGCAGTCAGCTTATAATTAGTGCTCAATGACCAGAGGATCACATGACCACTTGGTTAGAGAAGCTCTGGGGATATTAAGGTTTTACTGCTTCAATTGCTGGCCAATGTCTCTAACCAATCTTTTCTAAAGGCAGAGTGATCATGTGACAACTCATAGAAATAGTTCTGACCTTCTCTCCGGCTTAGAGAAATGTATAGGATTTTCATTACTTACATTTTTATTTTGAGATGGCGTAGGCTTGGTTCCTGTCTGCTTGCCTTTGAGTTGTTTGTCAGATTTCTCAGCATGACAATCCCATTAATTAAGTTTGGTTATAGGGAGATAATTTCACCTGAATAATTGCAACTCTCTGAAATATCTTACTATTAAATGCATGAATTTAATGACCGTAATGTCATCGGGAATATAAGATGGGCGAAGTCATTATTTCCATAATCTTAAGTGGGCCTGTAAGCAGGTACCTTCCCACCTCCCTTAACATTTCAGTGTTCTTTGTGGCTTGCTGACTTGGCTAAGGAGAGCAGAGGCCAATTACTTAAAATGCCCCGGCAGCTCACTTCATAATTTATACTTTTAACACTGCTTTAAAGGCTTTTGAGGTCTCTCAGAGGGACAAACCCTAGACTAAATGTTATAATTGCAGGCTAAATGTTGGCACGTGAAACCTAAAATGTAATTGATGCAATAAAAAATTGTAAATGTCATATTGCTGGTTCTGTAAACATTAGAGCACAGACTTTTAAAACATGTTTTATTTAACCAGGCAAGTCATTTACAATGACAGCCTACACTGGCCAATTGTTACAGCCTGTATTTGAACCAGGGTGTCTGTAGTGAGGCCTCTAGCACTGAGAAGCAGTGCCTTAGACCACTGAGCCACTTGTAAGCCCGTAGACGAGTGCATACCTTTACTATAATTCAAAGAGAATCATAACTGAAATAAATGACTGAACGTTTGTTAAACAAAAGTGGACTTGTTGTACATGGTTGATTTATTCATCACAGTGTGACATGAGGATACTTCATGCAGGAATCACTCCTCCATTTCCTGGTTGCTAAAATTCTAAAAGTCTAATTTCAGATTATGTGACAAAACAAGCATGTATAGTGTAGAGAATTATTGTATGATCTAAACCGCAGTGAAATATATTTTCCATAACCAAAACTATTGTATTTTTAGCTGTTTGGAGCTGGTTTACAAAACCAGAAGTAAAAGGCGCAAAAACTAAACTGAAGTATGGGAAGCATAGAAATGGCGCAACTTCTTAGACTTGCTTTCAATGAGAATGACAGATCTATAACTCACATTTCTACGTGAATTTGGTCAGGTCAGGTCACCCAAAAAGTTACATATTACAGCTTTAAGTCTTTGGCACTACTTTAGCACACTTTACATGTTATTGGTTGTCTTATAACTGCAATAAAGAATTTAAAAAATCTAAATGAAACAGAACACTACCATTAGACATCACAATGCAATGCAAGTTGATAGCGTAGGAGATATATCCTAATGCCTAGTTGGTGTCCTCACAGTGTTTTACGGATTCAGTATAGGAGAGCTTGCAGAAATACCATTCCAACCTGTCAATGTGATTGCCTAATTGGCTTGCCTCTCAAATCAGATGAAACTGCAGGAGAATTCATTATAGCGCCAGCATGTCATATCTACAAAGATAATTACTCTGCTAAAAAGTTGGCAAATCGGCGTAATCTGAAGTCTTTTCACTGTGTTAAGTCAATAATTGTTTGCTAGCAAAATTGAATCATCAAGGGGTGAGGTGGTGGGCCGAAGCAGAAAAACGTGAAGTTGATTGATCCCCGTTGAGGGAGGAGCTGATATTTTCTATATGACAGTGAAATATTATTATGACGACTAAAACATTTGTTGCCGCTTTCAATTCTTGCACATTTTCTCATAAAAAGTCTATCTCAACAATGTCTGCGCAGGCAAATTTGCCGAACTGCTAAACTTGGAACCAATCAGAACTCTCGTACATACCCCTCGTGATGAAGGCAGCCAATGGCCTGCTTCTATCTAAGATGTAAACATAGCCTCACATGAAAACGCGAGCTGCTGTCTGTGTGTGATAGAGAGGATCACAATAGCTAGCTCCCAAAGACTGAAATAATACCTGGACAAAAGGAATACCTTTGTAAGAATTCAGCTCAGCATTCAACACCATAGTCCCCTCTAAGCTCATTACCAAGCTTAGGACCCTGGGACTAAACACCTCCCTCTGCAACTGTTTCCTGGACTTTCTGTCGGGCCACCCACAGGCGTAAGGGCAGGCAGCAACACATACGCCATACTGATCATCAACACGGGGGCCGCTCAGGGGTTTGTGCTTAGACCCCCCCTGAACTCCCTGTTCACCCACTATTGCATGGTGCGCACGACTCCAACACCATCATCAAGTTTGCTGACGGCACGACGGTGGTAGGAGTAATCAGCTTATAGGGAGGAGGTCAGAGACCTGGCAGTGTGGTGCCAGGACAACAACCTCTCCCTCAACGTCAGCAAGACAAAGTTGCTGGTCGTGGACTACAGGAAACATCGATGGGGCTGTAATGGAGCAGGTCAAGAGCTTCAAGTTCCTCTGTGTCTACATCACTAAGGAATTAACATGGTCCACACACACCCACACAGTTGTGAAGAGGGCACGGCAACACCTCTTCCCCCTCAAGAGACTGAAAAGATTTGGCATGGGCCCTCAGCTCCTCAAAAAGTTCTACAGCTGCAACATTGAGAGCATCTTGACTGGCTGCATCACCGCGTGGTACGATAACTGCAAGGCACCCGACCGCAAGGCGCTACAGAGGGTGATGAGTACAGGGGCCGAGCTCCCTGCCATCCAGGACCTCTATACCAGGCAGGTTCAGAGGAAGGCCCAAATAAGTATCAAAGACTCCAGCCACCCAAGCCATAGACTTGAAGTGATTAACCGGACTACTTGCAATGACCCTTTTTTGCACTAACTCTATGCAGCACACACACTGGACACTACCCACATACTCACACATACTTACACTGACACCTCAACACACACATATGCTTTTATGATAAATATCTAAATTAAGACAAATATCTGTTTTAGACTGCACTTGAAATATGCAATATGCAATATGAATTGTCTTGATCGCATGAAGAGGTAACTTCGTTGACCAAGCTAGTCAATGTTACAGTTTGACTAGTCTAGCCCTGCTCAGGAAGCTAGTGTTTCATTAGATATCTCTTTGTCGGTGAATTCACATTTTAAATAATGTTTTGACATCGTTAAATGTCTCATTACAAGTATCTAGCTGCAGGCTTAAAGAAAATTGTTATCATGTCATTTGCATGTATACCCAAATAAAAGCATGTAGATAGACATATACACTACATGATCAAAAGTATGTGGACACCTGTTCATCTAACATCTCATTATAAAATCATGGGCATTAATACCCTTTGCTGCTATAACAGCCTTCACTCTTCTGGGAAGTCTTTCCACTAGATGTTGGAATATTGTTGCGAGGACTTCCTTTCATTCAGCCACAAGAGCATTAGTGAGGTCGGGCACTGATGTTGGGCTCACAGTTGGCATTCTTATTAATCCCAAATGTGTTAGATGGGGTTGAGGTCAGGGCTCTGTGCAGGCCAGTCAAGTTCTTCCACACCGATCTCGACAAACCATTTCTGTATGGATGGACCTCGCTTTATCCACGGGGGCATTTTCATGCTTAAAGAAATTTCCCCCTCAGGGATCAATAAAGTATCCATCCATCCATCCGTCCGTCCGTCCGTCCGTCCGTCCGTCCGTCCGTCCGTCCGTCCGTCCGTCCGTCCATCCATCCATCCATCCATCCATCCATCCATCCATCCATCCATCCATCCATCCATCCATCCATCCATCCATCCATGAATATCACCTGATTTATCTCTGGGAGACAAACGTGAGAGACAAGAATGAATCAAAGAAATCATTGCAGCAAAGGATTGTAGTTTATGAGCTAGAAATGAACATCCTGACAGTCTAAAAAAAAGTACAACATCTAGGCTACTGGGATAAGGATAGAGGCAGCAGGGTGCTCTGCATCCTACTCCAACTAGGCCTGTTGACAGGGGCATTCCTTTTATTTATTTATTTAACCTTTATTTAACTAGGCAAGTCAGTTAAGAACAAATTCTTATTTACAATGACAGCCTACCTACAGGGTCAGTCCCTGGCGCAAATTAGGGTAGAGTGCCTTGCTCAAGGACACAGCAACAGGTTTTTCACCTTGTCAGCTCAGGGATTCAATCCAGCAACTTTCTGGTTACTGGCCCAACACCCTAACCACTAGGCTACCTGCCACCCCAACTTAATTGTCAGCATTAATTAAATTAGTGAGTCCTGCCTTGATGACTGTATTAGCTTTACAATACTTTTTTGCAGTCTTAAATTATTACTTGGAACAATGATAGCTAAAGCTCCCTGTCTTGGAATGACATGCTAGTAGTGCTCATGCTAGTTAGCAACAGGTCTATTTGTTGTAGCTAGCTACATTGCTACGGTTCTAAGAAAGGTTGTATTGATGGTATTGATGGTAGCTATAAATAGATTCTAAATATACAAAATATTTTAACTGATACAGTTTGTCGGATGGCGATCTTTCTCGAGCTGTCGCAAGTTGTGTTTAGTACCTTAGGTACGGAGAACGTGATTGGCAGACTTGATCAGCAGAGATGGCACCTGGATAGTACACACGTTTTGATTGGTTTAGTGTTTAGTACTTGGCAGCCTTTGAAAAAATTTGCAAGAATTGACATAGCCAACAAACGGAAATGTGTTCAGAAGAAATAAATATACACGATATGTAAAAAACAGCTCTTCCCTCTCCAGAGACTGAACTAAAGCAGAGACTGAGCTATAGTATATAGGTTTTACGTTGGATACCTGTATGATACAAGTCAGTGTAAATAGTAAAACAATTTTAGCTGTCTGAGGAACAAGATGACACTATTTCTTCTGAGGGCCTTTCAAACTGTGAATGCATTTTATCAGACTTTTTCTGACTATTTTGTCAGCAGCTATTGCATTGCTGTCGTTTACTGATTGAAGTATTTGAGCCACAAATGCTCTGACCCTGATTCATAAATAATTGATATGTAGACCGTCTGGGATGTGTGTATAGAGAAAGAAAGAGTGAAAGGTGGACTTTCTTGATCAGACAGGTGATGAAAAGGTTTAGACTACATTGTCCTGTTAGTACAGAGGACAATAAACTGTTTATTGACTGTAATACAGACCCACAATATTGAGTTGACCCAATGTGCTGTTATTAAACTTTGGTTTGTACACTGATTTGTTCACACGTAGCAACCAAAGCCCATGTAAGTCAGTTTATAGTCTTCCATCATTGGTTACTCTGAGAGTTCCTCATATTGCCATTGGCTGCTGTCATGGTTCCACCTGTCATCAGAGGGCGGCAGAGACCGTCCTAGAGATATTAACAACACTCAGGTGTGTCTTATTTACTCATTATGATTTCCCTGTTAAAAGAGGTGTGTGTTCTACTGTCCTTTGCAGAAACTTGAATTGTTTACCGTGTGCGTTTGTGCCCTGAGTGAGTTTTCGAGACTTAGTGTTTGTTGTTTTTTCAGGGAGGTGACCAAGAACCCGATGGTCCTGCAGCAAAGCACCCCCACAAGATGATGCTGCCACCTCCGTGCTTCACGGTTGGGATGGTGTTCTTCAGCTTGCAAGCCTCCCCCTTTTTCCTCCAAACATAACAATTATTCATTATGGCCAAACAGTTCTATTTTTGTTTCATCAGACCAGAGGACATTTCTCCAAAAAGTACGATCTTTGTCCCCATGTGCAGTTGCAAACCGTAGTCTGGCTTTTTGATGGCGGTTTGGAGCAGTGGCTTCTTCCTTGCTGAGCGGCCTATCAGGTTATGTCGATATAGGACTTGTTTAACTGCGGATATAGATACTTTTGTACCTGTTTCCTCCAGCATCTTCACAAGGTCCTTTGCTGTTGTTCTGGGATTGATTTGAAGTTTTCGCACCAAAGTATGTTCATCTCTACGAGACAGAACGTGTCTTCTTCCTGAGTGGTATGACGGCTGCGTGGTCCCATGGTGTTTATACTTGCGTACTATTGTTTGTACAGGTGAACATGGTTCCTTCAGGCGTTTGGAAATTGCTCCCAAGGATGAACCAGACTTGTTGAGGTCTACAATTTTTTTAGGTTTTGTCTGATTTCTTTTGATTTTCCCGAGCAAAGAGGCACTGAGTTTAAAGGTAGGCCTTGAAATACATCCACAGGTACACCTCCAATTGACTCAAATGATGTAATCAGAAGCTTCTAAAGCCATGACATCATTTTCTGGAATTTTCCAAGCTGTTTGAAGGCATATGTATACTTCTGACCCACTGGAATCGTGATATAGTAAATTATAAGTGAAATAATCTGTCTGTAAACAAATGTTGGAATAATTACTTGTGCAATGCACAAAGTAAATGTCCTAACCGACTTGCCAAAACTATAGTTTGTCAACATGAGTTTTAATGACTTCAACTTAAGTGTATGGAAACTTCCGACTTCAACTGTACATATTGAGGGATATAATGTGTCAGAGCTGACAGACAGGGTAGAGACGATGGAGTGGTAATTTTTTATAAAAATAAAAAATATATATTTTTACAAAATGACTGAAAGCCTTTGTCTGGGGAACAATGTATCCATAATTGTTATAGGGGTCTACCGTCCTCCCTCGTCTAACCATTGTGCTCTCGAGGAGTTAACTAGTTTGTTGTCTCCTTTTACTATATAAAGTTATTATCCTGGATGACCTAAATTGTGATTGGGAAATGCAGACTACCTGTGTATACAGGGCGCATTTAGAATAGAGGACTAGGTCTCAATATGTCTTCCTGTTAAATAAATACAAAAATATATGATATTCTTTCAACTTCAACCTTGGTTCGGCAGGGTGCTGATGTCTTTAAGTCATTAGAGTTAAGAAATAACCTAATTTATATTTTGGAGACAACCTTTAGAAGAGAGCTACTATGGTAAATTCAATTGATTGGACATGATTTGGAAAGGCACGCACCTGTATGTATAAGATCCCACAGTTTACAGTGCATTTCAGAGCAAAACCAAGCCATGAGGTCGAAGGAATTGTCCGTAGAGCTCCGAGACAGGATTGTGTCGAGGCACAGATCTGGGGAAGGGTTCCAAAAAATGTCTGCAGCATTAAAGATCCCCAAGAACACAGTGGCCTCCATCGTTCTTAAATGGAAGAAGTTTGGAACCAGCAAGACTCTTCCTAGAGCTGGCTGCCCGGCCAAACTGAGCAATCGGGGGAGAAGGGCCTTGGTCAGGGAGGTGACCAAGAACCCGATGGTCACTCTGACAGAGCTCCAAAGTTCCATGAGAAACAAAATTCTCAGGTTTGATTAAACTAATATCAAACTCTTTGGCCTGAATGCCAAGCGTAATGTCTAGAGGAAACCTGGCACCATCCCTACAGTGAAGTATGGTGGTGGCAGCATCATGCTGTGGGGATGTTTTTCAGCGGCAGTGACTGGGAGACTAGTCAGGATCGAGGCAAAGATGAACGGAGCAAAGTACAGAGAGATCCTTGATGAAAACCGTCTCCAGAGCACTCAGGGCTTCAGACTGGGCTGAAGGTTCACCTTCCAACAGGACAACGACCCTAAGCACACAGCCAAGACAACACAGGAGTGGTTTCGGGACAAGTCTCTGAATGTCCTTGAGTGGCCCAGCCAGATTCCGGACTTGAACCCAATCTAACATTTCTGGAGAGACATGAAAATAGTTGTTAAGCAACACTTGAGCTTGAGAGGATCTGCAGAAAATAATGGGAGAAACTCCCCAAATACAGGTTTGCCAAGCTTGTAGGGTCATACCCAAGAATACGCGATGATGTAATCGCTGCCAAAGGTGCTTTAACAAAGTACTGAGTAAAGGGTCTGAATACTTATGTAAGATAGATAGATAGATAGATAGATAGATAGATAGATAGATAGATAGATAGATAGATAGATAGATAGATAGATAGATAGATAGATAGATAGATAGATAGATAGATAGATAGATAGATAGATAGATAGATAGATAGATAGATAGATAGATAGATACTTTATTGATCCCCGAGGGGGACATTTCTTTGTCAAGCAGCTACAACAAAACATAGGGCAGGTGCAAAATGACAGAACGAAAATACACAAAAGACAGATACACGGTACATGATACATAGAGCGGCAGTATGAAAAAGTATAGAAATACATGATATCTGGAGTGCAAAAAAGCTATAAAAAGACATTGCATAGTATGGTGGATGGCTGAATATGTACACTATACATTGGGGGATGTTGGACGGTTAACTATACTATACAGGTCGACTTCAGTAGCTAAAAATGCATATGATACGAGCGAGGGTAATAATAGTTTACTTAATAGACAGACTGGCTAAATGAACAGGTAAGTGAATATTTTGCATGGTTAAATTAGCTGTACAGGTAAATATACAGTTATATTTACTGATAAGTGAATACTTGCATGGTTACATAAACTGTACAGGTAAATGACAGGAAGAGATACTTAAATAGCTAAATGTGTGTATAATTTGGGGTAATAATAGTAATTACAGTCCTTAGTGCGCCGGGTTTAATTACAGACAACTGCACGTATTGCACATTCGATATACTAAAAGCAATGAGAAAAGGTGCAACTGACAGGATACTAATATGCCTTCATGAGTGAATGACTACGTAAGTTAGGTCCAAGAATTACTTGCAATATTGCACGTGATATGATATAACAACTGTACATGAGTATGTATATACAGAACTGCATGAATAAATAGGTCCTGAGTGAATGAGTGATTACGGACCAGAGTTACTCACGGATGGATGCATACTTGTTAAACTAGCACCCCAACAGTTCCAGATCTATGTTGCCGACGGCACGGCACCCCGGTGAGGCATTATATAGTCTAATAGCCGCCGGCAGGAAGGACCTCCTGTAGCGCTCTCTGGCACACCGTGGTGGGATCAGTCTGTGACTGAAGGTGCTCCTCTGCGTCATAACCATGGTGTGCAGAGGGTGGGTGACGTTGTCCATGATGGCCAGCAGTTTGGCCAGGATCCGTCTCTCCGCCACCTCCTCTAGATTGTCAAGGCTCATCCCCAGGACAGAGCTAGCCTTCCTGATCAGCTTATTTACCCGAGAAGCATCACCGGCTTTTATGTTGGCTCCCCAGCACACCACTGCAAAAAAGATGCCACTGGCCACCACAGACTGGTAGAAGGTATGCAGTAGTTTACTGCACACGTTGAAGGACCTGAGCCTCCTCAGAAAGTAGAGTTGGCTCTGGCCCTTTTTGTACAGGGCCCCGGTGTTACCAGCCCATTCCAGCCTGTTGTCCATATGGACTCCGAGGAACTTGTATGACCCAACCATTTCCACATCCATCCCCTGTATAGGGACTGCAGTCAGTTGTGCCTTGGTTCTCCTGAAGTCCACCACCATCTCCTTTGTTTTGCTGATGTTGAGCTGAAGGTGGTTCTGCTCACACCACAACACAAAGTCACTGATTGTGCTCCTGTACTCCTCCTCCTGCCCCCCCTGATGCACCCTACAATTGCGGAGTCATCCGAGAACTTCTGTAGGTGGCATGTTTCAGAGTTATATCTGAAGTCCGAGGGGGGACAGGACCGTTCTCTGGGGGCCCCTGTGTTGCTCACTGCCCGTTCTGACACACAGCTCTGTAGTCGCACAAATTGTGGCCTACCGGTCAGGTAGTCCGTGACCCAGGAGACTAAGGGTGCTTCCACTTTCATCCTCCTCATCTTCTCACCCAGTAGCAGGGGCTGAATGGTATTGAAGGCACTGGAGAAGTCAAAAAACATAACCCTCACAGTGCAACCTGCGTTGTCCAGGTGAGAGTAGGCCCTCTGCAGAAGGTAGATGATTGCATCATCCACCCCGATGTTGAGCTGGGGGTCCAGTGATGTACACCCCAGGGGTCTGAGGTGAGCGAGGACTAACCTTTCCAGGGTCTTCATGATGTGGGATGTTAGCGCTACAGGTCTGAAGTCATTCAGAACAGTGGGGTGTGCCTTCTTGGGCACTGGGACGAGGCAGGATGTTTTCCACAGCACAGGGACCCTTTCTAGGCTCAGGCTAAGGTTGAAGTGACGCTGGAGTATTCCACACAGTTGGTCAGCACAGGCCCTAAGCACCCTAAGCACTGAAATGTGATAATCCAGTTTTTTATTTTAATAAATTGGCAAACATTTCTAAAAACCTGTTTTTGCTTTGTCATTATTGGGTATTGTGTGTAGATTGATGAGGATTAAAAATATATATTTTTTGAATAAGGCTGTAACATAACAAAATGTGCAAAAATGTGGATGTAGATCTCCCATCTTTGTGTTACAGTTAGTCAGGATGCAGTTTCATCACCGGCCCACGTGTTTCCTCTGCATTCGGAAGTATTATAGACTCAGATCATTTTTGGTGACACGCTGGGGATTTCGCTGTTGATAAATGTCAGGGGAAGAGACTGTGTTTTCAAAGAGACCCTCACACCTGAAGCTGCCTCCGTTTTGGAGGAGGCACACTTTCCCTTGACGAGTGCTCGTTTTTTACTCAGCATCAGAACACATATTCACAGACTTTTTGTTTGGCACTGTCAGAATGTCTATATTTGATTTCAAACACCACCATTTTCTGTCATTTTCCCATATGGTGATCGTGAAATGTCAAATCAAAGAGGAGCTATTCTTCTCCTCGTTTCTGACTGGGAAGTTGATTGTGAAACCTTTACTGTAAATCCCTGTTTAAATGTTTCCTCTGACGCTTACCTAACCTGTGTGATAGAGGAATAGTAAGATAAGCAAATAAGATCATTAGACTCATGATTTACCCTTTGAAGGATAACAAATAATGTAATGCAAATTATTTTGGAGAAGAACTAACAGAATGTCATTAGAGGTGGTCAGCAGGTTCAGGGGAAAACACAATCTGTACCTACAGTACACTATACATGGAGAAAGTAAGTAAAAACAATTTATAATTTTAGGGAGATTTTCTCCCATCTTGTGAGGAGGAGATAATTTAATTTGTATTCATTGGTATTCTTGGCCATCTCAAATGGCAACACAGTCCATTATGTTTCACAGCTCCCTGGACTCCAAATACTCCCACACACCACACAGCTTAATATATATATGCAGCCTGCAAACACATATGCTTTGTTTTGAACACAAATGGACCTGTATTACACGTCCTAGATCCACATCTCTATTAGTCTGATGTATTCTACACCGAAGGATTTTGAAGTGTTGGGTCATGGCTAAATCTCACTAGCTGGACATGCATTTAAATAGTGTCACTGGTGTGCATACCTGTAGGTTGGTATCATACTATGGGTTGCTATATAAAGAGTGGTCCTTATATGAAGATGTTCTGAGATCATTCAGATGAAGCAGTGACATGGCAATATCCCCATACTATGACAGTGTTACCATAGAGACTAAACCCACTGCACATAAGATCCTTTGACTTGGGTACATTGTGAAAATGTCTGAGTACTTGCAGTAGAAAATATAAATATAACTTGGCTATCATCAATTTTAATGTATCACAATAGTATCAGTTGAAGCCAGTAAGAGGCCTATCTCACATGACTACTCCAAACATTAGGTTCAATACAGATACAAAGATGAAACTGAAAACAAATGCTCAGTCCAACAACCAATCCTTTACACTGAGCTGATCTATAAATCAAGTATTTACTCCATGGATTTAATTCTATAAAACCAAAACAACATATGCTTGTGTTCTATCTTAATTGATTGTACTAACAACAAAAAGGTATAATTATTTTGATAATTAAAACTAGGATAAAAAAGCTGTCATATGCTGATGAACTGTATTCATTGGTTGCACCTACAGTGGGGAGAACAAGTATTTGATACACTGCTGATTTTGCAGGTTTTCCTACTTACAAAGCATGTAGAAGTCTGTAATTTTTATCATAGTTACTCTTCAACTGTGAGAGACGGAATCTAAAACAAAAATCCAGAAAATCACATTGTATGATTTTTAAATAATTAATTTGCATTTTATTGCATGACATAAGTATTTGATACATCAGAAAAGCAGAACTTAATATTTGGTACAGAAAACTTTGTTTGCAATTACAGAGATCATACGTTTCCTGTAGTTCTTGACCAGGTTTGCACACACTGCAGCAGGGATTTTGGCCCACTCCTCCATTCAGATCCTTCAGGTTTCGGGGCTGTCGCTGGGCAATACGGACTTTCAGCTCCCTCCAAAGATTTTCTATTGGGTTCAGGTCTGGAGACTGGCTAGGCCACTCCAGGACCTTGAGATGCTTCTTACGGAGCCACTCCTTAGTTGCCCTGGCTGTGTGTTTCAGGTCGTTGTCATGCCGGAAGACCCAGCCACGACCCATCTTCAATGCTCTTACTGAGGGAAGGAGGTTGTTGGCCAAGATCTCGCAAAACATGGCCCCATCCATCCTCCCCTCAATACGGTGCAGTCGTCCTGTCCCCTTTGCAGAAAAGCATCCCCAAAGAATGATGTTTCCACCTCCATGCTTCACGGTTGGGATGGTGTTCTTGGGGTTGTACTCATCCTTCTTTTTCCTCCAAACACGGCGAGTGGAGTTTAGACCAAAAAGCTCTATTTTTGTCTCATCAGACCACATGACCTTCTCCCATTCCTCCTCTGGATCATCCAGATGGTCATTGGCAAACTTCAGACGGGCCTGGACATGCGCTGGCTTGAGCAGGGGGACCTTGCGTGCGCTGCAGGATTTTAATCCATGACAGCGTAGTGTGTTACTAATGGTTTTCTTTGAGACTGTGGTCCCAGCTCTCTTCAGGTCATTGACCAGGTCCTGCCGTGTAGTTCTGGGCTGATCACTCACCTTCCTCATGATCATTGATGCCCCATGAGGTGAGATCTTGAATGGTGCCCCAGACCGAGGGAGATTGACCGTCATCTTGAACTTCTTCCATTTTCTAATAATTGCGCCAACAGTTGTTGCCTTCTCACCAAGCTGCTTGCCTATTGTCCTGTAGCCCATCCCAGCCTTGTGCAGGTGTCACGACCCCTGCCGAAGTTGCCTCACCCCCTTGTTCGGGCATGCTTCGGCGATCGTCGTCACCGGCATTCTAGCCACTGCCGCTCGATCATTCATTTGTCCATTTGTCATGTCTTGTCATTACGCACACCTGGTTCTCATTTCCCCTCATTACTTCATGTATATATGTTCCCTCTGTTCCCCCATGTCCTTGTCGGATATTGTTTCTATGTGATTGTGCATTCACCTTTGTTTACTCGTCTTGAACAGTCGTACCTATTCCTGTTCAGATTGTTTCTGCGTATTTGGATATTAAATTTATCCTTGATTGCACGCTACCTCCTGCGCCTGGCTCTCTATTCTATTCCACGCATCACAGCAGGTCTACAATTTTATCCCTGATGTCCTTACACAGCTCTCTGGCCTTGGCCATTGTGGAGAGGTTGGAGTCTGTTTGATTGAGTGTGTGGAGAGGTGTCTTTTATACAGGTAACGAGTTCAAACAGGTGCAGTTAATACAGGTAATGAGTGGAGAACAGGAGGGCTTCTTAAAGAAAAACTAACAGGTCTGTAAGAGCCGGAATTCTTACTGGTTGGTAGGTGATCAAATACTTATGTCATGCAATAAAATGCAAATTAATTATTAAAAAATCATACAATGTGATTTTCTGGATTTTTGTTTTAGATTCCGTCTCTCACAGTTGAAGTGTACCTATGATAAAAATTACAGACCTCTACATGCTTTGTAAGTAGGAAAACCTGCAAAATCGGCAGTGTATCAAATACTTGTTCTCCCCACTGTATGTCAATTGGTTGCGTCATGCCATTGTCATGAATGCTCTAAAGACGTTGTGCCCGAAAGTCAAGTGGTGCCCAATTATTCTGAATAGGGACTAATGGCTGTTTTGTTTCAAGGGATAGTTCAGGATTTTGGCAATGAAGCCCTTTATCTAGCAATGGTTATTATAAAAATCCATCAGATTTTGACTGAATTATAGCACATTAAACATTTTACTGGCATGGACAAATAATGAATGGAGTTCAGGGATTTTGCAGAGAATTCAGGTATTCAATTTATTGTAAAATGTCATTCTTAGAATGCACTCATATGTAAATGTTCTAATGGTATCAAGTATTTGTAAAATATTTTGTTTTAAAATAAAGAAAATGATATGTGACTCATTTGCATAAATATACTGGGTGTATGTGCATATATGAATAAATTAACAAAGGGGTGGAGCAAGGCTGCCTGCAACCACCTCTATCTAGGCCTACCTGCACTCACCTGCACAAAATTATTACAGCCATTTAAATAAAGTTGTCTTTCTTCTCTTTCTTGTATTGTAAGTGTCGAGATGATGCTCTAAATCCCAGACTAAGCTTTAGCGCTCTTTACATATGCAACGGAAAGACATTGTATTCCATCGAGCACATTTCAGCCATTACCCGGGGTGTGTTTGACAGGTCAATACAAACATTTCCGCTATCTTAAAACGGGAAAAAACGACAGGCACAAGCAAGAGTATGAAAGAGTCGCAAGGAGTAAAATGAAATCCACCCAATGAGATTTAAGTGACAAGTGGATTTTGCATCCCTCAAACACAGGAAATAGATAGCTGAAAGACAGATCCTCAGGTGGGCAGGATACTATTTTAATGTCCATTATGAAGGAAGTTAGAGGTAATTTAGCAAACCAATGCTAACTAGCTTTAGCAATATCTTAACGCAAAGCCTCGAAGTCTTCTGGGTTTTTCATCGGGTTTTGTACCCAATGACTTCCAGTCTTTGCGCAAAGCTAGTTAGTATTGGCCCTTATCTACTTCCTTCATACTGGACGCAGAGACATAAAAATCTAAACCATGTCTCTGGGGAAGTAGATAAACTATCCCTGTGAATACGATGACATTGCTAAAGTAGGCAAATAATTATTAAGAAGCAACTTTGCTATCATTGTGATGTCGTCAAATTTACTTCAGAGAGATGGCAATGTTGCCATTAGCTTGCAAAGTTTGTCAAACATAGCTATCAATGCTAACGTTAAATAGCTAAAATCCAGGACTGTCCTCTCAGTCTTAGCTAGCAAAGGTTCTACTATCTAAAGTCAATCTGGCAACATCACAATGATGACAAAATATCTTCCTACTAATTATTTGCCTCCTTTTGAAATGTAATAGTCTTTCCAAGGCACAATAAAGCACTTTCTACTACATTAAAGGTAGACTCTGCGAAATGACAAGCTACCACAAGCGGCACCGCAGATATTGCGATGAGCTAAATGTAAGACTTTGCTCACACACTCAGAGTTTCAGAGCATGTGCACGGGTTCACTTCACACTTTTACAATGTGGTAGCCAGGGGACCAAAACAGAAGAGATGTTATGCCTTCAATGCTCTTAGGTGTTGAGGAAATGTACCCACTATGCCGTTTACTTTGTGCATCTACATCATATTCCTTGAGTAGAATGTTCAGTCGGTGCGGTGCTCAAGATAACTTTCATAACAATATTGTTACACAATGTGCAACCCATGAATACCATTGGGAGAGAAACCAGTGCACCGCTGCTGTAAACACCTGGAAAGTGTTAAGGAAAGTAGACTTTAATCGTGACAATTACTATAAAAAAAAAAAAGGTTTAGTGTTCAATTCTTAGCCATCGATATACTTGGCTGTATCATCCAATCTTCATCTCTTGTATATCACACAATGAAACTAAATACTTTAATTAACATTTAACAAGAGCTGTATAATTATAATGGCTCTGCGTCAGTGTGGGGTTTCTGTTACTCAGTCACAGGGGTAATACAGTTGGCATCATCAGGCTAAGTAATCTCTTGATGATGATAAGAATCAGGCCATTTTTATGTGCAAAAAAACTGTAGGAAATATCACTCTGTAACTATTTGGAATCCCTCCATTGGTATGTGTTTGTCTTTTCTCTCCTGACACATCTTCAGTTTATGATTCTTCTAACAGTTTGAACATGAAGCAAATTCCAAATCCTCTTCCGTCGACAGTCCCAGTGCTTTGCAGTTGCCAGCTGTGCCATTTGATGGAAAAGTAGTGATAAAGAAGTAGCTTTGTCTTCAGAATTTTGTGAATCACACCATGGGATGACAGTCAACATGTGTGAGATAACCATTTGAGTGTTTTCAGCCCTTTGGTGAGACATCACACTGACAGAGAGTAGGGATGATACAGTTGGAATTGAGCTTTGACATTGGTGCATGTGTGGTTGGCATTTGTGCATGGACAGTTGTCATAGAAACGGAGCACTTGTAACAGCATGAGCTTTTTGACAGATTAGGAAGGGTTGGAGTCTGTTCAATGGCGCAAACAAGTCTCTTCCAAAGACAACTGTTGAAGGAATAAGAGGTACTGTAAATTAACTATTGTAATATTTTCTCATTTATGCAAACTGAAACTGACTGAAATATACCGTCAAAAAGGTGGAATTATTAGAACATATTTATCCTGCTGACTGTAGATCTAAATCATTGCTTATCTACAATTTATTTCTAAAAAGAGAGAAGGAGCATGCTCTCTTACATACATTCTCAGGGTGACGTACCCTACCAGATTGGAGACGGTCAAGATCAACAGACTTTCATTTTGAAATGTGGCAATTAGGGTATTTTGGAAAAGCTTTCAACAAAACCGGCAGATGGATGGTACAGTATGTGGCTCCATGGAAACTTTGAAGTAACTTTTAATTTCTTCCCACCCTCAGGATGCCAGCCTGGTCAAAATGCCTATGGTGGACACCGGCTTGAATTCTGTGGGAACAATGAAATACTAACAACTCTGAACAATTCTCTCAGTAGATCTTTTCAGCCATTAATACATATTTTGTTATAAAGGTTATTGTGTCAGGGCAAGGGAGGGCTATGATATCAGGATTATGTGCTTCTTATTGGCTAACAAGCAGAGGGATAAGCTAAGAGAAGCACTGGTATAGATCAGGTGTTTGGGGACAAATGTATTTGGTGACCTTTTAGTAGAGTAGTCTCTCAATAGTCAATGAACGTGCATCCAAACAAATGTAACAGGTGAGATGAGCTTTTTGCTTCACATTAGTAGCTCTGCTCTCAGCAACCAATGACTACTAAAGAACTGACATAGTGGACTCCTCTACATGAATACTTGGTATATAAACATGTTTATTTATTTATTATTATCCACTTTGTACAGTCTGTGTGTTATAGAGTTGCTGCTGAGGTACTGTATTACAAGCTGCAATTAACTTTCAATTGTGTTTTTGCGGACAACACAGTGGTTATTTTGACCACATAGAATGAGTTCTACTGTTGCCGTCTCCTCCTAGTAGATGAATGGCACTGTGATGTGCACCTTGTTGTGCCAAGAGTCCTTCAATGAAGCCATCGATGAGTCATTTAAATATTCAATGAAAATCCTTTTCTTGGGTGGCATGTAGTCATATTTGCACAAAAAAAGACATGATGCTTTTGTCAAACCTCCAATATTGCTTAAATATGCCAATACATGCTGCACCTAATAGTATTTCATAATGAGATTGAGTATCCACACGGTTTAGGTTTAAAGAAGAATAAATGATTGCGTCCAAGTCTTGAAGTATATCTTGCAAAATACTACTACTATTTGCGTTTTTACACAGTCCGAATTTACATCTGGGAACATAAAACGCTCAACTCCAGTCCACCACTAGCATGCTGAGATCCAGCCTCTCACGATGATATGTAGACAAAAAAGTATCGCTGTTTTTGAAGAGAGAGTGCTAAAAGATTAAAATCTTGCAGCGATGTAATCATAAAAGGCAGAGGTATAAGAAGGTTTGAAGACCTTAATCGATATGTCGCATCGGTTGGCTGTACAGTGAAGATGACATGGCTGCCTCAGAGACACAGGTGGGCAAGTCCAATCCACTCCAACCCTCCATGTGGCCACAGCACTCAGCCAAGTCCCTGCCCACTTCCAGCTGGCTCACGGCACTGCTGGAGCAGACAGATTAAGAATTCTCATGTATGACCAGAATCAAGAACATGGCCATGCTACATTACACGCCGCTTATACCAGAGTAATTACAATGTAACAAACTAGTACGTACATATACGGTTGTGTGGTCACGCTGCCATTTGTAAGTATTTAAGTGGAAAATATTGTGGTTAATATGACATAATTACTTTTATTTACCTGATATAAGCTAATTACATATGTTATTACCATGCATTTACCCTGTAATACTGTGATTGTAATATGACATTTTGTGAATAGCACAATCCCTATTATCTGTCTCTGGCATTGAATGGCCATGAATATTAGAAACGTGCTGTAGTTGAACTAAGTATATTTAAATTAATGTTTTATCATCCAGCTGGCAAGATTTTAGGCATCTCGTATCTTTTAGATCTTTGGATATATTGATGTTATATTCTTTTTGTTCTAAATTATTCTAAATAATCTCTGTTCTAAAATACAAAAGGCATGAATATTCTTGGATGAGTGTTAAAATGGTCTGTGGTTTGTCTTCAAAAATGAATGCAGTAGACCTACATATAGTATCCAATGTTTCTGCAGTATTGTATCATTACGATTACAGTCAACATATGCTAATAAATATAATGACACAAGTTTTTAAAAAAAGCATTTCTTTCTACCTCTCACCTCTAATTACTTCTGCCTGTAGCCAAGTAGCCCCAGCCTGTCAGTCATCCAGTCAATTTGTTGTGGGAACTGACTTAATTAAACAAAATAACTGCTTATTTTGACCCTCCACCACTTAAGTTTCAAGTAAAACAATTGGCAACAACAGAACTGGTCCCAAGCATTTGTTTTGCATATAAGGTTACCATTTTGTGTGTCATTTTTACAACGCTTCAATGTCTAATTTAATCATCAATTCATCTAGACAATTTATAACCCTTATAATGTGTTGTAACACTTACTTAGCTAACATTCTATGTGTACCCAACAAAGCCTCTGGTATATATACGATTCCGTTCACGAGTACCAGATTCAGTTATGTCATGTGATACAATAACAACTCAATACGAGGCCTTACAACACGAGCTCCCTAGGGTGGCTGCATCGAGTCAACCTCAGAAACTTTGACTTCCCCTGAGGTAGCTTTGTTAGCAAAAGGTCCAGAGAAAAGAATGCATGGCTAATTTAACATACCATCAGCAGTGACATTTTGATGAATGGAATAACCTATACCTGTGCATGCAGTATGATGGTCGATTTACCTCTGCTGTGAGGTACCGAGGCTGAGGATAAAAAAGATCCGAGCCAAGGATAAAAGAAGGCCGACACGGAGGAGGGAGAGCCTGATAAACAGAGCTGAGACAATTTATGTAATCTTGCATTGTTGGAACGATTGCTTGAGCAATGGACAGATCTACATTGTAAATACAAATGTATACAACATGATCTACCATGTCGTAAGTAAGGTGAATCTACAGACGAGGTCAAGGCAAGTTCTACAAAGCATACTATACCACAACCTCATACTTTGCACCAGCCTGCAGTCATTTTAACATGTGGCATCATCTGCACTGGTTTAGATATGGCAAATATTTATTTAATGTGACTTTGCAATAGAGACTCTGCCCAACATCTGGATCCCCAGATTGTAAAGTGACATGGGAAATCAAGCATAAATGTTTAATTGCCTTCAAGGAGGACAGCACTTTCAACACCGTCTCCAAGGAGACCAAAGACATTTGGTCTTCAGGAGGCTTATCACTTTGGAATATTCAGCACAGATGACAGCTGTCAATCAACAGACAATAGTTTGTGCTTCAGCTAAATAAAACATGATTTTTGGCGCTGTTGCTACACTGTTGTGGGTTATATTACTGTATCTGATAGAATCTTGCAGATGTATTATTTTTCATTGTAATCTTTTCCAAGTTTTACCATCATAACCTCCCACTATATTTGCCGAGTGTCACCCCAATGTCCACCCCAAGACAGCACTTATTTGTTATGTAATGACAAAATAAATACACGTTTTTGTATTTATTTTTATTTATTTAACCTTTATTTAACTAGGCAAGTCAGTAACAGTGTGAATTATTAAAGGCAGTGTAGCACATATTTTGGGTTCCCAACATTTTTCACTCAGGCCGCCCTTCTTGTTGGCGGAGAGAACATTTTGAAGGTTAAAAGCTTAAGGTTTGAAGTAATACATAATCCGTGCACTACAATGATAATGACTGATTAGTGAAATAATGACAGGGTGCTGTTACAGGAAAAGCTACAATAGACACAACGTAGTAGAATTAAATGGCTGCATGCACAACCACACTGGGGCCACGAGGCAAAGGAACGCACAATGCAAATAGTCCAGGTGGCCATTTGATTAATTGTTCAGCAGTCTTATGGCTTGGGGGTAGAAGCTGTGTTTTCGACCTAGATTTGGCGCTCTGGTACCACTTGCCGTGCGGTAGCAGAGAGAACAGTCTATGACTTGGGTGATTAGAGTCTTTTAACATTTTTGGGGCCTTCCTCTGACAACGCCTAGTATATAGGTCCTATATATAAGGTGGTGATGCAACCGGTCAGGATTCTCTCGATGGTGCAGCTGTAGAACTTTTTGAAGATTTGGGGACCCATGCCAAATCTTTTCAGTCTTCTGAGTGGGAAAAGGCGTTGTCGTGCCCTCTTCACGACTTTCTCGACCCGCTCCACTACAGCCCCGTCAATGTGAATGGCGGCGTGTTCAGCCCTCCTTCCTGTAGTCCACGATCATCTCCTTTGTCTTGCTCACGTTGAGGGAGAGGTTGTTGTACTGGCACCACACTGCCAGGTCTCTGATGGTCTGCTTGAAACATGTAGGTATTACAGACTCGGTTAGGGAGAGGTTGAAAATGTCAGTGAAGACAACTGCCAGTTGGTCCACGCATGCTTTAACTACACGTTCTGGTAATCCGTCTGGCCCTGCGGCTTTGTGAATGTTGACCTGTTTAAAAGACATTTAGCTCGTCTGGTAGGCTCACGTCACTGGGCAGCTTGCGGCTGGGTTTCCATTTGTAGTCCGTAGTAGTTTGCAAGCCCTGCCACATCTGACGAGCGTCAGAGCCGGTGTAGTAGGATTCAGTCTTAGTCCTGTATTGACGCTTTGCCTGTTTGATGGTTTGTCTGAGTGCCTAGCGGGATTTCTTATGTGTCTGGATTAGTGTCCTTGAAAGCAGAAGCTCTAGCCTTTAGCTCGGTGCTGATGTTGCCTGTAATCCATGTCTTCTGGTTGGGATATGTACGTTCGGTCACTGTGGGGACGATGTCATTGATGCACTTATTGATGAAGCCGGTGACTGAAGTGGTATACTCCTCAATTTCATTGGATGAATCCCAGAACATATTCCAGTCTGTGCTAGCAAACAGTCCTGCAGTGTAGCATCCGTGTCATCTGACCACTACCATATTGAGCGAGTCACTGGTACTTCCTGCTTTAGTTTTTGTTTGTAAGCATGAATCAGGAGGATAGAATTATGGTCAGATTTTCCAAATGGAGGGCTAGGGAGAGCTTTGTAAGTGTCTCTGTGTGTGGAGTAATGGTGGTTTTGATTTTTTTCCCCTCTGGTTGCAAATGGAGGTAAATAGACAGCTACGAAAAATATAGATAACTTTTAGACATCCTGCTGTTATTGACAAATAGACATACACACCCACCGCTCGTCTTACCGGCTGTAGCTGTTCTGTCCTGACGATGCACAGATTACCCAGCCAACTGTATATTATCCATGTCGTCGTTGGTGAAACATAAGATATTAGAGTTTTTAATGTCCCGTTGGTAGGATAGTCTCGAACGGAGCTCATCCAGTTTATTCTCCAGTGATTGCACATTGGCTAATTGAACGGACGGTAGAGGAGGGTTAGCCACTCACCAACAAATTCTCACAAGGCACCCTAATCTCCGCCCCCTGTGGTTCCTTCTTGTCTTCACGCGAATTACAGGGATTTGGGCCTTGTCTGGGAGCAACATTATATCCTTTGCTTCTGACTCATTAAATAAAAATCTTTGTCCAGTTCGAGGTGAGTAATCACTGTTCTGATAAACAGAAGCTTGTAAGTCTTCACATAGGAATGAATGGTGTCACGTGAACAATGGCTTTGTTCATCCATATATACAGTCATCGGTTGGAACCTATTCATATAACGGAAAAGAAAAATAACAAGATTTTTCAAGGAACGGAAACAAAAGTTATCTCTAGTGTTGTGGAACAGAACCATTATTTTAAAAGCATGGGAACTGGTTAATAATGTTCTTTTACATTCTGTGTTTTTTTTTCAGTCCCACAAAAAATGCCATCATGCAAAGCAAACTTCTCGTTCCAGTCTCTGCCTGCCAGCTAATTTTGTAGGCTAGTTAATGATACTACAGTTATCAAGTAACACATTGGATTTATTAACTACAAAAAGGTAAGAAGTGTTTGAGGCACCCAGTAAGTGATATAAGACAGGGGCTTTTCTACAAACAGGATATGTAATGTACCAAGAACTTGTGACCATGGGTATTGTTACACAAGGAGGTTATATTTATACAATACCAATAGGATGACATTGATATTAAAATGACTTAAAAAATACAATATTTTGAGATCCATTGTCATGTTGTGTATTCATGCATGTCTTAACCATTGTCATATCTCGTACGGTTACATGCATACGACAATGCGACTGTTGTGGATAGTCAGATAAATATAATAGTTTGATTAAAACGTTTACATGCTTTGCAAGAAGAACGATTTCACTAATAATCCTGTTTACATGGACACATCTGAAATCAGTTTGTATGTGAAAACTACTTCTAAAGACGCATACATTCAGTTGTTCCAAACCCACTTCACTTATGCTAAAAGAGGGAGGCTTGCTTGGCTGGTGCTAGCAGATCAAATACACCCCTCAAATGACAATTAAGGTGTTTACATGTCCTAATAATTCAAAAGATTGCTCAGAAAACCAGGTTGACCTTACGCCAATTAAGATCAGCAGAGTAAGGTGTTTACATAACTATTGCACAATCTGCCTACTGCCATAATTAGTTTAATAGCGAATGATTACTGTGCATGTAAACGTACTCTGCTTCAAGATCTATTAGGAAATCTCAGCAGATTGGTGGTGATCTCATCTGTCTCAGCACATTAGATCACATTATTACAGTTAGTTTCTACTAAAACAATTTGGCATTCGTCCAAGGCCTAAGGTTGCTCTCTGAAATGAGCTGTGTAGTGTTTTCTTACTCCCCCCATCCTGTCCTCACAGGAAAGTAGTGTTGCAGCCGAGCAAAGCGGAGAGGCCTCACTCCTAGGCTACTTGTTCCAGTCCTGCCTGCAAAAGGACATGATTGGAGAGAAATTAATCTAATTAATGACTCATTCAAGGTCACATTCATCAGTTACACCCTCCAGGGTGAAATCTATATTTATAAACCTGGAGCAGATACAGCATGTGGTTGCTCTTCAGAGGTCTGCTCACTGGTTGAAGCTTATTTGCAGTTATTTTGTGTCCATCTAAGCTTATTATCAAATTCACTCCCAGTAGACCATCAACCCATGCAGGACGACTGTCATGTTTTTTTAGGTCCACCACCAGTCAATAAGCTACAGACAAATTAAGCAGGACCAGATATTCTGAGAGTCTAATTAACAAAATGTTTATTTTTTTACTTTTAGAGCATGTGCTTCCTATGAAAAATATTATTTATTATCAATCACAGAGAAGCTTTACTTTTTTCGCATTTCAATCATACTTTTTACCGGACCTACTGTCATCTGAAAAGTATCTAAATAGCCTGGATACCAACGTTGACAGTGTAGTAGTGTGTAGACAACAAAAATAGAATATGCAACGGCTTACATTTCTTGTCCTAAAGGGTCGAATTTGATTTGCCCCCTAACTTGAATTTTCAGGCAAATCCTTATTTTGACCTTAACGCTGAATCAAAATGTCAATGATTTTATATTGACATGTGGTGAAGTGAAGACAATGTAAACACACAAAAAACAATCTATATGTGAATACATCCATATATAGCAAGAGAGCTCTGGTGTTTTCTTTTTTTACATGAGATAACCAAATAGGGAGTTTTTAATGTCAGATAAAGTATAGCTATATTCACTGATCTTGTCTTATTGATTTACATCATCCTGAAAGTTTCCAGAGCAACAGTAACTCAAGATGGCGCAAACTCTTGAATCCCTTCTATCTGTACTTCTATGCCAATTAATGCTTTTCTCCCTGACATATTTGAAATCCTCCGCATGTCAATGTGGTTCAGGAGTGTACTCAAAGTAATCCTCCCAGAAAGACTATCTTGACACAATCAAAGCTGGCTTGTCTAAAGGAGAGCTAATCAAGGGGCAACACAGTCAAGCGCATTAGTCGTTAGCATCAATCTCTTGAATTTCAACTGGGGATACTCTGCTGCGCTCTGTCAAATCATTGTTCGTTTTATTGGCATGAGAGAGAAAGAGAGGGAGAGAAAGAGAGTGCTTGGTAAAGCATGCTAAAAAGTAACATTTTCCATACCTACTCTTTACAATTCAATTCACAGTCAACACTTGGTAAATGCAGTAGTTTTCAAAACATTATAATGTGACTAACCTCATGTTGAAGCAGTTCATTGAGAGTCCAATTGGACAATAGAGTTGGCATGATGTACCAAATCTTTGATAGGCTACGGATCCCTACACTACAGTTAACAACTGTCCTGCTGTGAGTACAAGAATCCAACTGTGGAGATGCTCCAGAATAGATTGCCCAATAGCCAAAGTTTATGTGGGATTTGAGATGAAAATAAGAACTAAGCTTAAAGGGGAATCTGAAGGGGACGCATTACCAATACAGCAGCCCAGAGAAGCCTGTGCAGAGGAGGGAGTAGAGGGTAGGACAGGGTTGAACTTGAAGAACGAATCCCAGGTTTATTGGATTTTCTGACCAGCTCAGTAGCAGGCAGGGGATGGATCAGCCCCTAAAGACCAGGCAGAAAGTGGTGAGGCATGTGAATGATAAAGATTACCTATCGGCAAATAGATTTTTACCTCTGTCTCACATTGTTCCCAGATTCAAGATTTCCTCCGTAGACAGAAATCCTTTTAACAGTGAAAACAACAACAAAGTGTTACACAGTTGTCTGTCAGAAAAGTAAATGAAGATAAATATCTCTGTACCAATGTATGACTAAACACACAGGTTCGGACTCACAATACATCACTATGAAAGACAGGAAAAGCTGCGTCCATTTTTTAAAGGAAGACCAAAATCCAAGAGGAATTCATCCCCCCTGCAAACTTTCAATAGTCCAATAATCCTATTACATACTAACTCCACTAGAATTATTTTATAGCCGGGTCAAAACATGATAGGGTGTGGTTGTATTATGATTGCAGACGTGCTCCAGTGGATCTCTATAAGCTATCATAATGAGTAAAGAATCACTGTGAAAGAGAGAACAGCAAAGGGTTAAGAGAGTAACAAAGAGAAGAGTCAGGGGCCGGCTCCATTCTACTTACTTCTCCTTCTTGATCTCTCACACCCTGGAGAGGACAGGGATATTTCCAGCCTCTTTCCCACATTTCTTTCAATACCCTAATTGTCCCGAAGGGAGGACAGGCTCCAGTGTGAGATAATCTGCAAATCAATGAAGGTGGTTGTAAAACTCTTACTAAGCCATGTCATCCCAGCTGGAGGTAAATTCACTCTGGAAACTTCTAATTAGGAGTGTCAAACGAGTGGAGGTGTTTTAAAAGGTAGGGTGATATTCTGTCACTTTGTGACTGGCCTACCTCAACATACAGTCGTAGTGCGTTACCAGGGAAATTGTATTTTGTTGACATTTCAGTCAGTTCTGTGACTGAACAGTTCTGTTCAGTCACAGAACTGAAAATGGTACTACATTGTAAGATGATGTGGCAATCATAAAATGAAAAATAATTTATACAGAGCCTTGAAGAACAAGCCACCACCTAGCACTCGAGGAGAATACAGCTGTTTCTCACACTGGTTGGTTGTTGTCACAGTGCTCATAACTAAAAACCTGGACCAAGATAAAAAATGTAATATCTTCTTGTTTATGTTTAAAATCATTGCTGAGTAATATAGATAAAAAATGTAAGAACCAGGCTTGTTCTTCCCTACAAAGTTGATATAACATGAAAATATGCAAGGTTTGAATCTTTTTACTTTCCTGTCAAGTATAATGTTACAAGTGTTTACAGCTTTTGATGAGTATGACGTTCAAAGTTAACTCTTTGACCTCATAAGAATTGTAGGTTTGTTCTTGCTATTAAAAGAGGCTCCTTGACATATATCTGTATGCAGACCTTACCGCCACAGTAATCCACACTTTCCACAGTTTGTCTCCAAAGACCTCTCTGCCCACAAGAAGACAAACAAAGGATCTTTATGAATCCCTTCAGGATTACCACCAACCAATAATTATTCCAACACTTAGACTAGCACTTAAAGCTAATCTAAACATTTCTATGGACAGGAAGGCTGATGGATGGCCAGTCCATTTCTTTGCATAGGATAAACCATGTTTAGTAAGGTCCTTTTGTCACACTTGGAAATATTTATTGATCTTATAAATACATCTAATTTAAAATTAACATTATTTAGTTACCTTTATTTGACAAGTTAAATTGAAGGAGAAGTTGAGAGCACATTCTCTTTTTCAGCAATGACCCAGGGAAGAGCTTCAGAGGAGAGGTCAAGGGGTTGAATGAGCCAATCTGAGGCCGGGGTGTTCAGGTGACCACGGTAGCATGGGCAGCCAGGTTAGGAATTCATACAGGACACTGGGGTTAGAAGCCGTTGTCTTACGACAAGTGCTATGGGATCTTTGAATGACCGTTGAGAGTCACAATGTACGTTTAGCTTCCTATTCACAACCTTCAAATCTCCCCAATCACTTCCTGACATTGCAGTGTCAGAGAGAGGCATGTCCCCTACTGGCCTTCCAACACCCCTTCCAGAATCTTATGGTGTTCAGTCCAGGTATAGAAAAGGCTCCACCTGCTTAGCTTCAAACAGAGGAAATCTGGTATTGAAGGGTGGTATTGAAGAATGTTACTGGATGTTATGTTTTATTCAGAGGAAAATAGTAATCGTCTTGACTTCACAACAAATGTATATTTAATGGAATTGTTGAGACAAATATAATATAAAGGATAATTTGACTTTTCGTTTAGCGGGTGAATGTGTTGCCAAGCCTTGTGCCCAAACAAGTCAGTGGCATATTCACTGTCATGCAGTCAGGAAATGCATGTCCTAATCCCTCAATACAAATGAGGCTGATATTCTGCCATATCACGTCCAAGGCTTAGAAAGATTATTCTTGAACCACATCGAATGCTTAAATAGATTAAAAAAACCAATACGGCATCCTGTTAGGAAAGAGGCAGGGCTATTGGATTTCCTTCTTTGCAAAGTTTGTGCTACTTCTGTGGGTAATGCAAAAATGTATACCTTTATAAGTGCCTTAAAGGGGTGGACCACAATGCTATCATGATTAATTAATGGTCTACCTGAGAAGAGGTCTATAGCTAAAGGTAGTTTATAATGAGCGCAAGTTTCAAGATTTCAGTCGACTCATGAGGTTACAGTGCAAGTACAGAAAACATTTTGTAGCTATATAAAGGATTTTTTCACCCATTCCCCCAGAGAATTTCCTGGAATGTTTGTCACATTTGTACCAAGAATATTTCATTCAATTTTGGATTCCGTTATCTGCTGATTCCAAAAAACGGATTACCTGCATCTGACCCCATGATATAAAAGTGGATTTGTGGAAGAATGGGTCACAGAAGGACAGGGAACAGTAGTGTGTTTTGCCCTGGCATTTCTCTGGCAGCCTCACACTGTGTGCTTGCTGGGGCTATCCTTGGGCTCCTGATGGCATTTCTTCATACAACACCATGAATATTGAGGTTGTTTAAACCAGCATGTCCCCTACAATATAAATGGTTTTCCTGCTAAAGTATCAAAGGAAATTTATATCTCGATGTCTATCTGAGCAATTCCCCCATTTAATTGGACATCATTGCTATTGGTTTATCTTGACATTTCAGTATGAATCATCGCCCCAGCTACTATATTTCAGTCCCTAATGCAAACCTGTCACTGGCTTTTATCCTCACAAACATTTTGATGTTAGAAAATAAAACATGTTACCCTGAGGGAGCTATAAGTGAGTGGGTAAACTGCCGAGGTGAAACCTGTTAAACCCAGGGACTGTTAATTGCAATTGGGCCAGTTACTGCTACAGGTCTGATCTGATATATAGAGACCCGTAATAGTTAGATCTACAGGCCTGCTGGGCCAGATAAATGCTGTATAACACCGCAGCCCACAGCCACTGAACTGATAACTGTAGTTGGCCATTGGAATCACCAATATCTAAACAAGCTGTCTCCTGTTTATTTCCAGTAATAAAATATCAACGACAAGAAACTCTGCCTCTTTCAAGTCAAGCTTCTTTTTACTGTGCTTATTCACCATGTAATGATTAGGTATACTATGCAGAAATACTTTATAATTATTTATCTCTAATTAAATGATTGTCAACCTCATTTTAAGTATTTTATAATGACTATTCACTAAGTCAAATTCTGGGTATGTGTAAATGTACTTGACAAATAAAAAGTCCAAAATCTCTGGTGCAGTTGCCATTTAAAGTGACAGTTCACTCTAAAATCAATGTTTGTCAGATGTTTTTAGACCTCAAAAGTGTTCTTATGTCGAGATGATTCCATGTCCTGTGGTATCTATTGTGTATATCCAGCTATATGCCTCAATCCCATTTAATTGAAAGATAGGCACACAAATAACTAGATTAGACATTGTCTTTCTGGCCTTTCTCCTTTTATCGAGCTGATACTTGAACAAGGTTACATTTTTTTGCATCAGCATTATGTGAGTGCACATGTTTGTGCTCAAATTATCGAGAGTAGTGCTAATTCAATCTACATTATAAGGTCAAGTCATTTTACATTAACTAGCAAAAATATATTTGGCTTGAAATCAATCTTTCTTGACCAGCAACATTCATTGTAGCCAACAAAATAAGTGAGTGAATATAATAAATACGTTCTCTTTTTTTTTTCTTTTTTTTTACAGCCAACTATGCTCATGTTAATGAGTTGTTTTAACATGAGCACAGTTGGCTGGGAAAAGTGGATTTTGCATACAACTTGAAGTGGCATTAGCGTAATTAGTTTTCAAAGACCCTCCATTTTATTGATGTATGCATCTTATTTCCTAGAGGCTTAGTTAGTGACTCCTCCCTGCTTCAACTTTATTACCATGTTATTATACCCTTTACTTTAGCTACCTAAACTACCTGGAGGTAGGAGACTGAACCGGAAGAAAAGTTTATGTGTGGGGAATGAAAAATAACTGTATTGGATGTTTTAGTCACATTCTTGCCAAAATTCTTGTTTTATTTCTTTTAAACGTATGACACTTGAAAACAAGTCCGATTTCCTTTCAACTCCGGGCCTTTACCTTTCATGTTTTTTTTAATTCAAAGTGTGGATCTCTTTGTAGTTGATTTCCAAACCTATGTTCACAAGGGATGAAAGAGATTAACTTTTCCTGATGCCTTGTAAAGCATACATAAAGGTAACCTTGATGAGCTGTTCCTTTAAAGGCAAAGCCTGAGAAGTCTGAAGCTCATTTGAGAGATGTTAGATCTTCTCGTTGAGGTGCTAGACAGATGAAATGATCCCATATTTATTCAGAAATTTACTTTTGAATTCAGGGATTTAAGAGCCTCAATGATTCTCAGCAACACTATCCTGATGAAGTCTTCAACAAATGAATAGAAAAAAGATTGTGCCATATTTGTTGTCCATAACAGATGGTTCAAATCTACTGTCCGTATCAGTACTATGTACTAGCTCATAGTCAGCACACCGCAAATCAACAACCCCGCAATGCTGAAAAGCAGGGTTAGGGACACACTGAAAGTCTCCATGGCTCTCTAAAGATTTGTATCTCCATTTCCATCTTGTACGGACAAATGATTCTCTCTTCTGCCAGGGTCTTCCCTGACCCTCTGTCAAGTCCACACGCTGAGAAAAAAGGGAAGTTAGCAAATCAATCCTAAAGACATTCATTTTCGACTGGCAGGTAGAGAGAGACTTGACAACCTGAATCCATCATCTGGGCAGAATCCTAATAAAGACACATTCAAAGGCTTTCACTTTTGGGAGAGAGAGAGCTGAAGAAAGATCTTTAAACACACCCCAAGCCAGGTTACTGCCAATTAGTATCTTCAACCGCCAACCCTGTCTACATTTGGAAGATGTAAGGAATCAGGGTTTCATTTTTATATAAATGTTGACAGGGATGTATTTTATATGTTATGGGGCATGAAACTCTGAGGATGAACTAAAAAGTACATAGTGACAGCAATATGCCTTCAATTGTTTTATTTACCCACATGATGTGTTATCATTGAAATGACATTTCCTGCTGCTCACCATGATTGGGGTAACATTTAAAAAAACATCTCCCAAAGTAACCAAAGATAATTTACTGTATCATGGTGATACATACTACTGTGTCAGATATTAGATGTTAGAAGTACAGTATGTACAGTAGATGTTAGAAGTATGATATTAGATTAGAAGTACAATAGGCTCATCTCCCATGTTACGTCAATGTTCACTCAACACTATTCCACCCAGAGTGACTTTGACATCGACACTTTTGCACAAATAAATACTTATTTATTTATTATTAATTAATACTAATAATAATCATATGGCTTATATTTTACATGTACAATTTTTATAATTCTCTGAAACAGGTTTCCAGCATGAATTATTAAAGCTATTGCATGAATATAAATTGTTGTATGTTTTCCCATATGCAGTATATCTATACATTACATACTGTATATACACAACTTTGCAAAAATAGATAAGATTTCATAACCCCCACAGATAGGGAATCCTACTCAGTACGAATTGGGGCATGGTCGTCTTTCATTGAGAGCTCCCTTAAAAATCTCATGGACAGAATGATGGCTGCAAAATATGGCTTAAAATAAAGTACGCTTTAAAGAAAGTGCCCATAACAGCATTAAAGGGTGTCTGTCGTGACTGATTGCGCCTTGGTAGAGGACCATTGTCAGTAGAAAAGATATGGACCTTCTTACTACCGAGTTTCTCCCCAAATAAGCACTGTTCATTGTAGCATGATCTATTGTCGTGAGACCTCAATGGCCACCATTTATCATGGCTGAAGTATTGCTGTTGATATTTACAACAGGCCATCCTTTTATTACCAGACCATGTCAATAATTTCTCCTCAAGTGTGGTTGGTTTGGGCTGCTTCCAGTCTGTACACAAAAGCCAGCTCAAGTGTGGTTGGTTTGGGCTGCTTCCAGTCTGTACACAGAAGCCTCCTCGAGTGTGGTTGGTTTGAGCTGCTTCCAGTCTGTACACAGAAGCCTCCTCGAGTGTGGTTGGTTTGGGCTGCTTCCAGTCTGTACACAGAAGCCTCCTCGAGTGTGGTTGGTTTGAGCTGCTTCCAGTCTGTACACAGAAGCCTCCTCGAGTGTGGTTGGTTTGAGCTGCTTCCAGTCTGTACACAGAAGCCTCCTCAAGTGTGGTTGGTTTGGGCTGCTTCCAGTCTGTACACAGAAGCCTTTAAGGCATCAACGTATCCCCATCCTGGATGGACATACTGTAAATAGTTAAATGAATTCCATTGTATCATTTTGGAGGTCTACCATGACACATATTGACCCAGAGAGGACATAAAGCTCCCATGAGGCAGAGAAAGTGTTACTTTGGGTAGTACCTGTGAGCCTGAAATGATACTGCCTTCATATTTCTTAAAGCTAGTCCTTAATTGAAACAGTAACAAAGCGGTCACCCCACCTGTTTTGGTAAAAAGTTGAGGGATGGGCCTGGAGAAATGTAACCACTCTCAATTCATAGACAGAACTATGGATGCAAGGATTGACCATCCATGATATACAAATTATAGTGTTAACCATGTTTTGAGGCTATATAGTGTTTGTTTACATTTGCATTATTTACAAATATTAGAGTAAAACAGGCACATAATTTGGGTTCTGATGAGGTATTTATTCAGACCCCTTGACTTTTTCCACATTTGTTACGTTACAGCCTTGTTCTAAAATGAATTACATTTGAATTACACAATACACCATAATAAGCAAAAACTGTTTTTTAGAAATGTTTGCACATTTATTAAAAATAAAACCTGAAATATCACATTTACATAAGTATTCAGACCCTTAACTTAGTACTTTGTTGAAGCACCTTTGGCAGCGATTACAGCCTTGATTCTTCTTGGCACACCTGTGTTTGGGGAGTTTCTCCCATTCTTCTCTGCAGATTCTCTCAAGCTTTGTCAGGTTGGATAGGGAGTGTCGCTGCACAGCTATTTTCAGATCCATCCAGAGATGTTCGATCGGGTTCAACTCCAGGCTCTGGCTGGGCCACTCAAGGACATTCAGAGACTTGTCCCGAAGCCACTCCTGCATTGTCTTGGCTGTGTGCTTAGGGTCGTTGTCCTCTTGGAAGGTGAACCTTCGCCCAGTCTGAGGTCCTGAGTGCTCTGGATCAGGTTTTCATCAATGATCTCTCTGTACTTTGCGCCGTTCATCTTTCCCTCGATCCTGACTAGTCTCCTAGTCCCTGCCACTGAAAGACATTGCACAGCATGATGCTGCCACCACCATGCTTCACCGTAGGGATGGTGCCAGGTTTCCTCCAGAATTGATGCTTGGCATTCAGACCAAAGAGTTCAATCTTGGTTTCCTCAAAAAAAAAAAAAAATGTATTTGTCACATGCGCCAAATACAACCGGTGTAGACCTTACCGTGAAATACTTACAAGCCCTTAACCAACAATGCAGTTTTAAGAAAATAAGAGTTATGAAAACATTTACTAAATAAACTAAAGTTTTTAAAAAAAAGTAACACAATAAAAAATAACAATAATGGGAAAGAATCTTGTTTCTCATGGTCTGAGAGTCTTTCGATGCCTTTTGACAAACTCCAACCAGGCTGTCATGTGCCTTTTACTGAGGAGTGGCTTCCGTCTGGCCACTCTACAATAAAGGCCTGATTGGTGGAGTGCTGCAGAGATGGTTGTCCTTCTGGAAGGTTCCCACATCTCCACAGAGGATTTTGGAGCTCTGTCAGAGTGACCATCGGGTTCTTGGTCACCTCTCTGACCAAGGCCCTTCTCCCCCGATTGCTCAGTTTGGCCGGGTGGCCAGCTCTAGGAAGAGTCTTGGTGGTTTTGTCGTGGAAATTCTTCAAACTTCTTCTATTTAAGAATGATGGCCACTGTGTCTCGGAGCTCTACGGACAATTCCTTCGACCTCATGGCTTGGTTTTTGCTCTGACATGCACTGCAGCAGCTAATGGGGATCCATAATAAATACAAAAATACCTGAACTAAATTTCGAGTCTCATAGCAAAGGGTCTGAATACTTATGTAAATAAGGTATTTCTGCTTTTTATTTTTAATACATTTGCTAAAATTTCTAAAAACCTATTTTTGCTTTGTCATTATGGGGTATTGTGTGTAGATTGATGATTCTTTAAAAAAAAATCAATTTTAGAATAAGGCTGTAACGTAACAAAATTCCAAACACACTGTAGATTTTCACTGCTCAAAAGTAATGTATCCTAACTAGCTACTGTCCTTCATTTTCTTCTCATACCCCTGTGATTTAACCTTTTACTGCAGTGGGCTAAATCAGGGTCACACAGAGTGATTCTTGGTAGACTTAAACAAATCTACTTTGAAACTCAAGTATAGACCTCACACACATGGTTATGAGCTTAAAAAAAACAGTTGAAATGTGTTCAATTGTTTGTTTGCATGCCAATATTACACTTTATATACATCAGAGAAGACTGAAATATAACCATTTGACATAGAAACACTGGACTTTCTGCATAAAAACATTAGTTTGAAATTATGAAAAATATTAATAACATTCCACCCATTAAGCCAGAGAGCATTTTTGGTTATTGACTGCAGGAAAGGGCTACATGGTTTGTCAATTAACTAGATCAAGTTGAGTTAACAAAAGTGTACATTAGTTGATGCCAAAAATTTAAGTCAGATAGGTAACTCATATTTTTGAGTTGTAACGGTGAGATTGTTTTAGTGAAACAATATTCTAGTGAAAATATAAGAAAATATAGTAATTTATTATCCCAAAGCATTTTCAATTGAAATAATATTTAAATCATTTTCCCTGAAACTAGCCATCACAAATCACTTTTCTAGCCTGTTGCTAAGAAACAAAATTTGCAGCAGTGCATGCCAGAATACTTACTGCTGTCAAATCCAATGTGGCATACACTAGACTGACAGAGACAAATCAGCCCACATACAGATCTTGACTTATATGATAATGATTATTATGGATGTCACATATAAAACAAAATATTAATGGTGTGTCCAAATAGATTAAATAAAATACAATTGAGAAAAAAACTAGATGTATATTTATTTTTCATCTAAAAGAATAGGACCTCTGAACAATTTCAAGCTCAAGTCTAGACGTTTCTGTTAGAAGCGAGACAGCTAGACAATGATGTGGGTTTGATCTGCCAATGACCATTCACAAAGAGAATCGGAAAACTTAAATCAAAAGTGACATTTTGAAAGAACTATATTATAAACCTTCTATTAGGCTACATTAGAGTAACAAAATACAATTCTATATAAAGCATTTTCACATGAATATCAAATTGGAATCTATTTCTGGGAATTTGCATGATGTTAAAGTGGGACTACAAAAGAATGACTATACCTCCACAGGGTTTTTTGGGACAGATCAACCCCTTTAATTAAGCGAGGAGGAAATTTGCACACTCACCCAGTATGTCTTCAACACCTACTCTGAGACAAAGCCCTTTAGAGCCCATAAATAAACATTTTGAATGCTGTACTTCTAAATACTGATAATTGCAAGCAAACCGCGCAAATACTGTTTCAAGTCACCAGTGACCACTTAGGTCTTGATCGATCTGTGGCCAGTGACCAGGCAGGTCTCTTCAGTTTTCAGCTAAATAGATTCTGCAATGGATTTATCTGTTCTGTCCCCTATGACCTCACCCATTGCTGGTCACAGCAGATTTGCTCTGTGTGAACGGTAGCCTACATGTTACATGGTGAAGTCAACCAGCCAGCCATTTTGGTATTTCTACAAGATCTAGGCTTTTATACTGTATGTCCACAATAAATTGTTAGGCATAGGAAATATCTTAAATTGAATATTCTACATTAGGTATTTATAAACCTCAATATGTTGACTTAGGTTTTAATTATTCTGTCATCATAAAAGTAGAGATAAAAGTCAAAAAATTACATTTCACATGAAAAACCATTATTCATAAGAGATTACTGCCCATGGGTTTGTATATCTACATAAAACTGAGCATTTTCTTTCTATCCTATTTAGATATACATTTAATTTCTGTCTGTAGGTCTTTTTGTAGAATAAATCTGAGGAAATGAACAGTGAGTTATGATACATTCTTCCTCCCACCTCAAAAATGCATTGTGAGATTGGATTTCCAGCTCATTTAACAGGCAGAAAAAGTGGGAATGCCATTCTGGCTCTTGGACTGGGAGTAATTTAGATTGTAATGAGTAATCTAGGCCATGTCCTGCCCCAGGAAGTGGAATCACTGTGTGACTGAATACAGAGGTTAATTCAAGCACCTCTACAGGTGTTGGAGAAAATCAGAGCTCCGCTGCCAGTGCAGTAGTCCCTTTCCTCAGATCAGAACACATCTGCTGTGAGATTGGATGCAGGGCTCTCTCTTTTAAATAAAGTGACAGGTGACCCAGTTGTTTGTCATGTCACCGTGCCCATCTAAAAACTGGAGGTCCAGCAGAGCATGTCTGGCTTTTTAAAAGTGTACGAGAGGTGAAACATCCAATGCTCTCATAAACCTAGATCGATTTCCAATCAGCAGCGGTGGCCAGATGTGCCTGGACACAGGAGAACAGCAGGGGGCTTATTGAAGGTCTTTGGGAGCTGGTCAACAGGTGTACTGTTAGACTTGCTGTGTTAGATAAAAGACAGTATGACTGTACCACGGGGTGTATGTGGTATTTCAATTCGTGGAAGAAATGAATCACAAGATGCAAGAGGGTATGGAAGAATGGCGCATGGGTGGGTGGGAAAGCAGATGAAGATGATGAAAAAGTACTTGGCATTGGCTGAACAATACAATAGAAAGGCAGCAGCAGGCAGTTCTGACAGCAGAACTAACAGTTATACTAAGGCCTAGTGGCAAGGCACTGGGAGACAAGCCAGCAGCAGAGAAGACCACAGGATATTAGGACTGTGTGTCAAGTGTTAAGAGTAGGAGGAATGTTAAACTGAATTAATTACAGGCTTTAAAGAGACTCTCTATTTCATTGTACTGTATGTCGCTCAGCTGGCTGGCTGTCATGTTGATGTCGTCTGTGGCAATTATATGAATTATATGATAGGCAAAGAAACAACTTACTGGTAAAAAAACATATGTAACAACTTGGAAATCAAGTGATTATCTTAGCACTAGGGTTGCAAAATTTTGGGAACTTTCAATAAATTCTGTTTTTTCTGAAATCCCGGTTGGAATAAGCAGGAAACCCGGAATCCTCCGGAATCCTCCAAACAGGATTTCTGGAAATGTGAAACCCTTGTTAGCACTGCAAATGCCATACATCCTACTCCTATTTTCCACAACCAGCACCTTGGATAGAGTAGGCCTACACAGAGTTGGGCACAATGGTTTCCTTTTCCCTACAAGGAATAAACAGCCTGTCGCCTTGGGGCATTGTGATAGGGTCATGTGAGAATGTAAATCTGTAAATCTGTCTACCACTACCCAGGGCTTTGGCACCTATCATGCATCAAAACGAATGTTGAAGTGATATTAGACTGGGAGGTCATACCGATAGTGTGGACAGCAAAAAGCTCTTCTTAGAGCAACCTAATGAGGTGCATAATTACAAATATAAACAATATTCATCAAAACTGAGTGGGAATGGTGATGATTTCCATTCTGTTGTTCATTTAGTGATTGGTGAGGTGATTTGGTCCAAGTAGGTCACATTAGTCCTGAACAGGTTCTGCAGAAAACACTGGAAGAGAAGACAATTCATAAAACACCTATCATTAGCATTGCTAATTGGATTGTAAGACAGAATAAAGTAATCTTGCCATATGTAGAAAATTGCTCTCTCACCAGACAGCAGTTAGCGCTGTAAAAGGTGTCATCTCTCATAACCTGACTGGCAGCCGCCAGGTGATGGAAAATTCCTTGGAGACAGGCCAAGTAATTTTGGGCCCCTCTACTACTGGGCCCAACATCAAGATCAGAAGCTATTATCATGTACTGTTCATGTTTAGTTGGCCAAATAGAGTCTGAGGGGCAACATTGTGTCCTCCTCACAGACAGAGTTGATGCCATTTTGACTGGCCAACATATAAATAAACTGCAAACATATGGATTTTTCACATCAGTGTTATGGATCAAACAATCAATAAATATATCTTTGTCTATTTTGTATGAATATTGACAATCGGTCCAGGTTCTCTTTTCACCCATAATGTAAAACTACCACAAGGCTATTGAATAGTGCTAAATTGCTATGAAATGTGTAACTTCATATGAAAGTTCACACTTTGATACACCTATTGTGAAAAATGCAGATGAAGACTATCTTTGGAGAAGTCAAATACAAACTCAGGGTCAAAAATATAATTGTCTTAACACACAAATGATCTTTGTGACTGAGAATTATCTCTTGAGTACCAATCTGTAGGGGAAGGGAACCAAGTAAACGTGAAAACATCACCTTTCTAACTTGTCTTGAGTTGTGTTTCATCAGTCCAGTCTCACCAGGGAAATCTGAAAGGTTGTTTTTGCTTTCCTTTGTTTTACAGTTTTTCCTCCTTTAATCAATCGATGGCAATCTCAGAGGGCGTTATTATTTCTTAATTATAGATAGGCTGGCTCTACGATTTGGGACCCGGGTTTTATGGGGGCTGTCTTGCATCACCTCTCCCTTCCTCTCATGAACTACAATATTCTTATTCAGCATTTATGCATCGTATGTAGTTTAGTCTGCTAAAATAGGCTTACTCTTGTCACCAGTGACAATTTAAATTGTGTATAACAACTAAGTGACACAAACTGAAGCTCCTAATTTTTATATTATTTGAAACGACAAACGAGAACATCACTGTTAACTGATAATAAGGTAATCGATGGAAGGAAGTAACATTGTTAACATTTATCCCACCTGAGTGATCATCACAGCTAATGTGCTAATTATAACCGGACTACATGTAGCTCCACAGCATACTTTTTGAAGCTCTGGCAGAAAACACCTTACAGATATGCAAACTACTGAGACTCACATTGTTTTCCTACAGTTGTTTGTAAGTTTGTTAGTTAAATTGCAGGGGCTAACATCTCAGTCTCCATCAGATAATGTTAACACAGTCTCAGAGCTTACACATTCTCTGAAGCAGCAATTCTTTTTAAATTGGATTAACGGTATGTGTGTGCTTTTTGAAAACAATAAAAAAACAAGTTGAGTTCAAGGGGAAGATCAACATTACTGCACGGTGGTTTACAATATATTGGGTTTCTTAACAGGTTATTTAAATGACACAATGAATATAGCAGACTAGTCCCCTGCTTCAACACTACTTTTTATATTTTAGGACAGCGTTCAAATGCCCCCATGTGGACATACAGTGTAACTTCATCCTTATTAAGAATTGGGCCATGGAGGCATGAAGATTTCCCTCATTGCTCAGTGAAAATTATTATTTCTCTAGAATTTGTTAAAAGGGGAACCACACACATTTTATGCCCACAAAAATGGGGGTCCAACATGTTATCACAGTCAGTGCCAAATACAACATACAGTATGTTGGTACTAGGTAGTGCCTAATCAGTGACGGTTCTAGCTTTTATGTCGCCCTGGGCGAACCCCCCCCCCCTCCCCATCTCGTACTTCTAAGTGGGAGACCTTCCCAGCCAGTAGCCTGCCTAGCTCACAAACTAGATTCAGGGCGCCCACTCCGACAAAGTTAATTGACCCACAGTCCCACACGGTGACATGATATCATTGACGTGATGTGCAGAGCAAACGAGCGATAGAAAGCCGATCACGCACATTTTTTTGTGCGGGTGCCCGTGCCGCCCCCAGCACCTATACCTATATCCACCACTGTGCCTAATACTCATGCTGAATTTGTAATGCTTTCTGCTACTGTTGTGTTCACAGCTTCCTTTACATTAGTTTAGTGATTTTAATATAATGTAGGAGGATGGTGAGACATATCAAAATAGTTACTTGCAGAAAATGTCAACTACTATTATAACTAAGGTTGGATTTTGTTTAATAACAGTGAACTCATACATAAGAAAATACAACAGGAAAAGCGAAATAGAATAATACATTTTTGTTCCAAATACCAACATAGCTTAAAAGGATAGATGAAATTAAACTCTGTATAAAAAGAGCTTAGGATATGTGCAAAGTAATATTATATAAGGTTATATAAGGTGCATACAGGGAACATAATAACAACGTGTCAATAACAACGTGTCAAACACATAGTTTCAAAAACAGCCATACGCAAAAATATGAAAAATGGTTATTTCACCGCCAAGACATGAGACAACAATCAAAACAAATCCGTAACATACGAATATAGCATGTTGAGTTTAAAAGTGCATCAAACAAGAGTAATACAAAATGTCTTCAAAATGAGAAACCACTCACTTCCACAGAAATTACTACAGCTATTGAATATTGTGTTTGTATATATATATATATTTTTTTTTTTTGTGGGTGATTAATGCTGTTTGTTCATGATGGGCCAAATCCTAAATTGTGATCTGTGTGCATAAATCAAATTATCGAATGACTTATCTTTCAAGTTAGGATTGGGCTTGATGGGAGCTACATTAGTTCAATGACGTCTTCAGGCTCTGGGTTTCTTCTCTTTGCGTCCTGTGGCTTCTGATGACGTATCTGCCTTCCTTTTGTGAGCCTTAGAATACAAATGACATTAGAATCAAATCAACGTCTACTTGTAAATGTTACAATGTACGTAAACACTGAAATATTAACATTCTAACACATGAGTATTGATACATTTTTCACGGTAGCATGGTTCGGAATCCTCAAGATGGCAAGCCCTTTTTCTTCCCACAAAATTTTTACCCCAAAAACAAAACCATTGGTTGTGTGTTTTTGGTAAACCCATTTTTTTTAACCATAAAATCTGTATACAACTGTTTTGAAATGGTAAGATCAATTACCGTCTGGCTTTTTGTGGTCCTTTTCTTCTTTTCAGCACGTTCCTTTTCCTCAATCTCCATATTTTCTTTTTCGATGAGGGAGATGAGAGTGTTACAGCGTCGCTGAAGTTCCTGGGGGAAGAAGAGAAAGCTGTTTGTAGAGAAAACTAAGCGATAGTACAATGGATGTCTGCTGTTCCTCTCTATTAACCAGTCTGTTTGAAGAAAAACATTTTTGATATTTATTCATTCTCTTCTTGTGTGGTTATTACAGCTTTTGTTCATAATATTTACATTTTAATAACCAAAACACTTCATGTAACATCCCACTTTGTCAAAAACACAAAGTGACGATAAATAACCCCGGAGAGGTAACCCAGCAAACAGGGGACATCCTGAGGACATTTGGAGCGGACATGTTCCCATTAGGTCCTTTAAGGGTTTTGGCTCGACGTTATCCCACTGACGTTCCGAGAACATTACGTGATGGTCCCAAGGGACCGTCCTCTGAGGGACCATTCTATAGTTCCCGTTTTGACCAAGGGGCGTTTTTAGGATGTTCTTGGGATGTAATGGTCCTCTGGAGATTTGTTTAGTTCTGGTTTGTCCCGGGGATGTCCCCAATAACGTTTTTAGGACATTCTTGGGATGTTGTGTTATGGTGCCCTTAAGGTTCCCTGAACATTCGTGAAATGTTGTGTTCGAACCCCCTGGAGGTTTTTGTCACGATGGTCCCAGGTGTCCCAAACCATTTTAAGTTAAGTCATGAAATAGTACGGGGGTTTTAAGGTAAGTGGGACACTGTTCAGCTAAAATAATGTACAAATCTTCAATCAACAACAATATGATTACATTTGAGATGATCACTATGAACTTTTCAATATGACCCCACCTGGGATTTGAACTAACAACCTCTGGATTTGGGGTATGCTGATCTTTCAGCTGCGCTGCAGTCTGTAGAATTTCAGAAGTCCCCTACACATTCATTAGCTATAATACATCTCTGCACTCAAAAGAGTGCCATCAGCACTAATAGATATCAGTTCATCTGACTATTCTCTCATTGATTTAATTTACTTATTTCAGCGATTTGAGTTTGGTTTTTCAGTATACAGTAGTTGTCTGATGTTGGTGGGGCATATTATTCTGTTTTAATGTTACTCCTGAATCACTATGATAAATATAATAGTTTTTCTTCAGTGCATTTTTAACAGAGCTGAGATTTACTTTTAAGTCACAGTGTAGGAATAGGTCTACAGGTGAAACCAGTCATTGATACAGACATGGTGGCGTAGCAGGAAGAGTGGAATGCTGTTGCGAGTTCAAATCCCACGTTAAATAATTGTATGAATAAACATACACAATGTAATCATGCATGTCAAATATGTAAGTTGAAAACACTATGTTAAAGGTACTGTGTGGGTGTCCCTAGCATTGCTAAAAGACTGGAGAGCTGTGACTGGATCAGTGGTTCACCAATCAGGGCCTTGATAGGCTTGGCAACAGTAATGAAACTAGGGTTTGCGTGCCCTGGGTGTAACTTTTTTTGGGGGGGATGTTTCTTTGCAACCATCAGGTGACGTTCCCGAGACAAACCGGGAACTAGACAAAAACCTCCAGGGGACCATGACACAACGTCCTAATGACTTCAGGGAACCATTTCGTGATGTCCTAACGACTCATTATTGTATGCAGGGAAGTGTCTATGTATGCAGGTGATGCATGAACCTGAACAATAGTCTTTCCTCCCATAAATTTCCATCCATCTCAACTTGTAAAGGAGGGACACATTGAAACAATTACGAGTCTATATTCAGCCATACCTACTATAAATAATGTGAGAGGAAAGCAAACAAGATTGTCTCTGAACTCACCGCAAAGTAATAAAACTAGCTTTTATGATGGGTTCAGAGAAAACAAAGGAGTAGGACACCAGAGCCTCGTTTACACCTTGCACTAACATGTACATTTCATGATCTGATCAATATGATCCAATTACTATCTGACCAAGGTTTGTCGGGTCTACACACTGTACTAAAATGTGTCTCTTATCCATCCGCTGTAGGCACCTTATTACCAGATTAGCTGGTGCCTCCATGTACGCAAATTATTTGACATACTATTTTGAAATAATATGAATGAATGCTAATTTTTTTTTAATGACTGATGTCACAAGTCACTGGTGCTACCTGTCAAATCATTTTAAAAGCTGGTATAGGGGGCATGTTAGCACCATGTATAAACAGAGCTTAAGAAACTGTAACTGGGTTCATTAAGTATCCCAGAGGCAGCCTGGCTGTCATATCAAATACTGTAAGTGTCCCCATGTTTGCTCAGCCAAGCCTTCTAACATCTGTAACATAGAGTCAAACTGTTCAGGACATATTGTACCATGGCAGTTCGGGACTTGATGAACCAGTCGAATCTGAACTGGGGAGCATTGCGGACACACTGTCGGAGTTCCTCATAAACATTCTCCTTGTCAAAGCCCATCTTGTGGAGCATACAGATCAGGAACCTGTCTTCCTCCTCTGTGTAGTTCTTCCCTTTATTGGTGCCATACTGAATCCTCAACTGGTGGAACGGGGCCTTGTATCTCGCAATCTGAAACAATCAAAATAAAAACATTTCCATGTAGTCAATTTGAAAATAATAAGTAATCTTGGAGCATACTCAAATAAAAGGTTCCTAGTAGCAAATTCAAATATGTAATTTCCAGAATATCTACCATTGAAAATACAATGACCTCTGTAATTATTGGGACGGTGAAGCATTTTTACTTATTTTGGCTCTATACTTCAAAAGTTTGGATTTAAAATCAAACAATGACTATGATGTTAAAGGGCAGACTGTCAGATTTAATTTGAGGGTATTTCCATCCAAATTACAGTACTTTTTGTACATACTGTAGTCCCCCCATTTTAGGGGAGTAAAAGTATTGGGACAAATTCACTTACATGTGTATTAAAGTAGTAAAAATTGAAGTATTTACTTCCCATATTCCTAGCACAAAATAACTACATCAAGCTTGTGACAAATTGTGGCTGTTTGTTTTGGTTGTGTTTCAGATGATTTTGTGTCCAATAGAAATGAATGATGTAGAGTAGTTCACCTTAGCATCCAACGCCTTCTTAATGCTGATCCTCCTCTGGATACGGGCTTCGCCACGCTCGATCTGGGCCATGATCTTTTCAATATCCTGGAGTTCATTGCACCGCTCCCAAAAAATGGCTTGAAAATAAAACAAGAACATGTATGAAAGGACTAGTGCGGCGCATAGAAAAAGTTACAATAATAAGATGTAATAACCATGGTTATTTGAAACAGACACAAGAATGGGTGTAAAGGAAACACAATTATAATGGATTATGAGGATAATTATGATGAGGACCGGTATCTTACCAGAATATTCAATGACTTCGTCAGGGTTTTTCCCCTCGACTTCCCGAGCGATGTTGTCGATGTCGTCACGGCCATATTTCTCATTGGCTTTAATGAACTGATTGAAATCTCGCTTGTTCCAACTTGTGAACCCCTGCAAAACAACATTCACCACAAACACAGCACTTGTTCGATACAAGCTTTACAATGTCCAATAACGTGCCACTTTTTGTGACAAACAAATGGGGATCTTACTCAAATAATTTATGTAGGAATCTAGAAAGATTTTGTCTCGCCTAGCGCCCTGCAGTACCTGTGTGAGTAGTTTCTCCTTCTTCTCTGTCTCCTCAGGACTTAGAGGCCCCGCCTCGTCGATCTTCCTCTGCTCCTCCTTCTGCACCTGGGCAGAGTTGGGAATGTCAGGGCTCCTGGGTACCTTCAGCAGCACAGGGGAGAGGACGGACACATGCTCCTATTAGAGACAGCTCCGACATAACACTGGACGGCTCCGTCTCTCGCTACGAAGCTAGGCAAGAGACTGGGTGAAGCGATAGATAGGACCGTTGGGGAACCAGACTAACTGCACAGATGTACCCTGGGATCAGGTGGCATAGGGGGAATGTGTGTGCGTGTGCGTGTGTGTTCTGTGGTTCTGGCACCATGGAGGAGCACAAGGCTCCAATCTGTCTCAGTTCAGCAGTCTGCCTTGGCAGTGAGTGCCTCGGCACAACTAAGCACTTGGGATGCTGCTCACAAATGTCAAAGTTGAGACACAATTCTATGGACTCTATCCACCACTCCCATGAGTAACATGTTGGCTCTGTGAAAGCCCAAGCCAACAGATTTCAAAATGTTGTTTTTAAATATTCAACTTTGTAAATGGTTTCAGTAAAATAGAACCAGCAAGATGTGACATTCAAGTCACAATACCATGTGCAGGAAACAAAACTACATTAGTATAAACGGCCAAGCTTAGAGCTACTGTACATAAGACAACATGGCACACTTTCTTTATCCATCAGACAATGAACTTAACTACAGCTCTCTTACCTTGTAGCCTATAGTCTTCCTGTAGTAAAGGATCTCCATCTCCAGCAGCTCAAACAGACGAGGAGGAAAGAACTGGAAGTCCTGGATGTTGGGCTGTTTGGGGGGACGTGGGGCCTGAAATACATTCATCATTATCAATCATGTTCTAGTGAGAAAGATTCAAAATGTACACCACTTCCATGGACATCACTCTGACTTAAAGCCCTGACTGGCCATCGTCATTTGGAAGAAGGGGGAAACAAGACGAATGATTGACTACTGACTAGCAACTCACCCATGAACACGGGGGCAGCCCTTGAATAAGCATGTCATTCATAAGCAGGGATGCACAGCAAGGCGGCAGCCCTTGAAGATTCTGTGGGATTGATCTGTGAGTGGGCGTTACCTTGGGGGCTCGAGGTTCACTGACGCGCAGGGCTTCTCTGAAGTAGGCATCCACCGCATAGTTGGCTTTCCTCTCTCTTTTAGGAGGCTCGATCCATTCCATCATACTCAGCTATAAAAACAAGGCCAGGCCATGACTCACAAGGGGAATCAACTCAGTATATGGCATATGAGGAACACCTCATTTCATGGTTACTGTGGTTTCATAAAGTTTATGTCATAAGCATCTATGAATAGCATACTCTGTACGACATCTCTGCCTCTATCACACAGAACTCACAAAGTTCAATAACTCGGATGAAATTTAACCTGAGGCACAAGGGGACTAGTATAAAGTACAGTATAATCTCAAGCTTCTCTTTGATGCTATTAACAGGTAATGAGTCATGACAAAGCACATAGTAATTAGAAACCTTTTGCTTCTCTCTGTAGTCCTCCCCTTCAAAGTTGTAGAGGCTGGTCTCTGCTCCTCCGGTGTCCACAGTGAAGTTCCTGAGCGAGCTCTCTCCCAGAGACTCCATGCGCTCGTTCATCTCAGCCGTCTAGGACAGGTCAAAAGGACAGGTCAGCACAGAGAACCAAACAGCCATACGGTCAACCAAACATTATGTGCTGATACCTCACTCACCTTCTTTGCCCCCCTTTCTAAGAGAGTGTTGATGTCTTCGTCCGTGAGCTCGTTGTCTTTGGAGGCGAAGACGTGAGTGGCCCCATGCCTGATCATCTGCAGCATCTCATCTTTCCCCAGTTTGTTGGACTGCTCCATCAGCCTCCCTGGAAAGTTGAAAGATGCAAGAAGTAGTTGGGGTGTGGGACTGAATGTATCCTGCAGCAGCCTCTTACATTCACGTCTCAGGGTCTAGATCCTTCTGTAAACTGATAGTAGTATCTGTATCACAGGAGGCTGCTGAGGGGAGGACGGTTCATAATAATGGCTGGACCGGAGCCAATGGAATCAAACACCTGGAAACCATGTGTTTGATGTATTTGATACCATTTCACTCATTCTACTCCAGCCATTACCACGAGCCTGTCCTCCCCAGTTAAGGTGCCACCAACCTTGTGTGATCTGTATACATGCATATATGTGGTCTCATTTTGTCCTAAACAAGGTCTGTCTGTCTTACCTGTCCTAAAGACCATTGTTTTAACAACACTTTAGTGATATGTGCCACAGAAGTCTGATTTTCTGTTTGCTATGAGTCCAAATGCCCTGATGGCAAATGCCCTGATGGCATCAGCCCAAGGGTGCTTAGGGTCTGTGCTGACCAACTGTGTGGAATAACCTTAGCCTGAGCCTGGAAAGGGTCCCTGTGCTGTGGAAAACATCCTGCCTCGTCCCAGTGGCCAAGAAGGCGCACCCCACTGTCCTGAATGACTTCAGACCTGTAGCACTAACATCCCACATCATGAAGACCCTGGAAAGGTTAGCCCTTGCTCACCTCAGACCCCTGGTGTGCACATCACTGGACCCCCTGCAGTTCGCATCCCAGCGCAACATCGGGGTGGATGATGCAATAATCTACCTTCTGCAGAGGGTCTACTCTCACCTGGACAACGCAGGTTGCACTGTGAGGGTTATGTTTTTTTACTTTTCCAGTGCCTTCAACACCATTCAGCCCCTGCTACTGGGTGAGAAGATGAGGAGGATGAAAGTAGAAGCACCCTTAGTCTCCTGGGTTACGGACTACCTGACCAGTAGGCCACAATTTGTGCGGCTACAGAGCTGTGTGTCAGAACGGGCAGTGAGCAACACAGGGGCCTCCCAGGGAACGGTCCTGTTCCCCTCTACACCTCGGACTTCAGATATAACTCTGAAGCATGCCACCTACAGAAGTTCTTGGATGACTCCGCAATTGTAGGGTGCATCAGGGGTGGGCAGGAGGAGGAGTACAGGAGCACAATTACTGACTCACTCACTCACTGACTGACTATCTAAAAGCTAGGGCCACATTTAAGGGATTTGAAGTTGTAATGACAAAACATGAAGTTGGAATCAAAACCATGCTGAATACCTTGTTGTATAACTATGGAGTCTAGCCTCAACTTCATCTCAGCTCTCTCTACAATCCTCTCTTCGACTGTATTATCAGTGATGAGGCGAAACACACGCACTGGTTTCTTCTGACCAATTCTATGAGCCCTGTCCTAGAGAGGCAGAAACAAACCTCAGCTGATAAACAAGAAATACACTTTTTATAAGTACAAGACAAGATACAAGCCAGTGTTCTACATTAACATCACTAGTATTTTTGTAAGCATGACATAGAATTTCACACTAAATGACTAATACTTACATTTCCAAATGCTTAATATATAGAAGTAAGTTTCCAAGGAAGCCACAAATTAAATGTTTCTCACCATTGCTTGCAGGTCCACTTGAGGGTTCCAGTCAGAGTCATAAAGGATGACGACATCTGCAGTTGCCAGATTAATGCCCAGACCTCCAGCTCTGGTGCTCAACATGAAAATGAACTTGCTGCTGTTTTCAGCATTGTAGGCCTCTATGGCTTCCTAGAAACATGGCCATAAAGCAGGGGTGTCAAACTCATTCCATGGTGGGCCTAGCGTCTGCAGGTTTTTGTTTTTTTCCTTTCAATGTTTCATCAATCGGTTACAAGAGGAGTGAAAACCCGCTGACACTCGGCCCTTCGTGGAACGAGTTTGACACCTGTGCCATGAAGCATTAGGTAGACAATGTCTAAAATATCAGTTGTTTTTATGTAGTTGAAGTAAAGATACTTTACACATTCGAGCAAACATTTGTACATTTCACAAGCAGTAGCAGTACGAGCACAGTAGACAAAGTAGTGTCTTAAACTAAACACCATGGTTGGTTTGATGGAACTGTTCCACTGTAGCTCCTTATGGTTTCCATGGGAGCCTGTGTTGTGGTCAATGAGGCCTCATCAGCTGAAGTCATGCCCCGTACCTGTCTGGCTTCGTGTGGAGTGTTTCCATCTAGACGGCAGTACTCATATGCTCTCCACATGCAGTAGTCCTCAAGGATGTCAAGGACCCTGGTCATCTGGCTGAAGATGAGGACTCTAGACCCTGGCAACCAAGGAGAAAAAGCACAGTCATTCCACTAGAGAGCAGAACAGCATACATACACTATCAGGTCACATAGCTCAAATGCAATCTCCAAAGAGAGAAAATTATTCATAGGGTTTTTGCATGGCAGGAAGGTATGATTAATGTAATTCTAAATGAGCATGGCTGATTTGAGAGTCAAATGAACTTTTCTCATCAAGAAAGCTTCACAAGAAAATGATAAATTCTACATGTGAATCCTGATTTCCTTCAACAGTATGCAACTGTTTAAGCCTGCATCCTCTGAGGTTGTCCTTGCCTTTTAAAGGACCATTATCTACTTCCATCTATCAGAGTTTGTATAGACAACTTATTGCATAGTCGGTTACAACTGCAAATGTACAGTAACAACCACAGATCAATGCTCTTTGAGACAAACACATCAAATATACATGAAGAACGTATTCTTTGTTTAAATCCCCTTCTTTTTTGATGGGATGAACTAGAGTAAAACCCATCAAACATTGAATGATGGGTTTAGCACCTTGCTCCTGGACTTTGGGCAGCAGTTTGTCCAGGGCCACCATCTTGCCACTGTTGGTGACCAGGTGAGTGTCGGTGGTGTAGGGGGGCCCGGGCTCTGCCCCGTCAAACAGGTATGGGTGGTTGCAGCACTTCCGCAGCTGCATCAAGATATTCAACAGACGCATCTTGTCCGTTTTTCCAGAAGAATTAAGGATGTCAATGTCTTTCATAAGAATCCGTGTGTACCTAACAAAAATAGAACAACAAAACATTGTTTCATTTGAAATGATTTTGGAAAGAATTAGAAATGTTGAACCAACACAAGCTATGGGCAACACTAGGAAGGACAAAGTATTTGAACCAAAAACATACCATTCTCGCTGCATCTTACTCAGTCCGAGGTAAATCTTCACCTCTTTTTTGGGAGGCAGGTTTTTCTCCACTTCAGCTTTTATCCGACGTAGAAGGAAAGGCCTCAGCACCTGAACAAACAGCACGTTACACAAGAAGGAAAGGCCTCAGCACCCGAACAAACAGCACGTTACACAAGAAGGAAAGGCCTCAGCACCTGAACTAACAGCACATTACACCTGAACAAACTATAGCCTGACAGATATGTTTATTTGGGTCCAATACCGATTCTTGTTTTTTTTGGGGGGGGGGCAATATACTGTTTTACAGCGGGAAATGAAACAATGTCATTTTCCCACACTGATTTCTCAATAATTGCCATCAAAAAGAGCACTTGTCCAATAAATATGCTTTAAATGTTGATTTCTTACATTGTGATAATAATTACATCATGAGAATGTCCACAAGTGTTCAGACAAGCATGAGATTCCCTTTTTTCATCCTATTTATTGAATATTGGTTATCGGTGGAATTATTGGCTGATATCGGATGATATCAGTGAACTGATATATCAGTCGGGCTCTAGAACAAACAGCACATTACCAAGGCAAATGCTTTTCTAACTAAATATATATGTATTTATCCATGTATTAACTCAACAGAATAATAGATAAGGAGAATTCTGCAGTGAACTCTCTGATCGTAATGGAAATGTGAAACACAGCTTACCGCATGCAGACGCTCCACCAGCTTCTGGTCCCCCAGACAGTTGTTGGTGTCAAACCAAGAATCAAAGTCCTGAGAATATAAGGAACATTTTCCTTTTGTTTTCAACGAGTAAAAAGTTTATTTTGCGGGAAAAAAAGTGAGTAAAGATGATTCTGTTTTGGCTTGATTTGCAGAGGGGAATGTGTTAGAGAAAGGACAGGATACATATGATAAGGTACTGCCTGTGGGGGTGTGGGATCCCAGACAAACTGGGAGGAACAGACAACAGAACAGAACAGTGCCTGAGGGGGAGGCCTGTGCTCGGGGCTACCTTTCCCTTTCTGACACATCATGGAAAGACAAGAAGCATGTCAGGTGGGGCTGAGGACTTCAGTGATTGACTGATGCTCATTGAAACTAGGTGTTATAAAATGGAACAACAAAAACCATTAAGTTACTGCTGGAGGGTATTTTGATACAAAACAATAAAATAATGCAGTTCATTTTGCCTGGAGCGATATGATTTTCTTTTCTTCCTCAATTTAGTATTCCAGTCACATTTATCTAAAGGAGAGGAATATCACTACTAGAGAAATAAATGGAGAGGCAGACCCACGTTGGCAGAGTTGAAGACATCAGGTAGCAGGAAGTTGAGGAGTGACCACAGCTCATGGAGGTTGTTCTGCAGAGGCGTTCCAGTCAGGAGAAGGCGGTTGGTGGTTTTGAACTCACGGACAATCTCGGAGAGCTAACAGCACCGGACAGATGTCAAGAATACATAACTTTCATAACAAATGTTTTTTTATTGGCCAGGGGTTTAATTAATTGAAAAGTAGGAAGAAAAACGTGGTTATTATTATTATTTTCATTCGAGTTCATACCTTGGACTTCTCATTTTTGATCCTGTGAGCTTCGTCGATGACAAGGTATCTCCAGTTGAACCTCTTGAAGACCGATTTCTCTCTGATGACCATCTCATAGGATGTGACACAAACATCCCATTCCCCTGGCATCATGACATCGCGGATGAACGCCGCCTGGCCAATAAGAAGAAACATTTGTCAAAGGAGTCATCTGTGGTCTTGGTTACCTACCCACCTGATAATGCTTTATAGGAGGGCACATTTTCAATCAGTGTCAATCAACAGAAAAAACAGGACATACTCTTGCATCCTTGTCCCCAATAAGACAGACAGCCTTCAGGGTTGGTACCCAGCGTTTGAACTCATTCATCCAGTTGTGTAGCGTTGATTTGGGAACCAGAACCATGTGGGGGCCTGGAATGTTCCTGTAATGCTTCAGGTATCCCAGCAATGCAATGGTTTGGAGAGTCTTCCCCAATCCCTGTGGACAACACAAAATTATAAACTGGGTGGTTCGAGCTCTGAATGCTGATTGGCTGACAGCCGTGGTATATCAGACCGTATACCATGGGTATGACAAAACATTCATTTTTACTGCTCTAATTACGTTGGTAACCAGTTTATAATAGCAATAGGGTACCTCGGGGGTTTGTGGTATATGGCCAATATACCACAGCTAAGGGATGTATCCAGGCACTCGACGATGCGTTGTGCTTAAGAACAGCCCTTAGCTGTGGTATATTGGCCATTTTTCACTCCCCCTTGTGCCTTATTGTTTAATTATAAAGCAGGTGGTTGGAGCCCTTAATGCTGATTGGCTGACAGACGTGGTATATCAGACCGTATACCACAGGTATGACAAAACTGTTATTTTTACTAATTACGTTGGTAACCAGTTTATAATAGTAATAAGGCACCTATGGGGTTTGTGATATATGGCCAATATACCATGGCTAAGGGCTGTATGCAGGCACTCTGCGTTGCGTCTCCCTTAGTCGTGGTATATACCACACCCCCTCGGGTCTTATTGCTTAAATAAACACAGCTTGACTCACAAGCACTGGCACTTACCAGAGACTTACATTTGGATATAGATATAATATTTATACAGTTGAAGTCGGAAGTTTACATTCACATTAGCAAAATACATTTAAACCCAGTTTTTCACAATTCCTGACATTTTAATCCTATTAAAAATTCCCTGTCTTATGTCAGTTAGGATCACCACTTTATTTTAAGAATGTGAAATGTCAGAATAATAGTAGAGAGAATTATTTATTTAAGCTTTTATTTCTTTCATCACATTCCTAGTGGGTCAGAAGTTTACATAGACTCAATTAGTATTTGGTAGCATTGCCTTTAAATTGTTTAACTTGGGTCAAACACTTCGGGTAGCCTTCCACAAGCTTCCCACAATAAATTGGGTGAATTTTGGCCCATTCCTCCTGACAGAACTGGTTTTACTGAGTCAGGTTTGTAGGCCTCCTTGCTCGCACACACTTTTTCAGTTCTGCCCACACATTTTCTATAGGATTGAGGTCAGGGCTTTGTGATGGCCACTCCAATACCTTGACTTTACTGTGCTTAAGCCATTTTGACACAATTTTGAAAGTATGCTTGGGGTCATTGTCCATTTGGAAGACCCATTTGCGACCAAGCTTTAACTTCCTGACTGATGTCTTGAGATGTTGCTTCAATATATCCACATAATTTTCCTTCCTCATGATGCCATCTATTTTGTGAAGTGCACCAGTCCCTCCTGCAGCAAAGCACCCCCCACAACATGATGCTGCCACCCCCGTGCTTCACAGTTGGGATGGTGTTCTTCGGCTTGCAAGCCTCCCCCTTTTTCCTCCAAACATAACGATGGTCATTATGGCCAAACAGTTCTATTTTTGTTTCATCAGACCAGAGGACATTTCTCCAAAAAGTTCAATCTTTGTCCCCATGTGCAGTTGCAAACCATAGTCTGGCTTTTTTATGGCGGTTTTGGAGCAGTGGCTTCTTCCTTGCTGAGCGGCTGTTCAGGTTATGTCGATATAGGACATGTTTAACTGTGGATATAGATACTTTTGTACCTGTTTCCTCCAGCATATTCACAAGGTCCTTTGCTGTTGTTCTGGGATTTTATTTGCACCAAAGTACGTTAATCTCTAGGAGACAGAACGCATCTCCTTCCAGAGCGGTATGACAGCTGTGTGGTCCCATGGTGTTTATACTTGCGTACTATTGTTTGTACAGATGAACGTGGTACCTTCAGGCATTTGGAAATTGTTTGTGGAGTCTACAACTTTTTTTCTGAGGTCTTGGCTGATTTCTTTTGATTTTCCCATGTCGAGAAAGAGGCACTGAGTTTGAAGGTAGGCCTTGAAATACATCCACAGGTACACCTCCAATTGACTCAAATTATGTCAATTAGCCTATCAGAAGCTTCTAAAGCCATGACATCATTTTCTGGCTGTTTTCAAGCTGTTTAAAGGCACAGTCAACTTAAGTGTATGTAAACGTCTGACCCACTGGAATTGTGATACAGTGAATTATAAGTGAAATAATCTGTCTGTAAACAATTGTTGGAAGAATTACTTGTGTCATGCACTAAGTAGATGTCCTAACTGACTTGCCAAAACTATAGTTTGTTAACATGAAATCTGTGGAGTGGTTGAAAAATGAGTTATAATTACTTTAACCTAAGCGTATGTAAACTTCCGACTTCAACTGTATTTATCTCAATATAAGGCTCTGGCACTTAATGTAGGCAAGTAAACATAAGCTATTGTTAATTGCATGTTTAAGGTACAGTCGTTACAGTCGTTACCATTTCATCAGCCAGGATTCCATTAATGCCATTTTCATAAAGGGAGATCATCCAGTTAAGACCTCTGACTTGGTAATCTCTCAGCTCTCCATTTTTCACATCTGGAAAAGAAAATTGGTTATCAGTAGCCCTTTCCTGCAGTCAATTACCAAAAGCTCCCTCTAAAAATATAATGAAGATCCGGTGTTTCTATGTCAAACAGTTTTGTTATATTTCAGTCTTCTGTGACGTATATAGTGTAACATTGGGATTCAAATTCAAAATGTTATAAATTTCAACTCTATATCTGACATGGTACAGGTGTCGTTATTTTTTTAAAGCCCATAACCATCCATGTGTGTGAGGTGTATATTTCTGTGTGACCCTGATTTAGCCCACTGCGGTAAAAGGTTAATGAAAAATAACTATATGATACTCGTATCCATCGTCAGCTGTTCTCAAATAGGAGCTAATTAGGATGAAAGGTATACACCCGATAGAATACAACACTGTTCATTTACACAGAGGGCTGAGCATTAAAATTAGCATTTAAAAGCTATATGAAAACATCATACAGGATGGGGACTCTTCAAAGCGAACCAAGACATTAGCTGCCTTCCTGCTCTCAGATAACAACTCCTCATCTTCTTCTTGTTCTGTGCGTCGGTGGCGGTTACTGTTGTAAAAACAGGTGGCAGACAAATAGTTTGTAAAATAGTATATATAATAGTCTTCAATAGTATATATTGGTGCAATGGTAAACAGATTGTATTGTTTATTATTCATGGTTTATTGACCATTATAAACTGGGTGGTTTGAGCCCTGAATGCTGATTGGATGAAAGCTGTGGTATATCAGACCGTATTCCATGGGAAGGACAAAACATTTATTTGTACTGCTCTAATTACGTTGGTAACCAGTTTATAATAGCAATAAGGCACCTCAGGGTTTGTGGTGTATGGCCAATATACCACGGCTAAGGGCTGTGTCCTAGCACTCCGTGTTGCATCGTGCATAAGAACAGCCCTTAGCCATGGTATATTGTCCATATACCACACACACACCGCCCCCCTGGGCCTTATTGCTTAAATATAGCTTGTTTATTTCGAAAAACATAGACCTGTCATTTCTAAAATATAAAAATAAAGTTAGGAAACAAGTCAGCAGTCACATACTCTCCAACAGAGAGGAGATTTTGTTTCTCGTTCTGTTTAACGCGAGGTCGTCCAGGTTTCACTTTCAGGGGTGAAGTTGGGGACTTCTGAGAAGCAGGCTGGATGAAGTGGGCAAAGAGTTCTGTTTGCTTGAGCAGAAACTCAAAGCGGTTCGCTCGATCTGTTTTCTATGATAAAAAGAAATGGGGAAAAAGACAAAGTTAAACCAACAGGTTGTTTTACTAGTAAGGATATGAGATCAATGTTAAGCTTAAACTGTAATTTTGCCATTCACTTTCCCTATACACTGCACACTGCTATTCCCCACATTTACCACAGTGAGGAGCCCATTGTAAAAGTTGGAGGAAAATAAATAGATCAAATATCTGGCACAGAATTCAACCAACGATGTGTGAAGTGATAATCCCTATTGTAATATTTTTCTTGCAGATGCATCTTAAAATCTCAAATGAATCCTATTCAGATATCTACAGAGAGTGTTTGTGAGAAAGCAATTCGTCTTACCCTTTTCTCCTCATACTCTGGATCCAACTCTCCCTCCGCCTTGGGCACAGCCTTCAGAGGTGGCTTCAGCTGAAACACAGTATACTACTTTATGTCATTACGTACTGTACATATTTATTTTGCATATGTAATGTGCAATTTAAAACAATTTCATTTGGCTATTTTAGTGATCCTATTAAGGGAATTTGTTGTGTATTGTATACCACTTCCTCTGAATTAATGTAACATTATTCTACATATTGAATCAATATAGATTATGGTTTTGGTTGCAAGTTGGCTTCATGTGACAGTTGTGCAATTAACTTTATATGCAATTTTGTGCACGTTCACATTTGTGCACCAAATGTATTATAAAATGTGCAAAAAGTTATGCCTTCTGAAGTTCAAGTATTTAGCTTCACCTCTAATGTTAGTCTGCTCTTCATAAAACATATTACATAGATACTGTAGCTTGCTATTGCCAACTTGATAGTCCCCAAAGCACATCAGCCAGTGTTGAAAGAGAAAGCTGATTGGCTTGAGGCTGCTCTTGCTGCGTGTGTTGTGCTGCCTGGGTTGAGTGAGACACACAAGCTACAGCTACTGTGGCTCGGTCTGGGACTCCGTAGTTTGTCACGCTGGTAACAAATTGGATTTAAAGTCTACGGGAATATTGGCTAAATGTCTATGAATTGCACGACGAAAACCATTGTTATGTTTGCTGGCCAGCCCAGCGTCTGACCTGGTAGCTAGCTAACATATGTAAGAGAGCTATGCAGATGTGCAAGCCTCCTTCGCGCCATGTTCCCCCCAATTGAACACAACTGCAAACTTCTAGCTACCTAACAGTACAGTGTATCTCATATTCCTGGAAAATAAGATGTCTGCTTTTAAATGCTCACCTCTTCTTCTTCGGGTATAGGCTCTCTGGAAGTTGAAGGAATCTCTTCATCTGACATTCTGTGCACTCGGTTTTTATCATGAGTTATTTTATACCAGACTGTAAATTATACATCTAAAAAGGCTTGGTACGTCAGTAGACTGTACATTTTGAGTATACGCCCCCTTCATAATATCTCGCGAGTATATATCATTGAAATACCGCGATAACACAATTTTATACTGCTTGAACGTTGGAAATAATATGGGTAGGCCTATTTTATTTCAGCAATAAGGCATGAGGGTGTATATGGCTAATATAGCACGGCTAAGGGCTGTTCTTACGCATGACGCAACCCAGAGTGCCCTGATACACCCCTTAGCCATGGTATATTGGCCATATACCACAAACCACCAAAGTGCCATATTGCTATTATAAACTGGTTACCAATGTAATTAGAACAGTAAAAATAAATGTTTTGTCATACCCGTGGTATATTTTCTGATATACCATGGCTGTCAGCCAATCAGCATTCAGTGCTCGAACCACACTTTATAATATAATTTAAAAACTGGGTAGTTCGAGCCCTGAATGCTGATGGGTATGACAAAACATTTATTTTTACTGTTCTAATTACATTGGTAACCAATTTACACCGCTGGGGTTTGTGGAATATTGCCAATATAACACGGCTAATGGTTGTATCCAGGCACTCTGCATTGCGCCGTGCATTAGAACAGCCCTTAGCCGTGTTAAATTGGCCATATACCACACCCACCCTTATTGCTTAATTATAAACTGTGTGGTTCGAGCCCTGAATGCTGATTGGCTGACATCCCGTATATCAGACTGTATACCACTGGCATGTGAAAACATTTGTTTGTATAGCTCTAATTACGTTGGTAACCAGTTTATAATATTAATAAGGCACCTCGGGGGTTTGTGGTATATGGCCAACATACCACGACTAAGGGCTGTGTCCAGCCAGTCCTTGTTGTGCTTAATAACAGCCCTTAGCTGTGGTATATTGGCCATTTATAAACTAGGTGGTTCGAGCCATGAATGGTGATTGGCTGTCAGCCGTGGTATGTCAGACCGTATACCACGGGAATTACCAAACATTTATTTTTACTGCTCTAATTACGTTGGTAATCAGTTTATAACAGCAATAAGGCTCCTCGGGGGTTTGTGGTATATGGCGAATATACCACAGCTAAGGGCTGTATCCAGGCACTCCAGGTTGCGTCGTGTTTAGAAAAGCCCTTAGCCTTGGTATATCGGCCATATACCACACCCCCTCGGCCTTATTGCTTAAATAACACAATATATATTTTCAAGGTAGAATTTAATGGTTATAGTTCAGTCTTACATGTTCTATGTTTGAGCTGCCATTTAAAGCAAAAGTCAAATTGAAAACATTATTGGCACTGTTGAATTCGATTATCATATTAGCAAACTAGAACCGATGGTTTGGTTAGCAAAACTAGCAAGTCTGTTTGTTTGGTTACCAAGGCAACTCCATCGACGTCTAGTTAATTTGCAAGCTACTTCAGTGGATGTTGAACACATTTCTAGCGTCAAATATGTTAAATTATAGCCATTATATAAAATGGATAATCAAATCTTGGCTCTATGCATATGGGAAATAATGCAACGCCTTGGAAGGTTAGTTTCACGCTAGGGTGTTGTGGTACACACCTTCCACATCGAGCATTATTTTCCATAGAACACGTAGCCTCAAGTGTTGATTATCCCATACATAATACAGACCATTTGAATTATTACACATTATATTATAATAAGACATTTTGTTTTTTTATTTAATATGTTTATATCTTCAAAGAGTGGGCATCAACGAAAACAATGGAGCAAATGCCTCCCATGACATTGTCATATGCATAGCATTTGCTTTATGACAATATGGCGCCAACAGATAGGGCAGCTCTGCTTCTAGCTCCTAAGCAACTTTTTTTGGGTGGTATTTCTTTCATTATTACCCCAGAAATTTTTTTGACAACCATTTCGCTACACCCACAATAACATCTGCTAAAAATGTGTATGTGACCAATAAAATGTGATTTGATTTGATATGACATAGGCCTATCTAGTTCTCAAGGAATAACAATCAATGAGAACAGCATTACTTTTTTAAACATAATTTTAAACTATACATCAGCTATCCTATGGTAACAAAAACATAAACAATGAAGTAAAATGACCTGCTTTCCTATCTTTCTTGGGTTGTTATTGTAAAACCTCATTACAGTTTATAAGCCATGTTTTTAATTTGAAATGAGTCCTGCTGGACATCTACCACAAGATGGCGATCAAGGACAAGTATTTATAACTGTCTCGATCACCAGCCATGTGTGTTGCGAAGTAGGCAAGCGAAACCATTTAATTGATATATTTTCAAAACAATCTTCTTGAGCCCTAAATCACGTGGCCTTAGAACAACAGAGCCTTTTTGTTTTGATTTTTTCAGTGGGGAATTCTAAATTATAGCAAGATATCTCTTCACTAAATTAACCTTAATCAATATATGTATACTCTAGTTTCTTCATTCCCCACTACAACTAGCCTATTGTACAAAGCGTTTTAGTTTTCAAAGCCACTATATATAGGTTTTTGTAGAATTTAAATGCATCCCCAAAGTGTTCTACGACCAAGGTTGTTCTTTTGGTGCATACCATTATTCTGAGTAAGACAGAACATTGGGATGTTTTTTTGTGAACCCCACCTCTCTCTCTCTCTCTCTCAATTAAATTTCAATTCAATTTAAGGGCTTAATTGGCATGGGAAACATATGTTAACATTGCCAAAGCAAGTGAAGTAGATAGTAAACAATAAAAATGAACAGTAAACATTACACTCAAAAGTTCAAAAAGAATAAAGACATTTCAAATGTCATGTATGTATATATATAGTGTTGTAACAATGTGCAAATAGTTAAAGTACATCACTGGGGCCAAGCTTCCTGCCATCCAGGACCTCTATACCAGGCGGTGTCAGAGGAAGGCCCTAAAAATTGTCAAAGACTCCAGCCACCCCAGTCATAGACTGTACTCTCTGCTACTGCATGGCAAGCGGTACCGGAGCGCCAAGTCTAGGTCCAAAAGGCTTCTCAACAGCTTTTACCCCCAAGCCATAAGACTCCTGAACAGCTCATCAAATGGCTACCCAGACTATTTACACTGATTTGGTGTTTGTTCTTCACTGGTTGCCCTTTTCTTGTGGCAACAGGTCACAAATCTTGCTACTGTGATGGCACACTGTGGTATTTCACCCAGTAGATATTGGTTTGTTTTCTAATTCTTTGTGGATCTGTGTAATCAGAGGGAAATATTTGTCTCTAATATGGTCATATATTTGGCAGGAGGTTAGGAAGTGCAGCTCAGTTTCCACCTCATTTTGTGGGCAGTGTGCACATATCCTGTCTTCTCTTGAGAGCCAGGTCTGCCTACGGCAGCTTTTCTCAATAGCAAGGTTATGCTTACTGAGTCTGTACATAGTCAAAGCTTTCCTTAAGTTTGGGTCAGTCACTGTGGTCAGGTATTCTGCCACTGTGTACTCTCTGTTTAGGGCCAAATAGCATTCTAGTTTGCTCTGTTTTTCTGTTAATTCTTTCCAATGTGTCAAGTAATTCTCCATTTGGTTTGGTCTAAATGTGTTGTTGTCATGGGGCTCTGTTATGGAAGGTTCAGGAATCGCTTCCTTTTAGATGGTTGTAGAATTTAACAGCTCTTTTCTGGATTTTGATAATTAGCGGGTATCGGCCTAATTCTCCTCTGCATGCATTATTTGGTGTTTTCGCCTCTCTCTCTCTCTCTCTCTCTCTCTCTCTCTCTCTGTCTCTCTCTCTGTCTCTCTCTCTCTCTTTCTCTTGCTCTCTCTCTTTCTCTCGCTCTCTCTCTCTCTTTCTCACTCTCTCTCTCTTTCTCTCTCACTCACTCTGTCAGAAACACACACATCTACAGACTCAAGCATACACAAACACCACCCCCTCTCTCCCTTCCTCTCTCTTCCCCTCTCTCTTTCTTTTGCTCCCTCTCTCTCTCTCTTTCTCTGGCTCTCTCCCTCTCCCTCTCCCCTTGTCTGTCAGTGTGATCAATGGCTTGACTTCCTCTTTTTGATATGGCTGTAGGCTGTATACAAGAACACAGGATTCGCCTGGTACTGCTCTCAGTTTCACAGCAGCAGCAGCAGCCAGTAGTGCTTGAAGACAATTATATCTAGAAAACACGCCGGATTCCCTCTGCAGTCAAGATGAGTGCAGGGGATGTGGTCTGCACCGGCTGGCTCATCAAATCTCCCCCTGAGAAGAAACTAAAGAGATATGTGAGTAGGGGAACAGGCTGGGCGGGTGGCTGGCTGGCTTCTGTGCAATTGTGATGCATTCTACCCAAGCAGTAGTATTACCAGTTCCTGCTGCAGAGCAGTGTGTGTGTGTATATGTGCAGGATTCGCAGCCATCAACACAATGCCGTTAGTTCACAAGATACTGGTTTGGTACTTGGTTTATTTTCCAAAATGAAGCTTGCAGAGGCATGTAGAATCATGGCTATTATATTCCTTTTTGTAAACAGTGTTTTCATGCAACCTCACCTGTGTCTTCCTCCTCATTTTTATAGCAGTAAGCCATTTTTAAACATTGCAGTGACCAGTATTTTAAACATACAAACTGCTTATAAACCATTATATTTACAATTATTAATAATTCAAGTGCAGTATACTCTAATGCTAACATGTCTGGATGAGCGTGTTTGACCAGAAGCGAACTGGGACAAGTGCATAGCATGGCAATCTGCAGTGTTTCTGTGGGGGTCATGTGAGAGTGTTGTTGTGTAGGGAGGAAAGGGGGAGGCTACCCATTCTGGGATGTGTGTTGAGACTGTTGGTCTCTCATTCTGTGAAAATTGGGGATATATTGCAAAACATGGGAAGTACTGTCACTGCCAAGCAGTACAAAATGACCCGACAGGCAGAAATGACCAGGCTTTATGATGGCTGTTTGTACTTCCTCTCAACAGAGGAGGGATTTTCTGAAAACTAGCACAGAGAAAGGGGGGCTGTGGTAATTCACTGGAGGGAGATTCACTTAAGAGACACTATTTGGTGGGAAATAGATCAAGGGCTTTGTGGAGGACACAGACAAACAGGAAGGACATGGTTTTCCATTTCAAGGACCAGACTAGCTGTACACAATATCAAGTGTGTGGGCATGCGTTGGACACATCATTCCTTACACACACCAAGTGAAGGCTAGCTATTAGAAACACTGATGATCAGACTCAGATAATCAGAGTGTAAGTCACAGGCAGTTTAAATTCTCCAACACAGAGAGGTCACAGCTACCATTGCTAGTGGCCCATGTTGTTGTAAACAAGGGTAAACAAAGTATTAAGGAGCTGTAAGGTAAAGTAGTCATAATGTTCAAATATTCTATATAATATAACAATAGTGTTATAAAGGATATCATGGGGAAACATGTTCCAAACAAAAATATTCTAATTTAGAAACTTGAAGCATCATTCTCAATAGAGTAGGCCTAGTTTATTTTCCAGCAGAGTTGAGCTCACGCTCAATAAGGCAGTGTCACCCACAACAAGGAAGTGTTTTCATGCATGATTCTATAGAGGTTTCTAGTGCGTGAGTATATTTCTCATTAGCGGGTTAATTATTCTCACATTATGCATTTTAAATGTGCTTTGACTTACTGAAAATGTACCACTGATGAGGGACATGAGCTTCCGTGCTCTCTGTCTCTCTGCTCTCTACTGGCACTGTGTGATGCAAATTAGGATTTACAACTCGTCCACTGTTTATGGTTGATTTGAATATGAGTGTGGCACACCGAGCCAGAGTTTTAGTTTCAAACAAACAGTCTGAGCATGTTCATAACTTTCTAGAAAGATCATCACAAAGAGATAAAATGTATTCCTGAATTGGTGGCTGGTGGGTTATAGCACACATTTGCTTTGTCAACTAAGATAGGAAACATAGTGTAACACAGACAACTACAAAAAGTGTCATTGCCAATATGGCTAATACCTCTGCCTCTTCAAAACAAATCACGTCTTCTTTATGGTAGGTTGTTTCACCAAATGTACTCTCAAAGCTCAAAAACAGCTGATTTCAAATCAGGTCATCTAGTGTCCCATGCCAACAGACTTCTGACTAATTGAATAATGCATGAATCACATGAATGCTGAATTTATGAGGCAACATTATAAAAATATATCACTCCTGCTAAAAAGGTGGAATTGGAAATGGCTTTAAATAATGGGTGAAGTTTGAAACAGACATAGTATGGAGGTCAGTAATTCATATTTGACAGTTAGAATATACAGTTGAAGTCGGAAGTCAGTTTTCAACCACTCCATTTCATGTTAACAAACTATAGTTTTGGCAAGTTGGTTAGGACATCTTCTTTGTGCATGACACAAGTAATTCTTCCAACAATTATTTACAGACAGATTATTTCACATAAAATTCACTATATCACAATTCCAGTGGGTCAGAAGTTTACACACACTAAATTGACTGTGCCTTTAAACAGCTTGGAAAATTCCAGAAAATGATGCCATGGTTTTAGAAGCTTCTGATAGATAGATAGATAGATAGATAGATAGATAGATAGATAGATAGATAGATAGATAGATAGAAATTTCATTGTCAAGCAGCTACAACAAAACACAGGGCAGGTGCAAAATGCCACAACGAAAGTACACAAAAGACAGATATACGGTACATGATACATAGAGCGGAAGTATGAAAAAGTATAGAAATACAAGATATCTGGAGTGCAAAAAAAAGCTAGAAAAAGACATTGCATAGTATGAGTGGTTGGCTGAATATGTACACTATACATTGGTGGATGTTGGATGGTTAACTATACTATACAGGTCGATGGCAGAGAAATACTTCAGTAGCTAAAATGCGTATGATATGAGCGAGGGAATAATAGTTTACTTAATAGACAGACTGGGTAAATGAACAGGTAAGTGAAAATTTTGCATGGTTAAATTAGCTGTACAGTTAGGTATACAGTTATATTTACAGATAAGTGAATACTTGCATGTTTACACAAACTGTACAGGTAAATGACAGGAAGAGATACTTTAATAGCTAAATGTGTGTATGATATCATTTGGGGTAATAATAGTAATTCCCTTAAAATACAGTCCTTAGTGCGCCGGGTTTAATTACAGACAACTGCACGTATTGCACATTCGATATACTATAAGCAATGAGAAAAGGTGCAACTGGCAGGATACTAATATGCATTCCTGAGTGAATGCCTACGTAGGTTAAGTCCAATAATTACTTACAATATTGCATGTGATATAATATAACAACTGTACATGAGTATGTATATACAGACCTGTATGAATAAATAGGTCCTGAGTGGATGAGTGCTGACGGACCAGAGTTACTCACGGATGGATGCATAATTGTTAAACTAGGTCCTAGCACCCCTAATTGACATCATTTGGGTCAATTGGAGGTGTACCTGTGGATGTATTTCAAGACCTACCTTCAGTGCCTCTTTGCTCGACATCATGGGAAAATCAAAAGAAATCAGCAAAGACCCCAGAAAAAATATTGTAGACCAAGTCTGGTTCATCCTTGGGAGCAATTTCCAAACGCCTGAAGGTACCACGTTCATCTGTACAAACAATAGTACCCAAGTATAACGCAGCCGTCATACCGCTCAGGAAGGAGACGCTTTCTGCCTCCTAGAGATGAACGTACTTTGGTGCGAAAAGTGCAAATCAATACCAGAACAACAGCAAAGGACCTTGTGAAGATGGTGGAGGAAACAGGTACAAAGGTTTCTACATCCACAGTAAAACAAGTCCTATATCGACATAACTTGAAAGGCCGCTCAGCAAGGAAGAAGCCACTGCTCCAAAACCGCCATAAAAAAGCCAGACTACGGTTTGCAACTGCACATGGGGACAAATATCAAACTTTTGGGAGAAATGTCCTCTGGTCTTGTGATGGCCTGGTTGAGGCTTGGCCTCAGACTCCCACTAGACGGAGTGGGAGAGCCACAATCAGGCCATCACATCAGTTATTAGGGGAAGTTAATGATCCCCAATCAGAGACAGCTGTCTGGTGTTGTCTCTGATTGGGGATAGTATTTAAGCTCCACACTCATCCACCTGTGTGTGGATTGTTGTTCCTGCTTGTCTGCTTTGAGTATTCAGCAAGCAAGCAAGCAAGCAAGCAAGCAAGCAAGCAAGCAAGCAAGCAAGCAAGCAAGCAAGCAAGCAAGCAAGCAAGCAAGCAAGCAAGCAAGCAAGCAAGCAAGCAAGCAAGCAAGCAAGCAAGCAAGCAAGCAAGCAAGCAAGCAAGCAAGCAAGCAAGCAAGCAAGCAAGCAAGCAAGCAAGCAAGCGCAAGCAAGTCACTGTGTTTTTGTTTTGTTTGTAGTAGTTTATACTCTCCTGTTTATTTTATATGCTTTGTGAGAACACCTCATTAAAATAAACATGACACTCCACGAGCGCTCCGTGTATCGTCCCATCAATCTAAAACGTGACAGGTCTGATGAAACAAAAACATAACTTTTTGGCCATAATGACTATAGTTATGTTTGGAGGAAAAAGGGGAGGCTTGCAAGCTGAAGAACACCATCCCAACCGTGAAGCATGGGGGTGGCAGCATCATGTTGTGGGGGTGCTTTGCAGCAGGAGGGACTGGTGCACTTCACAAAATAGATGGCATCATGAGGAAGGAAAATTATGTGGATATATTGATGCAACATCACAAGACATCAGTCAGGAAGTTAAAGCTTGGTCACTAATGGGTCTTCCAAATGGATAATGACTCCAAGCATACTTCCAAAGTTGTGGCAAAATGGCTTAAGGACAACAAAGTCAAGGTATTGGAGTGACCATCACAAAGCCCTGACCTCAATCCTATAGAAAATAGGAATATTTGTGGGTAGAACTGAAAAAGTGTGTGCGAGCAAGGAGGCCTACAAACCTGACTCAGTTACACCAGTTCTGTCAGGAGGAATGGGACAAAATTCACCCAACTTATTGTGGGAAGCTTTTTGAAGGCTACCCGAAATGTTTGACCCAAGTTAAACAATTGAAAGGCAATGCTACCAAATACTAATTGAGTGTATGTAAACTTCTGACCCACTAGGAATGTGATGAAAGAAATAAAAGCTTAAATAAATAATTCTCTCTACTATTATTCTGACATTTCACATTCTTAAAATAAAGTGTTGATCCTAACTGACCTAAGACACATAATTCTTACTAGGATTAAATGTCAGGATTGTGAAAAAAATTGGCTAAGGTGTATGTAAACTTCAACTGTAGATGGACCTATGACTCATAGCTCATGTGAGTGACCATGAGGTCATCACAATAAAGACCAAAATGTTAACAATACTTCAGTTAGGCCTACTTATTTAGTATCAAAATAAAAATGTCCCACAGCAATACAGAAAACAAAACCCCTCCTTTACCAATCAGTATCCATACTGGCATGAAAAACCCATCTCAGCAGAAAAAGCAGTTGCCTTTTTAATCTTCCCCAATTAGTTAGTGACACACTGCAGTACAGATAGCTTTTTGTTTGTGTCAGAGATTCTCTTTTACATATAATTAACTTCCTCTTCTCAGCACTTCTGGGTAACATTGTTGTCAGTTCCTGTACCAAAAACAAGAAAAAGGGTGTTGTCTATAGTAGGTAAATTAAGGTTTTGTAGCTAAACTTGTGTTCAGAAGAGCAGTGATACATTTTCCTTGTATGTTCCACGATTAATTGTGTGACAAACTGATTGACACAGGTCACAATGCTGGAGACTACATGAGGATATAAGACAGTGCTTTGTACAAATCATCTTTAGCCACGGTCAGGGGACATAAAAATCTGTATTGAGCTACCATGTTCAGATTGGCCCTGGTTGAAACTAAAGTCACATTAAAATGCACCAGACATAATAACCAACCAAATAACTTGAAGGTTACTAACCAACTAAGGCAACTAGTCTACATCCTGTATGTGTGCAGAATAATTGTATTACACTAAACAAAAATATAAACGCAACAGTCCCATGTTTCATGAGCTGAAATTAAAGATCCCAGAAATGTTCCATATGCACAAAAAGCTTATTTCTCAATTTATTATTGTACAAATGTGTTAACATCCCTGTTAGTGAGCATTTGTCATTTGCTAAGATAATCCATCCACCTGACAGATGTGGCATGTCAAGAAGCTGATTAAACAGCATGATCATTACACAGGTGCACCTTGTGCTGGGACAATAACAGACCACTCTAAAATGTGCAGTTTTGTCACACAACACAATGCCACAGATGAGTGCAATTGGCATGCTGACTGCAGGAATGTCCACCAGAGCTGTTGCCAGAGAATGTAATGTTAATTTCTCTACCATATGCCGCCTCCAATCTTGTTTTAGGAGAATTTGGCCGTACGTCTAACCGGCCTCACAACTGCAGACCATGTGTAACCACGCCTGCCCAGGACCTCCACATCCGGCTGAGACCAGCCACCCAGACAGCTGATGAAACTGGGTTTGCACAACAAAATAATTTCTGCACAAATTGTCAAACTGTCTCAGGGAAGCTCATCTGCGTGCTCGTCTTCCTCACCAGGGTCTTGATGTGACTGCAGTTCAGCGTCACAACCACTTCAGTGGGCAAATGCTCACCTTTGATGGCCACTGGCATGCTGGAGAAGTGTACTCTACACAGATGAATCCCAGTTTCAACTGTGCCGGGTAGATGGCAGATAGTGTTTATGGCGAGTGGTTTGCTGATGTCAATGTTGTGAACAGATGGTTGTAGTGGGGTTATGCTATGGGCAGGAATAAACTACAGACAATGAACACAATTGCATTTTAATTGCATGCCCCAGTTCTTCCATGGCCTATATGCTCACCAGATATGTCACCCATTGAGCATGTTTGGGATGCTCTGTATCGACGTGTACGACAGTTCCCGCCAATATCCAGAAACTTCACACAGCCATTGAAGAGGAGTGGTACAACATTCCACAGGCCACAATCAACAACCTGATCAACTCTATGAGAATTAGATATGTTGCGCTACATTAGGCAAATGGTTGTAACACCAGATACGGGCTGGTTTTCTGATCCACACCACTAGTACAGTGCATTCGGAAAGTATTCAGACCCCTTTACTTTTTCCACATTTTGTTACGTTACAGCCTTATTCTAAAATGTATTAAAACATTTTTTACTGCTCATCAATCCACACACAATTCTTTGCAAATGTATTAAAAAACAGAAATGCCGTATTTACAGACCCTTTACTATGAGACTCGAAATTGAGCATTGAACATCCTTGAGATGTTTCTACAACTTTATTGGAGTCCACCTGTGGTAAATTAAATTGATTGGACATGATTTGGAAAGGCACACACCTGTCTATATAAGGTCCCACAGTTGACAGTGCATGTCAGAGCAAAAACCAAGCCATGAGGTCGAAGGAATTGTCCATAGAGCTCCGAGAAAGGATTGCGTTGAGACAATCTGGGGAAGGGTACCAAAACATTTCTGCAGCATTGAGGGTCCCCGAGAACACAGTGGCCTCCATCATTCTTAAATGGAAGAAGTTTGGAACCACCAAGACTCTTCCTAGAGTTGTCCGCCCGGCCATCGGGTGAGCAGAGCCTTAGTCAGGGAGCTTACCAAGAACCCGATGGTCACTCTGACAGAGCTCCTCTGTGGAGATGGGAGAACCTTCCAGAAGGACAACCATCTCTGTAGCCCTCCACCAATCAGGCCTTGATGGTATATTAGTAAGACGGAAGCCACTCAGTAAAAGGCACATGACAGCCTGCTTGAAGTTTGCCAAAAGGCAACTAAAGACTCTCAGACCATGATAAACAAGGTTCTCTGGTCTGATTAAACCAAGATTGAACTCTTTGCCCTGAATGCAAAGCGTTACGTCTGGATAAAACCTGGCACCATCCCTACGGTGAAGCATGTGGGTGGCAACATCATGCTGTGGGGATGTTTTTTCAGTGGCAGGGACTGGGAGACTAGTCAGGATCAAGGGGAAAAATAAACGAAGCAAAGTATAGAGAGATCCTTGATGAAAACATCTCTGGAGAGACCTGAAAATAGCTGTGCAGTGACACTCCACATCCAGCTTGAGCTTGAGAGGGTCTGCAAAGAAGAATCGGAGAAACTCCCCAAATACATGTGTGCCAAGCTTGTAGCGTCATACCCAAGAAGACTCAAGGCTGTAATCGCTGCCCAAGGTGCTTCAACAAAGTACTGAGTAAAGGGTCTGAGTACTTACAGTATGTAAATGTTATATTTCAGTTGATGTGGTTTTATAAACTTGTAAACTTTTCTGAAAACCTGTTTTTGCTTTGTCATTATTGGGTATTGTGTGTAGATTGTTGAGGGAAAAAACAATACATTTTAGAATAAGTCTGTAATGTAACAAAATGTGGAAAAAGTGGTTTGTGATATATGGCCAGTATTCCACCGCTAAGGGCTGTGTCCAGGCACGTTGTGTCGTGCATAAAACCAGCCCTTAGCTATGGTATATTGGCCATATACCACACCCCCTCAGGCCTTATTTCTTAATTGTATTCAGTATATGTTGATTTATCTATTTATCTACACTCATACATTCAACACAACAGTATGTCTGGTTCCCTGTCCCCTAGGCATGGAGGAGACGATGGTTTGTTCTTCGAAGAGGACGTATGAGTGGGAACCCAGATGTGTTGGAGTACTACCGAAACACGACCTCAAAGAAGCCCATCCGCACCATTGACCTGACAGAGTGTGAGGTTCAGATGCAGACGGAGCAACGCCTAGTTAAGAGGGAGTTCCAGAAACAGCACCTCTTCGTTGTCAAGACGTCGTCTCGCATTTTCTACCTGGTGGCCAAGACTGAGGAAGAGATGAACAGTTGGGTCAGTCAGATCAGGGAGATCTGTCACTTTGGACCTCTCGATGATGGAACAGGTAAGGAGCTGGCACAGAGACACTGTTCAATACGGTCACAGTTTAAACGTTTTGTGTGTCAGAAATGTCCTTTACAAATTTAAATTATTCGAATTATTTACAAAATCACATTGATGTTTTCAATTTCTACAAAGAATATAGGGAAACACTGTAGAACTCTAGTTGGAGGCTTTCGTTCTGTGACATACAGTAAGTATGTGGGTAGAATAGGCATGTTTAGGGAAGGTTGTCTATATTCAAGACTGAGATAACAAACCATTTAGGTGAGTCTGATGATTTCTCGAGGACATGACTGGTAAATCAATGAGTGGACAATATTAATTTGTCATGTGCAGTTTTGCATTGCATTCAAAGAAGAAGTTGAATTATACATTATGTGTTAATTCTCATTAACGCTCCAGGCCAAGTGTGATGCTGACTCTAAAGTTATTGGCTGTTAATGTCCCTGTGCTCAAGAACTGTACCAATGTCCCTCAATTAGATAGATACATTTACAGGTAAGTGAATATTTGCATGGTTACGTTAACTGTACAGGTAAATGACAGGAAGAGATACTTAAATAGCTAAATGTGTGTATAATATAATTTAGGGTAATAATAGTAATTCCCTTAAAATACAGTCCTTAGTGCGCAGGGTTTAATTACAGATAAATGCACGTATTACACATTCGATATACTAAAAGCAATGAAAAAGATACAACTGACAGGATACTAATATGCATTCCTGAGTGAATGACTACGTAAGTTAAATCCAATAATTACTTACAATATTGCACGGGATATGATATAACAACTGTACATGAATATGCATATACAGACCTGAATGAATAAATAAGTCCTGAGTGAATGAGTGATTATAGACCAGAGTTACTCACGGATGGATGCATAATTGTTAAACTAGGTCCTAACACCCCAACAGTTCCAGGTCTATGTTGCCGACGGCACGGCACCCTGGTGAGGCATTAAATAGTCTAATAGCTGCCGGCAGGAAGGACCTCCTGTAGCGCTCTCTGGCACACCGTGGTGGGATCAGTCTGTGACTGAAGGTGCTCCTCTGCGTCATAACCATGGAATGCAGAGGGTGGGTGACGTTGTCCATGATGGCCAGCAGTTTGGCCAGGATCCATCTCTCCACCACCTCCTCTAGAGTGTCAAGGCTAATCCCCAGAGCAGAGCTAGCCTTCCTGATCAGCTTATTTACCCGAGAAGCATCACCAGCTTTTATGTTGGTGCCCCAGCACACCAATGCAAAAAAGATGGCCAGTGGTAGAAGGTATGCAGTAGTTTACTGCACACGTTGAAGGACCTGATCCTCCTCAGAAAGTAGAGTTGGCTCTGGCCCTTTTTGTACAGAGCCCCGGTTTTACCAGCCCATTCCAGCCTGTTGTCCATATGGGCTCCCAGGAACTTGTATGACCCAACCATTTCCACATCCATCCCCTGTATAGGGACTGCAGTCAGTTGGGCCTTGGTTCTCCTGAAGTCCACCACCATCTCCTTTGTTTTGCTGATATTGAGCTGAAGGTGGTTCTGCTCACACCACAACACAAAGTCATTGATTGAGCTCCTGTACTCCTCCTCCTGCCCACCCCTGATGCACCCTACAATTGCAGAGTCATCCGAGAACTTCTGTAGGTGGCATGTTTCAGAGTTAAATCTGATGTCCGAGGTGTAGAGGGTGAACAGGAAGGGGGACAGGACCGTTCCCTGGGGGGCACCTGTGTTGCTCACTACCCGTTCTGACACACAACTCTGTAGTCGCACAAATTGGTCAGGTAGTCCGTGACCCAGGAGACTAAGGGTGCTTCCACTTTCATCCTCTCCATCTTCTCACCCAGTAGCAGGGGCTGAATGGTGTTGAAGGCACTGGAGAAGTCAAAAAACAAAACCCTCACAGTGCAACCTGCGTTGTCCAGGTGAGAGTAGACCCTCTGCAGAAGGTAGATGATTGCATCATCCACCCCGATGTTGCGCTGATATGCAAACTGCAGGGGGTCTAGTGATGTACACACCAGGGGTCTGAGGTGAGCGAGGACTAACCTTTCCAGGGTCTTCATGATGTGGGATGTTAGCGCTACAGGTCTGAAGTCAGTAATATATGATTTATTGATGGTAAACTATTTTAAGAGTATTAGGTTGTTTTGCAAAAGGGCCCTGACATTTACAATCAGAAAAGTGCACACTAAATGATAGACACACACATGTATGCACACACACACACACACACACACACACACACGCACACATGCACCATCTACACCAATGTTGTAGCAATAATCAAATCAGAACTATTTAACATAGTGTAAAGCAGTGGACAGTGCTGCAGTAAAAGTTGATTTATTTTACTCAATTCAGTTACAAGCTATCTTTCTCTGTGAAACTCATAGTGTCATAGATATTACAACTCTCCACAGGCATGCAAGTTCAGCCAGGGTGATGCATGAACAGTTAGACCCCAAGTTTTCTTGCCTTCATGTCTTATTAACTCCAAAGCAGGGGGAGACCTGTGGATAAGAGCTGTCAGTTGGAACATTTAGTTAAACATTGTTCTGTGTGGAGCAGATAGGGCCAACTACATGATCTCTAGACAAAGAGAAGAGATTATAGCCCAGAGGAACAGTGGCAAACCCCAGGCTTACACATTACTGGGAATGATAACACAATGTCAGACATTCAATCAATGAAATCCTGAACTAGTTTACTATTCAGAACACAAAAAAATAACTTTCCAACACACACTGTGTTAAATCCATTGTGTGAAAAAACAGATAATGCCACAATTTCATTAATTTCTGCAGTTTCATGTGCTGAGAAAATAACAACTTTGCCATGATGTTACAATATGCTTCTTATAGATACAAAACTATAAGGTACTTACAGCATTCAGAATATACTCATTGTCTCCAGAAATGTGAATACACAAAGCGTTGATAGACCAAGCCGTTATATTCTACGCCATGGTGATACTCTCACTCATAATTATAAATGCAACATGAAACAATTTCAAAGATTTTACTGAGTTACAGTTCATATAAGGAAATCAGTCAATTTAAATTAATTAGATATGCAGATACAGATATGCATCTGTTGGTCACAAATACCTTTAAAAAAAAAAGTAGGGGTGTGGATCAGCGAACCAGTCAGTATCTAGTGTGACCACCATTGCAGAGTGGCCTCATGCAGCGTGACACGTCTCCTTCGCATTGAGTTAATTGCATGTTGTGCCACTCCTCTTCAATCAATGTGTGTGAAGTTTCTGGATATTAGCGGGAACTGGAACACGCTGTCGTACACGTTGATTCAGAGCATCCTAAACATACTCAATGTGTGACATGTCTGGTGAGTATGCAGGCCATGGAAGAACTGGGTCATTTTCAGCTTCCAGAAATTGTGTAGAGATCCTTGTGACATGGGGCCGTGCATTATCATGCTGAAACATGAGGTGATGGCGGCGGGTGAATGGCACGACAATGGGCCTCAGGATCTTGTCACGGTATCTTTGTGTATTCAAATTGCCATCAATAAAATGCAATTGTATTCATTGTCCGTAGTTTATGCCTATCCATACCATAACCCCACTCCCACCATGGGACACTCTGTTCACAAGGTTGACATCAGCCAGCCTACAACTCAATATTAAGAAGGTACATACACATGTGTTGTGGTTATACTGTACCATAGTGGACTTTTTATTAGCAAAAGGGTTACTCAGTCTGAATAGTTACATGTTGGGAGCTTAATTTACAGTAAGGGGGACATGGACAAGGGCAAAAGCATTAAAAGCACTGTACAAATTTATTCCACTGCCACCTGCTGGAGAGCACTGACAACTACGTTTCAGAGATCACATATATCAAGAGACAGATCAGGATTCCTGTGTGACTCTGGGCCAATGTCTGTGTAACATTATCCTGAGCCAGCCCAGAACTAATGTAGAATCTATGAATTTCTTCTTATTCTCTCTAATCCCCCTATTCTCTTTCTCTCCCTCGCTCTCTGGCCCTTCTCTCAGAATTAGAGGAAGGTTTCCCTCACACCCCAACTCCCCAGCAGCCTTCACCAGCTCTCTCCCGAAGTATGTCATTAATTTCCAACCATGACTTTATGGCTAATGGCAACAGCAGAGTGGAGATGGCCAGCCAGATGGAACACAACCATCTACTGGACTACCTTGTCCTCTCACAGTGTGAGACAGGGAGGTTCAGCATCTCTAGGTATGTAGCCTCTCAAACATCAAGCTGGACACCATATCAACACCACACGTTGTTTAACCCTCTACTGCACACATTTCGTTTTCTTCATTTAAAAGGTGCAATATGCAGAAATCGCTACCATTTCCTGTTTGCAATTTTCTTAGTATATTGTTAAGAATCATTGTACCATCTAAACCGCTGTGAAATATATTTTCAATAACCCAAAATATTGTATTTTCAGCTGTTTGAAGCTGGTGTACAAAACTGAAAGTAAAAGATGCAAAAACTAAACTTAAGAGCAGAAAGCATAGAAATAGCGCACATAGAACAGATCTACCACTTCTTAGACTTGCTTTCAATGAGAATGACAGATAATTTGAATAGTTAGATGTTGCGGCTTTCTGATAATGTATCAACAACAAAAAATACCTTTTACCCCCCACACACTCAGTTATTATTTTTTGCCTCAGGCCAACTCTGTGTGCCATAAGGGTACTAAAATACCAATGAAAATCTGATATTTTCAGAACATTTATTAAATGAAATATAGTACAAACAAGACTATTTTCATAAGAAGTACAGGTTGGGCATAAACTGATATTTCACTGCCCCTCAGATTCTGGGGTCCATTCTTCCTCACTGTCCTCAAGCTCACTATCAGAGGGTATGACCCTAACTGCTCAATTAGGCACATTTTGCCCATAGAATTTCCCTGTGTCCAATGCCTGTGAATGTCAGTGGATATGTTGGCAAAAACATTGACCAAGGCCGTCATTTTAATCAAATGACACATATTTCATTGAGTATGATGTAGCTCAGATGTTCCCACGGGGGACCAGTACGAAAAAGTATGATCATGTATGCACTAACTGTACGTCATTTTGGATAAGAGCGTCTGCTAAATGACTCAAATGGATGGTATTGCCCTGAAAAGTAGCCTAACTCCTCAACGTTGCCCTGAGGCAACGAAAGAGAACTACATTTAAAAAAGATATATTTATAAAAACAAAACATGTTAAAAACCTATCAAATATGCTTCTTTAGAGGTTTGTCAAGTTATCTCTATTTAAACATGCAAAATAATGAAATGTATCTTACTGCTTTCTGAAGACGGCCCCTCCCCCAATTGATACATTATACCAACTTCTGCACCTCATTGAATTGTTTACAGACATGTCATCATATTGTGATGTTTAGGTTAAATGATGAAAAATTATAAACACAGTATTTTTATTTATTTTATAGATGCGACAGCTTTTCAAACTCTGAGAGATCTCTGGAACAAAATTCATCAGACGCTACTACTGAAGATGTCTTCTCTTTACCCTTCGGCACTGATCCTTCTCCGTCTCCCTTTCCCCATGCTGAACCATCTCCGTCTCCCTTTCCCCATGCTGAACCATCTCCGTCTCCCTTTCCCCATACTGGACAATCTCCGTCTCCCTTTCCCCATACTGGACTATCTCCGTCTCCCTTTCCCCATACTGGAACATCTCCGTCTCCCTTCCCTCACACTGGACCATCTCTGTCCCCCTTCCCTCACACTGGACCATCTCTGTCCCCCTTCTCTCACACTGGACCATCTCTGTCCCCCTTCCCTCACACTGGACTATCTCCGTTCCCCTTCCCTCACACTGGACCATCTCCGTCCCCCTTCCCTCACACTGGACCATCTCCGTCCCCCTTCCCTCACACTGGCCCATCTCCGTTCCCCTTCCCCCACATAAGGATGCATGACCCCCCTTTCAGCGCACCATGTGACCCCACGTCAAACTCTTCCTCTCCTCGAACTCTCCATTGTACACCGGATGTATTCCAGTTTGACAAGCCATACTCTTCTGCCATATTGGAGGCTACTAGCGATGGACTAACTCCCCCTCCTCTGCCCCCCAAGCCTGTCCACCTCTTAGAGCACCTCAGTGATGACGGCTCCCACGGGCCTCTGGCAGGAAGTAGGCAGCGGCTCACGGGCCAACCTGCACTCATTCCTCGGAGGATCTCTTTGCCAGGCCTGCCAGACCACTTCAGTATAGGTTAAGTATATAACCAGCAGATTCCTTCAGTCTAGGCCAGGGTTCCCCAACTGTGATTTTATTTCGACACCCAAGTTTTCTGACAATTTTTTTATTGTTGGATATAAGACTATAAAAACACCAGGAAATCAGCTCCAAGTGATTTTAATTTGGGAAATCTGATCCAAAGTATTCCCACACATAATAGATGTATATATACAGTGGGGAGAACAAGTATTTGATACACTGCCGATTTTGCAGGTTTTCCCACTTACAAAGCATGTAGAAGTCTGTAATTAATCACAAAAATCCAGAAAATCACATTGTATGATTTTTAAGTAATTAATTAGCATTTTATTGCATGACATAAGTATTTGATACATCAGAAAAGCAGAACTTAATATTTGGTACAGAAACCTTTGTTTGCAATTACAGAGATCATACGTTTCCTGTAGTTCTTGACCAGGTTTGCACACACTGCAGCAGGGATTTTGGCCCACTCCTCCATACAGACCTTCTCCAGATCCTTCAGGTTTCGGGGCTGTCGCTGGGCAATAAGGACTTTCAGCTACCTCCAAAGATTTTCTATTGGGTTCAGGTCTGGAGACTGGCTAGGCCACTCCAGGACCTTGAGATGCTTCTTACGGAGCCACTCCTTAGTTGCCCTGGCTGTGTGTTTCGGGTCGTTGTCATGCTGGAAGACCCAGTCACGACCCATCTTCAATGCTCTTACTGAGGGAAGGAGGTTGTTGGCCAAGATCTCGCGATACATGGCCCCATCCATCCTCCCCTCAATACGGTGCAGTCGTCCTGTCCCCTTTGCAGAAAAGCATCCCCAAAGAATGATGTTTCCACCTCCATGCTTCACGGTTGAGATGGTGTTCTTGGGGTTGTACTCATCCTTCTTCTTCCTCCAAACACGGCGAGTGGAGTTTAGACCAAAAAGCTCTATTTTTGTCTCATCAGACCACATGACCTTCTCCCATTCCTCCTCTGGATCATCCAGATGGTCATTGGCAAACTTCAAACGGGCCTGGACATGCGCTGGCTTGAGCAGGGGGACCTTGCGTGCGCTGCAGGATTTTAATCCATGACGGCGTAGTGTGTTACTAATGGTTTTCTTTGAGACTGTGGTCCCAGCTCTCTTCAGGTCATTGACCAGGTCCTGCCGTATAGTTCTGGGCTGATCCCTCACCTTCCTCATGATCATTGATGCCCCACGAGGTGAGATCTTGCATGGTGCCCCAGATCGAGGGAGATTGACCGTCATCTTGAACTTCTTCCATTTTCTAATAATTGCCCCAACAGTTGTTGCCTTCTCACCAAGCTGCTTGCCTATTGTCCTGTAGCCCATCCCAGCCTTGTGCAGGTCTACAATTTTATCCCTGATGTCCTTACACAGCTCTCTGGTCTTGGCCATTGTGGAGAGGTTGGAGTCTGTTTGATTGAGTGTGTGGACAGGTGTCTTTTATACAGGTAACGAGTTCAAACAGGTGCAGTTAATACAGGTAATGAGTGGAGAACAGGAGGGCTTCTTAAAGAAAAACTGACACAACGACAGATATAGGGGACCCAAAAGCGGACACGGAGGCAGAAATATGATTGACTGTTTAATAGAAAATATAGGGCAAGGCAGGTTCGTAGTCAAGGACAGGCAATGTTCGTAACAGGGAGTCTGAATGGCAGTCGTCCAATAAGGGAAGTCAGGCTCGTAGTCGTAGTTCAGGCAGCGTTCGGTACCGGGAATCAGAAGACTGGCAGTGCAGAGGAGTAGACAGGCTCGTAATCCGTAATGCAGGCAGAGTTCGTTTGGCAGCAGATCAGATGGTCGAAGGCACATGAGGGGGCTAGACAGGAACGTAATCCAACAGGCAGGTAGAGGTCCAAATACCGGGAAACAGACTGGCAGAGTTACTAATACAAGGGAGTGCTGGAAACGACTGACTAAGCAAGACGATCTGGCAAATGCCAACAGCACCCAAGATGCTAAATACACAAACTGATTAATGATGGCGATAGGGTGCACCTGGTGTGGGGAGGGGACAAACACAGACAGGTGAAACATATCAGGACATGACAGTACCCCTCCCCCTACGGGCGCCACCTGGCGACCGACCCGGGTGCATACCTGGCTGACCGGGATGCCGTCGATGAAAGTCGGCGATGAGCTCCGGGTCGAGGATGTCCCTGGTAGAGACCCAAGACCGCTCCTCCGGCCCGTAGCCCTCCCAGTCAACCAGGTACTGGAAACCCCGGCCCCGGGGACGGACTCTCAGGAGGCGACGCACCGTCCATGCAGGTTGGTTGTCAATAACCCGAGGAGGAGGGGCAGGCCTGGGAACAGGAGACAAAGGACAGTGAGATACAGGTTTTACACGGGACACATGAAAGGTAGGATTAATGCGGAGGGACCGGGGCAACATGAGGCGTATAGCTGATCGATTGATAACCCGGGAGATCTGATAAGGGCCGATGTAACGGGATGAAAGCTTGCGACTTTCCACCCGAAGGGGCAGATCTCGGGTGGACAGCCACACCCTCTGGCCAACACGGTAGTGGGGAGCCTGGGTCCTGCGACGGTCGGCCTGCCGTCGATACCTGGTATTTGTCCGTAGTAGAACAGCCCGGGCCTTTCTCCAGGTCCGACGGCAGCGCCTGACAAACAACTGGGCCGACGGGACGCCAACCTCCTCTTCCTGCTCCGGAAACAGCGGAGGCTGGTATCCCAAGGAGCACTCGAAGGGCGAAAGCCCAGTAGCGGAGGAAGGCAGGGTGTTGCGGGCATATTCCACCCAAACAAGTTGCCGGCTCCAGGTGGTGGGATTGTCCGAAACCAGGCAACGTAGCACCGTTTCTAGGTCTTGATTGGCCCGCTCTGATTGGCCGTTAGACTCTGGGTGGAATCCTGAGGACAGGCTGATAGAAGAGCCAATAAGGGTGCAGAAAGCCCTCCAGAACTGGGAAGTGAACTGAGGACCCCGGTCGGAGACGATGTCAATGGGTAATCCGTGGATCCGGAAAACGTGCTGTACCATCAATTGGGCAGTCTCCTTGGCCGATGGCAACTTAGGCAGGGGGATAAAGTGTGCCGCCTTCGAAAACCGGTCTACTACGGTGAGGATGGCGGTATTGCCGTCGGATAGTGGCAGACCTGTGACAAAGTCCAGGGAGAGATGTGACCATGGACGATGAGGGACAGGGAGAGGCTGCAGGAGACCAGCTGGGGCCTGGCGGGACGTCTTGCTTCGGTTGCACACCATGCAGGCCGAGACAAAAGAGGGGACATCCACCCCCATGGTGGGCCACCAAAATCGTCGCCGTATAAACGCCAGGGTCCGACGAGCGCCGGGGTGGCAGGTCAATCTCGACGAATGACCCCATTCCAGGACTCGGGATCGAACAGGGTCAGGTACGAACAGGCAGCCCGGCGGACCCCCTCCTGGGTCAGGGCTCAACTGTTGCGCATTACGCACAGCCTCTTCAACGCCCCAGACCAAGGACGTGGCCAGACAAGAGACAGGGAGAATGCGTTCATTTCCTTGGACCGTAGCAGTAGGGCTGAACACACGGGAGAGGGCGTCTGGTTTTGTATTCTTTGAGCCAGGCCGATAAGACAGGGTGAAATCAAAACGAGTAAAAAACAGAGCCCACCTGGCTTGTCGGGCATTGAGTCTCCTGGCTGAGCGTAGGTACTCAAGATTCTTGTGGTCTGTCCACACAATAAATGGTTGTTCCGCCCCCTCCAGCCAATGTCTCCACTCCTCCAATGCCGTCTTGACCGCCAGCAATTCCCGGTTGCCGACGTCATAATTCACTTCAGCAGGTGTCAGACGACGGGAGAGGAATGCACATGGATGCAGCTTCTGATCGTTGTCTGACCTTTGCGACAACACAGCCCCCACGCCGATATTGGAGGCATCTACCTCCACTACAAATTGCCGGGCTGGGTCTGGGTGAATCAAAATGGGGGCTGACGTGAAGCGCTGTTTGAGGGCAGTGAAGGCCTGGGCTGCTTGGGGTGACCACACAAAGCTCACTTTAGTTGAGGTCAGGGCAGTGAGTGGGGCCGCCAAAATGCTGTAATTTCGAATGAACCGTCGATAAAAATTGGCAAACCCCAGGAAGCGTTGCAGATCCAGGCGTGAAGAGGGCTGTGGCCAATCAGTGACGGCTTGGATCTTGCCAGGATCCATCCGGATGCTACCCGCGGCCACTATGTAACCCAGGAAAGGAATGACAGAGCGATGGAACTCGCACTTCTCTGCTTTTACAAACAGCTGATTTTCTAATAAACGCTGGAGGACCTGTCGTACATGTGCTGTGTGTTCCTGGGCAGAGTGGGAGAATATCAAAATATCATCCAGATACACGAAGACAAAACGATTAATCATGTCCCGGAGCACATCGTTAACCAGAGCCTGGAAGACAGCGGGAGCGTTAGTCAACCCAAATGGCATCACCAGGTATTCGTAGTGTCCACTAGCCGTGTTGAACGCCGTCTTCCATTCATCCCCTTCTCGTATCCGTACCAGGTGGTATGCATTTCGGAGGTCCAGTTTAGAGAAGATCGTGGCTCCCTGGAGCAGTTCAAACGCGGAGGCCAGCAGAGGGAGTGGATAACGATTCTTCACCGTGATGTCATTAAGACCCCGGTAGTCAATGCATGGGCGAAGAGTCTTATCCTTTTTGGCAACGAAGAAAAACCCTGCACCAGCAGAAGAGGAAGATGGCCGAATAATCCCAGCCCTGAGGGAGGCCTCTACATAATCTGCCATGGCCCTCGTCTCCGGACCGGACAAGGAGTACAGACGTCCACGGGGGGGTGATGTGCCTGGATGGAGGTCTATGGCACAGTCGTATGGCCGATGAGGAGGTAGCGAGGTAGCCCGAGACTTATTGAAAACCTCCCTTAGATCCCAGTATTCGGAGGGGACAGATGACAAATCGATGTCCGCCGTGGCCTGTGAAACCTGTCTGGTAAGAACATGAGGTGCAGCTTTCAGACAATGAGCAAGGCAAAAGGGGCTCCAGTTTGTAACAGAACCGGTAATCCAATCAATGTGAGGGTTGTGTTTAACAAGCCAAGAATGGCCTAACACAATAGGAGCGTTAGGGGAGTGTAAGGGCAGGAACTGGATCTCCTCCCTGTGGTTGCCAGACAGGATCAGAGTAACGGGCACCGATATCTGGGACACCCGCCCAATAGAACGACCGTCCAGGGCTGTGGCCTCGATGGGTGTGCTTAGAGGGCGTGAAGGAATGCCTAATTTGACCAGAAGGGAGTTATCAATAAAACAGTCGTCAGCTCCTGAATCCATAAGGACATTTACTTTAAGGGTTTGGGAATTCCAAATAATAGTGGCAGGAAAAGGAAAACGAACCGGGGGTACCCATGGGGTTTTAGTTTGACTCACCCGTATTCCTGCAGTTACTGATGAGCCCGCCCTTTTTAAAGGACAACCGGCTGCATAATGTCCTTTCTCTCCACAGTAGAGGCAGCTGCGACTGTCTATCCTGCGTCGACGTTCCTCGGGCGTCAGCTGTGCCCTCCTTATTTGCATGGGTTCAGATGTAAGGACCTCGGACGCCCTCAGTGGTTCCCGGAAGAATTCGGGTGGTTCCGGCAGTCCCGGTGACGCTCTACCACCCGGTCCGCCGAAATGCGGAAGTGCCTGAGCAGGACGACGATTTTCTCTCTCCCGATTTCGTTCCTGAAGTCTACTTCCTATACGCATGGCAATGGAGATGAGGCTGTCTAAACTGGGAGGCACCTCTCGGGCAGCGAGTTCATCTTTGATGGGATCACATAATCCGTCATAGAAGGCGTCGAGCAGAGCCTCGGAATTCCATGAGCACTCCGCTGCCAGAGTACGGAATTTAATTGAGTAATCCGACACGCTGCTAGTCCCCTGTTTTAGATGTAGCAGCTGACGTGCCGCTTCTCTTCCGGATACTGGAACATCAAAAACTTTTTTTACCTCCGTAGTGAACGCTGCTAGACTGAAACTAACGGGAAGCTGCTGGTCCCATATCGGCGTAGCCCATGCCAGGGCTCGCCCCGTCATCATGGTTATCATATAGGCGACCCGTGACTTCTCTGTGGGAAAAGAGGATGGCTGCAGTTCGAAGATACGCGAACACTGGGACAAGAAAGGACGACAATAACTTGAATCACCAGAGAACCGTTCGGGGGCAGGTAAGTGCGGCTCTCTAAGGGATACCGGGGAAGGTGTTGGGTTGCTGGGTATAGGTGGGACAGGAGACGGGGGGGAAGCGCTCTGTGCCGGTAGTGCCAGTGTTAATCTCTCCAAGTGTTGGAGTAGACATTCGGTGGCTCGCTGCTGGTTCTCTCTCTGCTCACGGAGCTCTTCTGTTATTGACCGTAGCACCTCCTCGTGTCGATCCACAACAACCCCTTGGTGGGCTATCGCGTTTTGTAGATGTGTCAACTCCGCTGGGTCCGTCATGGCCAGATCGTTCTGACACAACGACAGATATAGGGGACCCAAAAGCGGACACGGAGGCAGAAATATGATTGACTGTTTAATAGAAAATATAGGGCAAGGCAGGTTCGTAGTCAAGGACAGGCAATGTTCGTAACAGGGAGTCTGAATGGCAGTCGTCCAATAAGGGAAGTCAGGCTCGTAGTCGTAGTTCAGGCAGCGTTCGGTACCGGGAATCAGAAGACTGGCAGTGCAGAGGAGTAGACAGGCTCGTAATCCGTAATGCAGGCAGAGTTCGTTTGGCAGCAGATCAGATGGTCGAAGGCACATGAGGGGGCTAGACAGGAACGTAATCCAACAGGCAGGTAGAGGTCCAAATACCGGGAAACAGACTGGCAGAGTTACTAATACAAGGGAGTGCTGGAAACGACTGACTAAGCAAGACGATCTGGCAAATGCCAACAGCACCCAAGATGCTAAATACACAAACTGATTAATGATGGCGATAGGGTGCACCTGGTGTGGGGAGGGGACAAACACAGACAGGTGAAACATATCAGGACATGACAAAAACGAACAGTTCTGTGAGAGCCGGAATTCTTACTGGTTGGTAGGTGATCAAATACTTATGTCATGCAATAAAATGCAAATTAATTATTAAAAAATCATACAATGTGATTTTCTGGATTTTTGTTTTAGATTCCGTCTCTCACAGTTGAAGTGTACCTATGATAAAATTACAGACTTCTACATGCTTTGTAAGTAGGAAAACCTGCAAAATTGGCAGTGTATCAAATACTTGTTCTCCCCACTGTATATATAAATATATATGTATGTGATTGTATAAAAATTTAAGAAAGGTTTGAAATGATTATGTTTTTGTCAAATATTATATCTGTTTGGGCTTCTTGCGGTCAATTTGCTGTCTCCAAATTTATAATTACACTACTACATGGCCAAAGGTATGTGAACACTGGCTTGTCGAACATCTCATTCTAAAATCATGGGCATTAATATGGAGTTGGTCCCCCCTTTGTTGCTATAACAGCCTTCACTCTTCTGAGAAGGCTTTCCACTATATGTTGGATTATTGCTGCGGGGACTTGCTTCCATTCAGCCACAAGAGCATTAGTGAGGTCAGGCACTGATGTTGGGAGATTAGGCCTGGCTCGCAGTCGGCGTTCCAATTCATCCCAAAGGTGCTCGATGGGGTTGAGGTCAGGCTCTGTGCAGACCAATCAAGTTCTTCCACACCGATCTCAACAAACCATTTCTGTATGGACCTCGCTTTGTGCACAGGGGCATTGTCATGCTGAAACAGGAATAGGCCCCAAACTGTTACCACAAAGTTGAAAGCACAGTCTAGAAGGGCATTGTATGCTGTAGTATTAAGATTTCCCTTCACTGGAACTAAGGGGCCTAGCCAGAACCATGAGAAACAGCCCCAGACCATTATTACTCCTCCACTAAACTTTAAGAAAAAATGGTCCCGTGGCTGAATCTAGTTGATGATTCCTGGTCTAGGCCCATCATACCTGGTCCATATACTGTACTCTCATCAATGCGGTATATGTAATAAATATAGTCAGCACATGTATTGATTCAGACCTAACATGTTGCCAACCACACAGTTTGTTCCTGTTATATAATATGACAACCACCTTCATTAGTGATATGTCTTTCTTATCTAGGAGACATTGAGGGGAGTACATTGAGGAGCAGGAACAAAAGGCTCAGTCTCAATTTGGTGAGAAAACATGTACTTACATTTTTTGGGATAGTGCTTAACTGTCATATTTGTTCCTTCTTGAATGTCAAACAACAATATGGGATTTACAAGGGACTTATTACATCATTCTAGGCCACGGTGTACTACAAATTCCTAAATTGATCTGGTCTTGTTGTCTTGTAGCCACATTTCATTGCCACTCAAAGTCCAAACTGCCATGAGGACTCGTACGTGTCCATGGCCTCTCCACCTGTCTTTGTTGGTGAAGATGTATCAGACGGCTACGTCTCTATGAGCCCCACTCCAATCAGCTTCCCCAAGGCTAATGGCAAAACAGAGGCCCCTCTCCCTCCCACCTGCCTTCCCACTGCAGATCTACCTGGGGATCTAGAACCACCACCAATCAACAGGGATCTCAAACCACGCAGGAGAGGTATTCAGCAAAAATGGAAGTAAAAAGTCATGTCTAAAAGGGTTAAATAATGTATTTAATCTCCATTCTAGCAGTGAGTACTAAGTAGAGGAAGCATCAAAAATGCTTTCATAAGCATGTATTTTGCTGAAAAGCTAAATTAATAAGGTTTTCACATTCTATTGAATCTTGTGACTCCCTGTGAAAGTCTCCTTTCAGGACAGTATTTCCTGAGACAACATTTGCAGTATGGCTCTTTTTGAAATATTGCTGTTTCAACACAAATGTCCTTTGTCGGGAGAAAAATACAGCTGATCATTATTGTCTGATAGAGAATTTGAGGGTTGCTTGCCTCACCTCACCATGTTGTTTCTCTGGTTCACAGCACGGCCTCCACCACTGGACCTGAGGGGCCTGTCCACTATCAGAGAATGTCCGACTCATATGCCTTTGATCAGAACCATGGCAGTGCCAGGGTGAGTCAGAAATGTAACTCTCTTCATCCTGAACTCTCAGCTCTCTTTCTGTCCAAATTCTAAAATGATAAAAGCTGGATTTATTTGTGTGTGCTTGTGTTGTTCCCAGCAATTCACTGCAAGGAAACCTGGGAATTAATGGAGACCAAGAAGCCAGCATTCCAATAGTAAAGTTACCTTCTATATTGACATCACAAATAGTTATACACTTCATAGGTAGACTGCTTCCCTCCCCTACCATGAATAATTCAGCTGTTTTGTCTAAACTCGGAGTTCCAAACTGCCTAAAGCAGGGGAATAAAGCTTTGCGCATCAAGATTATTTATTCATGTTTGGGGTACCAAGAAAGGCTTAAAATATTACAATTGATATTCACCTGAAACTAGCAATACAAAACGTAAAATGTTCAGAATTGGTGAACCATATGACATAACATATTCAGAGATCAAAAATATGGATGAATGTAAGGTGAGACTCATTGTAACTGAGATTCCTTTAATTTCAGGAGTCAAGGCAACAGTTCTCTACAAACGAGGGAGCCTCCCAGCCGTGGCTTAGGAGATCAAACCTTGACTACCTTTCACTGGATTTCAATTCCGCATCCCCCTCTCCTGTGCAAAAGGTAAGCTTGATTGAATAGACAGATGTCAAATGGTAGGAATGGGTTTGTTTCCAAAGCAAGACATTGATTTGATTTGACAATTTTTTAAACATAACAAATACATATACCAAAATTGCCTAGGATTATATACACAAAAAAGTCAAAAGACTTGTTTCCGTTGTGTTCCTCTGATTATGGTCCTCTCATTGAATCAATTCAACCAATTAACAGCATTAGAAGTGCCTGTATTTTACTTTGAGCTGCCACTGGCAGCTTTAAAGGACCTCGAATTACCATCATCATCTACTGCAATTTCCTCTGTTCATTCTAGTGTGTGTGGGCATATCAATAATTTATTCATCTACAGTAATATCACTTAATTGATACACATGACAGTTAACAGATTGATGTAATACATTTTCATTATTGCTACTATAACCAATCTAGAGGAAGAATCTGACTTTTGTTGCTATGCTCACTCTTATCGTTTAATCTGCTATTGAATGTGCAATGCACCTGTATCTAGGAAACAGGTCCTTTAGCGACTCCATATATAGAAAGCATAGGGTGGCACGTAGCCTAGAACGTTGAGCCAGTAACTGAAAGGTTGATGTACCTTTGAGCAAGGCACTCAACCCTAATTGCTCCAGGGTCACTGTTGATAATGGTTGGTTGTGACCCCACTCTCTGAGGGTGTCTCAGGGAGTGTGGGATATGCAAAAAACACATTTCCAATTAATACACATGTGAAATAGGACAAATAAGCACCCGCCAAATGATTGTATTCTGTATGTGGCATTTTCTTGAAGTGCCACTTTTGCATTGACTCATATGTTAGAAATCATGCCAAATTATTGGTCTGTGTCACCATCTGAGCAGGGGTGCAGAATAGGTTTAGGTCAGACCTTGAAACCACATGTACTGGTCAGACCTTGAAACCACATGTACTGGTCAGACCTTGAAACCATATGTTCTGGTCAGACCTTGAAACCATATGTTCTGGTCAGACTTGAAACCACATGTACTGGTTAGACCTTGAAACCATATGTTCTGGTCAGACTTGAAACCATATGTACTGGTTAGACCTTGAAACCATATATACTGGTCAGACCTTGAAACCACATGTACTGGTCAGACCTTGAAACCATATGTTCTGGTCAGACTTGAAACCACATGTACTGGTTAGACCTTGAAACCACATGTACTGGTCAGACCTTGAAACCATATGTACTGGTCAGACCTTGAAACCACATGTACTGGTTAGACCTTGAAATCACATGTACTGGTCAGACCTTGAAACAGTGAACAACATACATATACTGCATGTTTTATTGTTCCAACTTCCATCTGGATTCAATAGCCCAGAAGTAAACAATACAGTACATTGTGGAATTGGCTCAAATAGCACTTGCAAGGTGTAGTTGTGTCCATTTCCATGTTAATGAATCGGTGACTCATTGTTTTGGTGATTCACAGAAAAAAGACATAGCGAAAGGAATACTAATGGCTGGAATACAGGCTGGACCATAGAGAGGACATATGACATGAACTATAAGACTGCATTATAGCCACTGAATAACTGACAAAACAGCATCAATTTAAAATAGTTTTTCACTTTATGGAAAGGTGGGGTCATCTATGTAAGACTGGTAGTTCTATTCTAGATACAGGTTTTGATTGAATAATGTCATTACCTTAGTTTACTATACCCCAGCTCTGCTGTGATGTCTTCCAGAAGCCCTTCCTTGCTGATGAACACAGGGTGGACTATGTGCAGGTGGATGAGAAAAAGACTCAGGCCCTGCAGAACACTAAAATGGAATGGAAGGATGTCCGGCAGTCTAAAGTGTAAATCAGACGGAGAAAAAGTAAGATGGGATAAAACAGAAATACTTTCCATTTCAAAAAACAAGTGGAGCAAATGCAACATCACATTACACATATGTCATAACAGATGGTAGCTTATCTCAAAGAGAGCAGTTCTTCTTTCATGTACAAAATAAAAGCACTTTGAAATTCATCAGATATAAACATCTATGAGAGAATAAAGTAGACGGTGTTGTCAAAGAAGGTTTAAATTACTGGTTTGTAGTTTGGGGGCATCAAAATAAATACACTATAAAAATAGCACATCAAAGTTACACTGTGAATGCCCATGCACTGTCACAAGGCTGTTTTTGTATAAAATGCTCATTCTTTTGCTGAAACAGATTGTATGGATTCTTAATACACAGGAATTCAGGGATTATGTATTTATATGAACAATGGTCTGAGTTTGCGATCATCTTAAACCAAATGAACACGTGTCTAAGTGTTCTGATGGCAGCCAGCAGGAATAGAGCCATGCAATCTGTAGTCATGCACATAGGCAGGAAATGGAGTGATGTTTATCATTCTGAGAACTCATACAGGATCAACAGGATGAACATCTCAGACCTGATACTGTGCAGGCCTAACAGCACTGTGTTATTACTGTTTAACCGAAGGCCCGTTTATACCTGGTTCTAACGATTAAAAGACGGATTATGATCTGATTGAGATCAGATCTTCTTGACCACCTCTGGAGATAGTCAGGGACCCATTGTGTCTGGATATCTTACAAGTGTAGACGGATCTGGACAGTGAAACCATCTTCTAAAATCATTGATAGGTTCCACCATTGACTTACGGCATCAAAAAAATAATGTAATCCTTATTTTACCAGGTAACATGACTGCGAACACATTCTCATTTACAGGTTGGAAGCTGGGGATGATTAGGTGGCCATGATGGTATGAGGACTAGATTGGGAATTCAGCCAGGAAACCAGGGTTAACACCCCTACTCTTACGACAAGTGCCACAGGATCTTTATTGACCACAGAGAGTCAGGACACTTGTTTAACATCCCATCCGAAAGACAGGCACTCTACACAGGGCGAAGTCCCCAATCACCACCCTGAGATATATTTTTTTCCCATCCAGAGACCAACCCTGCTTAGCCTTAGAAGCAAGCCAGCAGTGGGACGCAGGGTGGTATGCTGCTGGCATCAACATCTGTCTTAAAATAAATAAACTAATCATATTTTGAAAGAATGGCTGTCAAATAATTTGCATACAGGGAGGGACCAGGAAATCTGGTCACAACGTGGACACAGTGGATGGATATGAGACACATTTTAATACCACGTGTAGACGTACATTATTTCAGTAAATGTTGACACAATCAGCTAGATGGTACTGATGACTCAAACCACAATACCCACACCATCTCGATAGGTCAATCTACAGCAGAAAGCACAAATCACTCAGTGGTGAGGGAGAATAACTACCTTACAATGAACGGTCCGCTCACAAATGTTGGAAAAGCCATACAGTCTTAACTAGATGTTTCTACAAATGAATTGAACCCATTATTTTAGCATAAGCGGTACCATCTTCAGGTTGTGAGTTGTATTGTTTTAATGTATGCTTTAACGTGTCCATGTAATGTATGCAAAGATGCACATCGGAGAATGTTTTCATGCTTTAATAAATCACTTTTACCTGAAATACATTTGTGTTCTTTATTAAGTCATCCACAGCTACAGTAGTAGACTATACTACATCACTAATACTACATCACTGATACTACATCACTAATACTACATCACTGATACTACATCACTAATACTACATCACTGATACTACATCACTAATACTACATCACTGATACTACATCACTGATACTACATCACTGATACTACATCACTAGTACTACATCACTGATACTACATCACTGATACTACATCACTGATACTACATCACTAGTACTACATCACTGATACTACATCACTGATACTACATCACTGATACTACATCACTGATACTACATCACTGATTAGTGTAAACAACTGAAAGGCTGTTACACACAACCAGCAGGCTACCAAGTCTACAACTTCTCTAACCAGCCAGTTGGGGGCCATAGTGCAAATATACTGTACAATTATAGCTTATCCTTGAATTTCTCAGTTTCAAACATCATTTTACTCATGTTTAAAGTCTTCGTATAGTCCTTCAACATACATATCTGCAATAGACAATAAATGGATTTCTTTACACATTAATGGCAATTCTTTAATAGTAGATCTTATACATGATTTCTCTTACAGGTTTGTGTGCTTCATTAAACTGTCTTTTGGTATATTAAGAGGGAAAGATAAGGAGAGATGGTGATTCTTTGAGGAAAAATGTATATAAACACCTGGAATTCAGAGAAAATTATTTAGATAATCTTGGTGTTTATCTACAGCATCAGAGTTTATGTTAATGCACATCTGTTTACACCTAGCAGGGTACTGCACAACTTAAGATATTAAGAAGGAAACAATCATTTTGACGCATTTTGATTTATTCCAAGCCATAGTCACAGAATTAATGATAAATCATCCATAATTATCAATAAAACCAAAAATTAAATAAAACAACTTATCAATTCAGATATTTAAGCATTTGTTTTCATTATAATGCACTTTTTAAAATAAATTAATGAATGTTCCATATCAGTTCATCAAGAGAAAATGCCTTAATATTTAAAGTGTTTTTTTCCTTCAACATTACTGCACACTTTCATATTGCGCTTGTATACTGTATCTAATGCAATGTATTAAATCCTAGGTAATTTTTTAGGCATATAAATAAATCCTTTTAAAAATTGTTATTACCCTTTGAATAGAAATACAGATAACAAGCTTGACCACCAGCATTTCCTTTGCATTTTTCATGTGAAATTCTGGTAAAACTTTTTGTTGTTGAAGTAGCCATCATAATGCCTAAAAAAAAAAACACACTGGAATCCCCCTGAAACGTTCCCCATCTTCTGCTTCATCTAAGCCTGGTGGCAGACCAAGTGAAGGCTTTAACCTGCAATGGCAGGTGTAAAATCTGTCATGTCATAACATTGTGCTGGCACTATGAAAGCCACCACAGGAAAAATATGTTTTTACTTTAGTTTGGCTACCTTAAACAAAGTTTGTCCTAACCAATAAAGCTTTCACTATCAATAATGAATATCACATGAAAATAAAGCCAATGTATAGGTTTAACCATGGTCATTTATGGAACTATCGTAAAACTATTTTATGGTAGGCCTTTTTCTGTCCGAAACTTATGCAATCACAATCTTTGTTAAATGACTTGGGCGGTTGAAAGGCATTCTATCAGACTTTTCTACCTGATGAAATCACAGGTGGATCTTAGGTAAGTGAAACTATAACCACATATTATTCTACAATGACTGTGGTGCCCGGTGGTAAAGAAAGCACTATGCAATGATAGCTGAATATAGCCTACTGTAATATCAGGTCTCAAACTACCATCCTGGTTATGTAAAATCAGTGTGAATGACTATTTAAGAGAACACCACAAGATGATATTCCTATCAGACTTATGTACCTACATGTAATAAAAATATATACAACATATATACCCTGTCAACAATATAAGATGTATTTGAAGTTGAATACGCTGATTCTCGTTATCCTTTGACCCGTAAGAATATAATTTCACAATGAATACCTACAATGGACTTGATCATGCATTATAAATTAACAAAAATAAAATTTTAATAAATACTCACAAAATCAATACTGATGAATTTGGCCAGCATTTTACGTTTAACAAAAATAAGAAAAAACAAAAAAGAGAAACTCATAAAATGCCCATTAAGGTCACAGTGAACTTTAGAACACAACCAGATTTGGCATAAAGATCAACGTATGACTAGTGCTTCCTCATTTTTAAATGTGGACACAAATGTTCAGTTAGTTCTTCCGTGAAACTCGCGGTTCCCTTTTCCATTGTCCAAGGATTAGTAGAGGTCACAAAAACATTCTCACAGATCAGGAGCTAGGAAGGTGTTTTGGTTTCTCTCAGGTTCCAAAGGTGTGGTCATTCGCTGTGGTAGTTGTGTTGGTAGTTGTCTTTGCAGTCATACAGGTAAAGTGAATATAACCGTACAGTCATCAATGAGATGCTCACAAGCTAAATGTTTGACAATCCAAATACTCTTGGGTCCAAATACTATTGTGTTCAGCTTTCCCTTAAAAGAGTCACAATTGAAATACAATGGTGCTTCTCAAAAAAATAAGGTGGTCTTTCTAAAATATCTCTTATCTATTTCCTAAAGGGAGTTAACCTGCTGAAGCTCTGCCAGAAGGGAGACTTGCACCTTTCGGGTTCAGGGAATTCAAATTCTGATTGTTCCATGCCGTCTCCTACCAAGTACTGTCCTGGATTCATGGGGTCCATAGGAGGGGGGTATCCAGGGGGCACAGACCTATGGCCTACACATGGGAGGAGAGAGAGATATTAACGAGGAGAGAGATGCACCATAGGTGGACTAAAAACAGGAACTGTTAGTCAACTAACTTGGTAAAGTGTGCATTTACCTTTTTGTTTGGACATTCTTCGTACGGTCATTGCCGCTTGTCTCTTCTGATACTCTGATATCTCAAACCCTGAAGGAATATAAATTAATTGTCATTTTCATTCACCATTTTCATTTATGTTGTACAAACCAACATTTATTTCACATACACACCTATTTTTTCGTCCTCTTGCACCATCTTGCGTTCCTCGTGGAAAGCTTTTAGCCAGCGAAGTTTCTCCTCCTGCTTCTTGGCCAGGAAGATGTGGATCTCGTCCGAGTCCTTATTACTCAGCTTGAACGCGTTCTTCACACTCACGTTGAAGTCATCATCCCGCCCATCCACGGCATCAACTAAATTGTACCTGTCCATGTCCATGCGGCCCTTGTAGTACAGGATGTCTCGTCGTATCAAGTCCTGAGGGAAAAGGAAGGAAGGAAGGAAGTAAGTCAAAATAAAGTAGAGAGTGGATTCTAGTTTACTTTGAATTATCTATGCCAGTGCTTTGAACACTAGCGAGGTGACAGACAAGAAATGAAAAGGCTTGAATTCCTGGCAGCCAGGAAGAAATAAGTGCATTGTTACTAATTGCAGCCTATCAATTTCCCTGTGATAGACAGGGGGCCATGCAATCACCCTGATAAATAATGCACTTTGCTGTAAAAAAGCTGCTCCAGATTCCAGGTAGTGATGTTTCTGCTGTGTACTATGTATTCCTGTCCCCTCGGAGAGCTTGCGTCACACTTGTCCCAGCTGCATGCGGCAGCGGCAAACTCAGAGACACAACAGCCCTGTGTACTGTACTGTAAGCCTGTCAGCTCCTCCTAGTTCCCCTTTGGACATGACGGCCTTATGTTGTCATCCGCCTATTGTCATCCGCCTCAGGAGCAGGAATCAATCACAGTGCTGAGGGGATGGAGATCAAAGATAAGACCTCACAGACAAGCAGGGATGAATCTCCATCCGGTTCTGTTACATCAAGTACCACCGGGTCCATTCCATTTCAGGAGCTGAATTAAAGACGTGTTCCTGACCATTTTCATTTCAAACAACAGATTGCATGGTGACAATATATCACACTGATATAGGTTGCACAATGTCCCTTGCTGTGACGTTTGTGAGCTCTACCATCCCATTTGAATGACTAAGCTTTTACAAAGACTCGTACTAATAGGCCTAATTAATGGGATTGATTGAGGGTTTAAGAGCTAAACACTTCATGACATTTGAGAATCTCTCAACACATTTTGAGTTATTGGATACATTTCAGAACTTCTTAATTATTTTTCTTCAGATGCTTCTTTATTTTTTTTTACAGTTTAAGTTTTGTGTATAATGACTCAAATGATTAGTAGGAATTGGGGAGTAAACAGAAATTGCTTTCATATCAAACAAGCCTGTTCAGTCATGAAAACTGTAGTCATAATGTAAAGCTCTGTCTTTTTCACCTCAGGGGTGAAAGTAAGCATTTTCTCATACAACCCTGTGACTTTCTGTTTTGCACAATAAATCATTACCCCTTAGGCACATTAAACTGGTGACATGACTCTCCTTTCAAGCAGCGACCTTCATTTGCCTTGAACCCGGGAGTGTAACTAAATGTACAAAGACGCATACTGATTTTGCTGCCATGTTTTATTCACAAACAAATTGACCGGTTGATCACATTCTAAACAATTTCATGCCAACTCTGTCTGCAAAAGAGTTGGGGGTACCAAGACTGTCTCCAATCAATTAAATAGTATTTGTGACCCAGATGTGGCAACCTTACCTTTTTACACAGAACCATCTGATGGTCGAACAGGAAGAAGACCCTGGTCTGACTCCGCCCATATGGCTGGTAGATCCATGACATCTCCCCAGTGTAGACCAGCTCTGTACTCCTGTCTAGAATATCATCCCCCTGCAGAGAGACATACAAGACAGTCAGATCTTTAAACAGGATCAATAACACAGTCTGTGATACATAGTCAACAAAACGTGACATTAGAAAAGTGATTGATAAGATACTGACTGGTAAGACAGGCTTCCTCTCATGTTACATTGACTCATTAGATAATGACAGAAGAATAAAATACATACAGTTGAAGTCGGAAGTTTACATACACCTTAGACAAATACATTTAAACTCAGTTTTTCACAATTCCTGACATTTATTCCTAGTAAAAATTCCCTGTTTTATGTCAGTTAGGATCACCACTTTATTTTAAGAATGTGAAAAGTCAGAATAATAGCAGAGAGAATGATTTATTTCAGCTTTTATTTCTTTCATCACATTCCCAGTAGGTAAGAAGTTTACATACACTCATTTAGAGTTTGGTAGCATTGCCTTTAAATTGTTTAACTTACGTTTCGGGTAGCCTTCCACAAGCTTCCCACAATAAATTGGGTGAATATTGGACCATACCTCCTGACAGGTGTAACGGAGTCAGGTTTGTAACTGGTGTAACGGAGTCAGGTTTGTAGGCCTCCTTGCTTAAGCCATTTTGCCACAACTTTGGAAGTATGCTTGGCGTCACTGTCCATTTGGAAGACACATTTGCAACCAAGCTTTAACTTCCTGACTGATGTCTTGAGATGTTGCTTCAATATATCCACATAATTTTCCTTCCTCATGATGCCATCTATTTTGTGAAGTGCACCAGTCCCTCCTGCAGCAAAGCACCCCCACAACATGATGCTGCCACCCCTGTGCTTCACGGTTGGGATGGTGTGCTTCGGCTTGCAAGCCTCCCCCTTTTTCCTCCAAACATAACAATGGTCATTATGGCCAAACAGTTCCATTTTTGTTTCATCAGACCAGAGGACATTTCTCCAAAAAGTATGATCTTTGTCCCCATGTGCAGTTGCAAACCGTAGTCTGGCTTTTTTTATGGCGGTTTTGTAGCAGTGGCTTCTCCTTGCTGAGAGGCCTTTCAAGTTACGTTGATATAGGACTCGTTTTATTGTCGATATAGATACTTTTGTACCCGTTTCTTACTGCATCTTCACAAGGTCCTTTGCTGTTGTTCTGGGATTGCTTTGCACTTTTCGTACCAAAGTACGTTCATCTCTAGGAGACAGACGCGTCTCCTTCCTGAGCGGTATGACGGCTGTGTGGTCCCATGGTGTATATACTTGCATACTATTGTTTGTACAGAAGAACGTGGTACCTTCAGACGTTTGGAAATTGCTCCCAAGGATGAACCAGACTTGTGGAGTCTACAATTCTTTTTCTGAGGTCTTGGCTGATTTCTTTAGATTTTCCCATGATGTCGAGCAAAGAGGCACTGAGTTTGAAGGCAGGCCTTGAAATACATTCACAGGTACACCTCCAATTGACTCAAATTATGTCAATTAGTCTATCAGAAGTATCTAATTTTCCAAGCTGTTTAAAGGCAAAGTCAGCTTAGTGAATGTAAACTTCTGACCCACTTGAATTGTGATATAGTGAATTATAAGTGAAATAATCTGTCTGTAAACAATTGTTGGAAGAATTACTTGTGTCATGCACAATGTAGATGTCCTAACCGAAACTATAGTTTGTTAACATGAAATCTATGGAGTGGTTGAAAAATGAGTTTTAATGACTTCAACCTAAGTGTATGTAAACTTCCGACTTCAACTGTACAGTCGTGTCCAACGGTTTTGAGAATTACACAAGTATTGGTCCCCACAAAGTTTGCTGCCTCAGTGTTGATGATGGCAATTTGCATATAGCCCAGAATGTCATGAAGAGTGATCAGATGAATTGCAATTACTTGCAAAGTCCCTCTTTGCCATGAAAATGAACTTAATCCCCAAAAAACATTTCCACTGCATTTCAGCCCTGCCACAAAAGGACCAGCTGCCATCATGTCTGTGACTGTCTCGTTAACACAGGTGAGAGTGTTGACGAGGACAAGGCTGGAGATCACTCTGTCATGCTGATTGAGTCAGAATAACAGACTAGAAGCTTTAAAAGGAGGGTGGTGCTTGAAATCATTGTTCTTCCTCTGTCAACCATGGTTACCTGCAAGGAAACACGTGCCGTCATCATTTCTTTGCACAAAAAGGGCTTCACAGGCAAGGATATTGCTGCTGCTAAGATTGCTCCTAAATCAACCATTTATCGGATCATCAAGAACTTCAAGGAGAGAGGTTCAATTGTTGTGAAGAAGGCGTCAGGGCGCCCAAGAAAGTCCAGCAAGCGCCAGGCCCGTCTCCCAAAGTTGATTCAGCTGTGGGATCGGGGCTCCACCAGTGCAGAGCTTGCTCAGGAATGGCAGCAGGCAGGTGTGAGTGCATCTGCACGCACAGTGAGGCAAAGACTTTTGGAGGATGGCCTGGTGTCAAGAAGGGCAGCAAAGAAGCCACTTCTCTCCAGGAAAAACATCAGGGACAGACTGATATTCTGCAAAAGGTACAGGGATTGGACTGCTGAGGGCTGGCGTAGAGTCTTTTTCTCTGATGAATCCCCTTTCCGATTGTTTGGGGCATCCGGAAAACACCTTGTCCGGAGTAGACAAGGTGAGCGCTACCATCAGTCCTGTGTCATGCCAATAGTAAAGCATCCTCAGACCATTCATGTGTGGGTTTGCTTCTCAGCCAAGGGAGTGGGCTCACTCACAATTTTGCCTAAGAACACAGCCATGAATAAAGAATGGTACCAACACATCCTCCGAGAGAAACTTCTCCCAACCATCCATGAACAGTTTGGTGACGACCAATGCCTTTTCCAGCATGATGGAGCACCTTGCCATAAGGCAAAAGTGATAACTAAGTGGCTCTGGGAACAAAACATCAACATTTTGGGTCCATGGCCAGGAAACTCCCCAGACCTTAATCCCATTGAGAACTTGTGGTCGATCCTCAAGAGGCGGGTGGACAAACAAAAACCCACAACTAACATTGATTATGCAAGAATGGCCTGCCATCAGTCAGGATGTGGCCCAGAAGTTAATTGACAGCATGCCAGGGTGGATTGCAGAGGTCTTGAAAAAGAAGGGTCAACACTGCAAATATTGACTCTTTGCATAAACTGAATGTCATTGTCAATGAAAGCCTTTGACACTTATGGAATACTTGTAATTATACTTCAGTGTACCATAGTAACTACTGACATAAAGATCTAAGAACACTGAGGCAGCAAACTTTGTGGAGACCAATACTTGTGTAATTCTCAAAACTTTTGGCCAGACTGTAGATGGTGACAAAGTAGAACTCTGGTGGGTTTGAAAAAAAAATTACTTGACATAATTCCAGTACCTCAGTGATTGTGCAACTCTGGAAAAACTCTCTTTAACTAGGTCAGAGTGACCTGATAACGCTAGCTCGCTCTCATCAAATACAGGCTCTAGTCTAGCAACACAGATCCTTCCACTTCCTTTTCTCACTCCCGATTAAATTAATCCTGATGAAAAGGAGTGCTTCAAAATGCACAGCATCTGACAATCTATGTTTTCTTATTTCATCAAACGAGTAGATACTCCAAAACAAGTAATTTATATATTTTCCTTTAGAAGAAATAACAACTTCTTGCCTCTAAACCTTCATAGAAGCTCTACGTGACAGATTATAAAAAATATTTGCGTTGTAAAATACATAATGTTTCAAAGTCTGACCAAGACAAACTATTAGCAAAGGAGTGAGTTGACAGAGCAAAACATTGAACTAAAACGGCTTGTTGTATGTTTGTCCCACAGTACTGGTTAGTTCCTCAGCCCTGTCACACTGTCTCAGTCCTACCTCCCAGTCCAGCACAGACGCCTGCCACTGTGCTATCTTGTCAATGTTTTCCAGGCGACGCTTCCGCTCGTTAATCTGCTGAGTGACGTTCCGCATGACAGCCAGTGCTGCAGCGACGTAACGGTAGTCACTATGAGAGGAGGGGAGGAGACACGATGTTATAGTGGGGGTGACTAAGAAGAAGGAGGAATAGGTCAACAATAGTACTGTAGATAGTCAGGCATGCATACTGTGCCACATCTCGATCATACCTTCACTGCACAAAACAACAATACTTTAAGTTTAGCATCCACGTCTAGGATCAGGGATGCAAACTGGTGAGGGCCCAAAAAGATGACACTTTTTTTTTGCACCAAAACATGCAAAAAATCCCTGCTAGGGGGAAATGCAGGTTTTAACTAATTAAAACAACAAAGAATAAGATCTACATGATCAGTCTCTGTGTGTAAAATAAAGTGGTTAATATTTTTATTTTTATTTTATTTAACCTTTATTTAACTAGGCAAGTCAGTTAAGAACAAATTCTTATTTACAATGACGGCCTCACTACGGCCAAACTCGGACGACGATGGGCCAATTGTGCGCCGCCCTATGGGACTCCCAATCCCGGCCGGATTGTGATACAATGTGCAACTAACTCACGCTAAAAAATGTAAAGAAAGCAATCCAATTATATTTGTTGACTAGACTTTACTGCAAATGACACTCAAGTCTTGAGAAAAAAACAATACACTAATATTGCAGTTAGCCATGACAGCCTTTATAATAGAATGATTGTGACCACACACATCTAAATATTGCACTAGGGTAAAAAAAAAAGAAATAGAATCTAACAAACAGGCAATTTATTGTTAGCTCTATTATATTTGCCACTATAGTAGATATCAATCAAGTGCACAAGGCTACATGTTTGCAAAAATAACGTTCACTGAGTAAAAAAAATGTATAATCCCCCCTCACTCACAAGTGTTACTGTCAAGTTCAACACAACAAAAGCAATATCTTTGGGCTACACTGCACATTATTACATTGTACACTTTCTGCCTGTGGACATCTGTTCTACAATGTGCCAGAAGAGCATGATACCCTTTGTTGGCATAATTGATCTCTTTCAGGCAGAGAGTACACCTGGCATACCTCTTTTCATCCACTGTATTGAAAAAGTGAGAAAGAGGGAAAGTGTGTGGTGTTCCTTTGACCTCTATAGTGGCCTCCAGCTTAAGCCAGGCCCAGCTCCAGCTACACATGAATCCACTTGTTTAACAAGCTACACCTCATTTTCACCTAACTCTCTCATTCAAAATATTAACCACATACTGTAGATGGAAAACATTAGTTTACAGATAGTAGTTAGTTTGTTAGCTAGTTAACATTTCAGCCAGATTGCCAGGGTCCAGTAAGTAACTAACACGTTATAACTTGAGGGACGGCAAGGAGTCGTATAACTTTATCAGTTAATAATACTATAGCTAATTGGTTAGGTTACTAATGTTAGCTCATCTGATGTCGTAACGTTAGCCAACTAATTTTCACACCATGAACTCCATTATTTGATCTGTTAAGATGGCTAAATAATGTTGCTCAACATTTAACGTTATCTGGCTGGCTAATGGAGAATTTGATCCAGCTAGCAAGATACTTAACAGTGCTAATAATACTTGTTCCACCACACTTTCTCCCTCACCTCAAACTTTCTAAATGCCAGTTGTTTTTCGGTTACAGCTCGTTAAGTATGCTTCATCACCTTCTCACCTCCGTCTCCGTGATCAGGCTTCTCACCTACCTCTTTGTTATCGTTCAGGGGACGCAGTGCTGTAACTGCCTTTCTACTCGCTGCTGTCCAGAGCGCGTGCTCTTTCCAGAGAGAAAGCTGTATGCTGTAACGAGCAAATTGGTTGTAACTTCTCTCTTCAGTCGAGTGCTGCATTCTGTTGTTATGAGAGCGTTTTGCTAAGCCTTGGATACAGCCACTATTACTTCAAACGCGCATCACTCGTTCGCTTACAGACAGTAGTGATCCAATGCCCCCCCCCTCCCCTCTCCAAAGATTTTCATCATCGGATCTACACGAATCACGTAGGTCACCTATTTTTGATTCAAAACGGCGAATTTCGCCGAAAGGTGACTAGTTTGCATCCCTGTAGGATCCTCACATACTAATGAAAGATCCTCTCATACTGGCCAATTAGCCTGAGAGCAAAAAATACCATTAATTCCAGCAGGATCTTTATCAGTATAAACATGCTTCATTATGACACATAGGTGAAAATAAAACTTTGATGTGACATTGAGACTGAGGGACAGGTACCTGTGCTCCTGTACAGTGTACTTGAGCAGCTCTGCCAGCTGCAAAGGGTACTTGCAGATCTTCTGGACGGGTGTGAGCAGGAAGCCATCAATGGCGATGTCAATCATCTGCTGCACCAGGCGACACGCCTCGAAGAAGTGCTGATAGCGGCCATCCTTCATCAGCCGAGAGAGCTCCATGCAGGCATCCACGTGGTTGTTGCAGTACTCCGAGTAGATCCAAAAGCCGTCTTGCTGCAACAGATGAATGTGTACACAGTATGCCTGAAATGCTGAAGCTGCGAATGTTTTTCTTTTTTGGAGTTCAGAAAATAGTGAGGGTGCACTACTGCCTTAAGTTAATATTGAAATGAATAACCAAAGGGAACTCTGAAATGCCCCATCATCAAGGTTCTCAGATGTATGACAAAGGATGAGAATCCAATGGACATGTAGGTATGATACACAAGGTTTCCTCGAATCTATTGAGGGATTACATTTAAAAAAAACACTTGAAATCTTGAGAGATACAAAAATGCTTACATGCTCTAGGAAGCAGGGACCTATTTCACTGAGATGAGGTTCTTCTGTATTGTACTGCTTCTCCAGGTCTCTGACAAAGCCCAATTGAAACCTGTAGATATCTTCAATGTTCCCAAATATGACCCTCAACTGGTCATCGTTGAACATGTCTCTTCTTTTTTTACATTGCCGGAAGTAACCCTGAGGCAACAAAGAAAAAATGGTTTTGATCCAATATTATGCATTTCAAATGATAGTATTTAATTGATGTTGCACTCCATCTCATATTGTTTTTTTTTACAGCAGGGTGTCATGTAAAAATCTTCCCAGTCTGAAATTGTTCCCAATCGTTCTGATCGTGTTGTGATTGTGACGTCATGTTGTAGCATTTCTCACAACGTGAAAATATTCCCAGTTCAATAATTACACATGCGTCTCTTTATGTGAATCGCTGAGCTCGTCCGGATGTTTCTCTCTCACGCTCCTGTAGCGTCCAAGTTTGAGCAAATTCAACATATCTCTCCTCACATCAACCCTCAGCACTTTGACGCGCGAGTCCGGGTGTATATATGCTGACCTCACGCCTCAACAAGCTTCTGATTGGTCAGTGTCAATACTCCTGGTCACCATTGATTGGCAGATGTGTGAAGCAAATGCGCATGCCCACAGAACAGTTTTTCGAGGTCAAGGGAGGGTTTGAGAGAAACAGCCGCACGAGCTCAGCCATCCACATAAAGATACGCGCGTGCAATTATTGAACAGGGAATATTTTCACACTGGGAGAAATTTTACAGCATGACGCCACAATCACAACGATTGGGCATATTTTTACATGCAACAGGGCATTCAAACAGTTTTGTCACACATTTCCAATCAGATTTATATTTCTAACCACATTTTTCCCAGATTAGATCTAGGGAGAAATAAAGGCAGGGAACTCTATAAGCAAGCGTTTCACTTATGTAACTCATCCCCTCTGTGGGCGCTCATTTTTCCAATAACATTTCAAGTCATTCATGAAAAATCATATAGTTTCACACTTAAGGGACCCATAACGCTTCAATACCCATTCCCAGTCACCTAGACATTACGATTTGCCATGTGATGTTGCTTACACAATTTATATTTTTTCTCTGCGTCATTTTCGGGGTTTCGAAGCAATATTGTGATTATGTAATATTTCAGTGGGAACAGAGGGAAAACTGATGAAAAATGTCATAGATTGGGTAACAGCTTTTTGAGTACTTTTTCATGTACTCTCCTGGGTGTGTTGTTTGACGGAGACAGGTGGTGCATGAAGAGATGGAGTGCTTGTTTCTATATATGCTGGGGAAGAGTGCAGTGGGATGGGAGGGATGCTATTTCTGAGCCCACAACCAGCACTTAGGGGTCAGCCATCACTTCTAATCTCTCACTAAAACAGTGTAGCATGTCACTACTCTTTAGAAAATAATTGACTGAAGTTTGCCTTTAGACACATTTTGTTCATAGTCTGTGGAAAACACTGTACTGCCTAATCTAATTACTGTAGTGCACAAGAGCTGTTATAATACTGTAGAAATATTGGATATATACAGTTTATTGGGTACTTGGATAAATATAAATAAACTTTTTCAACCTTCATGCCCATTAAATATTTTACATTTTATATCACTAATAACCTGGTTTATCTTGCTTTTAATAGTAGTTGGGTAATTACCTAAAACAAGGTAATTGCAACTCGAGGTGTCATTATAAAAAACGCACTCCCCTCCACAACATAACAAATATTTTCACATGACCCTCCCCTACTGTAAAATATTTTTGCACACCCCCCTCATAAAATGTACTCAAAAATAAAGATGACCACCATAAATAACAATAACTGTAGCAACCCTTGTGTTTATAAATGTTGTTATCGACTTTACCACTTTAGCATGGTTTTATGGCACAGTCAATGCCACACAGGGCTAAAGGGCCAGAAGTTTGAGCGTTCGCAGACCACCATGGAAAAATTGACAAAAACAATGTACTCCCTGGCTGTCTCGTTACACTACCATCAGAGCTGGCTGCAGACAAAGATCAGCTAGGGGGAAATCCGTTTTTTAACATTTGATCATATTTATAATTATACAAAATACATTTTGTATTTTCCACCAACAGGTTTCTGTGACAATGCACCACACAAAACCAATAAGCAATGCATAACTGCATACCGATTAGGAACGCTTATCATCATGGTTTGCGTTTTCAACACCACAATCAAGTACAGCAGGTCGATCACAAACTACCAGTGACCTACTGGCAGGCCACACAATGAGTAGTGTATGTAATTCTGAAAGTGTATGCAATTTCCACGTGTTCCGCAAACTGTAATAAACAAATCTCACAAGTATCAGACACTGCAAACTCCCATCTGCTATCTAACCAAGTAACATTGACATTATCCCACCACTATTTAGCTACTAATGGCTTGAAAAGCCAAACCTAACACAATATCTGCCCATTAATGTCCAGCAATATTGCCCGTCTGTCTGCGCTTATGTGTATCACTCCGTGTGTAGCAAGTTGATGGGATAACCGTCTTGTGGTTTGACAGAAATACTTTCCCCAAAACCTTCTCAATTAAATGTTAACTGCAAAGTAGGCTTACCTGGCAGAAGTATATCATGAGGAAGTATATCATGTGTATCTATTATTTGCACACTTTGTCATGAAATGAGCAGCAGCAGCAACACAGAGCCATCACTAGACCTGCACATTAGACGGCACATTCCTCGCTCACTATATGCGCAACTAAAGGGGAATGTATTGGTTCGGTTCGTTTCCTTACAGACCTAAAATAAATGGTGCTCTGGTATGATGTAAGCATTGACATGGCCTCAGAACATCCAATTTTAGTTTTGAGAGTGAAACAATAAATCAATTTGGGAAAATATAAAATCTCAGATTTTATAGGGCCCCCTTTAGAGTTGTTTATTAACTATTATTCTACCAGGTATATCAACAGAAAACATTTCTAATGCATTCTTTTCTTGTGTACACTAAGGGCCCGGGGAAGAGTTGCAGGGGAGAGGAGAAGAATGTTCCTATTTGAAAGCTAGAAAAGAAATTGTAGCTTGTGACGTTTCATTTTAAAAAAAGTAGATCTCATAATAGAAAAGGTTGGAGACCACTGAAGTAGAGTATGTCAATCTCCCTACTCAGTATCGAAGGCTTGGTTTGACAATCTCGTATGTAATTAAACTTTTTGGGTGTTTTGTAATAGATGCCTCTTTCCATTAATCAAACGGCCGCTGCGTAGTTTGGATGCTGGAATTATATTAGAGTGGAGTGGATGAACATGCGCAGGCAGTCTACAGGAGACTTTTGTGACTAGTTGTGTTTATGCCACACATAAAAGGTAATGCATTTTAAAAGTTAAATGACAAATATTTAGGATAGACTGTAGCATTAGGTTATAGGTTGAGTCATAACCGCTTGGATCGGTTTGCTCCTAGCAGAACTCTATGCCTCGCGTACTCCCTTAAAAGACCGCTTGAAAAACAAGAAATAAACAGCAATAGTACTGTTTGTCCCTCTTGAAACGCCATAGCCCGTATACACTTCCTCAAAATAGTCTGAATTAATCTAAGACAACTCAAGAAATCTGAAATTATTATTATTTTCTTTTTTACATCTAACTACGATGTTTGGTGCAGTATTTCTCAACTGAAAGAAAGTGCTTGAAAATGAGTTGTCTCTCATTGAATGACAACAAACACTTCATTGAAAAATCCTGGGGCGTAAACTTTGGATACCGGACTTCGGCTTTCTCAAGAAAAAATGTAATGTGCACAAACAGCTGAAAAACCCCTCGCCAAAGACCAAAACGTGTCAAATGTTTTGCCCCCAACAAAATGTAACTTAGGGCCCCCAAAAGGCTCCGGCCGGCTCTGACTGCATGTAAGATGTTTTATTGTCACATACACCAGAGAGGTGCAGTGAAGTGTGTTGTTTTACGGGTCAGTTATAGTAATACAGCACCCCTGGAGCAAATTAGGGTTGCGTGCCTTAATCAAGGGAACATTGACAGATTTTTCACCTTCTCTGCGAGCGACCTTTCAGTTACTGGCCCAACGCTCTAACCACTAGGCTACCTGCCACCAGGTTATATGGATACGCAGACCCATGAGCCACTGTGGCCCCTCTTGATATGTTCTGATTTTTTGTGGCCCCCACCCCAATCAAAGTTGCCCATCCATGGTCTATAACCTCTGCTTCACATATGCCCTTCAGTCTCTGGAAGATCTCCACTAGCCAGCCAAGCCTACCTCACATATGTCCTTCAGGTGTTTGATGTAGTGACGCTCTGTGCTCATGATCTCGTTGATTACGTTGGCCCTCATCTGGTCTCTGTTCTGGACGGGCTGGCCCAGGCAGAGACAGTCGCTGCTGCTGGGGCTGGCCTCCGCATGCCCGTTCTGGACCTCACTGGGGCTGGGGCTAGCCCCCTCAACTGTCTCTACCGCCGTGCTCTCCTCCTGGTTCACCCACAGCTGAGGACAGCAGAACACAACATGTTAGCCTGGACAAATAAACAGTAGCATCAACAATAAGTGTTCGGGTTGTATGAGATCTAAAATATTATTAAAATACAAAGAACACCACCATACTAATTCCAAAGCCATGGAACTTTTTCAATGCCAATCCTTCAGTTTAAATTGAACAACGTGTATCATTATTAGATTTGACACAAAACCTGTTAAAAAAAGTATAGAAATATCCATATCAGGCCTTCATTCCTCTGATACACCTGTAAAAGCGGTACCTGTCCAAAAAAGATGGTCATTTATCTAACGAACGCATTGCAGAGCCTTTACATTGAATAGTAGGGTTGGGAATTGCCAGGGACCTCACGATAGGATATTATCACGATACTTAAGTGCCTATACGATATTCTCACGATTCTATATGTATTGCGATTTGATACTGGGATTTTACTGCGATTCAATGTTCCAAACATATTGCTCATCGTATGTCTGCTGCAGAGGGACAAGAGAGAGCCATGAGAACGAGTTTTGAACAGTTATGGAAATAACAGTGCTGAAAAAAAGATTGGCTCCCTGTTTAAAAAGAAGATGGAGAACGAGCTATGATGGAAAAATACTGGAGTTTTGGTGCAGGTACAGCCAACTGCGCAAAAATAATATTGCAATATTGTCAAAACGATATGGTATATCGTCAAAAATAATATTGAGATACAGTTGAAGTCGGAAGTTTACATACACCTTAGCAAAACAAATACCTATTAAAAATTCCCTGTCTTAGGTCAGTTAGGATCACCCCTTTATTGTAAGAATGTGAAATGTCAGAACAATAGTAGAGAGAATTATGTATTTCAGCTTTTATTTCTTTCATCACATTCCCAGTGGGTCAGAAGTTTACATACACATAATTAGTATTTGGTAGCATTGCCTTAAATTGTTTAACTTGGGTCAAACGTTTCAGTAGCCTTCCACAAGCTTCCCACAATAAGTTGGGTGAATTTTGGCCCATTCCTCCTGACAGAACTGGTGTAACTGAGTCAGGTTTGTAGGACTCCTTGCTCGCACATGCTTTTTCAGTTCTGCCCACACATTTTCTATAGGATTGAGGTCAGGGCTTTGTGATGACCACTCCAATACCTTGACTTTGTTGTCAAAGTTGTGGCAAGTCATTTTGCCACAACTTTGGAAGTATGCTTGGGGTCATTGTCCATTTGGAAGACCCATTTGCAACCAACCTTGAACTTCCTGACTGATGTCTTGAGATGTTGCTTCAATATATCCACATAATTTTCCTTCCTCATGATGCCATCTATTTTGTGAAGTGCACCAGTCTCTCCTGCAGCTAAGCACCCACACAGCATGATGCTGCCACCCCCGTGCTTCACGGTTGGGATGGTTTTCTTCGGCTTGCAAGCCTTCCCCTTTTTCCTCCAAACATAACGATGGTCATTATGGCCAAACAGTTCCATTTTTGTTTCATCAGACCAGAAGACATTTCTCCAAAAAGTATGTGCAGTTTCAAACCGTAATCTGGCTTTTTTATGGCGGTTTTGGAGCAGAGGCTCCTTCCTTGCTGAGCGGCCTTTCAGGTTATGTCGATATAGGACTCGTTTTACTGAGGATATAGATACTTTTGTACCTGTTTCCTCCAGCATCTTCACAAGATCCTTTGCTGTTGTTCTGGGATTGATTTACACTTTTCGAACCAAAGTACGTTCATCTCTAGGAGACAGAACACGTCTCCTTCCTGAGCGGTATGACGGCTGCGTGGTCCCATGGTGTTTATACTTGTGTTCTATTGTTTGTACAGATGAACGTGGTACCTTCAGGCATTTGGAAATTTCTCCCAAGGATGAACCAGACTTGTGGAGTCTACAATATTTTTCCTGAGGTCTTGGCTGATTTCTTTAGATTTTCCTATGATGTCGAGCAAAGAGGCACTGAGTTTGACGGTAGGCCTTGAAATACATCCACAGGTACACCTCCAATTGACTCAAATTATGTCAATTAGCCTATCAGAAGCTTCTAAAGGCATGACATTTTTCTGGAATTTTACAAGCTGTTTAAAGGCACAGTCAACTTAGTGTATGTAAACTTCTGACCCACTGGAATTGTGATATAGTGAAGTGAAATAATCTGTCTGTAAACAATTGTTGGAAGAATTACTAGTGTCATGCACAAAGCAGATGTCCAAACCAACTTGCCAAAACTATAGTTTGTTAACATGAAATCTGTGGAGTGGTTGAAAAATGAGTTTTAATGACCTCGACTTAAGTGTATGTAAACCTCCGACTTCAACTGTATGTAACTATAGATATTTTCTCCCATCACTATTGACTAGGTTGAGCTAAAGCAACAGTATGCATCGAAACTAGAAAAAGAAGCATGAAATTGCAGGTTAGCCTGAGTACATCACTGTGACTGCATAATAGAGCTTGAAGCATGAGCGCTCACAAGATGTAAGGCAGTGACACTGGGAATTTAAAACAGAGCTTTGCTACTGATAAATGGGAGAGGTGATAGACTGCACTGCACAATCCCTGTCTTTCAACAGTGGCTCCTGACAGTCTGTTTCCAGCAATGTTCAAATTGACAGTGTTGGGGAGTAGTGAACTACATGAAGTTCAACTAGTAATTTAACTACATTTTGCAGTAGCTTGTTGGTAGTTGAACTCAATTCAAATCTCTGTAGTGTTTTCAGTTTTTAATTACTTTTTTGCCATATAGCGGCGTAGAAAACTACTGTAACTTTTTTCTGCAAAAAAAGGGTGAAATAGACAATAATTTCCTTCATATATTGGCATCAGACCTGGCACATTCTCACTTGAAACAGAGTTTTTCTGTTTAACTGGTAGCTTGGTGAAACATAGTTTTTGTGTTTAATTGGTAGCTTGGTAAACTATATTTTCCCCAACACGGCAAATTGATAGGGATATAACATGTCATAACTTAATATAATGAACAAAATGGGTCCACAAAAGTTTAAACTTTTCTCAGTCTCAAAATGTGCATTAGCCAATTAAAATAATCTAAGTAGTTGCACTTGATACAATGCTAAATGTATAGCTGTTCCCATAAGATAACCTGCCACATTTAGCCCTATGCTAACCTGACCAGCTGTCCGGTGATTATTTCCTGTAACAAATTCTGCATCAGCCTATCAAAGATCTTATACTTTATATCCACCAACCAATTGCATGTCTTAAAATACTTATTTTAAGAATATTTAAATGTCCAAATTCAAGGTTTACTTTTGTTCCACTTAGTCTGTCACAATTGTAGTGTACCAATATTGCATGATGCTTACGCTTTTTGCATATATGACAAAATCCCACGTATTTCCATGTGCTTTGACTGGAAAAAGATAAAGGAGGTCTATACAACATCATACATCGTAAAAAATAAAGTTGAAGAGCCTTATGATCTTGTCAAATAGCTGTCATGTATCTCAATTATTATCGCTGCCAGGTAGTATATACCAGTGAACTGTGAATCTGCAGGATACTGTAACAGTGGGTTTGAGGCCCCCTTGAGTCAAGCTTTTTTGTTAAGGAAAACACTGTTCACTGCTGGTCCTTGATGCTCGATTCAAAGACATTGATTCAGCTTTGATCTAAAAACCAGGGGTGTCAAACATACAGCCCGCTGGCCACATCCGGTCCACGAGGGGTCCAATCCAGCCCGCGGGTGGTTTGAGTAAAGACGTGTTTAGGAAAAACAGGGGAAACTAACTCCATGTATTTTAAAATGACTAAAACCGATTAGAAACTGTGAAGACATGATAATGGACCTACATTCATACAGTTTCTTGACTGTGTCCAGCTTGCTAATAATCACTGAAATGAAAGCTAGACAGGGAGCAGGGAGCATCGAACATTCCCGAATCGAGGCAAAATGACAAACCTGATCTACGTTTTATTAAAGAAGCACCATTCTGTGAAGTGGTGGAGCGTTGTAATCTTCATTTACAAGGTTTTGGCTGTATTTCCCTTCGCAACATTTCTAATGTAAAACTATTTATTTGGGATTCCAACTTGCCGCAAACTGAACATAACCAGGAGCTGCAGGCTCACTACACTGAGATCTATTTGTCAAATAAAAATGTCACTCATGTTTTAGTAACATTAAATAGCAGATCGTGCTGTTTGACTTCGTGACGTTTTCATACAAAAGTGTTTAGACACGTCTACCTGTGTAGAGGAATTTGTTACCGGAAATAATTATGTCCAGTTGGTCAGGCTAGAATAGGGCTAAGTCTGCCAGGTTATCCAATGGGAAAAGCATGGGAATACCATATAGATCTGTACATGAACAGTTTGCTTATCTTCACATCAAACACCAATATCAGGAGCCACTAGAGCAGGGGTCTTCAACCTTTTCTTGTCCAGGGACACCCTCCCAGGAAAACCAACGACCCTGGGATACCCATCATACGTTTTTTTGTTCACATGGCTTGTCTTATCGTCAGGTGAATGATAATGGCAAGGAGAAGTAATCAATATTTTAAAGTGAATAGATTTGGTAGATAGTTTATTATTTTGACCTCCCAACATTAGAATTGGAAGACGCATACACACGGTCAAGAAATAACATTGTATTACAAAAGGATAAAACCATGATACAATTAATATGATGTCCTTCTACGCAGTATTTATTGTTTGATTAAAATCTGATACCACTGAGTTGAGGGAGTTGCAGGAGTTGTGAGCACATTAGTGCATCGGTTGCTTGAAGGCATCTCAAGGAATGAACTGTCACTTTGTGTAATCCTCAAAGGGAACTAATTTTAGTAACCTTGCCAAAGGACACGGGGTAGGTAGCTGACTCCTAATACACATCTACACAATCATGATGTTTTTCAGGAAAAATACACATTACAAAGCCAGCCATGATGCAAATGTATTGTTAATGGGAACATTTCCCTCTAGGATATGAAGGTACTGTTTTCCCATAGAATTAGCTTAAAATGTCTTATCACAAAGAAAATCAAAACACACAAACTATAGTAATCACTGAGTAAGATGAGATGATGAGATCACTTGGTAGATTCAGTCAAATACAAAAAAGATGAAGCTGAAGCATTTACTCCAGAGTTTTGCTCAATCATAACAACAGATAGTGGGGTCTGAAATGATTGACACCCTTGATAAAGATGAGTAATAATGAGTGTATAAATAATTTAAATACTGAGCTATATTATAGGTAAAGAAAAAGGGAAATTATATTATTTTATACTAATACAATTGCTCAGAGAAAGATCATACCCCCAAGACATGGTACCCTCCCCTGTTATTGGTAATTGGTAGAGGTCAGCATGTCTTGCAGGTACACTAAAGTGCATTCGGAAAGTATTCAAACACCTTGACTTTTCCCACAGTGTTACGCTACAGCCTTATTCTAAAATTGATTAAAATTGTTATCCCCCCTCATCAATCTACACACAATACCCCATAATGACAAAGCAAAAACAAATGTAGACATTTTTGCAAATGTATATAAAAAAAAAAAACTGAAATATCACATTTACATAAGTATTCAGACCCTTTACTCAGTACTTTGCTGAAGCACCTTTGGCAGCGAGTACAGCCTTGAGTCTTCTTATATACACAACGCTACAAGCTTGGCACCTGTATTTGGGGAGTTTCTCCCATTCTTCTCTGCAGATCCTCTCAAGCGCTGTCAGGTTGGACGGGGAGCGTCGCTGCACAGCTATTTTCAGGTCTCCCCAGAGATGTTCGATCAGGTTAAAATCCAGGCTCTGGCTGGGCCTCTCAAGGACATTCAGAGACTTGTCCCGAAGTCACTCCTGCATTTTCTTGGCTGTGTGCTTAGGGTCGTTGTCCTTTTGGAAGGTGAACCCGTCGCCCCAGTCTGAGGTCATGAGCGATCTGGAGCAGGTTTTCATCAAGAATCTCTCTGTACTTTGCTCCTTTCATCTTTCCCTCGATCCTGACTAGTCTCCCAGTCCTGAAAAACGTCCCCACAGCATGATGCTACCACCACCATGCTTCACCGTAGGGATGGCGCCAGATTTCCTCCACACATGACGCTTGGCATTCAGGCCAAAGAGTTGATTCTTGGTTTCATCAGACCAGAGAATCTTGTTTCTCATGGTTAGAGTCCTTTAGGTGCCTTTTGGCAAACTCCAAGCGGGCTGTCATGTGCCTTTTACTGAGGAGTGGCTTCTGACTGGCCACTCTACCATAAAGGCCTGATTGGTGGAGTGCTGCAGAGATGGTTGTTCTTCTGGAAGGTTCTCCCATCTCCACAGAGGAACTCTGGAGCTCTGTCAAAGTGATCATTTGGTTCTTGGTCACCTCCCTGTCCAAGGCCCTTCTCCCCCGATTGCTCAGTTTGGCCAGGCAGCCAGCTCTAAAAAGGGAAAATCCTGTCTCGGAGCTCTACGGACAATTCCTTCGATCTAATGGCTTGGTTTTTTCTCTGTCAACTGTGGGACCTTATATAGACAGGTGTGTGCCTTTCCAAATCATGTCCAATCAATTGAATTTACCACAGGTGGACTCCAATCAAGGATGATCAATAGAAACAGGATGCACCTGAGCTCAATTTCGAGTCTCATAGCCAATGGTCTGAATTCTTATCTATATAAGGTATTTGCAAAAATGTATAAAAACCTGTTTTGCTTTGTCATGATGGGGTATTGCGTGTAGATTGATGAGGAAATGTTTTTATTTAATCAATTTTAGAATACACCTGTAACGTAACAAAATGTGGAAAAAGTCAAGGTGTCTGAATACTTTCCGAATGCACTTAAAATATACACAAAAGTATGTGGACACCAATTCAAATTAGTGGATTTGGCTATTTCAGCCACACCTGTATAAAATCGAGCACACGGCCATGCAATCTCCATAGACAAACATTAGCAGTAGAAGGGCCTTACTGAAGAGCTCAGTGACTTTCAACGTGGCACCGTCATAGGATGCCACCTTTCCTACAAGTCAGTTTGTCAAATTTCTGCACTGCTAGAGCTGCCCCGGTCAACTGTAGGTGCTGTTATTATAAAGTTGAAACATCTAGGAGCAACAACGGCTTAGACGTGAAATGGTAGGCCACACAAGCTCACAGAACGGGACCGCCAAGTGCTGAAGAGAGTAGCGTCCTCGGTTGCAACACTCACTACCGAGTTCCAAACTGCCTCTGCACAATAACTGTTCATCGGGAGCTTCATGAAATGGGTTTCCATGGCCAAGTAGCCGCACACAAGCCTAAGATCACCATGCTCAATGCCAAGCATCGGCTGGAGTGGTGTAAAGCTCGCTTCACTGTAATGCTCGCTTGGACTTTGGAGCAGTGGAATCGCTCTCTCTGGAGTGATGAATCACGCTTCACCATCTGGCAGTCCGACGGACGAATCTGGGTTTGGTGGATGCCATGAAAACACTACCTGCCCCAATACCAACTGTAAAGTTTGGTGGAGGAGGAATGAAGGGAAATCCTGAAGGAAAATTTTAACGCTACAGGATTCAATAACATTCTAGATGATTCTGTGATTCCAACTTTGTGGCAACAGTTTGGGGAAGGCCCTTTCCTGTTTCAGCATGACAATAACTTGTGCACAAAGCGAGGTCCATATAGAAATTGTTTGTCGAGATTGGTGTGGAACAGAGCCCTTTACCTCAACCCCATCAAACACCTTTTGGGATTAATTGGAACGTTGACTGCGAGCCAGGCCTAATCGCCCAACATTAGTGCCTGACCTCACTAATGTTCTTATGGCTGAATGGAAGCAAGTCCCCACAGCAATGTTCCAACACCTAGTGGATAGCCTTCCCAGAAGAGTGGAGGCTGTTATAGAAGCAAAGGGAAGACCAACTCCATATTAATGGGATATGATGTTTGACGGACGAGCAGGTGTCCACATACGTTTGGTCATGTAATATTATATTCTTATGTACCATAAAAGTGACTGCAAAATGACTCAGCACATTATTAACCATTGAATTATATTGGTCACAAAATAATATGAAACACAACCAAAACAAATTGCAAATGCATCTAAAAAGTTTGCAGAGTCACAAGCTTGATGTAGTGATTGGGTGCTGGGAATATGGGAACAAATACTACACTTTTGACTACTTTATCTTTAAGGGTGTCAATAATTCTTACCCCTACCTTTTTGAGAAAAAACAATACTACTTGTTAAACAAAATCTCTTTCTCTGAGCAATTGTAAGTATAAAACAATACACATTTCCTAATTTATAGCTCAGTATTTGAATGATTTATTTCATACAGTCATTATTGCTCATCTTTATCAAGGGTGTCATTAAACCTATGAGAACAGCTACTGTTTAAGTTAGATATTGGTTGTGCTGTTTTAGGCCTAACCCTGTGTCCTTCATCACTACCTGGGTAACCAACCACACTTTGAGAGACTGCAAATAGAGAAGATGGGTATAAAGCACTTCTAACATATGCATATCTATGTTACAAACACTAGACCCCACCATAACATACATAGAGTCATGGGAAATTTCTGAGATTGATTTTAAATATGCATGTGGCCATACAGAAGTCCTATATGGCCTGTGTTGTAAGTCATCTTTTCCAGACATGAGGTCTCAGTGCTTGATGGTACTACATCTCAGCCTAGAGTACATTGTCCATGGGTGTCTATTTAGAGCCCACTCTCTCTGTTTCCTTGGACCAGTGGACAAAAGCTGTATGGTCATTTCGTAGGACGGGCGCAATAATCCAGAAATGCTCTTAAGGTTTTAGAAAATGTATGTTCCTGAAAATAACTTCCAACTTGACAACAAATCCGGTTACATAAAATAACCATTAAATAGCTTTTTATTTGAGTCACTCATCAAGCCTTGTTCGTTTTATCCACCTGTTTGATATGCCCTCTCCTCTGCTAAAAGGTTGGTCATACATGTTTCATCATTCAGATCTGATATGAATCAGTGCCTCAGTGCTCGCTTTTCAGTTGAGTGAGAGAGCAGATAGTAGATAGTGAGAAAAAAGAGAGTAAGTGAGAGGAAGTGAGAGTGTTGTTTGAGATAACATAGTTTGACCGTAATACTATTACAAGCTTGACACTCGAAGCATGGTGATGTCTGCAAATGGAAGCAGTAGTATAAAGCGACAGGATGTTAGATATGGGGTGGTCCAATGTGCAGTGAGATGCTAGTTAAAACAGTTGCTTTGAAATACTTGCTGAAACTATTAAACGCACCTTGGTAGTTGTGTTTTGGAACCTTGGAGCTGCTATAGGGTTGATATAGAAAACCTGTTTTGTTTGAGGTTGTTGTGGGTGGGGTTCAACCTTAGGAGAGAAAAACATGACATACCTCGTTCAGACTCATTTTTACAGTTGGCAGATGGAGAAGGCTAGTAGTGATAACCCCGCAAAGTATTAATTCCTCACGTTTCTGAAGTCTTCTTGTTTTCACAGTATTTCAATTGGAGACTAGTAAATACTTTTTAGTTCCTGTGAGATTAGCATGGCATAATCATATTTTGATCAATATCAAAACATCATCATCCAAGCCTAAAATATCTGCCCTCAAAACAGGGCAGTCAATCAACGATAATTATCAATGATAAGGCAGTGGCAAAGAATAATCCATCGCAGCATTGAGAATAGGTGGTAAACCCTATTGTACTTGTTGAGGGGCAAGACACGGTGCAGCAGAGAAATTTGAAAATTGTTGATGGCTCCACTCACCCTCACAAAGCTGGCTGGGAACCATCCTTCTTCATCATCAATCTGTCCCCACCACCAGTCCTTATTTGATGCATCGAGGACCTTGATGACATCCCCTGCCTTAAATGCCAACTCCCTGTCGGCCATGGTGACATGATCCCATACTGCCTCAGCGCTGACGATGGATCCTCCACTGATCAACTGTGGGAGAGGGGTGAGGGGAGAGAGGGGTTGGGGTAGGGGAAAAGGTGGAGGAAGGGAGTGAGAGGAGAGTGGTGAGGTAGAGAATAGAGGAGGGTAAAGGAGCATTAGTACTTGTACAAGGGCAGGAGGGCACTGTCAAGTCTTGGTGACAATATCTGAGTTTCGAAACCAATTTATCTAACTATTCATTTACTTCCTGTTTTTACAAATGACCAGTATTATAAAGAGTTAAATATGTTTGATTCTGTGAAAACACATGAGGCATTATCATCAAAGTGATGGGGAATGACTTCATCTTTCCCATTTGTTCAGATTTGCTCTAATCTTCTCCAATATTAAATCCACCCATACACTGTATGCCCAGACAAACACAACCAACTGTCCCCATCCTTATCCATTCCAACACTAACTAAAAGACACCCAAGTTTCCATCCCCCAAAGACCTCATACCACACTGGACACTGGTCTCTAAATTATGATTAAGTATAACATCCAGTAGTGGGTAGAGATGACTCAAGGATGATACACTAACAGACACATGCCTATGTCTGTCCACCCTCAGGGAATAGCTCTTTCTACAGATTATCAATCTCAATTTGGGGTTTAGACATTGAAGTGGGAAAATCTAAAACTGTTCCAAAAAATAAATGAAGTCTCATGAAGAGCAATGATTGAGTTTATATTTCCCCATCTGTATTGCTATTGTAAAAGCCAGGTAAAACAAAACAAGTTCACAATTTGACAACCCTATTAATTGCATCACCCACAGGGACTTAAATATTTCATTACACCTGTGCCACTTTTTGTCTAGCCCTCCCTCTCATGAAATGGCCCAGAATTTGTGGGCAAAATCTGTAATTGGCCTTATTCTGTCTAAGACGGATTTACTATACATAAAACACTTCTCCCCTGTGTAAAAGATCAATGTTACATAAGATGATCAGTAGTACATTGTTCAGTCACACTACTACAAATAAGCCCAAAAGGAGTCAGTCAACCAAATATCTTCTTGTCTCAACATTTAACATTTAAAGTGTAAAAACCTGAAAATGAACATAAACTATTGCTAGCCTATTGCTCTTGAGAGCTTTGTGTAGTTGGCTAGAGCTTTGTGGAGTGTGATGCAGCATATACGGAGCATGAGCACCATACTGAAACAGGGTGCAGACTGGTAGATGCTACATTGGTGCCGTGACCCAGATTACACAGCTGAGCTGCACTATCGTCTGGCCGATAAATCCCTAAAACATAGCCGTAGTTGCTCTGCTTGGAGTGACTGTTCTTCTCATGATACAAAAGCAAGCAACAAACTTTGGCATTATTTATGCATTACTCAGTGTTTCTCTAAAATATTATGTAGAGAAAAACTCTAATTGACCTACCCTCCATTCACACTTTAATGTCATGACCTATTCCTGACTTTATGTATTAACATAATTAACATTTCGTTAAACAAAGATTTATGCAATAGACCACTGCCTGAGCTTCCTAAAATCCTAATAACATCATGAGTGAAATAAAAAAAAAGGTGATAGCTGAAACGATGAGAGATACAACAGGATGAAAACAGACAGTAATCCCTCACAGTATTATACTAATTAGCAAGTCAACATATCCCCTGATAAATGTGTCAAGAGAGCTCACTCTCCACTATAACTCACATGCTCAAGAACAGAAAGGGTTATTTTTAGCTCCACATGCATCTCCATGTGAATGCACTCCTGCCTGCATTAAATATGCACACCAGTTTTGATATAACAACCTGTATTTGGCTTCCTCATAATACAACCAATGAATAACCCTGTCTTTTTGAAATAATGTCTGCATAGGCATACTGACAGTAATGCTGTTATTACACTAGAGCAGAGCATTCCCCTTCTGCAATACAGCTATTTTATCTCCTGTGAGACTCAATGCATCACCATTTCTTTAACTGGTGCCCTGTGATATGAACAGCACTGTAAGCATTCAATACAACAGAGAAACAGTAGGTCTATGCATTAAATTGCAAACACACACACACACACACACACACACACAAAACAAAAACATGATGTTACAGTAGAATTGTCACTATGAAAACGCAAACTACATTATATTAGGTCTACATTAAAAAAAAGTATATATATTCGTCATACGTTTTAGCCCTACCAATTCGCATACACTAAAAGCAATGTTTCGAGATATCCTATAGGCTACGTCATAAAATACAACATTATGTGGCACCACAGGCCTACAGTGAGATAGGCCTACAGTAGAAGCATGGAAGTATATACATGAAAAAACAACTTAAAGATCAATGTAAAACCATTACAACAGGGTCAATATTTAAAAACAAAATTACTCTACATTCGATAATACATATTATTAAGCTACTGGATAGCTCGTTTGCAGTCGGCTAGATGATACCGTTTTTGCATTGTGCCCACTAGCTCTGAGACACAAATGACATGGTCAGTAGCGTACAAAACGCAATCTACAGCCTGAACAATACCGTTATTCTATTTAATTATATTATTCTAGCGCATGTAGTCGCATCCTTTCAACCCTACCAGATCAAGAAGATTATGTGATAAGGCCACATTTATTTCAAACGAGCACCATATTGCCAACGCCAAGTAATCAACAGAACAGGCTTTTACTGAAAAACATTGCCTCTCCCACATCGCATGCATAGATGTGTTTTACAACATGCCAATGAAATACATTTACAACGAGAGAACGCCGAGGCAAGGTACCGTTCTTAACAATCTATACACCAATCTAGCGACCGCGACTGCCATATCCCACTGATGGCCGACACGTTAAAGAAAAGGTAAACCACAAACAAGATATGGTAATATATAATATACCAGCGCCATTCATATCGTGATGAGGCCATGTTGAAGCCCTGCGTGTCCCTCCATAAGAACACGCATTCGCTCCCACTTCCTCGCCTCCACTGCACGCCGTGCGTACTTGAGTGCGGGCTGTGATTATCCATACGCGCACTGATGCACAGTATCAGCAACCACCACACAAACATAAGCATCACATACGATGATAACGACCATGCAAATTATCATATTCATATCCAAGGTCATAATGTAGAGCATGAGCTCTGAAAAATTAAATCGGTTAAGGTGCATTTTGTGACTGTTCATAATTTTGTCCAAACGCAAAGAAACATGTATGGTATAATCTCTAGCTACCTCCTCTTTCACATAATATTGTATTCATGTTTATAACGCTTTTACATAATCCTCATCCTCACCATCATCATCCTCATCATCATCAGAGTCTGCACCGTTTGTTCCCCTTCCACTCTGACACCCGTCGTCCACTAGTTTCCCGAATTGCCAACTTGAATGCCGTTTTGCATTAGCGGTAGGTTCTTCGCATGCACTAGCCACTGTAGAATGCTACTGCTGCAACTCTCCCTGCGTAGTGGGGAGCAAAAACCAGGGCGGTGCTTCGTGCATAGAGGAACAAACCACAGTCGCTCATTGGGGGCTCATAATTTATAGTTCCTAGCTATGTTTTAAACTGGGTGTCCTAACCTCGTGATGCTTGCTCATCAAAATATAGTTATCAGAAATATTAAGTCATAACAAGTGTAACATAGGCATTGTATGGTGGTTATATTGGCCTGTGCTAGTTTGCAAATAAAATGCCGTAATTTCATTATAGGCCTAGGCTAGTGTAATCATTGATAACAGTAAAAACAACAAACAGGCAGATTTTTATAAAGAGAAATATTGACATCCACCCACGTGCACCATTCTACACAAATCATTAAGTAAGAGAGGTCTTAAAAGTAGGATAACTACTTTGTAATTTATCTCAGTAGAGATTAATCTCTCCTCTTGGCTCCTGTGGACTTGTCACTCCAAATCCCCATGCTCTCTGAGCTGATTGTTCACTGGCCCCATCGCTGTCACTCCTGTAGCTCTCTCTCACAAGCATGATGAGAGAAGTGTCACATCAGCCTTGGGTGTCTCAGACTTCCACCAACACAAAATTCAGAAGGAAAAACTCACAGAACTCTCATACGGATAAAGAAGAATTGAATTGAACAATAACTCAATAAAGTAAATAAGATCGATTAAAGCTACACAACACAGGACAAGGAGAAACATGCTTTAGGCTAATAGCACAAGTGGATGAGGATAAGGAGCACCTCTGCTGTTCCAACACCTGTGCAGTTGATTCTTAGGGGTCATAACAGAACCGGATGGACCATTCACTGAGTACTCATGGGGGAGATTCCAGGAGACCAGAGGTAACAAAGCACTGACCTGGCCGGTTGTGTGGTCTTATCCTTGTCAACAGGTAGAAAGGAGTGGTTACCCTCACTGCCTCAAAGACAAGCACAATGGCTTTGAATCTGAAGCCAACAACTGGGAGCTTGTGTGGAGAAATTAGGAAAGGGGTGAAATGGTATGGCTTTAAGAAAAGCTCAGATAGACCAGTATTTAGTCCACACAAACAAAGTTATGTCCATAGACAAGACCTCTCTGACACTGGCAGTCAACAACTCTTTGTTGGCAGCTTTTTGAAAGCAAAGGGGAAAAACATAATGTTGTTTTGACCTCCATGCTAGGCTGCTGTCTGTCTTTGCGACTCATCTGAGGATAGGAAACGTTTCGTATTAGAATCAGAGGAGTCTCCACTGCCCTCAGATGACAATGTGCCTGTACCTTTCAAACGACAGATGCTCATTATCTGGAACCAGATACATTCACTTCACTGAGGCTCAGTGACAATGACAGCACAGATGTAAAAAAATAAAATAAAAATAAGTCACTGTTTGAAAAGGAAACGAACATCATTAGTGAGAACTTGCTATTTTTACTCTCCTGTGATGATATAATATGCTTCAAGAATAAGCTTTCACATGATACTGTGCAACGGAAAGACAAGGTGGGGATAGGGGGGGTGGACACTGTAGAAATCCAGTGAAATCTAAAACCAGGGAGACTGCAGCATTAGAGTGGGGCTAAACCACTGCAGTGGGAAATCTACATACTTCTACTACAGCTTTTGTAGTGGATGTACTGCGCTGCAGTGACCCAGCCTTGGCCCACGTACACCTCAAACAGTCTTGACAGTCCAGTTCACATTTTTATTTTGTTCACTTGTTAATGTTCAAATGTGTTCTATTAAATTAACCTCACATAGAGCTTTCAGTCACTCTCTATTTATCAACTATAGGCCTATATACACACACACACACAAATCTAAATCAGGAGCAAAAACAAGAATAGTTCCAGTTTCCTGTGTCGCAACTCCTCTGGAGACTGCGTGGTTGATCACAGTAGTTGGCCGCAAAAGGTCTTGGATGACGGCCAGGCAACCTTAAGACTAGCATTTCCCCATCATCTCAATGTGTTTACAGTTCAGGGAGCACAAGGAATTACATAACTCAGGAAAATAGTTATTCGCTCATGGTCTGGACACGAAAGACAGTCACACATAAATACGCAAAGATGAATAACTGAAATGTAATCATACTCAAGCTTTATGGTTTCACCTCCTGAATTGTGGTCAGGGTGTGACATATAATTTGATGCATTTCCAAGTATTTTTCCAGTGGCGACACATTTGATCCCTTATCTTGCAGTTCCAGGTGTTTTGTCAACACTACCACTGACTCTGATATACTATTTGTGAAGTAGGGTTCAAGCTATTATGCCATGGTACTCTATCTGCTCCCTCTCACTGCAAATCCAGTGAACATAATAATCCTATTCATTAACGTTGCTTCTTCAAAATGTTGGTATTTGGTTGCATCGACAACCAAACACAATTCAATATCACTTTAGCAATACAGTTTATAGCCTTAACTTTAGGCTATTTTACAAACTAATCTTACAGTATTCATTCAACTTTAAACTGAGTAATACATCCATGAACACATTTTAAGGTTACTGTAACGTCATGTCTTCTTCAAGACAGCATGCAAAGGGTGCAGGTCTGTGGAGATCTTCACAAATGCTATAATCATCTGCATAGAATCTCAAACAGCATTGATCACTTGCACTATGCACTTTAATGTAATCCCATCTGCAATCCAGCTCATTGGGTTGTGCTATTAGATGAAGCACAGTGATACATTAAGTCTGTTGTGCTTTTAAAATAGTTGAAAGTGCAGTGAGAACACATTTAGATTACTAAACTAAAAATCGGACACTGTTTTCTCATTGCAATTTGGTTGTGCTTTGAGATGGTTGAAGGCATAGTGATAACATTGGGAATTCAAAAAAAACTTCAGGCTGTCTTTTTGAGTGGGTGAATAAAGGTTGAAATCTCACTGATCAGCATTCATTTTTGTTATTTAATTTAACCTTTATTTAACTAGGCAAGTCAGTTAATAACAAATTCTTATTTACAATGACGGCCTACCTACAGTGTCAGCCCCTGGAACAGATTAGGGTTAAGTGCCTTGCTTAAGGACACACACAGGGTTTTTTTCCCACTTTGTCGGCTCGGGTATTCAAATCAGCGTTCTCAGGTTACTGGCCCAAAGCTCTAACCTCTAGGCTACCTGCCGCCCTTTCATCTATGGTTGTACAGCAAATGGGGAGGAATTTGGAGGCTTGCGCACAACAGATGAGACTGCAAACTGACCTCAATGTTCTATTTCAACGTTGGCCAGCTCCAACCCAAACATCAGCTATTGGCTGCTAGCGCCATCAAAAGGTCCAGGATTGCGTGCTCCTGGATTGTTGAGGTCTCATTTGCTGTTGTAGTAAATCTATTTGTCCAGCAGAGGGTAGTGTCTCTTGTTCTGCATATATATAGGCCTATGTTCTCATTGACGCCAAACCCATCACTGGTGTGCATAGCCAAATAGCTTTATTTTCATGTCATCTGACCAAAGCATCAGTTCCAATCCAAGTGCCAATGCCATTTAGCAAACTCCAGGCGCTTACATTTGTTGGACGATATGAAAATAAAGCTCTTTGGCCATGCACACCAGTGGTAGGTTTGGTGTTAAAATTAGAATGCAAAGACAAAAAAACATACCACCTGTAAAATATGGTGGTGGATCTTTGATGTTATGGGTCTATTTTGCTTACACTGGTCCTGGGGCCCTTTTTAAGGTCAATAGCATCATGAACTTTAACCAGTACCAGGATATTTTAGCCAAACTCCTGGTTGCTTCTTCCAGGAGGCTGAAACTTGGCCACATGTGGTTCTTCCAGCAAGACAATATCCCCAAGAACACCTACAAATAAAAATAAAGAAATTGTTAATTGGCCACAAAATCTAAATGTTGCAATGGCCATCTCAGTCTCCAGACTTGAAAGCCATTGAAAACCTGTGGTTTGAATTGAGGAGGGCAGTCCATAAGAGCAGACAATGTACACTACCGTTCAAAGGTTTGGGGTCACTTATAAATGTCCTTGTTTTTGAAAGAAAAGCACTTTTTTTGTCCTTTAAAATAACATCAAATTTATCAGAAATACAGTGTAGACATTGTTAATGTTGTAAATTACTATTGTATGGAATATCTACATAGGCGAACAGAGGCCCATTATCAGCAACCATCACTCCTGTGTTCCAATGGCACGTTGTGTTTGCTAATCCAAGTTTATCATTTTAAAAAGCTAATTGATCACTAGAGAACCCTTTTGCAATTATGTTAGCACAGCTGAAAACTGTTATGCTGACTAAAGAAGCAATAAAACTGGCCTTCTTTAGACGAGTTGAGTATCTGGAGCATCAGCACTTGTGGGTTCGATTACAGGCTCATAATGGCCAGAAAAAGAACTTTCCACTGAAACTCGTCAGTCTATTCTTGTTCTGAGAAATTAAGGCTATTCCATGCGATAAATTGCCAAGAAACTGAAAATCTCGTACAGCGCTGTGTACTACTCCCTTCACAGAACAGACTGGCTCTAACCAGAATAGAAAGCGGAGTGGGAGGCCCCGGTGCACAACTGAGCAAGAGGACAAGTACATTAGCGTGTCTAGTTTGAGAAACAGACGCCTCACAAGTCCTCAACTGGCAGCTTCATTAAACAGTACCCGCAAAACACCAGTCTCAACTCCAACAGTGAAGAGGTGACTCCGTGATGCTGGCCTTCTAGGCAGAGTTGCAAAGAAAAAGCCATATCTTCCTCTGTCCAGTGTCTGTGTTCTTTTGCCCATCTTAATATTTTATTTTTATTGTCCAGTCTAAGATATGGCTTTTTCTTTGGGATTGTATTATATTATAGTAATTTTTGCTCAACTTTATCAAGGGTGGCAATAATTTCAGACCCCACTGTATATGCTTCATGTAGGCATTGAAATTTGACCATATTTGCTTTGATTCATACCAGCTGCTTGAGCGTGTACGTGACAAATCAAGAAATTGTGACTGATACATAGGTATATAGCCTATTCCTTATTGTTGAAAAGGTGAATTGATACAATTACATACGTGCTCTCTGTCAATGCCAGAGAGAGCAAAAAAAACAGACAAACTCCCATAATTGTTTTGTCAATATTGGAAAACTCATCTTTGGGCATGAAATTGTCAGATGGCTTACCACAACAATTTCAGTTGCAACAGCTGACAAATAACAATAACGTAGAGAAATCAAACTTAAAAAAGGGGCAATCTACAGCAGTTACATATATTTGTAGAGCTTTAAATTTATTTATATTCTTGATGAATAAAACTTAGATGCCTCATGAGCTTACAGCTGCAATACCCTTATTTACTTCAGCTTACTTCAACTGCAATACCCAAAATATAACATGTTTTTCTCCTTTGTTTGTAATTAATGCAGCTAAATGTAAACAAACACAGTATAGCCTAAAAACATGGTAAAAACTATCATTTTAATATCATGGATGGCCAGTCCTTGTATACATAATAGGTCTGTCTATGGTTACATTTCTCCTGCCCCACCCCTCAGCTGTTTACCAGATCAGTGGCGGGGTGTCCGCTTTGTTATTGTTGGAACTGCAGATTGCCACTTTAAAAGACAAGAATTATGATAAGATGTATTAATGCTCAAAATACAATAGTTAGAAAATAAATAAAACTCACTGTTAGGATAGGTCTTACAGAGAGTGTGGTGTAGGTAGGAAAGAAAGTGCTGAGATGTAGAAACAAATACAGAGAGTTGGTCAATGAGTATAATATATTGAAAAGGTCTTACAATAGTATGACAATCTACTAAAATCTGCATTAAAAAACAAAAAAAAGTATCCCAACCATACCCTTGTTTTCTGTCTTTATATCTACAAACAAAAATGTATCAACGATTTAAGTGCAAGGCAGCATTCCATTCTTCATAGCACTAGACAAAATGGTGACTGGGGCAATATCCCAAAATGCCAACCAGCATGATGATGAATGTAATATACAATTTCACAGACATTGCCAGCAGACAGTTGAGTTACGATTATCTGAGTAAAATATATCTAAATCAGTTCTCAGCAGATGGATCGGTTGTGAACACAAATTCAACATCACTTTTTAGAATACTTGCAAAGGTACTACAGATCTAAAAAACAAAGCATTATTTTCAGATATCACATTCTGTCAACCAAAAATTAAAGTAACATATAGCCTAACCATTATGTTTTTAAGTGATGCAATTAATTCTAAAATGTAAAACACATTGTAACATACAGTTTATAGCCTATTAACAAAATGCAGTTTTACAAAAATGTAAGACATTATCAATACGGTTCCCCCTACATTTGATATCTAAAAATGGTTAATTGACCTGCTATCCAAACCTTCATATTGAGGCTGCATCAAAATTACAATCTAACACCATCATAGTGTACTAACACAGATACTGCAGTAAATAGCTTTCTGTAAAGAAAGTAATTAAAAAAGACTAAAGGCTACATACAACTTTTGACAGAGTTTAGCTACCAATATGTGTAATAAATGTGATTTGTGTAGCCTGGGCTGAGCAAATGCAAGGCATACTCAGGCCTGAACATTTGAATGAAATATTGCATGGGAGAGTCTGTATTGTGATGGCTCTTCACAAGATAACTCAGCATGATAGAACAGCACAGGCTTCCCTATGCATTGCAACACAAATTCTAAAAGGCTTGTACATCACATTGAAATACAATAGCTTATCAATCAATAACAGCATATTTGCAATGTGTGATAACGGTAACAGACAATCATTCTATTTTCGGTGATGTAAACGTACTAGATGGTGTGTCTTTGGTGGCACAGAGTATGAACATGTGGGATACAGACCTATATGCTAACTGTGGAAGAGGTTTCATCCCATTTTTAGAGATGTGCCCCAGACGTGTGTTTGCTACATCCAACAGGGCGCACCATTTCCACTGCTTTTCTTCCTTTCCTGGTGAAGTCTGGCTGCTGCTCATAGTCCACTGGGCTTACAGGACTCCCAGACTCAGAGCAAAGATGAGGCATTCCATGGGTGATCCCTACTGGCCTCATCTTACTGTGTTGATTGTAAGGATGAGAGTCAACGATTGATGTGTAAAAAAGGGCCTCACCCCCACCGTCTGATGCCTTATCTGATGTCCCATAGCGGGCATGAGGCCGACCAGGGGCCTGAGGCCGACATGATTCTGATTGCAAAGGAAGATGAGATGGCCTATGCAACGGCCCTGTATTCTGAGGGATAGAATTACAGGATACTCGGTCAGTCATTTTGCTAGCTGAGATCTGTTGAAGTTTACAGTTCGGGACTCGACTCACAGACGGACTGAATGATACCATGCGTCCGTCTTGGGTTTGATAGAGACTGTGCGTCTGCTCTGTTCTTTCCCCATCTGCTCCTAGGTGGGTTACAGTCCCCTCAGTCTCTGGTTGCCATGACTGCAACATGTTTCTATTGTCCCCATTTTCTGAAGTGGACATGTGTCCATTATTTTTGCGGTGAAGTGAGGACGCCCTCTTTGAGTCTCTTTCAGTTCTAGGGCAAGACGCTAGTGCTGCCCCACTCCCTAAATACATGTCAGATATCTCTAACTCCAAGCTCTCTGTGTCCAGGGATCTACTCCTCCTATTTAAGGCCAGAGGACTCGGCAGAGGAGCAAGTGGACTCGACTGATTGACTCGTGTAAGGCTAAGGTGACGTGGCAGGCTGGCGATTCCCCAAGTATTACTGAGAAGACTCTGTTCATAGAGGTCAAACATTTGTAAGTCACATTCAGCGAACGCATCCTTTTGCAGGTAGCTTTCTTCAAACACTTCGTAAGGCGACGTGATGTCTTCCTCCTCCATTACCATATCCATCTGCTGGTCATATTCCCCCTCGTTATCCATGTCCACGACATCAAATGTGACAATGGCAGGGAGGGCTTGCATGTTTTGGGCAAAGGGAGAGCCTGACTCAGAGCCTCCCATGCTTTCAGTTGAATTACAATAAAACTGTGACTGTTTTGTAAAGTCCACTAGTGCTTGGGAGAAGCAAATTGTCTGGTCATCCTCCAAGTCATTCTTTGTTTTTTTAGAAATATCACGATTTCCTCTTAAGTGGGGGGACTGTGGTTTGTTTTTTTCAGGGTACATTTCTTGTGATTGACATGTTGAGGCAAGGGAGCTAAAAGCTGCATCTGACATTTTCTCACTATTCCCACCACTACAGGCTTGGAAACATCTCTGCTCTAAGGCATGCGATCCATGTGGCATGATGTCTTCTAGGTTGACCCGGTCCTCTTTCATAGAGGCTTGAGTTGTGTTCACTTTAGAAATGTTCTCCTGAAAACTATTACCTTGGTGGATCTTCCCTTTGGTGAACAGAGTCTGATCTTTGGAAGGTTTACACATGCTTTGCAGCTCCGCACAGAGAAGGTCCCGCTGGATCAAAGTTAGCCTGTCCTCTTCCATTAGACCCATTTCAGGAGTGAACATAGCATTTACATCACTACACTGAGCTGGTATTTCTAAAAACTGAAGTGGATCAGGAACGGGCAGCTTAGATTTTTCAAGAGGTGGACTGATAAGACTGTCATCAGGCTCAAAGAGCTCATACAGAGCATCGCCACTGTAACTGTCCCTTGGTAGTCTATCCGTCCTGATCTTGTCAACTTTGTCACGTCCGTCTTCATCTTGTCCTGGGGTGGTAGAGTCATAGTAACCCTCATCGCTGTTAGGAACTGACTCTTGATGGTCGCTCTGAGGGGTCATGACATCCGCAGATGTAAGGGTGGTCTCTGTAACTTCAAGATCACCATTGCTGTTGCTACTGATATCCATGTTAAAGGAGCTAGATGGCTCTTCAGGTGTCATCCTAGGACTTTCACTGTGCCCTAGAAAGTCTTGTTCCTGTCCGTCTATATAGCAAGCGTCCACTGCAGCATCATTTTCCCAGAGGTCGTGGAGATAGTCTCCGGCCACCTCATCAGGGGTGGCCATTTCTTCTCCTCCACCCTGGTAGGTAACATAACAGGAACTCCTTTTTCCTGCATTTCGACTTCTTTCCCCTGAGACGGTGCTCTCTGCAATACTGTCGTCATCTTGATCAGCTATTATGTCACCACAGCCAGTGAGTGAATCAAAACTCTTCAGAGATGCCACATCACCAAAAATCAAGCTCATCTGAGATGAGCCAGTAGGCAGCTGGACGTTCACTGTAGACTCTAGGTTGGTGTTCGGGAGAGAAGCAGGTTCAGTGGTTTTATTGAGTGTCTCTTCATGTTTATTTGGGTTATCATTCTTTGCTACCATGTCCTCGCCTTTTATCAGTTCCCCTACCAGAGAATCCACACTCCCTTGTTTCACCACGTTGTTCTCAGACACGATGACATCAACATTAATACATTCAGGAGCAATAGTCAAACAATCTTCGACATTTGCCGAAACAGGCACATTGGATTCAGACAAACTTCTCAGGCACTCAGTGTCATTTTGGTCAATGTTAGTCTGGGCAATAGGCACCTCTTTGTTGCAGACATGAGACATTGCAACCATTTCATTTTTTTCTACATCACAATGTCTATTCTTTCTATGACGCCTGATGCTGTTAAAAAGTCCCCTCAAACCCTTTTTCTGCCGGGGGAGGGAGAAGGACTTATGATCATCAGTAGAGTGACCAAATTCACTACAACAAGTGCTAGGAGTCTGGCTGTGGTACTCAAAATCTCCTGCTGGAACATATCCACTTCCCAGGCTGTCCTCCCAGCCTGCCTTGCTAAGTCCATCATGAGTTTTACTCTTGCTTACTCCCTTTTTGGAGGAACACTTGTTCTGATTTTTGTTCCTCCCTCCAAAGAAGTTGGGCAAAACACAAATGCTTTTACGTCCTCCAAAGAATCTTAAGGCAGTCCTCTTTAGTTTCCCTGATGGCTGAGGCTCTGGGGGTGCAGCATAAAATGTATCAGATGGAGGCTTTACCTCAGTCTGTGAATCCTGGCCACCCATGGCCGTCTGCTCACAGCCAGCAGACAAATGCTTTGTATAACTTGCTGGCTCATTTCCTCCACAGGGCTCCATGGCAACACAATCTACAGGAAGGTGAAATTAACAGAGAGCATGACAGTCATCACCATCAGGTGCAAAGACGACTGCTGCCATGACATCCTCCAAAACCATTTGCTGCCATTTTCTTCTGAAATGTAGGACAGATAAAGGATTAGTTAGGTGTAGAAGTATTATATTCTGTTTAATACACTGGTGGGCCTACATCAAGCATGTTGACGTGTTTCTTTACATAGAGGAAATAACACGCTTACAGTTAATTATCTCTGGCAAACCTTACACAACAGCAGTGTCATGCTATCTGTATAAAATGTGTAAAGCAAGTTGTCCATTATAGAGGTGCAACAGTAGGAACAGATAAATTAAACAATAGGACATGCCAAAAGTGTTATAACTTGGCATAGTTATCAAGTCACCACTTGTTTTGGAAGCAAAATCATTAGCTATGTAGACTTAATGGTTTATTATTACTACACACTACGCGAGAAAACATAAGCGTTTGTTACTCAAGCAGTCGTCCGGTTAGGACCACAACAAAGCTTAGCTAGCAAGCTATGTGTAGCTAATGTCTAACGTTAGCTTGTGTGTGTGGCCTGCAAATCTAAAGGACGTAAACTAACAGCAAGTTATCATCTACCTAGCTAATATTCAGAAAGGATGTGATTGTATTAATCTAGCCTGATAGCCATCTAGTTAGCTGCTTCCAATAAATAACATTTTACTTTCTTGTTACAGTAACAGCCATTGTTGGAAAATATACACACACGCAGCAGTTGATAAACTACGCATTAGCTAGCTAGCCTAGAATACAATAATTGGCTGCTAGCATTACAATGAGTGAAACGTTCGCCGTATTTCTAAACCACATTTCCAATAAAAGTCGTGTTTAGGCGATAGTGAGATATATCAATTAACCAACCTTACTGTTTCGCTGCTACACGCCAGGACAATATACACAATAAATCCGATTCACTTTGCTCAGAAGCGTAACCAGTGCAACAAGCTAAAAGTCTCGAGCCTCTTGTTCATGTGCGCATTGAATTATGGTAGTTGTAGTGAGGGCGGGGTGTGTCTTTCTATTTAGTTCGTCTATAAAAATAAATAAAAAACCTAATATTACGTTACCAAGTTTTAATGCACAAGTACACACAAAAAAACACGAGACATAAGAAGCTTGTCACTTGTAAGAAATAATAGCAGATATATTTCGTGAAAATAAAGTACAAATAAACGACAAAATAAGCACAAAATAGAAAAGTTGGGTTGGAGCTTGCAAAACGGCGGCCATCCAGTACGGCGCAATCTTCTTGGACTCCGGATGCTCGAGCTAGGATCATTTTGCCAACAAGACGTTCATTAAATCATTTGACGGACAATTGATCTTTCATTTCCTAGTTACATAGTATCTACCTCAAATACTCCAGTATCCCCCACATTGTAGGCCTGTGTTAGTGGCAGACCCTGTAAATAGCTTCCTCTCTTATTTCCTATTTCTCGTGTTTTAATTCTTTATTAGATATATTATTTTGATATTGAATACTACACTGTTGAGTAGGGCTTGCAAGTTAAGCGTTTCACTGTACATACTTGAAACGTTGTTAGGTCTACATGGCTATTATCATAGCTCAATTGAAATTGTATTGTTAGTAGGCTATTGGGACTTCAGCTACACCATCAGTGTAATGTCAATTATGTATATTATTACTTGCATGGGGCACTCCACCAATGAGATATGTATCTATAAATATATATCTCATTGGTGGAATGCACCATGGATGTAATAATTTACAGATTTCTTTCTCACCCATCTACACACAATACCCCACAATGACAAACTAAAAACATGTTCTTAGAAATGTTTGCAAATATATTGAAAATGAAATGAAATATCTAATTTACGTAAGTATTCACTTCCCTGAGTCAATACGTTGTAGAAGCATCTTTGGCAGCGATTACAGCTGTGAGTCTTTCTGAGTAAGTCGCTAAGAGCTTTCCACACCTGGATTGCGCAACATTTGCCCATTATTCTTTTCAAAAAAAAAAAGCTCTGCCAAATGGGTTGTTAATCATTGCTAGAACACCATTTTCACATCTTGCCATAGATTTTCAAGTAGATTTATGTCAAAACTTTAACTCGCCACTCAGTAACATTCACTGTCTTCTTAGTAAGCAACTCCAGTGTAGATTTGGCCTTATGTTTTAGGTTATTGTCCTGCTGAAAGGTGAATTCATCTTGCAGTGTCTGGTGGAAAGCAGACTGAACCAGGTTTTAATTTAGGACTTTGCCTGTGCATTGTTCCATTCTATTTATTTTTCATCCTGAAAAACTCCCCAGTCTTTAACGATTACAAGCATACCCATAACATGATGCAGCCATCGCTATGCTTGAGCGTATGGAGAATGGTACTCAGTAATGTGTTGTATTGGATTTGCCCCGAACATAACTTTCTATCCAGACTTTTTTTTGCAGTTTAACTTTAGTGCCTTATTGCAAACAGGATGGATGTTTTGGAATATTTTTTATTCTGTACAGGCTTACTTCTTTTCACTTTGTCAATTAGATTAGTATTGTGGAGTAACTACAATGTTGTTGATCCATTATCAGTTTTCTCTTATCACAGCCATTGACCTCATGGTGAAATCTCGGAGTGGTTTCCTTCCTTTCTGGTGTATAGCCAATCTCGTGACAGAACATGAACATAAATGTAGACATCTGTTGCCGATACTTGCTTCATCTGAGATAGGCGAACAAAAATCTTCCAGGTAAGCACATAGTATAACTGATTCTCTTGACAAATCCAGGTACAGTAGTGCTTGTAGTGGAGGCAGGATTTACGTAGTGGAGAGGGGCTGAATCTCCCTTTTGCGCTCAAATTTTTACTTAATCCCCAAACATAAACCAAGTAGCTAGCTAGATAGTGCACATAAGATTTGGATCTGGGTTCAGAGATTTATGAAAAATATAAGGACAGTTAACATGAAACAACTACGGTATATAAATTAATATAAGTGAAAGACAAATTTACATTTATCATTTTTAATAATATGCAGAGGAACACAAAACATTTTTACACTAAGACCTACCTGACAAATCATATAAATAGCTGAAAATAGACAATCCATTTTTTATTTTGTAGCGACTGGGTGTATTGACACACCATCCAAAGTGTAATTAATAACTTCACCATACTCAAAGGAATATTCTAAAAAAATTACCCATCTACCAATAGGTGCTCTTTGTGGTTGAATCTGTGTTTGAAATTCAATGCTCAACTGAGGGACCTTACAGATAATTGTATGTGTGGGCTACTGAGATGAGGGAGTCATTCAAAAATCATGTTAAACACTATTATTTCACACAGAGTGAGTCTATGCCACTTATGTGACTTGTTAAGCACATTTCTACTCCTGAACGTATTTATGCTTGCCAAAACAAAGGGGTTGAATATTTATTGACACAAAAGACATTTCATCTTTTATTTTTAATTAATTTGTAAACATTTCAAAAAACATAATTCCACTTTGGCATTATGTTTTTTTTTTTTAGTATAGGCCAGTGACAAAAAAAATCTACATTCAGTAAATGTTAAATTCAGGCTGCAACAACAAAATGTGGAAAAATTCAAGGGGTGTGAAGACTTTCTGAAGGCACTGTAAGACTACACCATACACATAAAATGTGCAAAAATAAAATGCACATGTTCTGTTGAAAATGTGTTCAAAACATTTTAATGGCTGTCATTTCAACTGTGCATTGTATTTTATACTTACATTAAAGTCTTTCAAAACGCACATAAATTCAAACACAGATGTATTATAGAAGAAAATAAGAAATAATGAAAAACATGATCAAATTATTGATTGAAAAACCATATTCAATGAGAATAAACATTACACAAATATTCTGTAAAACAAAGGACAAAAAATTGCAACATCACTATGAAATGTTTTGCAAAAAGTAAGCATTATATTTAATGTAGCAAAAGGATAGTGACAATATATGCTTTCAACAGAGATATAAAGCAGTTTTTGGAACTGATTTTTA